>LR991082.1:9610000-10856875 GCA_905163515.2 Lymantria monacha
TGAAATATTGATAGAAAACAACCAGAGCAATTAGTTTTAGTTATCCATAATAAAAAATTTTTTCCAGTTGTAAAGTTGAACCGTATACCTACATAGATATCTATGCATGCCGTTTGGAAATAAAATCCTATAGATATAGACATACGTGTAATGTAACTTATTTTAGAATAGCTAAAAATAAACGAAACTTTTTAAATCTGAAAATATTGCATAGATATATATGGCAAAGTCTACACTGTAATCAGGATTTTATAAATAATCAAGCATATTAAATGCTAAATTTCAGTAATTTGAATAACAAGTTTGTGTCATCATTTAATACAATTCTAACTGCAAAGTTTGAGTTATAAGCCTGTACAATGTGTAAACAATGTCGGGTAGATGGCACACGTCTCCGTAAAGGATGAAAATATAATACGATGCTAGAATTGAATTTCCTACAATAGTTCACGGTTGTGTAAGTGGCAGCACGATTGGAACGGATTTCCAATAGGTGTGGGTTCGATTCCCACTTGTGGCAATCATTTTTCCCTCGTAAACGAGTTTTTATAAAAAAAAAGTCCACCATAGAGGTGCCATCATTTTTCAAGACAAAAAATTAGACTATTCATAAAAAAAAAACATTACTAATAGTGACTATAGCGTAATTGGTAAAGCGTAGTCGGAAACTTTCTAGATTTATCCACAGGTCTAAAAAACTTGTCATAAGAAACTATTAGTTTAATTAAAAATAGATATAAAAAAGTTTAGAAATAAAATAGTAGATATAATATATACTTTGTATTTACGATATTGGAAAAATAAAACAACAAGGTCATATTTAAGTCATCGCTTCTCTTTAAAAACATTATAATGAAAACTTATTGTACATTAACAATCATGTAATAAAAATGTAGTGTATTAAAATTTTTAAATGTAAACTTATTAATGAAAAAAATATTGTGTGCTGGATAGGTAATAAAAATGAAGGTTTTATCTTAACCGGGTTTTTTTTTACTGTATTTGCATGCGTACTGTTAGTTAGCGGCTACGAATACTACCCTTACTTTGCTCATGGTTGACGTAAAAGACGACTAAGAGCTTAATATCGACTGGTACCAACTCCATCTGATGCCGTTTCGTCAACAATTATATTCCCAAGGAACGTTGACGTCAGGCAGGTGGCCGGTCAAAACTATTGTCAATAACTTTTGCAATATGTACGAGTAGATATATATACCTATTGCGTGAACCCTAGTAATTGGGATAAGAGCAAGAGAATGAAAGTGTTTTCATTCCTTTCTGAACTTCAGTGAGAGTCACCAGCAAACATATCTCCCTGATCTCTAACTTTTTTACTAACTTCAATAAAAAGAAGTATTTAGTTCCACTGTCACCGAATCGTTGTCTCACTTGCCAATCGTAGCCATAGGACTTACATTCTTCTTCTAAGCCCATATAGGTACATACTTCTCATTCAGTAATGTTATTTGCTTCCGTCTCACACTGGACACTGGTCTCTTCCACATTGGAATTGCAATTGACCCTATACAATGCTTATCACATCACTCGATGGTATAGCGTTTTATTTCAAATATTCCTTCTCTTCAAATTACTAAAATTTAGCATTTAATATGCTTAATTATTTATAAAAACCCGATTACGAAGCGAAAAATGATGTCACAAGCGGGATATTCCTTCTCTTCCGGTAATGTTATTTGATTCCATCTCTTATTAGTTTTTCATATTTATTCACAGCAAAGAGAGCGTTGGTCACTAATGTTGCCCAAATGAAAGACCAAGATTCGCTGCAAGATTCTCGCAGTGCACCCTTAGATAGCATTATATGATTTTTTTGGCAAAGAAAGAATTGTCAACATTTTATATTCTTAATACCAGTACAAGGGGAACTAATGTTATTTTAAACAATCTCATGATAGATAAGTGTGATTATAGCCCCACTCCCGTTAAGTGGTATGTACCTAATTATTGATAGTTGTACAGTTACTGCCTCTAGATGAATGGAATTTCATTAATTTAGTTGGATTTTTCATTTCTATGTGTATTTTGCATTTCTATCAAAACAAGTGACTCTGTGTTATTCTAACAGCGAGAGTTGCAAGACTTGTGAGACTCCCAAGACTCTTGCATTTGACCAACACTATCGGTCACCATTTTATTCTTTCTCCGTTACCGTCATAGTTTTTTAAATGCCAAATTTATTTGTTAGCATACACCGAAACGCTACGGAGAAATTATAAAATTTGGCACAAAGTTTCATTTCCATTTATCTGCAATATCACATAGGCTGCTTAAACTACTTTTTTATTCTTACAAAATGCGACAAAAATTGACATATTTTACTTTAACGCGAGTTAATGGAGGCCATACACGCTAGGTTTTGCATGATGGTTTTAACTGTGCATGCATAACCGACAGGCATAACCGAGTTTCATATTACACATACACGTTAGGGTTTGCATGCACAGTTTTGCCATTAAATCTTAGTTGAGCTACGTTACGGTACGTGTAGGATGTCTACTTCACAGTTGAACTACGTAGTACGACAATTAAAAACAGAGAACTGTGTCAGGCAAGCTCGCCGGACCGCCACACACGCTCGGTTATGCTCGCGCGCAAACATAACCGAGCGGCAAAAATATCAATTTTGATATTTACTCGGTTGCATGTACATGCAAAGATAACTGTACAGTTTTATCACACACACGCTAGGGCATGCCTGTCGGTTATGCATACACAGTTAAAACCATCATGCATAACCTAGCGTGTATGGCCTCCATAAGGCGAGCACAGTTGAGATCATACCGTGTAAGCGATGAACTTCAAAATGTACTATCAAGCTACACACGATATCTACTTTAATCGATAAAATTATGGCATTACACCTATATGGAAAATATAAATACAAGGACAATATTATAGATACATACACATACTTATTCATATAACTAACAAAATATCCTCGCTTTCACTTACCTAGTACCTATTCATGTGGGAAAAGGGGATTAAAATGTAGCCCATAGGCTAGCCACATTATCAGCGAGTAATACATTCATCATCAGCTCATACACCTCCCACTGTTGGGCTCGAGCCTACTCCATAATGGAAGTGAAATTGACCTACTATACCACGCTGGTCAGACGTGTTGCTATAGGGTTTTGTTTCGAGTTTTCCATCTCTTGCATAGACGTTATATGCGTTTCATATCCCTTAGTCGTCTCTTACGATCACCCACGGGTAAGATAGGGAGTGGTGAATGGTATTCTTACTCCGTCACCACACGGATAATGGAATTGAAAGCAAAATAATCAGCTAGATTATCTAGCTTTCCATTAGTGAAAGAATCTGTTTAGTAGTTAAGATGTGAAAGGGTAATAATCAAAACAAACAGACTTACAATCGCATTAATAGATAATATTAGGACGAAACAATTCCATAGACTATTTAGCATATCGTTACAAAACCTATTTGTTTACATTTTAATAGCTTAAACAAGCTATTAAAATGTCAATTGCCAATAAATATTTATAAGTAAAATCCGATTACGAAATG
Source organism: Lymantria monacha (assembly GCA_905163515.2). Classification (NCBI taxonomy): domain Eukaryota; kingdom Metazoa; phylum Arthropoda; class Insecta; order Lepidoptera; family Erebidae; genus Lymantria; species Lymantria monacha. Next base: position 9,613,553 of record LR991082.1, read on the forward strand.
AAAAATTGATGTCGCAAGCGGGATTCGAACCCGCGCCTATTGGGATTCCGGCCCAATCGTATATTTATATATTATAAGTAGTTAAATATTCATAATTAAAAATGAATCAGGCATTAAGTAGCTACATATTGTTTAGAAATATATCATCAACGAACTTCCAAATATAAACAAAATGAATTCCACGAATTTCTTCCCACAATCCAAATAACTTCTTTGTTACTGATTGCTGTCATTTGCTAAAGTGTGCGTACATTTTTATCAACAATGACAGATCCGATAGAGGAGATAGCTAATTCAATTTAGTTTATTACAAAAAACGCCTTTCTTTTTTGCGGTGGACCATGGATGTGGTCTCGCTCTGCCAAATCGATGCGGGGTGACGGAAGAGCCGGTGCGCGACCCCATAGACCCACCATGCAAAGCTCCTCTCTTCGCCGTGCGAGCGGGCCACCGGTACCCGATCTTTGTCCTCGGTGGCTACATATAAACCCCTTAAGGGCACTCGAAGAGAAGGAAAACTCAAAACAAACCCTATATCAACACGTCTGATCAGAGCGGTATAGTAGGTTAATTTCCCTACCATTACGGAAGAGGCCCGAGCCCAACACTGGGACATTAATGGGCTTAGATGATGATGATGATGATGATGATGATGATGGTGGTGATGATGAAGAGAGCACTTACATATTGTCAATTTTAGCATTTTAATTTAATAAACTACAACTGGCTCAGAACGTGACGGCTGCTGAAAAAATCCAGCAAGAAGCTGATTTGACTTAATGTTACTTATTTCTTTATTTATTTTTTTGTATAAAATTGCTTAGAACACGCCTAGTAAATATTAATTCCAGTATGATACCTTTCTAGCCATTATATAATACAAAATTCAAATGTAATGTAAGAGATTATAGCTGAACCAGATCTAACAAACGGGTTGGCTTCTATTCATATCTTACATAGCGAATTTGCTATGAATGATGAATTAGGTACTGGATGCTTCTACCAGTGAATGATCAGAAAACACCGTCGAAGCTGGACTTCCAAAGGACTCCTCAAGTGTGCGCTAGGTACCTATATAGACACCGTCCAGGGTAGTACCACACTCTTACAGAAGATCGACGTCTGAGTAATGGTATTGCGCCATTGCGCTTTGCTCAGTGAGTGAGAGAGCCGGAAGCCCAACTGGGTGGGTTTGGAGTTTGTATAGGTAGGTAGCAGCCTAGCTATACCATTGCTATAGCAAAGATCCATGGGCGGCAGTAACACTTACCATCAGGTGTGCTGCTTGTTCGTTTGCCATCATAAGCAATAAAAAAAAAAGATATGCTATGAAACTATAGGTTAACGAAAGAGTCGGAGTCTGTCTGAAACATGTTACGACAGGTTTTCTTTCGAATTCGCCTGCTGATCCTGCAATCGATTTTTACACTGTCACGGTAGGTCGGTCTTAACTATTACCTCATCTATGCAATCGTAGTATTGAATGAAGATCTCTTCTATGGGAACAATAACGCCACAATCTCCCTATGACATGAGTTTTCTAGAAGAATACTGCCCCCCTTCATTGATTCTCGCTTAATATGTTTCGACAACTCTTATGGGAAAGAAGTTATGGTTATACATTGCTTTCTTAACCCGTCACCATCGCTCGCTCGGCGTAGAGAGGTACATGTAGGGCGGGTCATGGGGTCGCGCAGGGCATCTTCTGTCGCCCCGGACGGATTTGGCGACGTGTGAACATCCCATAGCCCGTCGCCAAAAAAAACCATCACCATACAGGAACACCAATAGGTACCGGGGGAGACCGAGACTAACCTACCTAGACCAGATTGGTCACGTACTGAAGGAAGGTGGAGTCAAGAGTCTCCGAAACCGGCGAGCATGTATGAAGAGAATTATGAATGTTGAGGAAGCGAGTGAAGTATGCAAGGATAGTTCTCTGGCACTCTGTTCTCTCTGCCAACCCTGCAAGGGATATGGCGTGATGATATGTATGTAGGTATGTACCATACAGGAAATTAGGTGGCGCTATTAAAATATTAATTAATTATTAATAAATATTCGAAAATTATTACAATAATTGCAATTATGACATCATCTTTGAGTAGGTATAGCTTTCTGTCTAATTTTCTGGTCCCTGTAAAATTAATTGCTATTTTATTTTCCCAAATCGTTAAAGTTATCAGTCTTTTTTTATGTAGGCATGCCACTAAAAATAGTCAACGTACCCATTAACCCATTATTTGATATGCAAAAAAAATAAATAAGGGAATCTATATTACATAGGTAGTACCGAATAAAACATTTCTCCGTGTGGTGACGGAGTAGAATACTATTCACCACCCCATATCTTACCCGTGGGTGATCGTACGAGACGACTAAGGGACATAAAACGCATATAACATCTATGCGAGAGAAGCAAAACTCGAAACAAAACCATATACCAACACGTCTTACCAGCGCGGTATAGTAGGTTAATTTCTCTCCCACTGGGGAGGAGACCCGAGCCCAACAGTGGGACATTTATGTGCTGTGATGATGATGATGATGATAAATAAAACATTACAAAACATTCATTGATTCATTAAAATTAATTAAAATAAATAATTAACATAAAGAGTTTCAGATTAATATGAATAAATATGAATTTTTCATCAAGCAATCTTTAATTTATTTTTAAATTAATAATTGATGATTATTATAACGACCTGGGCCAACTCCATCTGATGCCGTTTGGTCAACAATTACATTACCAAGGAGGGTTGACGTCTGGCAGGCAGCCGGTCATAAAACTATTGGCAATAACTTTTACAATATGTACTATGACAGAAGAATACATATTGTATCGACCCTGAGTAATTGGGACAAGAGTAGGAGAATGATGATAATTTTACGTATATTTAGGACTTTTATAGTTAGATTTATTTGAAGTTTTCTTAATTACTATCTATTTAATGGATATCGATCAATTTCACAAGACATTAAGTGTATTAATGTTTACTGTTGTGTTTCTCCGTGTGGTGACGGGGTAAAAATATAATTCACCACCCCCATTATTTGATACGCAAAAAAAATAATGCAAGACTAGCTGCACAGATGGCGAAGTGGTCTAAATACCGACCTCTTGAGCCAAACAACATGGATTCGTTCTTCTGAAACGTTTATTGCTTTTCTGTTACAGTTTTTGCAGATGTTATTACAATTATTTAATTATGAAGGTTTTATATTAAAATAAGGGAATCTATGTTACATAGGTAGTACCGAATAAAACATTTCTCCGTGTGGTGACGGAGTAGAATACTATTCACCACCCCATATCTTACCCGTGGGTGATCGTATGAGATGACTAATGGATATAAACACACGTATAACATCTATACAAGAGATGGAAATCTCGAAACAAAACCCTTTATCAACACGTCTGATCAGCGCGGTGTAGTAGGTTAATTCCCCTCCCATTACGGAGGAGGCCCGAACCCAACAGAGGGACATGTATGGGCTGTGATGATGATGATGAGTGCTTATTAAAGCACATATGTATTTGCTATTCTCTAGCACGCCAATTCTTAATTCTTCTTTTTTTTTAGAAAAACAACATGCACTAAGGAAATAATCGCGCATATTGCGGGGGACTTTACAAACATGCAATTCACGCAGACACATTACACTCAGAAAGAGAGAGCCCAGGCTCAGTACAAGACTTTGTGAATCGCAGAGTGTTGTCCTGCGGGGGAATCGAACCCATGACGCTGGCACGTAAGGTTGGTAACTTAACCACTATGCTATCTGTGCAGTCGATTGACTAGTCTGATATTATTAATTGACTACTCTGATTATCGTAATTAATTTAAATTTATATGGCTCTTAGTCATCTTTTACAACATCCACGAACAAAGTAAGGGTTGGTAGTATTCTTAGCCGCTACCACACAGCTATAATATACATAAAATATACAGCAATAACATCGCAAAAATACTTTTAAAAGTCAAACGGTATAACCAACAAAACTAATTAACAATTGAAAAACGTCCGTCTAAAGATAACATATTCTTTTGTTACCAACTGAATAGATACTTGAAACGAGTATTTTTTTACAGAACAATACTATTTTTATGTCACCTTAACGGGTAAAAACTTTCCATCAATATTCATGAGAGTTACGTGTGCGACCATCAAATTCAACTGAAGGCATGTCTGTAATATATCTACTGTTTTAAGTATATTTTATGTTTAAGGCTTGAGAATATTCTAGTCTGACACAGTTCTTATCCGTCAATTCATTTCGTTTGACTTCTATAATCAGAATTTATTAAATTAGTAAATAAATTAGTATGACCATGTGTATTATTTTGTATCCAAAAAAAAACAGATGATTAATTAAAGAATGCGATCATTTGTTTCTAGAATAGACCATGAAAACCATAGAGTAATTTCGCAAACAATGCCGCTTTTTTTATTATTGTAATAATGCGGTGTGTAATGTTGTGAAAGAAATGATCAGAGATGAGAATGTTACCCGAGTTTAGTAGCTATGATTTCCTTTTCTTTCTTGCCGCTAATTTTTATAGTAGCTAATACTATGATTTATCGATATCATGCGATTATTTAACAATTAATTAATAAATGATATGAAAATTGAAATAAAACACTAGTTAATTATATAAATATCTATGGTATACGTCTCTCTTAATATTTATCATCTTATTCTCCAATTTAAAAATAATATGTAGATATTTTTAAAACATTAACTATTATCATAATCGATATTTTGGCGCCTAATTAGGATCGTTTCCTCAAGCGCAATTTGACATTAAGATGCAGAGACTACCTCAATCTATTCTAGTTTGTGAGTCAATCTATTTGTAACACAGTTTGTATATTTGTTATATATATATATATTATATCACCGAGTATATATCACTGAGTAATTTTCGAGATGCAGATGGTTTTTATTGTGGATTAATACTACATTTAAACTCAGAAAAAAGGTTATCTACAAATTATAATGAATACACTATTAGGTAATTCTTATTTGCTGATTATTCTTTAGTAGAGAAGGCTAGAAAAAGGAGGGAAGACATTTTCGTATGTTTTTGGAGTTTACTCCTTAAGAATCGATTTTCATATAAGGCGCCCGGTATGGAAAAAATTTGAGGAGTAAAATCTAGTGATCGAATGACCTCGTTACGTTTTTGGTGCGCAACCTATTGTGCGCACCTTTCACTTTCTGACGTGAGATAATACTTCACTGAACAGTTTTAATAAATGTAAATAAAAATATATATATATTATTTTTAGCCAAATGAGCTTTTTTGCGCCTGTTTTGATAACCATATCTACTTAAGGAGTAAACTCCAGTCGTGAGTCGGAGCTGACACACACACTTTTTTTTTCATATACTCGCCTTAATTGTAGTAAGAATAAGCAGAGTTATTTTCCATCCATATAGACGGAATCATTTTAGTACCATGTAATTAAAAAATCGTATACTTGCACTCCATTATAATTAAAAGACAATTGCTATTGAAAATTTATTCGTCAAAACTTTCTATCAGACTATCAACGTTGACTGTTGAACAAGAATAAGCGAGAGAGCCGGCAGCCCAACTGGGTGGGTTTGGAGATTTTATTGGTAGGCTTGCAAAGGTCCATGGGCGGCAATGATACTTACCATCAGGTGTGCTGCTTGCTCGTTTGCCACCATAAGCAATTAAAAAAAACATAGATCTGCCCAATTATATCGTAATGACCACACTTAGTAGCGGTTTGGCAATCATAATTGGTGTTTAAAGTTAAATAGTAAATGCTACCCACCCACTCCCCTGGCTGCTAAACTAAGGTGTAAACAAGTTGTAGGTGACATATATAGGTACCAGTACATAACCAGGGCGGCTTTACCTATAGTGCAGAGGGTGTGGTGCACCCGGGCGCCGGGTGTTAGGGGGCGCCGAGAGCCGCTCGGGCAACATAGAGTCTCCACTGTAACGCTCCGTATGGAGCGGGCACACCGAACGTAGCCAGTGCCTAACCATCTATAAACGTAGCGGGTGCGTTATTTGGGTAGGTTGCTTTGTCGCCATGATCACTGTAACTTCGTAATCCGATCGTGTTTACCTGGTTTCGTGTCAAAACAAGGAGATTAAGCATGCGACAACGCATTCCAGCGAGGTTCGGAGTTTAATCGAACGTGTTGTAACCATCAACCTATTCCATTTTGTTCACCCACTTTGGTACAAGAGGGCGCCAGGTTATTGATTGCACCCGGGCGCTACATGTGCTTGAGCCGCGCCTGTAGGTAACATATACTAGATCGCATCTTGCTTATGTTAAATCATATATTGCATATACTAGCTCATATTTTACCTTTTATTTTTATAACATCAGTCGTATTATACATAATTTATTATTTCTACTTGTGTCAAGGTTTATTTCTATGTTAGTTGTTCACTCAACTAATAAAGAAAATAAATAACATTCAAAAATTTTTAAGGCTGGCTTCGAATTTCTATTAATTTGGACGACTATCTTTTAATGTTTTTTTACCAATAAATTAAACATTAAGCCACTTTAAAATGTCTAATTCAAGTTTCATTGACAAAGTAATATTTAAAATTTTCCATGTAGGTACCTACCTACTTACGGATTAAAAATATAATTCACCATCCTATTTCTTGCCTATGGGTTTCGTAAACAACGACAAAGCGATATAGGTGATATGCATTTAATATTTGTGCAAGAGATTTATAACTCGAAATAACGTAGATAGGTATATAGTGTAATATAAAGTGGCACAGTATATCAATTTCTTTCCTATTGTGAAGACGCATCTATTTCAACAGATATATGAGCTGAGATGATGACTTAACATACATACATACATATCATCACGCCATATCCCTTGCAGGGTAGGCAGAGAGAACAGAGTGCCAGAGAACTCTATCTCTGCATACTTCACTCGCTTCCTCAACATTCATAATTCTCTTCATACACGCTCGCCGGTTTCGGAAACTCTTGACTCCACCTTCCTTCAGTACCTGACCGATCTGGTCTAGGTAGGTTAGTCTCGGTCTCCCTCGGTACCTACATCCTTCCACTTTCGCATTGTATATCTTCTTAACCAGACGTTCGTTCGGCATTCTTTCCACATGTCCGAACCATCGGAGTATTCCCTTTCGCATCTTTACACCAATACTCTCTTTCATACCTATTCGCTCTCTTACGTCGTCGTTACGAATGCGATCGGTCAGCCTAACTCCACAGATTTTCCGAAGAGATCGCATTTCGACCACATTAATTTTACTTTCATACTCTTTTCTGCATACCCAACTCTCGCTTCCATACAGTAATGTTGGGACAAGCACTGCGTTATGTATTGCTACACGTGCCTTCTGGCTGAGGTGGTGGCTGCCGAGAAGTTGCCCCAACGCTCCGTTCACTCTATTTCCCGCATTCACTCTTCGCTCTATATCAGTGGTGTACCGTCCATCTCGGCTAAATCCACATCCAAGATATACAAATTCATCCACTTGCTCCAGTAGGTACATCATTACCTATTGTTACTCTTACATCTGTTCTGGCTTCATCTCTTTCAAAGACCATTATTTTGGTTTTGCTCACATTCACGCGTAGACCCCTACACATAGACTACATACATATCATCACGCCATATCCCTTGCAGGGTAGGCAGAGAGAACAGAGTGCCACAGAACTATCCTTGCATACTTCACTCGCTTACTCAACATTCATAATGCTCTATACACGCTCGCCGGTTTTGGAGACTTTTGACTCCACCTTCCTTCAGTACATGAGCGATCTAATCTAGGTAGGTTAGTCTCGGTCTCCCCCGGTACCTACATCCTTCCACTTTCGCATTGTATATCTTCTTAACCAGACGTTCGTTCGGCATTCCTTCCACATGTCCGAACCATCGGAGCATTCCCTTTCGCATCTTTACACCAATACTCTCTTTCATATGACTTAATATTTCACCACACTGTTGACGGTTTTCTATCTACAGTCGCGGGCCGGCTCGCCCGGAGTAGCACTACCTCTACGTCTACCAATGGCTAGTCTACCAATGGCAATGTGTTTTTGCGCTTCGTTTGGTGATCGAGAGAGCCAAAGGCCCAACTTGGGTAGATTTTAGTTGGTAGGCAGCGGCCTAACTTTGAGTGTCGATGAGTGGCCAATAACATTTACTTTTATTGCCTACAAATAATATTTTCTACGCGATAAAAAATTAGTAAATAGCCAGTATTTAAGTAATATAAGTCATCATTCTCCAACTCTTATCCCTATTACTTGGGGTCGCTACAATATTTACTTTTCTTTCATAGTATATATTGTAAAAGTTATTGGCAATAGTTTTATGACCGGCCGCCTACTAGATGTCAAATCTTCTTGCGAATGTAATTGTTGCCCAAACCGCCGCAGATGGTGTTGACCCAGATCGTTATAAGGCTCTTAGTCGTCTTTTACGACATCCACAAGCAAAGTAAGGATTGGTTGCACTTATTTGTGGCCGCTACCACACAGCTGGTATCTAAGTAATATTAGTATATCTAATAAAATCATTGTTGAAGAAAAACTTAAAACTCCTTATTTTATTGCCTGTCGGTGGCAAAAGATTAAGCTATCTACTAACTGCTAGTTATGGAATACTACAATAACAGGAATACAGTCACGTCACCTACCACAGGATGGATTTGAACTCTGAGGCTTGTATTCCTACTTCGGGGATCTTTATGTAAATTAATACATTTAAAACAATAAGTCTTGAATGCGATTTCAACAAAAGTCGTTCCACTACCTAATACCTGCTATGCTTATCAGCAATTAATGGTGTTATTTTTAGCCGTTTTTATTTAGTAACGCATATCATTAACTGCTAATAAATAATTGTTTCTTTTTATGGCAAATACAGTGTCAACTATCTGCTATGGACAACGTGGCACGTTATAACAATCGTTCATTTATTAGTTACAATTTTCGTTCGTTCTTTATTATATTTTTTTTTGAAGTGAAAATCTTTAGAATCTTCTTCTTCTTATTTTTATGTATTGGCAATCAGCTACTTAAAGAGCCATTGTTGCCAGTGTCGAGTTATAATTATCTTCAAGTTTTTAGTGTCTTCAGAAGGAAGGCTTCTTTAGTCATTTGTCCGTCAGGAAGTCAAATTGTCGCCATCAACAGTGCTATGGCCACACTGTTAATGGTATCTTGTGAGAATTTTGATGAAAAACGAAAACGTTGTAGAGCACTTTTATATGATATTCACTACATCTCAGCAGTTCCGTCACATCACATTTCATAAAATGCCATCAAAATTATCTAATATAACACGTTAAAACACTAAGATATCGAATATAATACAAGAGCACCACATGACGTTTTAGATTCCCGCCAAAAAACTCCTTCTTTAGAATCGTTGTGATTTCAAACTCGATGAAACGAAAAAATAAGTCCATAGAGACACAAACACATAAATGTATAGGATTCAGCCGGCGAGAGAATGAGATAGAACACATTAGACGTTCACGGTCTTCTCTTTGTCTCGACTCTTCGTAGCATCCCCACTATCTGACTTCCCACTAGAGAGAGAGAGAGAGAGAGAGAGAGAGAGGGAGAAAGAGGGAGAGAGAGAGAGTACACGCTATTGATTGATGTATGTAAAATAGATTTAAAAAATAGTTTGCCAAAGTTTCACTTCTGATATGTGTAGGTACTTTGTACGCACGCATAATAGATACCTTTTTTTTTTCTCAGATCGTGTCTCTATTTTTTTTTTTGTGTCTGTCTTTTAGCTGTTAGCCGCAGATGGTTATTATAGCTTAACCCGGACTATGGGTGAGCGCTGAGGGCTATCAACCCGGTAACCGTGACTCTAACTTTTTGTGTTTTATTTAACTAATATATTGATATAACGATACAGGCTGGAAAGAAAGGGGTTATATCATTTTATTGAACATTGATACTAACATTATTCTACTCTTTACGGCCTTTTATTGGTAGCACCACGCTGTTGACATTTCTTTGTCTACAGACTCGGGCCGGTCCGTCCAGGGTAGTACCACACTCTCGCAGAAGATCGACGTCTGACTAATGGCAATGTGCTATTGCGCTTCGTGCGGTGAGCGAGAGAGCCGGAAGCCCAACTTGGTGGATTTGGTGATTGTAATGGTAGGCAGAGGTCTAGCTATATACTTGGTATAGCAAAGGTCCATGGGCAGTAGTGACACTTAGTATCAGGTATGCTGCATGTTCGTTTACCACCATAGGCAAAAAAGCCTGAGTGACAGTACTAAAAATTTACATGATGTTGGTGGGGGGAAGGGGTGTCATAGTCTTAAACCTCACCACGTATGATCAAGGGGGAGGGGGTTAAAAATGCTTAAAAAAGATCACGAGATTAATGGACGTCCTCTTATATGCAACGTTTTATAACCACCAAGAATAATAGAGAGAGTAGCTACCTTTTTAGTAATTTCCTTTCTAATAATTCCAATAAAATACAGCACGAAATCATAAGTTCTAAATGTAAATCGCATACCTATTACTATTATTTTATTAGTGTGCCGATTACATTATTAATTAACTCTTGCTTTAACGACAAAAACCAATATCGTGACGGGACCAGCCTCAATCAGAGATTTTCAATTATATCTATGTCTATACGACCTCATTTGAAGTCCCAATCGGTCGCAATGGCTCAATTAATTAGCAGAAGAAGAGAAATAAGGCAGTTTATAAGACTGCATGCTGTCCTTTCGGCGCCCTTTTTTTTTTGGTGGACTATGGATGCGTCTCGCCCCGCCGAATCGGTCCGGAAAGGCGGCGCGTGACCCCATAGACCCACCGTAAAACTCCTATCTCTTCGCCGTGCGAGCGGACCACCGGTACTCGATTTTTGACTTCGGTGGGTCCTTTCGGCGCCCTGGATGTTACAGAATGTATTCATGCTCTGCCTTTTTAAGAAAAGATATCTGGTCGCTCACGTTAAGCCAGCATTGTTGACTATGAATTACTACAGTTTAGTGGAAATTAAGTTGTTAGGCATTTTTTTTGTATAATATTCTTCTTTTACACTGACATTAACTTATATCTACGAGTATTAATAGTCTCTAACGAGCGAACTCTAATCGACGGTAAATATTGTTTATATATTTACACAGTTATAATTAAACTAGCCATCCATCTATAGCTGTGTGGTAGTGGCTACGCATACTACCAACACTTACTTTGCTCGTGGTCGTGGATGTCGTAAAAGACGACTAAGAGCTTTATAATGACCTGGGCCAACTCCATCTGATGCCGTTTGATCAACAATTACATTACCAAGGAGGGTTGACGTCTGGCAGGCGGCCGGTCATAAAACTATTGTCAATAACTTTTACAATATGTAATATGAAATAAAAGTATATATTGTATCGACTCCAAGCAATTGAGATAAGAGTAGAAGAATGATGATGAATTAAACCAGTCATCATGATCAACCATTTACCTTGTTCCACACTATCAAATCTGGATCATAATCAGATAATTTATATAATTATTTTAGTAGGCAGTCTATTGAATTATCTAGACTATGATAGTCCGTAAATTCAATAAATAAACAATCATAAAACATACCTTAACTTATAAATACACTTTAACTTGTTAGTTCATTAAATAGGCTGACCGACCGCATTCGTAACGACGACGTAAGAGAGCGAGTAGGTATGAAAGAGAGTATTGGTGTAAAGATGCGAAAGGGAATGCTCAGATGGTTCGGACATGTGGAAAGAATGCCGAACGAACGTCTGGTTAAGAAGATATACAATGCGAAAGTGGAAGGATGTAGGTACCGAGGGAGACCGAGACTAACCTACCTAGACCAGATCAGTCATGTAATGAAGGAAGGTGGAGTCAAGAGTCTCTCAAACCGGCGAGCGTGTATGAAGAGAATTATGAATGTTGAGGAAGCGAGTGAAGTATGCAGAGATAGAGTTCTCTGGCACTCTGTTCTCTCTGCCTACCCTGCAAGGGATATGGCGTGATGATATGTATGTATGTATGTTCATTAAATAAATAATCATCACAGCTCATATATCTACGTGCTACTGGGGTCGAACCTCATCATCAATAGGAGGGCAATTGGCACACTATACTATGCTGTTGTCTGTTCAGCTGAGTTGCTATAGGCTTTCAATTTAAGTTTTCCTTCTCTTGCACAATTGTAATATGCATATTATAACGCTCAATTTTCGTTTACGATACGCATGGTAAAAATATGTAGTGATGAATTGTATGCTCTCTACTCCTCCACTCCATCACCATACGAAGAATTACCACGCAGACATAAATATATATAAACATTTAGCTCTGGCATTATAGGCCATAATAGGAGTTCACATTCATAGGCCATAATAGGAATTCATATTAAAATGCTCTTTAGTTAGTAACAGTTTTAAGAAAATAAGAAACAGTAATTAATATGCATGATACAATCCTTTTTTTTTCGGTAGGCCATGGTCCGGACATACGCTGTCTTTTCCGTACGGGGTGACGGAAGGGCAGCACGTGGCTCCAAAACCCCTATTCCTCCCCATCGCCGTTGGGCCGACCACTGGTACTGTTTCCTTGACATCCGTGCACTCCCCGGAGGGTTGCCCTTTCGCCTCCGTCCATATATATTAATGATAAAAATATAAATTTGAATAATAAATGAAAATTTTATTTTGCACCCTCAAAATGGCGAGAGTTTGATGCTGATCATTTTTATAAACTAATAAGTATAGAGGAGAATAATAAGAACAATTTTGTGTGCAATATTACCACATTATTTCGTTTCCGTGCTTTTTACTTATCTGTTGGTTGAAAACAAAAAAAAATATATACATATATTATGCCGCCATAAAATAACAGATAAACGGAATGGAAAAATTTGTGAGCACTTGTGTCCCCGAAAAAAACAATAGCTATATGTCTGGTGTTTTTTTTTTAACAATCGTAAACGTGTTTCAATATTACACTGAATTATAATCATACGTTTGTAATATACATAGGTATTGTATGTGTTTTATTCATAGAAGTACTTTTAAATAACATGCCAAGGTGCGGTTATGTTCAATCAAATCAAATCATTTATTTTATTATATATAAACCCCAAAACGACAAGTGCCTTTATAGGGTTTGTGCATAATAAATGACATATTGTCAATTTTATATCTTTTTTTTTTAAATAAAAATATATTGATCTACCACCGGATCGGCAAGCGGCCACAAACTTAGAAGATCCGGCTAGAAACTCTAGTGAGATGCCTTTCGAATCATCATTATTCTCCTACTCTTATCCCAATTACTTGGGGTCAATACAATATGTACTCTTATTTCATAATAGGTACATACTGTACAAATATTGGCAATAGTTTTACGATCGGCCGCCTGCGGGACGTCAACCCTCCTTGGGAATGTAATTGTTGACCAAACGGCATCAGATGGAGTTGGCCCAGGTCGTTATAAGGCTCTTAGTATTCTTTTACGACATCCACGAGCAAAGTAAGGATTGGTAGTATTCGTAGCCGCTACCAAACAGCTGGTCACACACATGCCTTTCAAGTAAGGATTTATTCTTTAAAGGTCAAACACGAAGTTCGAACAAAAACAAATTTATATATACCAAAAAAATAACTGGACCAGATCTCAAGCGTGTTTTAGCGATATTCAATTTTATATAGTTATCTTTAAAATCTTAAATTACAACTACTTAGTAAAGACCTACAAAGGCAGCGATAACCTAAGAATATAATTTTCTGTATGTGACGTAGTAAGAATACAATTCACCACCTCTTATCTTGCTCATAGGTGTTATAAAAGACGAGTAAGAGATAAAATATGCCTATAACATCTATACGAGAGATGGATAACTCGAAATAAAGCCAAATTGCCAATCCTTCTGAGCAGCATGGTGTTGTAACTTGGACTCGCCAGTTGGCACTCGTACAGGTCGGACGTGTGCACTGGATGGAGTATTGGGTTAGGTCGGTCTTTGTCATCGAATTGGATTGTCGGGTTGTTGTCATTGTCTTGTCTTGTCGTTGTCTTGTCGTGTTGTATCACTGTCTCGTCATAGTTGAGGGAGGGGAAGGGAGGGGTCACTTAGGAAGGTACCGGGACTGCGATCGTTCTGTCGTCGCCGTCGGCCGGTATTCAAAAAGTTGTGACAAGTTGCTCGTCGTGGCTGGGTCGTGTATATAAAGTTGATGAAAAACTTTGATATCGCGATTCAGCCGTGCTGATATTGTTTGAAAATTTTTAATATCGCAATTCAGCCGCTGTGTTGAGATAATTAAAATTAATATTTAGTGAAACTTCGTCTCACTAAATGGACGACGAATCTGAAGGAGATACGGACGCACGATCAGCTGTCGATTGCGACACGGACGCGCAATCGGCTGTTGAATGCGACACGGACGCACGATCGGCAATTGAATGTGACACGGGTGAAACAGACGCTACCCCCACGGGGAGGAAGCGTCACTATACAAAGGCCTGTCACTCTGGGTGGAAGGATGTGAGCTCCGACACTGAAGTGGAGCCTAAATCAAAGGTAAATACCTCGCGTCGGGGTAAGGCAGCACAAAGGGGCCATAATGTGGGACTAACACGTGCTAAGGCAGACCTCCAAAAGAGAGACGTTGAAGCCGAAGAGGTTGAATATGAGCGTGTGCTCAGAAGTCGTGCCTTTCGCAAACCAGCTGTACAACCAAGGGTGGACTCAGCGGACACCTCGGCGTCGGAGTGTCCTGCGCTAGATAACCTGTCCGCTATAGGACCGGAGGAGATACGCGCCCGTGGGGGTCACAACGCAGCCATAATCCTGGAGGTCACGCGGAAATCTGGCCACCTCCAAGGTCCTTTTATAAAAAAGTTACGGGATGCAGCAGCAGAAATGCAAGCTATTATCGAAGCTTTATGCTCAAAATCGGAGGCGGAGGAGACACGTCGACTGAGAACAGAGAATAGCAGGCAGCGCCAGGAAGTAGAAGCCCTCAAGGCGGAATTGAAAGCATACCGCCGCGAATTTTCAGAAATGAGGGCTGCTACTTCTTCGTCTGGTATGGGGCTAGACACAATAGAGGATATCAAATCCTCTATTGTGAAGTCAGTTGGGGAGATGATAAACGCCCGGCTTGCGGGATTAGAGGATCGCCTTCTCCCCGCTAAGGTGAACCGTCCGCCTCTAGCTGCGGACAAAAAGAAGAGTACAGCGGCTGCTGTGGCCACTGTTGCCGTCCGCACGGCCGCACCGGTGAATGCTATCCAGCCAGTCCCTGGTCCTTCGGCAGTCACTCCTCCGGCCCCACCCGTGCCTGCAGACAGCTGGACAACCGTTGTGAGGAAGGGGAAGAAAAAGTCTTCTCCTCCTCCGCCACCTACAGCGGGTGCTGCGCCCACCTCGCACGTGGCTGTCTCGGCGCAGAAAAAGCTGAAGTCGGCGCTTGCTGCCCCCCGCACCCCGGCTGTAATCTTAAAATTGCAGCCGGAGGCTGAGAAATTGGGGGTCACATACGCCGATGCAATGCTTCGCGCCGAGCAGGGAGTCAATCTCCAAGAGATGGGCATTAAAAAGGGTCTTAAAGTTAGGCGCTCCATGACTGGGGCTAGGATCCTGCAGCTGCCCAAGTCTCAGTCGACAGAAGTCGCTGACCAGCTGGCGGCGAGATTGCGCACAGCGCTCGTAGGAGTGGCAGATGTCGTTCGCCCGGTCAAACGGGCCGATATTCGGGTGACTGGAATGGACGACTCTGCCACGGAGGAGAAAGTGCGTGCCGCGGTTGTCCGCACATGTGGCGGTGCATGTGATGCTGCGGATGTCCAGGCTGGAGAAATTCAGCGTGGACCCCGTGGTATGGGCATGGTGAAGGTGCGTTGCCCTGTCGCCGCTGCAAAATTGCTTGCCGATGCGGGCAGGCTTCTGGTCGGTTGGAGTTCGGCTGGCGTCCAGGTACTGGAGAACTTACCTTTAAGGTGTTTCCGGTGCCTTGAGCTGGGGCATACGGCCTTATTGTGCTCGTCTGCTGTCGATCGCTCTGCACTCTGCTACAGGTGCGGCGATAGCGGACATAAATCGGCCGCGTGTGTGGCCACGCCGCGTTGTGCAGTGTGCACCGCAGCTGGTCGCACTGCGGAGCACACCATGGGAGGGAGATTCTGCCGAGCCCCCTCGTCGAAAGGTAAGGTGGCCCCTGGACCTCGGGCCGCTGCATCCGTGAATGGCCGTAGAGGCCAGGAGGAAGCTGAAATGTCAACCTAAATGGGAGACAGAGTACGCTTCCTCCAGGCGAATTTAAACCACTGCGCCGGGGCTCAGGACCTGCTACTGCAGTCCATGGCGCAGTGGGAAATTGATTTAGCTGTGGCCTGCGAGCCCTACTTTATCCCTCACTCACCCAATTGGGTGGGGGACAATAAGGAAGAGGTGGCTGTCCTGTCCAAAGGATCTGTCGGCCCTCCCCTCTCCACACTGGAGAGGGGCAATGGTTACGTTGTGGTGGGGTGGCGAGACTTCGCTATCATCGGTATTTATTTCTCCCCCAACCGCGGTCTGGCGGAGTTCGAGTTATTCTTGGACTCCGTCAGTGCCGCGGCTCGGCGTCAGTCGCCGAGGAAAATTGTGGTTCTCGGCGACTTTAACGCGAAGTCTCGCATTTGGGGGAACCCTGCCACAAACGCTAGGGGCACCGCCGTCGAGCAGTGGTCCCTGCTCTCCGGTCTGTCCCTACTTAACAGAGGGACGGTTCACACCTGCGTGCGACATCGGGGTGGGTCTGTGGTGGACCTATCGTTCGCCAGCCCCGCTGTCGCTCGCGAGGTGAGTGACTGGAGAGTAGAAGAAGGGGTGGAGACTCTCTCGGACCACCGATATGTGCGGTTCGAGATCTCTGCCCCTCGGGGACCACCAGAGCCCCGGCGCGGAAGAAGGCGTGGACTCCCAAAGTGGGCCATTGGTCAACTTGACCTAGAAATGGCCCGGGAGTCTGCCATAGTACAGCGCTGGGGTAGGACAGGACAAATGCTACTTACAGATGTGGAGGGGCTCGCAGGTCAAATGAGAAGTGCCCTTGAGGTAGTTTGTGATGCGGCGATGCCGAGGGCTCAGCGAAAGCCGCCGCGTCGCCAGGTGTACTGGTGGTCGCTCGAGATAGCTAATCTTCGGGTGGCTGCCAATCGGGCGCGGCGTGCTTATGTTAGATGCCGACAGCGGGCTAACTGGGATGACGTTCTAGAGGGTCAGCTGCGGACGGAATATACAAGAAGGAAGAAAACTCTGCAGCTGGCCATCAGCCAGGCGAAGGAGAGGGCCCGTGAGGAACTCCTTACGGGCCTCGACAGGGATCCTTGGGGGCGCTCATATCAGCGGGCGCGAAACAAAATTCGCGCCTGTGGCGCCCCCATCGTCGAAACGATGGATCCGGGTTTCCTGTCGGGGCTAATGGGGGAACTGTTCCCGCGTTCTGCGGGACATGTTCCCCCCCGAATGGCTCCTTGGTCGGTGGTAGAGGTGGAGACCTCAATCCCACTCATCACCGACCAAGAAATGGCGACAGCCCTCTCCCGACTCCGCGGGAAGCGGAAATCGCCTGGTCCGGACGGCGTCCCGGGAATTGTACTCGGCGTCGCCGCGGAATACCTCAGGGGTGAGCTCCGGGAACTGCTCAATACGTGCCTGAGGTCCGGGCAGTTCCCGGAGCAATGGAAATGCGGCAGGTTGTGCTTGCTGCGGAAGGAGGGTCGCCCAGTCGACTCCCCTTCCGCATACAGACCGCTGGTGCTGCTGGACGAGACGGCTAAATTGTTCGAGAAGGTGCTTGCGGACCGTCTCGTCCAGCACCTCGAGGAAGTCGGACCGGGACTGTCAGAGAGTCAATACGGGTTCAGGGGTGGCCGGTCAACTATTGACGCACTGGCCGCCCTGAAGTCCTTGGCCACCGATGCTGTGGCCAGAAAGGAAGTCCTCCTGGCAGTTTCGCTGGACATAAAGAACGCCTTCAACAGCCTCCCGCATGAGACGCTAAAGGAGGCACTCCAGTATCATGAAGTGCCTCCTTACCTCTGGAGGCTGTTGGAAGCGTACCTCGAGGGAAGGCACGTGCTCTGGGAGGGGGGCGACGGGCGCATTCATCGTCATCGGGTGGAGTGCGGCGTTCCACAGGGATCGGTCCTTGGCCCGATCCTGTGGAACGTCGGATTCGACTGGCTCCTACGGGGTCGGCTTCTTTCCGGGATGGGGGTCATCTGCTATGCTGATGATACCCTCATCACGGTGAGGAGGCCTGACTTCCTGGGGGCTGCTCGATTGGCAGAAGAGGGGGTTGCGCTCGTCGTGGGCCGGATCAGCATGTTGGGCCTGAGGGTCGCGGTGGAGAAAACCGAGGCCCTCCTATTTCATGGCCCGGGTCGAGGTCCCCCCCGAGGAGCACACATCAGCGTGTCTGGGGTTGCTGTGCCGGTGCGGGCCCAGATGAAATATCTGGGTCTGCACCTTGATTCTAGGTGGAGTTTCGGGCCGCACTTTGCCCAGCTCGTTCCGAGGCTCATCAAGACAGCCGCGGCGTTAGGTAGGCTTCTGCCAAACACAGGCAGTCCTGGGTCGTCCTGTCGGCGTTTATACGCCGGAGTGGTGCGGTCCATGGCGCTGTATGGTGCCCCTATTTGGGCGGACTCTCTCACCGTCCGCAACAGGGCCCTTCTGCGACGCCCTCAGAGGGCCATGGCGGTGAGGGCTGTCAGGGGCTATCGTACGGTGTCATGGACCGCAGCGACGTTGCTGGCGGGCGACCCACCTTGGCCACTTGTGGCCGAGGCCCTGGCTGAGGTCTACCGGCTCCGTGTCGCGGCGCGGGCCAACGACGAGCAGGTCTCCGTAAGGAGACTGGGCAGAGTACTGGAAGTGGCCCGAAGGGGAGTCACTCAGCGGTGGAGAGAAGATCTGGAGTCCCCCGTAGCAGGGCGGGGGACTGTGGAGGCGGTTGCGCCACATCTCCACCGCTGGATTAGTAGAAGGCACGGCAGCCTAAGCTTTAGGATGGTGCAGGTGCTTACCGGGCATGGGGTCTTTGGTAAGTACCTGCACAGAATTGGAAGAGAAGGGGCCCCAGGATGTCACGAGTGTGGTGCGCCAGTAGATGATGCGCGTCACACTCTGGAGGTATGCCCTGCCTGGGGGCCCCAGCGCCACGTCCTATCGGCGGTCGTTGGGAGAGACCTGTCGTTGTCGACCATCATCTCGAAGATGCTTGACAGCGACAGGTGCTGGTCGTCGATGGCCTCCTTTTGCGAGGTCATCATGAAAAGGAAGGAGGCCGCGGAGCGAGAACGCGAGGCGCTTGCGTCAGCTGACTCGCTTCGCCGCCGGCGACCGGGAAGGAGGAGGCGCCGTTATGCGCACCTCCTCCCACCGCCTTGAGGGACGATAGGACGTGGCCAGAAAGCCAAGCGTGGGGGTGCCGGGGATCGAATGTCAGTAGACGATCTCTCCGGCTCCCCGTAAAAGCGCGGAAGGGGCCGCTGTGGTTTTAGTGGGTATTCCGGCCGCTAACATCTATGGCCGGTGAGTCCCACACTCCCCCTCGCCTGTCACCGGCGGGGGATAGCGCGCAAATGCGTTTCCTCAGCGAAAAAAAAAAAAAAAAAAAAAAAAAAAAAAAAAAAAAAAAAAAAAAAAAAATGGTGTTGTAACTTGTAAGTCAATATTCTTCATATTATGGGGGAGACTTTAGTCCAGCAGGGGTTAACATATGAGCAAAGATGATGATAAAGACGAAGAATTCAAAGCATCAACGTTCTTTTATATAAGTTTTTAACGAACAGTCTAAGGAAGATAATTAAAAAACATTCACTTTAATACTAAACCAACTAGTAAACCCTTGGTAATGGAAACTGGGGTTAGATATTGCTTCTACGTGATTCTCTCACTTGTCAATCATAGTCATTTTTGACTCCAGTGAAGATCGCGTTGTCGTATGGTGACGGAGTTAGAATACAATTCACTCTATCTTATCCGTGGTTGTCGTAAGAGACGACTATGGGCTAATATACATATAACAAGAGAAGGAAAACTCGAAATAAAACTAGACCAATATGTCTGATGAACGGGGTAGCTATACCCCGTGACCTACTAAGGTCAATTCCCCTTCTATTGTGCAGAAGAAGGCTCAAGGCCAGCAATGGAACTATAATCTGAGGTGTATGTGTAAAAATTCCTTAGATATATACTCGTACCTAATTAATCTTCACTACACCTATGATCATAGCAGATGTTATGATGATGAAGAGCATCATGAGAACCGTTGGCGCTCTGCAATTCTCTCCTTTACTCTCATTAACAATAAAAAAATGTAAACCCATTTTAATCTACATCATAAATCTGGATATCTTCTGGTTATTTTTTTGTGTATGACTTAGTTGTTAGCAGCAGATAGCTATGACAGGCCACCGAAAACAAAGATAGGGTACCGGTGGCTCGCTCGCACGGTGAAGAGAGGCGCTTTGAAGGGTGGGTCTATGTGGTCGCGCGCCACCTCTTTCGTCGCCCTTGACCGATTTGGCGGGGCGCGACCACATCCATAGTCCACAGCCAAAAAAGAAGAAAAAGATAGCTATGACAACTTTACCAGGTCGCGCTGAGGGCTCTCAACCCGATTATATGTTCTAGATCTTAATTCTAAATCATCATCAACGACTTTTCACTTTATATATGTCCTACTGCTGGGCTCAAGCCTCTGCAGTGGTAGGGAAATTAACCTGCTATACCACGCTGAACAGACGGCTGGCACAGAATTTTATTTCGAGTTTGCCTTCTCTTGCATAAATATTATCTATTTGCATTCCTTAGACGTTTACAATCATCAATAAGAAAGGAAAGAGTGACCATCATTATATTCGTACTTCAACAGTAAAAAGATATAGGTAGTTTTAGATACATCAATGAATATATAATTTTCAAGAATTTTTAAGTGACAAAAGCCACTAATACTCGTATGCAATTCACCAGTTCCTACATTTGCACCTTTTTACCGGCACACTTGCGAGATCTTGTCAATAAATGGTAGATATAAAGCTCGGTGCACAATGATTGTCGCCAGTCTGACCCAAATCCAACGGATGTTGCAGTTTTCAATGAAAGACCATTTTTAAATTTAAAAAAAAACTAGCGTAAAAAGAATTCGGCTTAACTCCATACGAGATGTATGGATAATAAAATACGTGGAGATACCTGTAACTTGTAAGGTCTAAATAATTTAAATATAGGTACTAATTGATGCTCGCCGGACCTTACCGGCGGGTGTACCACGACGCTGGCAGGCGGCGGCAATGTCTCGCCAGTCAATCCAGTTGGAGAAACCTCAGTTTAGTGTGCAGACCGTGGATGCCTTCCAGCCGGTGCTGGTGGTTTATGTCAGCAGCACGGGGTCCTCCAATTCGAACTAGAGCAGGTCTTGATGGAGCACGGTTGCTTCGGCAAGTACCTACACACGGATGTGAGAAGGAGGGGCACCGTCTCGACATCTCTGCAATTGCGACAACGACATGGCGCAGTAGGTACACGCTCGATGTCTGTACGGTTTGGGTAGAGCAGCGCCGTGAACTCGTCGCAATCATCGGTGCTAATCGGACACTGCCGACCATCGCTTTAACGATGCTCGATAACGTCTGAAACTTGGACGTGGTCGCCGCATTCTGCTACGCTTGCGAAAGGAGACAACGGAGCGCGTCAGAGAGGAGATCCTCTGCGCTGACACACTCCGCTGCCAACGTATCGGACGGTGCCGATGCAAGTACTTGAGCCTGACGCCATCCTAGCAATAGTCGCGAATGGACTGCACGGGAATTAGTCCGTCTCCCGCAGAGAGGCTGACGCGCGAAGACGACGCCTGGGCAAGACTGTTTATTTATTACCGGAGTATTGACGGTGATGATACCCAAATAGGTAACCCGCTGGGCCGGTCACGAACGTCAAGGAATCGTTACCAGTGGTCAGCATAATGGCGATGAGGAGGGAACATTGCGAGTTATGGTACCGCACGGTCAGATGGAACGGGCGGGATATGTCCAAACCATAGTCAACAAAAAAACTTATTTCAAATAAACTAAAAACTTTAAAACCATACCGTCTCCATATATCTGCTATGCCAAAATGGTTTGTCAATAAATCCATGAATCGGTGTGGATAGAATAATGTGATAGTTTTTTGCAAGGTTCGTGCCAGTGCAGGTGGTACCAGAAACCATTAAAAAAACCAAAAGCGACCTGCATAAAACGTGCACTTCGTTATAATGGTACATTCACACAATAGATGATGGTAACTTATGAGGATCATTGTACCATTGAAATATTTGAAGTATGTATTTGGATGTAACTTCGCAGATAAATGTTTAATATAAATTACAAACAGCCTCCCATTATTTATAAGTAATAAGTTGGTTGTTATTTTACTACAGCAATTATTGAATACCTAATTCAATAATTGCTGTAGTAAAATAACAACCAACTTAAAGTAATAACTTTAATTTTAATTTGGGGAAGTATTCTCTTTGGCGTAGAACTCCCCCAGCTCTCTCTATTCTTAGCCTGTAGTCGCCGATTTGGTCCATATCTTTCTTTAAATTTTATATAGGTACTATTTCAATAATATTTTCCCATGTGGTGACGGAATAAGAATGAAATTCACCATCTTACATTTGCCACCATACAAACAACTTGTCAGAAGACGGCGAGTGTATGTTGACGTCATATTTTATCCCTCCAATGGCGTTGCGTTTTGGAAATATATGAGGCAATTTCAAAAATCCACTATTTGATGATTACATTTCAATATTAAATTATGATAAATTTCAAAAATGATTGTACCTATTTAGGTATATTGTATTTAGCAATACAGATTTCAAATAAAATATTTTGTTAATTTTAGAATGGCTTGCATAGTGTATACGTATACCCGCTTCATCGCTTACATATAGTATAATATACGTATATTAACAGACATAAAAATTACCTGAAATCAGAACAATCATTTATGGATAGCACAATGAACGAACTGTCTTGCACAGGGATCGAATGCAACCAGCGGTACAGTCAAACTAAAAAACTTACTAACAAAAAATGTCTATCAAGTAAAAAAAAATACTTAAAAGACAAATATAACCTCCATTGAGAACAATAACTCTTACTAGTAGCTGATTGTCTAAACCACAAAAGGAAAAAATATTAAAAATCATAACATCCTTTTTATAAATTTTAAGTATCTTTGGAATTCATTTTGAAAGGCGAGAATAAAATTCTTGGCAATCGCTATTAATTTTTGCAATCATTTTTAAAACCTTCAAACATTTTTCTTGGAATCATACAAAAGAAGTTTTAAAAAAGTTGCTACCTAAAGCAGGACTTTATGATGCCATTAATCTTAGCGCTCAGCTATCAAAGGGAGGCGCCTACATTACTAAGGGTGCCTTTTATGTATAATTCACCCTTAATTTGTGATTTTTCACACACACCCCAAATGTTCGAATAAAACCTTAAAAAATATATTCAAAATAATGATTAATTAATTTCCAAAAATTTACAAAATAATGACTATTTTAAAAAATGTATATCGTAACTTTTTAATATAGCTTCATTATATTTTATTCGTTCGATTTACATTTAACTATATCTATTATTTTTTTAATTTTTATAATTATATATTACATACATACATACATATCATCACGCCATATCCCTTGCAGGGTAGGTAGAGAGAACAGAGTGCCAGAGAACTCTATCTTTGCATACTTCACTCGCTTCCTCAACATTCATAATTCTCTTCATACACGCTCGCCGGTTTCGGAGACTCTTGCCTCCACCTTCCTTCAGTACATGACCGATCTGGTCTAGGTAGGTTAGTCTCGGTCTCCCTCGGTACCTACATCCTTCCACTTTCGCATTGTATATCTTCATTATATAATTATATATTACTTGTACTAAAATGTACTGTGCTGTGTGGTAGCGGCTACGAATACTACCAACCCTTACTTTGCTCGTGGATGTCGTAAAAGACGACTAAGAGCCTTATAACGAAATCGGCCAACTCCATCTGATGCCATTTGGTCATCCATTACATTCCCAAGGTGGGTTATTGACGTCTGGCCGGCGGGCAGTCATAAAATAATTGCCAATAACTTTTACAATGTACCTACCTACTATGAAAGAACAGTACATATTGTATCGACCCCAAGTAATTGGGATAATAGGACGAGAATGAATGACTTTAAGTTAGATATTATTTTATCACTCATCATTCTCCTACTCTTACCCCAATTACTTGGGGTCGATACAATATTTATCTTTCATAGTACCTACATATTGTAAAAGTTATTGACAATAGTTTTATGACCGGCCGCCTATGTCGTGCGGCGTTCCACAGGGGTCGGTTCTGGGGCCGACTCTGTGGGACATCGGGTACGACTGGGCGTTGAGAGGGAGTCTCCCCCCCGGGCTGAGCTTGGTGTGCTACGCTGACGACACGCTCGTCACAGCCCGGGGCAGGACACTCGAAGAGGCGGCGAGCCTGGCCACTCTCGGCACCGAGGAGATGGTCAGGCGGATCGAGGCGCTGGGGCTCAGGGTGGCCCTAAACAAGACGGAGGCCCTACTTTTCCATGGGCCCCATGTGAGGCTGCCCATCGGCGCCTCGATAGTGGTAAACTCCATCCACATCAGCATCCAGGCCCATATGAGGTACTTGGGTCTGGTGCTCGACGGGCGATGGTGGTTCCGGGAGCATTTCCAACAGATTGCTCCCCGGCTTGTCGGCGCGACGTCCGCCCTTTCTCGACTCATGCCGAACGTGGGCGGACCCAGTTTCGAGGGCTGACGGCTGTATGCGGGGTCATCCGCTCGATGGCCATGTACGGCGCACCCGTGTGGGCGAGGGCTCTGAACGCCCAGCTCAGGGCGGTTCTGTGGAGGCCACAGAAAGCCATGGCGGTCAGAGCCATTCGCGGGTACCGCACGGTGTCGACAGAGGCGGCGTGCCTGTTGGCCGGGACACCCCCGTGGGACCTAGAGGCGGAGATGCTCTCCGACCTCTACCGGGGTTATCACAGCGCGCAAGGAAGGTGGCTCCCCATCGTTGAGCGAGATAGCCACCTGGCGCGTGGATGCCCGCCGAGACGTCATCGCCCGTTGGGCTACGCGGCTGGAGAGGCCTAGGCACGGTGTGGAGACCGTTGAGGCCCTCCGGCCCGTATTGATAGAGTGGATGGAGCAGCGGCACGGAGTACTCACCTTTCGGCTGGTGCAGGTATTGACGGGGCACGGGTGTTTCGGGTTGTACCTGCACAGGGTCGTGTATAGGGAGTGGACTCCGGCCTGCCACCACTGCAGGAGTGACGAGGACACGGCGCAACACACGCTGGAGGTGTGTCCGGGATGGGAGCGGCAGCGCCGTGACCTCGTCGCTGTCATCGGTGCCGACCTGACGCTGCCGGCCGTCGCGAGGGTGATGGTCGACAGCATCAGGAACTGGGACGCGGTCGCCGCCTTCTGCGAGGCTGTCATCTCGCAGAAGGAAGCGGCGGAACGGGCAAGGGAGGATTCCCGCGCCCCGGGCCGCCGCCAGCGGCCGGGGCGGCGCAGGCGCGAATACCTGCGCCTGATGCCGCCCTAACCGAGGCTTCGGGTGATCGGACCGGGGAATTGTCCGGTCACTCGACGTGAGGCCACTGCGTGAGGGCGACGCCCCGACGGTGAAATCTGTCGGGGCGTCGACGAGAGGAACCCGCGAGGGTGAGCCGCCGGGCGGGCCACCGAAGTTAAAAATCGGGTCCCGGTGACCCGCTCGCACGGCGAAGAGAAAGGAGTTTTTACGGTGGGTCTATGGGGTCACGCGCCGCCTTCTCCGTCACCCCGGACCGATTTGGCGGGGCGAGACTAGTCCATAGTCCACCAAAAAAAAAAAAAAAATGACCGGCCGCCTGCCATATTATTTTACCACTATTAAGGTAAAATTTTGGTTGAAAAAAAGTAAATTTTATTTTCTTTTATTTTATATATCTAAAATTAGACGATGAAGTTTTTATTTAGATTGAAATCATTCAATATCATATTAATTTCTATATTGACTACTTGTTAACTACTTCTATGGTGACAGACTCAGAAAATCTTGTGTTTTTGTACTGTGAATTTGCAGAGATAATTATCGCGAAATATCTATGCCTACTCATATTTACATTTAATTAATATACCTAGATATACCTGAATTAAAGAAACTGATATTCCTGTCTTAAGACTCGACACAAACTGGAGATCGAACTTCATATCTGGTTTTAAGATTTCCAATCTTCGCTTGATCTCGTCTACATAAATATTTATATCGTTACCTATTAAAATGTTAATTATTATCATTATTAATCAGAGCCATATGCCAAACTCGTGGCTGCTGACCACATACGGGTTTACCAACCCACATTTCGGTATAAATAAAAAGTAATACTGCGAAATAAAAATTGCAGTAAGGGGCGTACAGGGCGGCACGCTTCGAAACCTCAAAATTTAGATTTTTTTTTTAAATAAAAACCTACCTTTTTGTAGCAAAGATGTAGACAGCTGTTGTGTGATGACCACTCGAAATGTCCAAATTTTTTGTTCATACCGCTCGCTTCATGTTAACTGATACTTTGATTGAAGTGGATTGAACGTTCTAATACGCCATACAACAGATGTATTGAAATAACTTACTGTTACTTAAGATTTTGCTGCTTTTTTCTAATATTGTTTGCTGTAACAATTTTTTTATGGTAATTACGTCAAAGACGATATAAACATTCTTTGAAACAACTATTGTTCATCATCATCATCATCATCGCAGCCCATAAATGTCCCACTGTTGGGCTCGAGCCTCCTCCGTAATGGGAGGGAAATTAACCTACTATACCACGCTGGTCAGACGTGTTGGAATAGGGTTTTGTTCTGAGTTTTTCTTCTCTCGCATAGATGTCATATGCGTTTTATATCCCTTAGTCGTCTCGAACGATCACCCACAGGTAAGATATGGGGTGGTGAATAGTATTCTTACTCCGTCACCACACGGATATTATACAACTATTTTTATGGCGTTCGTATTTAATTTTTAATTGCCCGACATTTCAAATATTTTTAAGAGTGAAAATATTTCAATACTTGCGTAATATGAACTGCAACTATTTTTATTCACTGTATTGCAAAAAAAGATATAATAAATAAAATCATTCTGAATGAAAAAATATATGTTGTTATTATTAAACACTAAACTTACGATAATTATTATATTACGGCAATTTACTAGTTTAAAAACTAACAAAATTATTAAGCTACTACCGGTTCGGCACGCGGCCACACTGAGAAAGATCCGGTAAGAAAACTCGGAGAGCATAATACTTATTACATATTGACTTATAAGAGGCGGCCTACTCTATCTATATTACTAAAGTTGGGTAAAATGACATACAGACAATAAGTGCTCACGGTGTTTTGCAGTGTTTCTTTCTGTACTGACAATTAGTGACAATGAATTTGTATCAAAAATGTGACACAAAATTAATAACTAATACTGTGATATATAATACGAAAGGGGAAGGATGTAGGTACCGGGGGAAACCGAGACTAACCTACCTAGACCAGATTAGTCAAGTACTGAAGGAAGGTGTAGTCAAGAGTCTCCGAAACCAGCGAGCGTGTATGACGCGAATTATGAATGTTGAGGAAGCGAGTGAAGTATGCAAGGATAGAGTTCTCTGGCACTCTGTTCTCTCTGCCTACCCTGCAAGGAATATGGCGTGATGATATGCATGTATGTATGTAAAAAAAAATAACTATTAAAACGATGACTTCTTGGACGTGAGACATCTTATTCTTCCCGTGACCATGAGCGTTATAAAATGTTCGAAACGTCGGGAAACTAAAAATAAAATAGAAATACAATAAAATTCGTAAAAATAGTTTCATTGCAAATTGACGCTTAAGCATCAGAAATTACTCGCGTAATATTAGAGGTCATAATATTCTTAAAACCTCGATTGCTATACTCATATATTAGTATATATATACCTACTCATATATAGTTATTTTTGGTTAGTAAGTATTCATAGTTACTAACCAAAAATATTAACACATGGATAACTCATAGGTATCATCATCTCAGCTTATATACGGCCCACTACTGGGCTCTAGCTTTGTCCACAATAGGAGGGAAATTGGCCTACTGTACCGCGAAGGTAAGAAGGTTGATATATGGTTTTATTTCTAACTTTCCTTTTCTTTCATAGATGATATCTCCATATCATATCTCGAAGTCATCTTTATAAGAGTATTTTTTGTAAAATACTCTTTCCTTCTTCCTTTCTTCCTTGTGGAAGAAAGGGGGTGGTGAATTACATTCAATAAATGAGTATGGAATCAAATCATTTGGAAGAAAAAAGTGGAGACTATAGTACTTGCCTGAAAAACTTATATAGATATGCATCGCCAATAGGCAAGGCAACATAAAAGCACTAAATAACAATTGCTCTATTGAAAACTTTTGTTAATGATATGTCTTATTTGATAACTGACTGTGGATGAATGGTAACGCTATTGCTATTAACAAGGGCTGATTTTTTTTTTCGATAAACAATAGTTTGAACACATCCTCCGCGAACTGTCTAGCTCCAGAGCGACAGAAGAGCGGCATGCGATCCTATAAACTGACGTATTGTCTGCTATTTATGTTAGAAAATTCTGAAGGTATTGCCAGTAAAAAACATCTACAAAAATACATACCTATATAGGTAGGCATACCAAGTTTTATCATACTTTACATGGTAAGTCATTCGTCTTAACTTCAAAAAACAAACGAAGTAAGTCACCAGGTGCATAATAATTCCTTCATTTTAAATATACTCGAATAGAATGCAAAAACGTATTTTTTTTTATATGCCACAGCTTATAAAAACTATCCTAATCCCCAAAACAAGCGAAGCGATGGCTGTATTAAAATAAAAATCGATTTGCCGTTTCTCGGAACTTTACACAGCACTTTCTTAAATCTGGCGTCGCGACCAATCGTTCTACATCGTATTATTTTTTCATGACACGTGTATCGCATTAGCTTATTGTTTTTTATGAGCTCACAAAATGAATGAGAGTATAGAAAAGTTTTCAATCGTACAGTCGAAAAACCCTTTGTCATTATAAAATATGTAGATACGTCACAGACGAAACAATACCATAATACTTTTGAAATAAAAAAATAATTACGAATTATATAGCGTTTGTATTTTATTTTTAATTTCCCCACATTTTGTATATTTTCCCGCGTACTCTGTGACGTGCTCCCGTGTTCATGAAGGATGTAAAGTGTTTACATCAACTTTTAATAGATATACTACATCTAAATAGTGGTAGGACCACATTGTGGACAGTTCTCTGTTTACAGCCGCGAGCTGGTCCGTCCGGGATAGTACCACACTCCCGCAAAAGATCGACGTCTAAGTAATAACAATGGAAGTTTTGGCACGAATATGGAAATGTCAATGTATAATACAAGAGCGTGACATGACTTTTCTTTAGTGACATTCATTCATTTCTTTAGTGTTTTGTAGTGTTATATTGAATAATTTTGCTGGTATTTTATGGAATATGATACTTACAGTTAAAGTGCTGAAGTGTAGTGAATATGGTATAATAGTGGTTTTCGTTTATTTTCGTGTTCACCCAAAATTCCCAACGAAACTATGAACTTGGTTATCAGCGCCAAATTGATAGTAACGACTTGACTTACTGACGGACAGTGACTATCAAGGACTAATTACAATTTGAAGAAGTGGTAAACAATATATGAAGAAAATTAATACGGAAGACAAGGCACGAAGTGTCTAAACTATGAAGATTTGACTTAAAGATTCCTTAACTTCGTTCACATGTAAATGGCAAATACTTAAACCGAGTGGTCCAAAATAGAAAAAAAAAGTAATGGCAATGTGCTATTGCGCTTCGTTCAATGAGCGAGAGAGCCGGAAGCCCAACTGGGGTGGGTTCGAGGTTTGTATTGGTAGGGAGTGGCCTAGCTATAGGTACCATTGGCAAAGGTCCATGGACGGCAGTTACACGTACCTTCAGGTGTGCTGTCTGCTACCGAGGAGATGGTCAGGCGAATCGAGGCGCTGGGGCTCAGGGTGGCCCTAAACAAGACGGAGGCCCTGCTATTCCATGGGCCCCGTGTGAGGCTGCCCATCGGCGCCTCGTTAGTCGTCAACTCCATCCACATCAGTATCCAGGCCCATATGAGGTACTTGGGTCTGGTGCTCGACGGGCGATGGTGGTTCCGGGAGCATTTTCGCCAAATTGCTCCCCGGCTGGTCGGCGCGGCGTCCGCCCTTTCTCGGCTCATGCCGAATGTGGGCGGACCCAGTTTCGAGGGCCAACGGCTGTATGCGGGGGTGATCCGCTCAATGGCCATGTACGGCGCACCCTTGTGGGCGAGGGCTCTGAACGCCCAGCTCAGGGCGGTGCTGTGGAGGCCACAGCGAGCCATGGCGGTCAGAGCCATTCGCGGGTACCGCACGGTGTCGACAGAGGCGGCGTGCCTATTGGCCGGGACACCCCCGTGGGACCTAGAGGCGGAGATGCTCTCCGACCTCTACCGGCGGGTTACCTCAATGCGCGAAGAGGGTGGCTCCCCATCGTTTAACGAGATAGCCACCTGGCGCGAGGACGCCCGCCGAGAAGTCATCGCCCGTTGGGCTACGCGGCTGGAGAGGCCTAGACACGGTGTCACTACCGTCGAGGCCCTCCGGCCCGTACTGATGGAATGGATGGAGCGGCGGCACGGGGTCCTCACCTTCCGTCTGGTGCAGGTGTTAACGGGGCACGGGTGTTTCGGGAAATACCTGCACACGGTCGTGTACAGGGAATGGACTCCGGGCTGCCATCATTGCAGTAGTGACGAGGACACGGCGCAACATACGCTCGAGGAATGCTCGGGCTGGGACGGGCAGCGCCGCGACCTCGTCGCTATTATCGGTGCCGGCCTGACGCTGCCGGCTGTCGCGAGGGCGATGGTCGACAGCGTCAGGAATTGGGACGCGGTCGCCGCCTTCTGCGAGGCTGTCATCTCGCAGAAGGAGGCGGCGGAACGGGCCCGGGAGGATTCCCGTGACCCGGGCCGCCGCCCGCGGCCGGGGCGGCGCAGGCGCGAGTACCTGCGCCTGATGCCGCCCTAACCGAGGCTTCGGGTGATCGGACCGGGGAATTGTCCGGTCACCCGACGCGAGGCCACCGCGTGAGGACGACGCCTCGACGGCGAAATCTGTCGGGGCGTCGACAGGAGAGGAGCCCGAGAGGGCATACCGCCGAGCGGGCCACCGAAGACAAAGATCGGGTACCGGTGGCCCGCTCGCACGGCGAAGAAGAGGTGCTTGCAGGGTGGGTCAATGGGGTTGCGCGCCGCCTCTTCCGTCACCCCGGACCGATTTGGCGGGGTGCGACGTTCATGGCCCACCGCAAAAAAAAAAAAAAAAAAATAAAAAAAAAAAAAAAAAAAAAAAGGTGTGCTGTCTGCTCGTTTGTCACCATAAGCAATAAAAAAAAATATATACGCAAACTTATAAACTAAGCAAACATATATTATTATCCGCTTATGGATAAACCACTAGTATTGTAAAGATTTTATTTCCCAAAAATAAATGTCTTGTTAGCAATCGACACCCAAAAACGTCTGTTATGGATTAAGATATAAAGATATTATAATTTTAACAATAAAACACTTCGATACAATACTGATTTTATCAATTCACAACTTATTTCAGATGACAGAATAATACTGTTATCAAAATAGTAACATCATAGTTTAAAATGCAAACTTAATTTATACATTTAAAACAGATTACTTACTTATTTGAATGTTAGGGATAATCTATTAATTATGTGACGCTTAATAGAAGGGAAAAGGGTACGAAAAAAACACAAAATAGCACAAGGGGAGAGGAATGGTAACTGTTACTGATATCACGTGTATTTATTGTTTTGCTGAACTCGCCATTTCCCCATAATGTGATATTGAACTTTGAGTCATCAGTTGCAAGGCAATTATTATTATTACGTTCCTTATTTTTTAAGTAAATTAAACTATACTTGCAATAAAAAAATAAGATGTACTAGTATGATGTGTACTCAAAAAATACATGTGATTTTGGTTAAGTTAGTCGGAAGGGGTTTAATTTGAAACGTCTCCATGCATGACGAGAACAGATGAGGAGTAAATCAGTTGCTAAAATCATCTCGTGATTAATGGACGACCCCTTTAGCTATTATGTAGAATCATCATTCTCCTGCTCTTGTCCCAATTGCTTGAGGTCGACGCAATATGTACCCCTCTTCGTACATATTGCAAAGGTTATTAGTATAGTTTTATAAACGGCCGCCTTCCTGACATCAAACCTCCTTGGGAATGCAATTGCTGATCAAATGGCATCAGGTAGTGTTGACCAGGTTGATATAAGACTCTTAGGCGTCTTTTACGACATCCACGAGCAAAGTAAGGGTTGGTAGTATTCGTAGCCGCTATCACACAACAATTATGTAGAATATTAATACTTCTGTGGAACTTATAATTCGAAATAAATCTATTTTTACGAGAGATCTCCCGTGACCATGAACGCTGTAAAGTGTTCGAAACGTCGGCGAAATTAAAAATCAAATGCAAACGCGATTGAATCCGTAAAAATAGTTTTATTTCAAATGTGTAATACTCGCTTAAACATCAGAGAACTTATAGTTATTATCTAATGCAATGAGAGCATTAATAAACCTTTAAAAATTAATACCTATTTACATAAATTTTACGGATAATTATTAGGGGAATTAGTTGATGTCTTTAAAAAAGAATTTGCAATAAAAAACCTGCGGGAAAGAAAAAGTGTCATGTGGTGCTCTTGAATAATATTCAATATATTAGAATTTTAACGTGTTATATTAAATAATTTTGATGGCATTTTATGTAATTCGATGCGCATTAAGTACTGATAGATGTGTAGTGAATATGATATAACCGTGCCTTACATACTTTTTTGTTTTCCATTAAAATTCCCTAAAGATGCCTTTAACAATGTGGTCATGGCACTGTTCAAAGCGACAATTTGACTTACTGATGGACGATGACTTTAAATGAAAATAATTTATAAACAAAAATTTGGCTTAAAGGTCTTAGTCACCAAGCCATAAAATCCAAAAAAAAAAGCAAACAGTATTTATAAACAGTAAACACAATGATAGTTATAAAACACCCTCCTACATACATCGATACTTTTATAAGTAAAAAGAGGGTAGGTACATTAATGACGAAAGAGGGAGACCGCCATAAATTTGGCCAGTCTCATTTGAATTTCCAATCAGTTCATCTATTACTGTTTGTAGGGGCTTGAGGGGCGATAGAGATGGGAATATATAAGAGGCTGTATATTTTCCTATCCATAGGTATTACGTAAATACTTATAAGTTAAACGTGATTTTAACGGAGGAATAGTTATGAACCAAGCATTATTTTGTCCAACTGATAACAGAATAAGAATACAATTTAATGAATCACATCCTCTCTTGTCCGAGGGATAAGTGATAAAATAGGGATATATTATGTACCTACTAGCTTTTGCCCGCGACTTCGTCCACACAGAAGTCATCTCTGATAGAGTTAAATAGAAAAAGCAATGCAAGGTGTTAATGGTTGTCGCTAGGACGATAATCAACAGCGTCAGAAACTGGGATGCGGTCGACGCCTTCTGCGAGTTAGTTGTCTAACGGAATTAGGCAATTGGGTGGGTCCAAGAGAAAATATTCTAGGTCAACCTAGAAGTGGCTGAACACTCTAACGTCGGTGTTTTGGGCGGTGCAAGCGTAAGTACCTGTATTGAGGTTCACTGCATGAGGGCTTCGACTCGAAACGATACCCGGTTGCGGTGGCCCGCCCGCATAACGTAGATGTACGTGTACGGTGCGCGTGTGTCTATATACCATAGCCGGTCACTAAAGAAAAAGGTGGTTCAAAGTTCTATTCATTCTACAAATTATATTGCCATTAATATACTATTTAAGGTATGACCATGAGATAAAAATATAATTTTCGCCACCCTTTAATTGACTGTTTTGTTTCACCAGCAGAGTTGCGACCTCTTTAGATATGATTTATTATTTGAATTATAGAGTGAACATTTTTGAAGTTAAACTTAACCTGCATCTTAAACCATTAGGCAAGAACCTATTGCCGTCTACTATGTGTATCGTGTGAGCTGTCACGCCGGCACTGGCTGCCACAACGGCACTGGTGCGGTGTTGATAGAGAGGGAGAGAAAAACACGTGTTTATTTATTTTTATCGAGGAATATTTGTACGTAATTTGAAAAGAATCGATAAAGAAATTTTCTCCCCATACACACTTTGTCACTTTGTTACACCCCCTTAGGGGCGGAATTCATAAAATCCTTTCATATTGAATCTCTATGTCATAAATAAAAACGTGCTTCAAAATTTAATGTTTCTAGCTTTAATAATTTCGGCTTGGCGGTAATGAGTCGATCAACCCGTTTCACAGGCCTAATTTACACAACCAGAAGGTGAAAATTAACAAATGCTGGATATTACCCTAGAATAATTGATTCGACTCGTAATTTGAAAAGAATCAATAAATATTTTTTCTCTCCATACAAACTTTGCCACTCTAGTACACCCCCTTAGGGGTATAATTTCGTAAAATCCTTTCTTACTAAATCTCTACGTCATATAAAGAAACCACTGTCAATATTTCAAGTTGCCAGCTTCAATAATATCGGCTTGGCGCTAATGATTTAATTAGTCGTCCAACCCGCTTTGCAGGCCTAATTTACACCCCCAGAGGGTGAAAATCAACAAATGCTGAAACACGTGTTTATTTATTTTTATTGAAGATAATTTGTACGTAATTTGAAAAGAATCGATAAAGATTTTTTCTCCGAACATTTTTTAAATTGGCATAACTTTTTTATTTATAAACCAATTTACATAAAATAAAACTTAAATGATAAGTGAAGCTTACCATAATATATTAGTGAAAACCGCGTCTAAATCGGATAAGCCGTTTCTGAGATTAGCGTGCACAAACACACAGACAAACAGATAAACAGACAAAAAATTTAAAAATCATTGTTTTGGGTTCTGTTAGTGTTGATAAAGGTCCCAGTAATATTTTTTCTCATATATCTTCCATGTACAGACAGCGATCCGTTACATTTTTATTATATGTATAGATGACGTCTATGCAAGAGAAGGAAAACTCTAAATTAAACTGCTTATATATTAGCCCAAATTGCCCTCTCATTGTGTAGAATTTCTCAGTGGTAGGATCACGCTGTTGACAGTTGTCTGTCTACAGCCGCGGGCCGGTCTGTCCGGGGTAGTACCACACTCTCGTAGAAGATCGACGTCTGAGTAATGGCAATGTGCTATTGGGCTACGTTCGGTGAGTGAGAGACTCGGAAACCCAACTGGGTGGGGTTAGGGATTGTAATGGTAGGCAGCGACCTAATTATACCCTTGGTATAGCAAGGGTCCATGGGCGGCAGTAACACTAACCATCAGACGTGCTGCTTGCTCGTTTACCACCATAAGCAATAAAAAGAAGGCTAGAGTTCAACAATGGAACCTATATTTCATCATCATCATCATCACAGCCCATAAATATCCCACTGTTGGGTTTGGGCTTCTCCCACAGTGGGCCCTTCCACTGTGGGGGATTAACTTTAATTAAAAAAATATAGAGTTTTGTTTCGAGTTTTCCTTCTCTTGCATAGATGTTATATGTGTTTTATATCCCTTAGGCGTCTCTTACGTTCACCTACTGGTAAGATATGTGGTGGTGAATTCTTATTCCGTCACCACACGGAAAAACACAATGTTATAGCATTTTAAAAATATTTTTATCGTACAGCAACTAGCAATTTCTTATTTTCCAATTCTATACAATTTTATTTTAAATAATGAACTGAATTCTCTTTACAAGACATTCTGTTTCTAAATAAAGAAATTAGAATTGTCTAGAATGCATAATTTTATTACACGTAAAATCTGACTGAGAAAGAAAATCTCTATTTTAGCAATTTTGCTATTTAATCTATTACTTATTTAAGTAATTTTGCGATTACTGGACTCTCAAACACACTTACCTAATATTCCATCACCGAAGTTTAAAAAAAAATACATTGCAATTATTATTTTTAGATGAATCCCTGTCAAGCGATGTCGGGATTATTTATTTAAAAGAAAGTTTTTATTGTAAAAAGCAAGGAAAGGAAATGCAAAAACGCTAGTACCTGCCTCGCACTGTCCCTTTACAGCCACATGCGCATTCCATTTTTAAATATTATTGTAATAAAAAAAAATATCTTTCACAAACTATCCATCATTGCCATATGAAAAAATCCTTTGTCGTACACACCTTCTTGCACATAAAGTAGTATAATATGCTCCAAATTTTAATCCTTTTATATTCTATATATTTTAATTTCGTTACAAGGTTCTCAATTGTCAAAAACATTCGGTTGGTTAAACAAAATTATTATAACGTGTTTTATAATATTATTACATAAGGATATATTATTGAATCATCATTCTCCTACTCTTATACCAATTGCTTGGGGTCGATACAATATGAACTCTTCTTCCATTGTACATATTGTAAAAGTTATTGGCAATAGTTTTATGACCGGCCGCCTGCCAGACGTCAACCCTACTTGGGAACGTAATAGTTGACCAAACGACATCAGATGTAGTTGACCCAGTTCGCTATAAGGCTCTTAGTTGTCTTTTACGACATCCACGAGCAAAGTAAGGGTTGGTAGTATTCGTAGCCGCTATCACATAGCTAAAGCTACAGCTAAGGATATATTATTTAATGAACTACTCAAATAATTATTAGTAATAATGGAGTGATATACAAAGGTTTCAAATTTGAATCCATTACATGCTAATATTATTTTTATCACTAACCATCATAAGATCTCATAGAAGACCCAAGTAGGCATAGAATAGTAAAAAATTACTGCTGTATAAAAAAACATAGACTGTATCAATATACTGATATAACCAAGTATTATGTATAAAGAAAGAAAGAAAGATGATCAACGTTTATAACGATGTCCACTGCTAAGTAACTTGGTGTCTTTTCATCAGGGAAAAAATTACACGTATATTCTCATTTGAAATGAGAAAAATTTTAAGAATTTAACAGCTTCTTAAGTTTATTTCGTAGGAAAAAATTTGTTTTTCGAGGCGTCGACTCGAGAGGAACCCGCGAGGGTAAACCGCCGGGCGGGCCACCGAAGACAAAGATCGGGTATTGGTGGCCCGCTCGCACGGCGAAAAGAGGAGTCCTTGCACAGTGGGTCTGTGGGGTTGCGTACCGTCCCTTCCGTCGCCCCGGACCGATTTGGCGGAGCGCGACCACATCCATAGCCCACCGCAAGGAAAAAAAAGGGAAAAATTGTTTTGATTAGGTATTCATCAGAAAATTATAATTAAAATCTCTGCGAGAGAGCCGGAAGACCAAGTTTCGTGGTGGGTTTGGGGTTTTCATTGGTCGCCAATGGCCTAGCTCCTGGTAATGCAAAGGTCCATACTTACCATCAAGTGTGCTGCCTGCTCGTTAGCCATTGCAAGCAGTAAAAAAAAACATCTAAAGCGCATAAAGTCGGCTATAAAAACTATAAACCAATAACTGAAAAACAGTAAAACATACCGTCGATTTTCTATTGATCTGTATTTTATTGTTCTAACATTTTGTTGTTCTGTTGACGTGGACAAAATAAAAACTCTTTTAACCCATCAATAGCACTACGGGAACAAAATGCAAATTTTTCATGTTTAAATATGCAAATATATTACTTAAACATTGACAACAAAAGAGCGGCACCCGACTTCGTGGACGGTCGTAAAAAGCTTAGAGAATAAACAAAGAAATTGTTCTAAATATTACCGAGGTAACTAACGGTACGGTTAACTTTAATAAAAAAAAGGGTTAGACATCAAAAGCGGATAGTTTTTGCAATTGACAAGCCTTTTAAGTCGATTAATAGACAATAGTTTTAATTTTCAAATACTCTATTTATATAGAATGTTTATTTAGGAATAACGGTAAAGTAGTAGAACCAACTTTCATGTAACCGACGACAGCTAGACTAAATTTTTAAAAAATCCCACGCATTCATAATTCCAGTTTAAAATAAGGCTTAACTGTTTAAATTTAATCATGCTTCATGGTTAAGAGAGTGAGCTACCGTGGCAGTGTCTTAGGTTCGATTCCTACGTAAGACAAATACTTTGTGCGATCTATAAATTTTTGTTCTGAGTTTAGGTGCAATACAAGGATTATTTCTTTAGAAGCGGTTGTTGTCTTTTTAAATACAGAATATCTTTTAAAATAATTTCAAGCTATTGTGATATTTATAAAGAAAGATTAGTTTTGTAAATAATTAAATACGTAGGTATTTTTTATGTATATTTAAATTCGAACGAACGTCTGGTTAAGAAGATATACAATGCGAAAGTGGAAGGATATAAGTACCGAGGGAAACCGAGACTCACCTACCTAGACCAGATTGGTCACGTACTGAAGGAAGGTGGAGTCAAGAGTCTCCGAAACCGGCGAGCGTGTATGAAGAGAATTATGAATGTTGAGGAAGCGAGTGAAGTATGCAAGGATAGAGTTCTCTGGCACTCTGTTCTCTCTGCCTACCCTGCAAGGGATATGGCGTGATGATGTATGTATGTATGTATATTTAAATTAATTAAGCATGCATATATTTCCCGTGTGGCGACGGGATAGAATACATGTGTCGCCACCCCTTGCTTGCCCGTGGGAGTCGTAAAAATCGACTAAGGGTTCACCAGGAGAGTGGGCAGTAGCTCTCTCCTGGGAAACGTATTACACCACACTGCGATCGCCAACCCGCCTGCCAAGCGTGGCGATTACGGCTTTAACCCCTTATGAGCAACACAAATAGAGAAACGGCCCCCAGTCACGGCAGCTCCGCTATCCTACAGGCTCATCGTGGTAGCGGGCCTGGTAGCGATGGAGTAGGGGGTGCGAAGAATCTCCGGCAGCGATCCGGCTACCAATCAAAACGACCTTTGGCCCTGGTAACACACAACATTCGGACACTCAGGACCGATGAGAAGGTCATCGAGCTGGAAGAGGAATTGAGCAAAATCCGCTGGGACATTGTAGGATTATCAGAAGTGCGAAGAGAGGGCGAGGGCACGATAATCCTACGTTCTGGAAACTTGCTCTTCTACCGGCAGGGAGATCACCCGTCCCAAGGTGGTATAGGGTTTATCGTTCGAAGGTCTCTCGTAGGCAACGTGGAGAGGATCGAGAGTGTGTCGGCAAGGGTAGCATACCTTATACTCAGAATTACCAAACGGTATTCGTTGAAGGTCATACAGGTATACGCACCGACCTCGGCATACTCCGACTACGAGGTGGAGGTCTTTTACGAGGATATCTCGAAAGCCATACACGCGTCCAAAACCCACTTCACGGTGGTTATGGGAGACTTTAACGCGAAACTAGGCAAAGGGAGTGATGATGAGTTGAGAGTGGGGAAACATGGATATGGACAGAGAAACCAGAGGGGCCAGAAACTGGCTGAATTTCTGGAGAAGGAAAGCCTCTTTATGATGAATTCCTTCTTCAGAAAGCAGCCACAAAGGAAATGGACCTGGATTAACCCCGATGGTTCAACAAAAAACGAGATAGACTTCATCTTGTCGGACAAACGACATATATTTAATGATGTCTCAGTGATCAGCCGGATTAAAACTGGGAGCGATCACCGAATAGTACGAGGCACATTAAATATCCACACAAAAGTCGAACGGTCACGCTTGATGAAGTCTACCCTCCGACCTACACCTGTCCAATACCAGAACCTCGAAAACTTTCAACTCGAACTACACAATCGCTTCAAATGTCTAGACGAGTGCGAATCTCCGAACGATATAAACAACAGGTTCGTGGAAACTGTCCACGCGGTTGGGTCAAAATTTTTCAAGGCTCACCGCGCTAATAGACCAAAAAAACTTTCTGACCAGACTCTCAAGCTCATGGAGCGGAGAAAAGAAATGACAGTACAGTCTTCAGCCGATTGGTCCGAACACAGGCAGCTAAATAGGCAGATCTCCAGGTCTGTGTGTCGCGATATTCGCCAATTTAATACGCTCCGTATTAAAGAAGCGATAGAGCGGAATCGTGGCTCAAAAGTGTTCGCACAAGATCTGTCTATCGGGCTAAGCCAAATGACTAAGCTGAAGACCGATGACGGCACTGTCATTTCATCCCAAAGTGAGATCTTGGGAGAGGTCGAAAGGTTCTATGGACAGTTATATAAAACATCCCGAAATCCTGTTGTCGGCTTGGTCCAAGATCCCAGATCCAAGCTAACTCGGCACTATACCGAAGAAATCCCGGACATTAGCTTGTGCGAGATCAGAATGGCTCTCGAACAACTAAGAAACGGTAAGGCACCGGGAGATGACGGAATTACGGCAGAGCTCCTGAAGGCAGGCGGCAAGCCGGTCTTAAAAGCCCTTCAGAAGCTATTTAATTCCGTTATCCTCGGGGGCGACGTTCCAGAGTCGTGGACCAGGAGTGTGGTGGTGCTGTTCTTCAGGAAGGGCGACAAAGCTCTTCTAAAGAACTACAGACCCATCTCACTCTTGAGCCACGTCTACAAGTTGTTTTCGAGAGTCATTACCAATCGACTCACGTGCAAGCTTGATGACTTCCAGCCGCCGCTGGCTTCCGAAAAGGCTATAGCACCATAGACCATATCCTCACGCTTCGGCAGATTATCCAGAAGACCGAGGAGTACAATCGGCCTCTGTGTATAGCGTTTGTATGATGTTGTATGTTTGTATGAGAAAGCGATGTTTGTAAGAGAAAGAAATGTTGTATGTATGTTTGTATGAGAAAGCCTTTGATTCAGTCGAAACTTGGGCGGTGCTGCGGTCCCTTCAGCGGTGCCAAATCGACCATCGTTATATCGAAGTACTGAAGTGTTTGTATAGGAACGCCACAATGTCAGTCCGTATTCGGGATAAGAGTACGAAACCGATCCAGTTGCAGAAAGGCGTGAGACAGGGAGACGTCATCTCTCCGAAACTGTTCACCACTGCACTGGAAGATGTCTTCAAGCTTTTAGACTGGACCGGACTCGGCATCAACATCAATGGCGAATACATCACTCACCTTCGATTCGCAGACGATATTGTCGTCATGGCAGAATCCATGGAGGACCTGGGCACCATGCTCAACGATCTCAGCAGGGTATCCCAACTAGTGGGTTTACGAATGAACATGGACAAGACGAAAGTCATGTCAAATGCCCATGTCATTCCTGTACCGGTCCTAGTTGGCATGCGATTCTCGAAATTGTCGATCATTATGTTTACCTTGGACAAACAGTCCAGTTAGGTAGATCCAATTTCGAGAAAGAGGTCAGCCGACGAATCCAACTCGGTTGGGCAGCGTTCGGGCAACTTAAGAAGATCTTCTCATCCAACATACCTCAGTGTTTGAAAACACAGGTCTATGACCAGTGTGTGTTACCAGTGATGACTTACGGCACGGAAACGTGGTCCCTAAATGTAGGCCTCATAACCAGGCTCAAAGTCGCTCAGCGTGCTATGGAGCGGGCTATGCTCGGGATCTCTCTGCGAGATAGAATCCGAAATACGGAAATCCGCAGACGAACGGGTGTAACCGACATAGCACGAAGAATTAGCACGCTGAAGTGGCAATGGGCAGGCCACATCGCTCGAAGAACCGACAACCGCTGGGGAAGAAAGGTTCTAGAGTGGCGACCACGTACCGGACGACGCAGTGTGGGACGCCCCCCCACTAGGTGGACAGACGACCTAGTGAAGGTTGCTGGGCGTCGTTGGATACAGGCGGCACAGGACCGCACTCTGTGGCGTAAAATGAGGGAGGCCTACGTTCAGCAGTGGACGGCAATAGGCTGAAATGATGATGATGATGATGATGAAGCATGCATATTTATCTATAAAGGTAATAGATACGGATAGCTTTTATAACGAGTTTAACATCCAATATAAGTTCAATATTCACTCAAAAAAAATAGAAACATATTTTCTACTATACATGAATGGACAGTAAAATTCTTCTATTTAAAATCATCAAATATACACAGAATACATTATTTTTTGCTGCATAATAACCCGTAGATACTTCAACATCTTTGTTCATATCGTAAAAATAAAATTAAGTTATGTCTACTCAATATTTCGATTAAAAAGCCAATAAAATCAACCTTTAGCATTCTAACTACGTATTAAGAGGGTAACACACAATGCCGGAAGCGTGCACACTTGACATTCACCCCGCGGTTAAAAACCCGCACGCGAACGTCAAAAAACGCACTTATTTATTTATAACTTTTTAAACTCACCCCTCTGTAATTCCCTTTGCGTTTTTTTTTTAAGTTTTTTTTTCTGTTGAAAGAAAATTAACACGCGTGTAATTGTAACTTATGATATGATTAGGGTTTTTCTGTGGCTTTCTTAGATTTATTTTATTTTGATAGACCTTTAAAGCATTATGTCAGTGGTAATTGATTTATTCGCGTGGTTATTATATTTGAGTATTTTTCACTTATCTCAAATACATTTATTCACGTTAAAGAACGTACAACAAATACCTTGAAGTTAGAGATTATATATTCAAGCTATTTTGACATATTAAATACTTTTTTTTTTAGGTTTATCTTGAACTCATCATCATCATTCTCTTGTTCTTATTCCAACTTCTTGGACGCAATATGTCCTCTTTTTCCATACAGCCCAATCTTGAACTATAATATCATGAACTATCTTTCTATATTTACCAAAACGTGTTTTATTAACTATGTATTATTTAGTATAAATAGTTAATAAAATACGTTTTGATTTATAGATATAGAAAGATAGTCTAAGATATATAAAAGAAAATGATTATGTGTACTATTATTATTTGTGCTGTGTGGTAGGGGCTACGAATACTACCAACCCTTACATTGCTCGTGGATGTCTCAAAAGACGTCTACGAACTTTATATCTACCTGGGGCAATTTCATCTGATGTCGCTTGGTCAACGATTACATTCCCAAGAAGGGTTGACGTCTGGCAGGCGGCCGGTCATAAAACTATTGCCAGTAACTTTTGCAATAAG
The DNA here is from genome assembly GCA_905163515.2 of Lymantria monacha. Classification (NCBI taxonomy): domain Eukaryota; kingdom Metazoa; phylum Arthropoda; class Insecta; order Lepidoptera; family Erebidae; genus Lymantria; species Lymantria monacha. The sequence goes on from LR991082.1 coordinate 9,656,835, forward strand.
TGTGTTTAATTGGGATAGGAGCAGGCGAATGCTGATGATAATGATGTGAACTATTAATATTTCTCATCATTACAAAAATAATAATTTCCTTATTTTATTTCATCATAAAATCAATAATCATACAAATCGTCTAACTTTTATTTCTTACAATAACGCGTAGATGTGCGTTATTGTTGAAAATAAACTATAAAATATCTACATTTAAGTAACGAGTATGTAACTCGTTACTTAAATACAATTAATTAAACAGTGTATTTAAGTAAAAAAAAAGCACATTAGTACTCATTTTCAACCCAATTACTAATTAACTGTAATAAGTGAATGTGTTTTAAGGGATGGCCCTACGATAGGGCAAGATATACATTTAGAAGGATATTCGAACTTCTATTTGTCAAATAGGTATGTTGAATTTTCTGAACACAAATGCTTAGAATACTGACTCGTCGACTTATCCCAATTACTTGATTTCAACGCAATATGTAGGTGAAAAGGGGATAATGGAAGTAAGTCACTTAAGCGAGAAATCAAATTAAACATTAATTAAAATTTATTTATTTATTGCATCTACTAATACACTTAATTTATTTAATTAGCTATTTATTATATGAGATCGATTTCAATCGGATTTAGCAATTATTACAGTTAAAAATAAACAAATTTGACTCTCATTACAGTCATTACCCTGAACAGATTTAGTAATTATTACAATTAAAAAATAAACAAATATGACTCTCATTACCCTGATGTGAGGGTAATGGTGATCACCCTGTGGGTAATCGGAGTCAAGAAAATTTAGCAGACGTAAAAATATCCTTCTGCCCATAACTCACATGAAGTAGGTATCTTCTTTCGATGGTTTACTGTGTGAGACACAAGGAGGTTTCAGGAGTGGAAGGGGATGCATGGACCAAATGTTCTCTCTGCGCAACATTGTGGAGAAGCATCTGGCTCTAGATCAAAGGGTTTTCTGCAGCTTTGTGAATCTGGAGAGAGCATTCGACACGGTTGTACGAAAGGAACTTTGGAACATTTTACCGGAGTATGGTATTAACGGTAAACTGCTACAGGCTGTGCAGTCCAGTTACATGGTCTGTAGAGCCTGTGTGCGGCTGGATGATGGAATGTCGCCTTGTTTTGACGTCAATATCGGCATTAAGCAGGGGTGCGTTCTGTCAGCCAGGCTGTTTATCATATATCTGGATAAATGTTTTCAAAGGTTAAACGATATGAATGTGAGAGTCCAGATGGGCGACTCAGTGGTCACTACTCTGCTCTAACGACGGCGTTCGTAGCGACGACGTAAGAGAGCGAGTAGGTATGAAAGAGAGTATTGGTGTAAAGATGCGAAAGGGAATGCTCCGATGGTTCGGACATGTGGAAAGAATGCCGAACGAACGTCTGGTTAAGAAGATATACAATGCGAAAGTGAAAGGATGTAGGTACCGGGGGAGACCGAGACTAACCTACCTAGATCAGATCGGTCATGTACTGAAGGAAGGTGGAGTCAAGAGTCTCTGAAACCAACGAGCGTGTATGAAGAGAATTATGAATGTTGAGGAAGCGAGTGAAGTATGCAAGGATAGAGTTCTCCGGCACTCTGTTCTCTCTGCCTACCCTGCAAGGGACATGGCGTGATGGTATGTATCTATGTATGTGTGTAAGTAGGTATCTACACCTTATACCACATCTCATTATTTCTCCCAAAATCATAGCATACTAGGAATCTATTGCCGGCATTTTCTATATCATCATCCTCATCAGCCTGGCATAAGACCTTAGTATTAAAATTCGATAAAGAGCATTCGTTAGATTCTTGAAGTAGGTACTCTGCTGAACTTTAGTTCTCTTAACTTAAGGGTAACATACATACATACATACATACATATCATCACGCCATATCCCTTGCAGGGTAGGCAGAGAGAACAGAGTGCCAGAGAACTCTATCTCTGCATACTTCACTCGCTTCCTCAACATTCATAATTCTCTTCATACACGCTCGCCGGTTTCGGAGACTCTTGACTCCACCTTCCTTCAGTACATGACCGATCTGGTCTAGGTAGGTTAGTCTCGGTCTCCCTCGGTACCTACATCCTTCCACTTTCGCATTGTATATCTTCTTAACCAGGCGTTCGTTCGGCATTCTTTCCACATGTCCGAACCATCGGAGCATTCCCTTTCGCATCTTTACACCAATACTCTCTTTCATACCTACTCGCTCTCTTACGTCGTCGTTACGAATGCGGTCGGTCAGCCTAACTCCACAGATTTTCCGCAGAGATCGCATTTCGACCGCATTAATTTTACTATCATACTCTTTTCTGCATACCCAACTCTCGCTTCCATACAGTAATGTTGGGACAAGCACTGCGTTATGTATTGCTACACGTGCCTTCTGGCTGAGGTGGTGGCTGCCGAGAAGTTGCCCCAACGCTCCGTTCACTCTATTTCCCGCATTCACTCTTCGCTCTATATCAGTGGTGTACCTTCCATCTCGGCTAAATCCACATCCAAGATATACAAATTCATCCACTTGCTCTAGTACATCATTACCTATTGTTACTCTTACATCTGTTCTGGTTTTATCTCTTTCAAAGACCATTATTTTGGTTTTGCTCACATTCACGCGTAGACCCCTTTTCTTACAATCTTCTGTCATTGTGTCGACTAGGGTCTGCAGGTCAATCGCTGACTGTGCCAGCAGGACTGCATCATCATAAGGGTAACATAATAAGAAAAAACTTGAAAATAAAAAAAAAACCTATGAATTAGTCACGCAATTTAAATTATGTATCACTGTTTTGAATTTCTGAATAAATCAATGTAGGTAAATATTTTAATTGCATAATGTAAAAAAAAACTACACTTATCTCTTATTTCACGACGTTGAAGAATTACACGGACGAGGCACAAAATCATATAACACCTATTTCTTTAAAGTGCCTGTGCCTGCTAGTGCTGACTATTCAACACAGGGCCGAAGAGAAAAAGGTGGAGGGGGACAGATTGAACGCGGTACGTTTGCATGTTTGGTTGGGTAGATATGTTGGTGACTCCCATTACTCTCCCTGTCCTCCCCTACTCGTACATATTGTACTGGCAATAGTTTTATGTCCGCTTGCCTAACGTCAACCCTCCTGAGGAATATATTACAATTGTAGACCAAACGGTCTCAGATGGAGTTGATCCAAGTAAACATAAAGCTCTTAGTCGTATTTTATATCATCAATGAGCAAAATAAGGGTTGATAGTTTTCGTAGCCGCTATCACATAGCACAGAGTACTGACTCTTTTCTCTAATAGTATTTAACTCTAATTCTATTAACACATACTGATGTGTTATTAAAAAAAAAAGTATAGAAAAGAGGTCTTGTAATGTTACTATCATAACTTTGATTGCATAGATGCTGCAGAGATTGCATAGATGAAACATGCTAAAAAAATGACCATGTGATTAATGGAGGTCCCGTCAATGAATGTCCCTTATATATACTTTTATAAGTTGCCTGATACAAGTATTTATTCTATAGTGACGAGGTATTGTCTGAAAAAAATAACCAAACTCATAGTCGTTATGCTTAGAATAGACTACTAAATCTATGGACAAAATTCGTGGGTGGTAATCACTTGGTTAACAATTACACCACAATAAAATTTGTGGTAGGTACCTTTTTTAAACCATAAACTAATAAAAACATCTTTACCTTGAATATCGCATCTCTATGCCATACTAATCTGTTCATCAAAATGTTCCTTTGTCAAAAAAATATAGATAATTATAGTTAGATAAGTTTAAAAAAGGCTGGCTGGGCTCTTTTTTGAAACTTATAATAAATGGCAGAACTGTAGGCGAAAGTCGGGTAAAAGCATCCCCCTTGGCGCTAAGGGAATTTTTTGAATAAAAGATAAGATTTTAAAAATATTAATCAACTTTAATAATTATCATTAGTCTTAGTTTATAAATCATATATTTTGGTATCGCGATCATTTTTTTTTAAATTATAAGTAACAAAAATAAAAAGAAGAAATTTATTATTTTGTTTTCCCCCACCCTTGTCCAAAACCGAGTAGATATATCCATATCTTTTATCCGATTTTGCCCTTTAACACGGAAGCAATGGAAATCATCAAGATCTTTTTTCCAACTTATAGGTACTTTCTTTGGACATAGGCCTCTAACGAATATTTATTTATTTAATTTATAAGAAAACCAATAGCTGTATAAAGAATCTTAGAATCTAAATTATGGTAACAAAGAACAAATTTATAAACTATCGTTTATATAGGTACCTACTCATGACTTAAAAATAATTAAATGTTAAGAATAAAATATCAATATTTCTCCTTCTTTTGCATATATGTTATATACGTTTTATATCCTTTATTCTTCTCTTACGATTATTCACGGGTAAAATAGAGGACGGTGAATTGTATTCTTACTCAGTCCCACACGAAAATTATTAAAATTTTAATTTCATTTTTATTTTCATTTTGGTGAATTAAAAAAACTGCTTTAATAATTCTTTTCCCTTTAAAGATGTTCGTATACCCAGATCCGTATCTAAACTAAAAATTTTCCGATCACTCGACGTTAGTCCAAAATCAAGATGTAAACGATACCAACGGCAGTAATCCGCCGTTACTATACAAAAAAATACGGTCAGTCAATAGTAAATCAGCTCTTTGTCCGACTTTTTCGACTTCTACTCACATAATACGCAATAATCTCCAAAAAGTGACCCCCAAAGAGTGTTCAGAGTTGTTAGCGCGGTCCGTCGGGCTTGACACAGAAGCACATTGCAAAAAAAATATAATCGCCTATTGGGTACAATTTTGGCCTTCACATACAGTATGTTTTTATTTCGTTGAATACAAATATATCGATCAAATTCCATATAAATTGTATGCCTAAACTTACTAAAAAATACAACACATTTATGTATGTCTGGCGAGATGATCAAGCTTGGTGGCTCCTGTGTCTGGGAGGCGTTCCTGTTGCTCCTCAATTTATGTTGGAGCTCGGGAATGGTTCCCGGAGACTGGAATAGCGCAGTCATCGTGCCTTTGTTTAAAAACAAGGGTTCACGTTATGACTGCGCAAATTACAGAGCCATAAGCTTGACCAGTTTGGCAGCAAAAGTGTATGGTAAAATTATTGAAAGAAGAATGAGGATGGTGTCCGATGGTTTACTGTGTGAGACACAAGGAGGTTTCAGGAGTGGAAGGGGATGCATGGATCAAGTGTTCTCTCTGCGCAACATTGTGGAGAAGCATCTGGCTCTAGATCAGAGGGTTTTCTACAGTTTTGTGGATCTGGAGAGAGCATTTGACACGGTTGTACGAAAGGAACTTTGGGACATTTTACCGGAGTATGGTATTAACGGTAAACTGCTACAGACTGTGCAGTCCAGTTACATGGGCTATAGAGCCTGTGTGCAGCTGGATGATGGAATGTCACCTTGGTTTGACGTCAATATCGGCGTTAAGCAGGGGTGCGTTCTATCAGCCAGGCTGTTTATCATATATCTGGATAAATGTCTCCAAAGTTTGAACGATATGAATGTGGGAGTCCAGATGGGCGACTCAGTGGTCTCTGCTCTGCTTTATGCAGATAATGCAGTCCTGCTGGCACAGTCAGCGACTGACCTGCAGACCCTAGTCGACACAATGACAGAAGATTGTAAGAAAAGGGGTCTACGCGTGAATGTGAGCAAAACCAAAATAATGGTCTTTGAAAGAGATGAAACCAGAACAGATGTAAGAGTAACAATCAATCGGTAATGATGTACCAGAACATATGTAAGAGTAACAATCAATCGGTAATGATGTACTAGAGCAAGTGGATGAATTTGTATATCTTCGATGTGGATTTAGCCGAGATGGAAGGTACACCACTGATATAGAGCGAAGAGTGAATGCGGGAAATAGAGTGAACGGAGTGTTGGGGCAACTTCTCAGCAGCCACCACCTCAGCCAGAAGGCACGTGTAGCAATACATAACGCAGTGCTTGTCCCAACATTACTGTATGGAAGCGAGAGTTGGGTATGCAGAAAAGAGTATGAAAGTAAAATTAATGCGGTCGAAATGCGATCTCTGCGGAAAATCTGTGGAGTTAGGCTGACCGACCGCATTCGTAACGACGACGTAAGAGAGCGAGGAGGTATGAAAGAGAGTATTGGTGTAAAGATGCGAAAGGGAATGCTCCGATGGTTCGGACATGTGGAAAGAATGCCGAACGAACGTCTGGTTAAGAAGATATACAATGCGAAAGTGGAAGGATATAGGTACCGAGGGAGACCGAGACTAACCTACCTAGACCAGATCGGTCATGTACTGAAGGAAGGTGGAGTCAAGAGTCTCCGAAACCGGCGAGCGTGTATGAAGAGAATTATGAATGTTGAGGAAGCGAGTGGAGTATGCAGAGATAGAGTTCTCTGGTACTCTGTTCTCTCTGCCTACCCTGCAAGGGATATGGCGTGATGATATGTATGTGTACATTTATGTATCATCATCATTACTTTAGTTCACTTTCCCTCAGTTCCGTCCCACTGCTGGGCTCGAGCCTCCGCCGAAATGCAATAAATCTATTATACCTCGGTGGTCAGATGGGTTTTCATAGGGTTTTATTTTGAGGTTTTCTCCTCTTACACAGATGATATTTGCATATCAAATCTCTTAATAGTTTATTACGAGTTCCACGGGAAAGAAAAGGATTCATGAATTGTCTTATATATCTTTTATATTGTCTTATTTGGTCACGATGCGAAAAAAAAACGAACGAAAATTAGATTTACATTAAAAAAAATATATATTCACATAATTTGCAGCAATTTAGGATTTAATATTCCCTTTTACTTTAATTCACTTTATTTTTTTTTATTGCTCTTAATGGCAAACGAGCAAGCAGCACACCTGATGGTAAGTTTTACTGCCACCCACCTTTGCAATATCCAGGTATACAGCTCGGCCGCTGCCTACCAATGAAAATATCAAGCTCATCCAGAGAGTTGGACTTCCGGTATAATATTAATTTAATTTAATTGGACTTAGATTCAGTAATTAAATCATATTGGATAATTTTTATACATATTTTTGGTACAGTAGCTACAAGTTCTTATTTATATACCTATTCAAGGATAAGCTATTTAATGTTTACAAGTTCTGTTCCAATTGAATGTTTGTTTTACCTATATTATTTATTATAATACTTAAGAATTTATTTGTATGTTTGTTTGATGCTGTTAATCTCATTAATTACCAGTTTTGTTATAAGCAATCTTATTGTGAAGGATAGTCATTTTATCGAGAAAGGCACATAAAACGGATATGTCTTTTATATTAGCATAACTATAAAATTATAACCAATAAAACTACGCGGATGGAAGCATCCAATTGCTGATGGCATAATAACTGTTGAAGTAACAAAAATTATAACTAGTGCACCATTCATAAATGTTTATGTGTCTATAGTATTTTTATCATCATCTCAGCTCATATATGTCCCACTGTTGGTCTCGAGCCTCCTCTATAATGAGAGGGAAATTGACCTACTATACCATGTTGGTTAGACGTGTTGGTATAGGGTTTTGTTTCAAGTATTTCTTCTTTGGGGCCGTCCATTAATCACGTGAGGTTTGAAAGGGGGGGGAGGGGTTTGACAAAAATCACGAAGTCCTAAACCTTCATAGTTTTAAACCTCACCACGTATCACCCAAGGGGAGGGGGGGATTAAAAAAGCTAAAAAAAAAACAGATCACGTGATTAATGGACGTCCCCTTTTGAATAGATGCTATGTACGTTTTATGTTTGCATTTTTATATATTAATGTCGAAATGTAACGTGGTTGTTTAAACAAAATAATCATTTAAAATATAATTTACGCAAACGAAGCCACTGGCCGAGCTAGTATATTACATAATTGAAACAAAACATTCTAACCATCCGTATTTCTGTTTTATCGAACAGTTGTTTCAACTTTGCTTGTGTTACGAGTATATCTAATGATAACATGTAAAGTTGGTAACATAACTTAATACAAATACCTACTGACGCTATTTATAGCTACCTACAGTGTTGGCACAAGTGTATATGTGTAATGACGTAGGCGACAGAAAATAATCATGGTAAGTGAATAATTTTATGTCTATTAAAAATTCGCTACGCTATAAAATAGCGTGAAATCAAGTAAAGTAATTTGAATTGAAATGAACATTTCTGGGCATCTTTTTAATGTGATATTTATCTTATTAAACGAAAAGATAATAAAACAACACAGTAATATTTTTACAATGCGAAAGTAGAAGGATGTGGGTACCGGGGGAGACCGAGACTAACCTACCTAGACCAGATTGGTCACATACTGAAGGAAGGTGGAGTCAAGAGTCTCCGAAACTGGCGAGCGTGTATGAAGAGAATTATGAATGTTGAGGAAGCGAGTGAAGTATGCAAGAATAGAGATCTCTGGCACTCGGTTCTCTCTGCCTACCCTGCAAGGGATATGGCATGATGATATGTATGTACGTATGTATTATTTTTTAAGCTGATCATTATTTAGTTTGTTTATTATATATCGACAAAAAAATCACAAGAACATTTATTGTTTTTCTTTTTTTATATAGATAATTAGCTACAATTGACAGTCTATTGTTGCCACTGTCAAATTATAATTTTCTACAACAAATATCGATTTTTGCACATATTTAGTTTCTTCATATGAGTCATTGTTCGTTAGTAAATCAAACAATCGCGTCCAACAGTGCTGTAATCACGCTGTTAATTGTATCCTTTGGTTATTTTGATGGAAAATAAAAGCACTTTTAGACATATTCACTACACTCCAAAGTTCCTTCTAATTATTATATAAAGTGTCAGCAATATTATTTAATATAAAACGTTAAAACATAAAGATATTGATGATAATAGTACCTATGCAAGACGACCACATCACGCTTTGTCATTCCCGCCCAAAAGTCCCCATTTGACAGTTTATTTAAATTAAATTAAAAAAATATAAAAATATATTTGTCTACATATTCCAAACTTACTTTTTTTTAGTTTATGTCCGCACTATACACCAGTACTTCGCCCCGTAAATTTAGTGCCGTATTATAAGAAGGAGAAAACTGTATTATTAATATTTTACAACCCGCTGTATATTGACATGTGCCCATACTGGACCAACAGCTTGTCCCTGACTCAATGGTGAAAATAAAGGGATGGACGTGCGCCGGCCGTGCGCCAATGTCACACCTGCGTAGATAGAAATGATTTAAAAAAAAATAACTAAAATATTACATACTTATATATGTACTTAACTATTATAACATTAATAGCTCCTTATTCTAAGACTACAAGTAAAAGTAAATGCTAAAACATACGACCAGCATTGCATAATAGGTACCTATGTCTATTCTTCTCCTATCAGAGAAAAGAAGCTTGTGCCCAATATTGGGACGTTAAAATGGGTGAAAAAGAGCTAACGCTAATTTAATAGTGGTGGGACCACGCTGTGAATAGTTTTCTGTCAACAGCCGCAGGCCGGTCCGTCTGGGGTAGTACCACACTCTCGCAGAAGATCGACGTCTGAGTAATGGCAATGTGCTATTGCGCTTCGTACGGTGAGCGAGAGAGCCGGAAGCCCAACTGGGGTGGGTTTGGGGTTTATATTGGTAAGCAGCGGCCTAGCTATACCCTTGGTATTGCAAAGGTCCATGGGCGGCAGTGACACTTACAGGTGTGCTGTCTGCTCGTTTGCCAGAATTTGCAATAAATATATATATATATATATATACAGGATGGAAGTGGACCACTCCCGAAAACAAAGATAAGTGACCCTACTAGTCCCACTTGTAATGATAGGCTAAGAAAAAAATTGATCAGGATGAAAAAAAAAATTGTTTTTCACAAATATTTTTAAGTATTTTTCACATTCCATCGTATTAGGACAGTGCCATGTAACGATAACTCGATAAAAAATACGTAACTATACGCAGATGAGAAAAGACGCAATCTATTCAAAACTCACGATCATATGTTCAAGAGTTCAACGACCTCGCGTGGTAAAAAAAAATTTTTTTTCATCCGAATCGATTTTTTTTCTAGCCTATCATTACAAGTAGGACTAGTAGGGTTACCTGTCTTTGTTTTCGGGAGGGGTCCCCTTACACCCTGTACATACATATATGTACACCTATACATATAATCCTTGACATTGATTTTGACTGCGTAGATGGGCGTAGTGATTATGATACCGGCCTTCCGTGCCATTGTCGTGAGTTCGATCCCTATACAGGATAATAATTTGTGCGATCCACAGAATATTAGGTAGTCTGAGTCTGGGTGTTTGTCTGAGTTCATTATATGTTTTTAAACTTCACCGCAATACAAGTATTTACCTTAGTGCAGGGTGGTGTCTTTTGGTTCTGATTATCGGTGCCGACCTGACGTTGTTGACCATCGTTAAAACTATGCTTGACAGCGTCAGAAACTAGGACGTGGTCGCCACTTTCTGCGAGACAATCGTCTCGCGGAAGGAGAAGGCGGGCCGGGTCAGAGAGAAAATCCTCCTCAGCGAGACGAATACCTACGCCTGATGCCGCCCTAACCAAGGCCGCGGGTGACTGGACTGGGGAATAGTCCGTCACCCGCAGAGACTGCAGAGAGGCTGACCGCGTGAGAGTGACGCCCCGGCCAAATGCCCTGAAAGTGTAACCCGCCGGGCGAACCACGGATGTCAAGGATACGGTATCAGTGACCGGCCCAATAGCAATGTGGAGGGAATAGGTACGGTGGGTTATGGGGCCAAGTGTCGCCCTGCCGTCACCCCGGACGGAATAGATGCCGAAACATAGACTGGCAAAAAAGAAGATGGTGTCTTTTAAAAAAACGTAGGTACTATTGATTGAAATAGGCGATACATGGCGGAAATCCATTATTATTATAAAATGGAGGAGAGGAAGGAAGATCCACCACTTTCCCACAGTTAATCAATATACCGTACACCTCAAGAAAGGAAGGAATACGGGATGGGATCAAGGTGGAATAGGATACAAGGAAATCATACTCCTGTGATGAGCACCGCCTCCAGAATTTTTATTTCAATTTTTCATTCTCTTGAACTTATATCAGTGGTAAGACAGTGATCGTGAATTGTATTCTCATTTCATCACCACAGAAAATTCTTTATTAACACATTATATATAAAAAAAAATATAATTTCAGCAGATCACATAACGGTTATTCGCAAGTCTTGGACGATAAATCTATGAGATAAACTTTATTACAGGTCCCTTATTTGTCTTAATCTCTATGCATAAAAATGTACTAAAACGTACGTAAGTACTTATTTTTCCTGAAAGCTAATGATTACCTACTAAGTATGTTTCATTCCATTTTTATGACAGCAGATCTACATCTGCTACGAGTAACGAAAAAAAAATCTTCTAGTGTACTAACTGCGCGGATGACGTAGTGGTTAAGGTACCGAGATACTTTGTGCAATCCACGCAATGTTGTTCTGGGTCTGGATGTAATTTCTCTGCGTTAGTTATATGTTTGTAAAGTCCACGTCAATACAAGAATTGTTTCCTTAGTAGTGCAAGGTAGTCTTTTTTTTTTTTTTAAAGGAAACTGTACTTTAAAATAAATATCTCTATGATCCCACTTAGCTCTGTATTTTCCTTCTAATGTTTGTATCTTTATCTTAATGATTTAATTAAAAACCACACAAGCTATTCGGATTAAACTACACATTATCCATATACCCTAAAACTAAATGAAAATAATGGCTGTACTAGCGGTAATAAACATAATAAAGTATGACGAATATTAAAGGATTTAATTACTCTAAATAGGTAACAATGGATTTAGCGGATATTAAAATTGACACTTGGCTTAAAATTTCCATTTATGCACTATACCTACCTAATGTAAGTATCGATTACATTTATTTAAAAACTCATCATCATTCACCTACTCTTATCCCAATTACCTGGGGTCGATACAATATGTACTTTTCTTTCATAGTACATATTGTAAAAGGTATTGGCAATATTTTATGACCGGCCGCCTGCCAGACGTCAACCCTCCTTGGGAATGTAGGTAATTGTTGACCAAACGGCATCAGATGGAATTGGCCCAGGTCGTTCGCAAGGCTCTTAGTCGTCTTTTCCGATATCCACGAGCAAAGTAAGGGTTGGTAGTATTCGTAGCCGCTACCACACATCTAATTAATTTAAAAAAAAAACTTATTTAGAAACTATAGAAAGTATATTTAAGATACGTGAATAGGACGATTTCATTTTCATTACATAATTATTTGCAAAAATATTGCTCTATCAAAAAAATATGCAGCTAAACATGGAGCCACAATTCTGAAACTTAGTCACAAAACAATTCAGTAAAAGATTGACTTACAAACTATCAAAAAGAAAAAAAATATCAAGTAGCTATGTATATGTAGAAAGGTTGCAAGTTTAATACATCTCACGCTAGTCGGATCAATATCGCTCGCCGTTTCATCACGTCGATGGGAAAAAGAGCAAAAAAATACATAACTTTTTAGGGGCGGCCGTCTCCCTGCGGTCCCCTACTACCAAACCGACCCGCCTGCCGCCTGTGCCACCTACCGAAATTAATATAAAAAAAGCTACGCGAGTTCTAGCGCGTGCTTACAATACTTTATAAAATATCGTATCAAATTTATATAATACGAAGTGCCTTTGTTGGCACGAGGAAGATTGAAAAAACTTATTTCTAAATAAAGGACGAGAACATTAGAGTTGTTTTGATGGATTTAGGGAAGCGAAATGTGGGTATTACTTAACGATCTGAGGGGAAGATAGTTAAAATATCAGTTCCGTAATATATATAAGTATTTATTTATTTATTTATTTTAAGGAAAAGTGACAGTTAAAAATCACAATGATGACTTAAATAGCAACATAAAGCCATTTTTGAGTCTTCACATATATTTTTTTTATCATATTTAAAAAGAAAACAAATGCCCTTCTAGAGAAAAAAAAAATTTGAGTAATATTTATAACAATTACTTAAAGCTATCTCATACGACAAAGTAATTCCTTGTCTTGTAAATACACTAGGTACATTACAAATACTGTACTATTTTACTGCAAAATAGAATCACTAAAAATATTTCAAGAATCAATGACAAAAATCAGAGATTTATGGAAATAAGCCTATTCCTCAGTGAGAATATAAAAGTGTATTACAACTTATATTGTTTTAATTCACATCCGATTATTTGTGTAAATATACCTAGGTAGGTATATATTTGTATGCTTAAATATTTTCGTTGGTTGTATTCGGTATATAAGTTTTACATAAGTAGCCTTTCTATAAAACTTTTCTATATGGTAAAAAGTTATTTATAAAATGATGGAATAAGATTATTTTCATCGCTCCTTTCTTTCCCATCAATATAACTATATATAAAGGTAGGTACTTAATAGAAAATAAAGGTACTTAATCACTTTAAACTGAAATATAAAGGTACTTAATAACTTTAATATGTGGTAGGACCACGTTGTTGACAGTTCTCTGTCTACAGCCGCGGACCAGTCCGTCCGGGGTAGTACCACACTCTCACAGAAGATCGACGTCTTAGTAATGACAATGTGCTATTGCGCTTCGTTCGCTGAGCGAGAGAGCCAGAAGACCAACTAGGGTGGGTTTGGGGATTGTAATGGTAGGCAGCGTCCTAACTATACCCTTGGTTATAGCAAAGGTCCATAGGTGGCAGAAACAATTACCATCAGCTGTGCCGCTCAATCGTTTGCCGCCATAAGCGATTAAAAAAAATTTTAAACCTCGCGTAAAATGATGACTTTATAGACAAATTAAACTATAAGAGAACGTTTGATTTCGAAGAGAAACATATTCTCAATATGAACAACGGTACGTTTAATTCTTACATCGTCTTAAACATAATATGTAAGATGAAGAGCCTACAAAGAACTTCCGAACTAAATACCTTTTGCGTCCGTTAAGTACCTACGTATATAGATGTACCTATTTAAGAAGCTTTCATTTAGATGTTCACTATTGAATTGTTTATTAGAATAGTAGGTAAGCATTAGAATGTTGCATTTAGGAAGATAGGTAATTGGATACAAATAATGAGTAAAATTATTTATTATTTAAAGAGATCGCAAAAAAATTAATCGCTGCTTCACGTGATCAGAGGGCTGGCCTATATTTTGCACAAAAGGTTAGCATTGCCATTCAACGTGGCAATGCTGCTAGCCTTCTAGGCACATTACCAGTGGACAGTGATGCGGAGGAAATTTTCGATGCCTGATTGCGCCTTTTGTTTCTCTTTTTATTTATTGATTTTTTATTCATTATTCTATTTTCTTCTATTTTTCTGTAAATATTTTAATTTAAAACTTAGCTTTAATTGTACATATTAATTATTTATTTGTAATTATAATGATGATAATTAAAAAAAAAAAAATGAGTAAAATATATATCTATTTCTTCTAAAACTACTAGAAGTTAACACGGATTTTAATTATAAATAGATAAATACGTTTAATTTACATGTCCAAACTTGACTATAGGTAAAAGTCTAGTTCTATCTATGTACCGGTGTATCTAGGTACCTACGAAAAATACATTAAAAAAAAATATAACTACAAATTCTATATTTGAAATAAAACTATTTTTACGGATTCTATTGCGTTTGTATTTGATTTTTAATTGCCCGTCGTTTCGAACACTTTGCAGTGATCATGTTCACGGGAGGGCTCTACAGCGTTCATAGTCCTGCCGTTACCACGAACGCTGTAAAATATTCAAAACGTCGGGAAATTAAAAATGAAATACAAACGTGATTGCATCCGTAAAAATAGTTTATAGTATAGTAGTCAAATGAGTAATAATCGTATAAAAACCAGTAATCACTATAGAAATTCTATAATTTATAATTGTACCTTAAAATATATGTCCTTAAATTGAAATGGAAATTTTTAATCTCGAAATATGATACTATGATCGGTAGACGGTAATAAATTCTCTATTCAATCAATGGGGCTAATAAAATGTAGGTATGACATAAATATTTTTAGTAACAGCAACCGCGTTCAGCATTTTAGCTAAAGCACAGAAGACGAGGATTCCGTTGGCCCATCCAAATGGCGATAGAGATTCAGTATAGCAGGTTATGGAGTCGCACGCCTTCCAATTGGCCAGCCCGAAAGGTTTAAGTGGGGTTCGACTAGACCATAAAAATACGTTTCTAAAAAAAAGCGCTAGAAAAATAATACTTTAATCCTTACTAATATTATAAATGCGAAAGTAACTATGTCTGTTTGTCGCTCTTTCACGCCAAAACTACTGAACCGATCTAAATGAAATTTGGTACACAGATAGTCTAGAGCCTGATAAAGGACATAGGCTACTTTTTAATGTAAAAAATGGGTTGTAAAGGGGGATGAAAAGTTGTAAGGAATTATCGTCATTTTTAAAGCCAGAAGCTTGAAACTTATTTTTAGGCTATTGATTAGATATAAATAAATATGACATTAAAATTTCGTAAAAAGTTTACTCTTAAGGGGTAAAATAAAGATAGAGGATGAAAAACTTTAGGAAAAGTACCTATTACGCGGGCGAAGCCGCGGGCAGAAGCTAGTTAATAATAAAGGAAGGTAGACAGCCTAGAAAACCTATAAATGTTTTGGTTTCACACGTTAAACATAGGAATTACCTTTACCTATTAAATAAATTCATTTAAGTATTTTATAACTGTTATTAAAATGTTCCCAAATCTTCAAAGTTTTCATATGCAAACTTTTCTAGTGTGTAGCTAAATTTCTTACTCTCGCCTTTGGGTGGAAGCCAAGCAACTAGATTAGGCTTTGATATAAAGATTTTCCCCTTGGTATATATAAGATTAGATGTAGTTTTTGTATAGGTCTCGATATCAGAGGCTAATTCATCATAAAGTTATCGTGTCATGTGTTAAGTTAGCTTTGAAACGACGTTTTGAAACGTTTTGAACTTAATACACATCTATTCATTTAGGTATTGAGTAAATATTCTTATTATAAAACTAACGTCTCATCTAAATTTAAATGCGTTTAATCTATTAATAGAAAAAAAAATCATATTAATAGTTCTTCAGCTAGAAATTCTTATCTAGCTGAAGAAACTATTAATAGATTTAGGTAGATACCTATTACCTAACTTTAAATAGTTTAAGTAGATAATTTACCCATACCCACCGGTTTGCAGTTGGTGGAACAATAAGTATAGGTACTCAACTATATAACTGGAACGTAAGTACGGAGGATTTTCTTCCCAAAAAAAATTAAATCATCATTCTCCTACTGTTTTCCAAATTACTTGGGGTCGATACAATATGTACTGTTCTTTCATAGTAGATACATATTGTAAAAGTTATTGGCAATAGTTTTGTGACCGGCCGCCTGCCAGACGTCAACCCTACTTGGGAATGTAATTGTAGACCAAAAGATATCAGATCGAGTTGGCCCAGGTCGTTATAAGGCTCTTAGTCGTCTTTAACGACATCCACGATCAAAGTAGGGGTTGGTAGTATTCGTAGCCGCTACCACACAGCCAAAAACGAATGAAATGAGAATATAAAAATAAAATATTTATTTATAACTATCTATTAGATGGCAGGATGGTCTGAGTACCTACCGATCTTTCATCTAGAATGTCATAAGTAGGTACAGTAGGGGAGGCCGGGGCTACAATTAACGGGGGTAAATATTAACAAGCGCATTTCTTTGTAACTATACACACTAAATTTATAGTATTTGCTTTAAAACGTCATATAAATGACGCCACATGACTTGGGATTGATCAGTTGTGAATCTCGCGTCATGGGACTGAGTTTTGTAACGGACTACTTTATTACGCAGGTAACGAACATTTTTCATTTTACATTTTTTTGATTTATGCCTTATATACAGGTCATTATGATTTTGTTTTTTGTTTTTCTAGAAGTATATTTCATACTTAATAATACTATGTTACTCAATTAATTATTTTTTTAACAAATATTTTAATATGATACTTTTAACTAAAAATGTACCTTTGGGGTTAAAATTAACAAATCGGCGGGGTTATTATTAACATGTTAATACTAACCCCAGATGTGGGGGCTAGTATTAATAAGTTATCCGGCTACGTATAATTATTTTAATTATGTTCTTTTTCGATCAATTTTATTACAGCATGTGTATCGAGGGAAAACTACTAGAGGAACCTAAAATACTTAGGTATATGAATTGGCTGCGATAGAAGTAGGTAATGGAGAAAAAAAGTTTTTTTTTTTTATTTATTTTTTGAGAAGTGGCTAAAGAATTTGACCTGTGTCACGTTTTACTCATCAACTTTGTGAAACAACAGAAAGCAGGTGAACCAGCAGAAATGGGTTACAAACAAAACCGCTTAGTCTTTATTGCTGAACAAGAATCAATTAAGCAGAGTATTTGCTAAAATGCTCTTGTTACAAAGGCTGATTCACTAGATGTTAAGGTAAAATTGTATCATATTCTACCTCATCTATGATAATTTATAAAGGTAGCTGTGTGCCAAATAATTTAAATTTTAGCATAGAAGTCATAACTTATTACGTATGTGAGGGCGATTAATCTTAAGAAAATTAGACTATAAGACGTTGATTATTTATAACAGTTTATAATAGATTTTTAAAGTAAAATGTCTATTGATATAAAAAATGTGCTCAATATACATTTGTATAGAATGCACTTTTAATAATAAAAAATAATTCCATGTGTAAGTATATTTGTTTTATTTGACCTCGATCAATTGTTTTAATATACAGTTAATACTTACCCCATGGCTGTTAATTCTAGCCCCAAACACGGGGTTAGAATTAACTAACGACTTTTTTGAGAAAAACATATATATGTTAGACAACAGTTGCTGTGTGTTTAATTTATGTTAATAGCATGATACTTTAATAGTTTGAGCATCATGTGACATAAGAATCAGGTCTAAATGTTGAATAATTTCGAAGGTATAACTAAAAATAAATTTATTGTTAATTGTAGCCCCGGTCTCCCCTACCTATTCTGTATAGGTTTAGCGAAATAAAAAAAATATAATCCCTAAATTGAAGGTTTGTGACTCCCGCCGTGACACAAGTAGATATTAATAAATCCTTAGAATTATTGTTACAGCCACCGAAGATAAAGACCGGGTTCCGGTGGCCCGTTCGCACGGCGTGGAGAGGTACATTGCAGGGCGGGTTTATGGGGTCGCGCGACATTTCATCGGTTGCCCCGGACAGATTTAGCGGGGCGTGAGACCAGACCATAGCCGGCCGCAAAGAAAAGGTTATTGTTATCAAAAAATCTTATATACCTACTTATTTTGCAATGGCTTAGTTCTTCTTCTTCTTTTTTTTATGTATTGGCAATCAGCTACTTATACGAGCCATTGTTGCCAGTGTCGAGTTATAATTATCTTCACGTTCTTAGTCTCTTCAGGTTAGTCATTGTCTCTCCGTAAGTCAAATTGTCGCCATTAACATTGTTATGGCCACATTGTTAATGGTATCTTGTGGGAATTTTGATGGAAAACGAAAACGTTGTAAAGCACTTTTATATGGTATTCACTACATCCCAGTAGTTCTGTCACATCACATTACATAAAATGCCATTAAAATTATCTAATATAACACGTTAAAATACTAAGATATCGAATATAATACAAAAGCACCACATGACGTTTTAGATTCCCGCCAAAAGTCCCAATGGCTTAGTTTAACATTTTGCAACAATAGATATAGATACCTAGATAATATATCTGGTGGAATAGGTGAAATCAAATATTATAGGTACCTATTTATTTCTTCTTCTTCTTCTTGATGAATGAATGAATGGCTTCTGTTAGCGATTAACCGCAACTTCGCCAATGTCCCGTAAGACTCGTTCGATTATTTCTTATTTTATTTTAGTACCTACATAGGTAGGTAGGTACCTACATTGATTAAAATATTTCGCAAGCGATTACTTAAGTGCCTACTTAGGTAGGTACCTACCTAATGTTAAAAACCTCATCAAAATACATTAAGTACTAAAGACAAGCAAATAAACAGTCAGTATATAAAGCAAGATTATTTAATAGTTACTAAGTAGGTAAATATTTAATAAGTAAACATTTAAATATTTAGGTAAACCCAAAATTGTATTTTTTTTATTTTATTGAAACTTTGGCAAGGGAGAATCATCAGTAGGTAGGTATAATTCAAATTACAAAATTCACAAATCAAGCATTTTCTACGTAATTTATAAAACAATAATTCAGAACCTCGCATTAGGTAACAACTTGTTCATAAGCACTGTCCGTCAACCACTCAAGTACCTAATTACCATTAATTGGACGCTGACAACCAAATTACGAATCCTCTGAGAATTTGAGAATATACCTACACCTGAACCACTGTTATACCAAAGTCACTATACTTCAGCATATTCTCTGCATATAAAACAATAAAGTATCTACTGAATAAAATTTAAGAGCGTCACATGATATTTGTATATGCCCGCCAAAACTGTCGTATAAATTTAAATATAAAATGACAAAAAAATTACATTCATTATTTGAAATAAGTAGATCCTAGTGTTTATATTTTTATTAGTATCGGAAGTTAGTCGAACGTATAATTAACAAAACAATGAAATTTGCTAACATGTAGCTATCTAATTACATATTTAATCACTTTATTTTATTGTTAATGTAGGTTATCTATCTAATCATCAGAGACAAAACTAGTTACGAGATCACAAAATGCGTAAACTAGTATTTCTCTTATTAGTGAAGAGCTAAGAAACATTACTAGGCAGTTTAGTCAAGGGCTTAGATAAGAATTTTACGATTAAATGCTAAGTTTTATATTTCTAGATGTTTCCTACTATTATGTCTAGAAATAAAATAAAATAGGGTATATAATTTATAAGTCTAGTCTGGTGCCTATAAACTTATTTGTTTAACTGAAATGCTCCTGGTAGATAGACGAAGATTGATGAACAGCATTTTAACGGTTTGTTTCATTGGAATATAGGAATGAATGAATGTAAGTATGTATTTTTTTTCCGTGTGCCATCACATCAAATATAAGGTAGTGAATTGTATTTTGACTCCGTCATCGGAGTCAAAATACAATTCACTACCTTATATTTTGCGCTTAGATATCGTAAACGACGTCTAAAGGATATAATATGCATATAACATTTATCCAAGAGAAGAAAAACTCGCAATAAGATCCTATACCAACACGTCTGACCAGCGTAGTAGGTATCATAGATAGCATAGACCAGGGGTCGCCAACCTATTGAATCGGAAGAGCCCAAAATTTGAATTTATAAAGATTTAAAGTTTTTAAAGAGCCACAATTATTTTTGTCAACAATAATTTGTGTCTAATCCTCATTAATCAATTCTGAACCATTTTTAAATGTTTTTTATAAAATATTTTTTTTGCGTACAGAACTAAAGAGCCACAATTTCACGTTCAAAGAGCCGCATGTGGCTCGCGAGCCGCAGGTTGCCGACCCCTGGCATAGACCAAAGCATAGACTGCATAGATCAATTTCCCTCCAATAATGGAAGAGACTCAAGCCTCCAGTAGTAGGACGTATATGCGCTGATATCAATTGCAATAGATTCTATATACTTTTCTCGTTTTTTGGATTTAGTCATGAGCTACTAACTAAATCGAGCACGTTGTTGGCCGTATTAAATGGATTTACTTGTCAAGTCAAATATGCGCTTAGTTTTTTTTTATTTTTGTCTTTTAATAGGTCGTGCAGTTTTTAAAACGATGACACCTTATTAAAAGTTTTCTCTTAAAAGTTATAAGTGGTCACTGCATACCTACCTTTTCTTATTTTTTTAGAATAATTATACTACGCTCTAAGGAATAAATCCTTGTGTCGGGCGGGACAATTAACAGACACAAATTATACCCAGCCTCTGTATAATCATTTGTATATTGAATCCACAATAGTCAAACACAAAAGATTTGTACTTTGATCAAACACCCAGGCAAGTCATAAAACTGGCTGAAGGACCATCAGCATTCGGCTGAGCAACTATTAACAACAACTACGATCACGTATTAACCAGCTGTCAAACATGCATGGTATTATGCCCACTTCATAAAGAAGTCCATGTTTAAAATAAAACTATTTTATATTGCTTATGGTTAGTTATTATTAAACATTAAATTTATGATAATTATTGTTTTCCGTGTGGTGACGGAGTAAGAATACTATTCACCACCCCATATCTGACCCGTGGGTGATCGTACGAGACGACTAAGGGATATAAAACGCATATAACATCTATGTGAGAGAAGGAAAGCTCAAAACAAAACCCTATACTAACACGTCTGACCAGCGTATAGTAGGTTAATTTCCCTCCCATTACGGAGGAGGCTCGAGCCCAACAGTGGGACATTTATGGGCTATGATGATGATGATGATTATGTTATAGTAATTTACTAGTTTAAAAATTAACTTTTTTTGTATAGAATCATTTTTTTCTGTACTGGCAATAAATTTGAATCAAAAATGCGGTTCAATAATTTAATAACTAATACTGAAGCGAATAGATATAGATAAATATCTGTAATAACGATGACTTGAGACACCTTAGTCCGCCCGTGGCCATGAACGCTGCAGATTGTTAGAATCCGTAAAAATAGTTTTATCCCTACGTAGATTATACTCGCGTAAACATAAGAAAACATTAAGAGGTAGTACTTGTCCAAATGTGGACAACAATTAGTCAATGATGAATTGATTTTAAGTATTTTATTTAGAACTTAAATAGTTAACTACTGGCCTAATACCTGCGCAAATTGACGTTTTTGTTTCAATAAACAATAATATTTTTTGGCGAACATGACGCCATTTATTTACACAGTTGTTATAATAGTTTTAAAATTTACGGCACAGATACATGGAAATCATGGCAAAATAACTTTACGAAAGAAACAACCAGAACTATTGTTTTTCATAATAGTTAAACCACGTAATTACTTAGGTATGTTACTTAGGTACACATTTGACATAATCTAACGAACTGTGATGTCAACTGACAGTAATTTAACTGACGCGCTGTGAGGGTCTAACGGAAATAGGCATCGTGCAACAATGGCTATCGAAACTTAAAATACATTGTAATAGTGAAAAAAAAATATCAACATCTGGCTATTGTTAAGGTCGCGGGGGTGTAGGAGAGTATGAAATAAATAAATAACAAAACGTCGCCACCGCACGCGTCATTATTCAAGTGCGATTGACAGCCACTTCCACCGGCCGCGGGTAGGTATTGTACGCAGCGCGGGGTCGCCACGGCCTCAATAATACGCCTAGTTATTGCCACCAAGCAAAGCATTGCAATACTGCGATTTATTTGATTAATACTTGAAATTCAAATCACTTAATTTTCACGGACATCGTAATCAGATATGAAATTATACTCTATCTACGTATTTTAAGACGTTTCTGTTTGTTTTTTTTTTTACTTTACCGATGTAAAATTAAACTATTAAAAACGTAGGGAAGTAAAAATCAAATAGAAACGCTATAAAATCCGTAAAAATTGCTTTATTTTATGTTTATCTAATACATGCGCGTAAACATTAGAAATCATTATATTTACTCTTATGGTGTAAATAGGTTCTATGGTTAGGAACACTGACAAATATGTACCTACACACTCAATTTATAAAATGTTACGTCATTATCTACTAAGTAGTGATTAATGAAGTTTTTTATCGCGTTTAATTTTTAATAACCCAATACGAAATGCATTTTGCATCAAGACATGATTCCACGCTTCAGAGAACAATCGTAGCGTATAAGTGAAATACCCAAGAAAGTGCTACTGTTCTAAAGATCTCTTTTTTTTTATAGGCTGTGATATGGTCACACGACGCCCATGCCGTCCGAGGCGACGGAAGGGCAACGCATGGCTCTAGGTTGGTATATATAATCCACAGTATTCCCTCCCTATCGCTATTGAGCCGGCCACTGGTACCGAATCCTTGAAGTCCGTGGCCAACCCGGTGATGGGTTACCCTTTAGGCTATCATCACCCGTCGACACCCCGGCCTACTGCCGGTGCAACACTATTCCTTCAAAGTACTTCAAACAGGTGGAATATGAATAGATGTTGCTACTATCTGTTTGACGCCAAACCTCCTTGAGAATGAAATCACTAAAATTGTTGCAAATAGAAATTCATAGTCAGCCTATAGTAGTAGGCATTTTTAAGATTCGTAAGCATAAAAGTACCAACTCAATATCTTTAAAAAAATATTAATCTGCCTGTATCTGTACCCAAGAGATTTAAAATTATTTGCTTTCCATCTTTCTACTATTTACGTACCGTGGCAATATATATATAGGCATATTGGTAAGGCATTTTTTTTATTGCTTATGGTGGCAAACCAGCAGACAGCACACCTAATGGTAAGTGCCACTGCCGCCCATGGACCTTTGCAGTACCAAGAGTATAGCTAGGCCGCTGCCTACCAATACAAACCCCAAACCCACCCCAGTTGGGCTTCCGGCTCTCTCGCTCACCGAACGAAGAGCAATAACACATTGCCATTACTCAGACGTCGATCTTCTGCGAGTGTGTGGTACTACCCCGGACGGACCGGCCTGCGGCTGTTGACAGGGAACTGTCCACAGCGTGGTCCTACCACTATTGGAATTTAAAGTATCAAGACGAGAGAGTCTTTAACGAATTATAGAATATTTCTAAGACGTGTGCCATCGTTGTGAACAACGGTGGCGAATCGCAATCTTCATGAATAAATATAAATTCGATATTCTTTTTGAATGAAAACGTCGAATAAAAAGGTGATTTATCATAAACGTCGCACGCATTGAAAGAGGAATAGTCTTTTATAACTTTTAAATAAACATCGTTTTAAGGATGACATACAAAATGAGCGGCAATTTTTTTTCTATTTTTTTTACTGGGACAAGGGATACTAATGAGTGGGGACACCCACGTGCGAATAATAATAATGCTTAGTATTACTGTTGGATCAGAATGACGAAGCATTTTTTTTTATTTAAAAATGAGAGCAATGTTTGC
Source organism: Lymantria monacha (assembly GCA_905163515.2). Lineage (NCBI taxonomy): Eukaryota > Metazoa > Arthropoda > Insecta > Lepidoptera > Erebidae > Lymantria > Lymantria monacha. Next base: position 9,680,964 of record LR991082.1, read on the forward strand.
GAATAAATTTGTTCCACTCATATGTTATTTAAAAAATACTTATCTACCTATGTATTTATTCATTATTCAGTCATTTCGATTATTTACTGAGTAGGTAGGTATTAATGCTACAATTATTAAGTTATTGAAAGTATCAACTAGCTATAAATCCTATTCCGCGTGGTGACGGTATGAGAATAGGTAAGTACAATTATTAAGTGTCTCAGAAGACGCTATGGGGTGTCAGCACATTATATAGCTCCAAGAGAAAGATAGGGGAGAGGTGGCATGACGGGAACATTTTTGTTGTAGTGGCTCTTGTGAATGCTTGTTAAAACAATATTTTTAACACTTTGAACCTGATTGAAAAACTTACACTCATCGTCTAATGAAATAAAAGTATGTAATTGATATATCTTTATTCTTAGGTACAAATTTTCCCAATTTTTAAAAATGTATACTTTGTCCTTTTCATAAATTGAACGGGACGCGATAATTTATGAATGGGGCAGTACGTAATATTAATATAAAATCACATTATAACATATATAACTAGTTCATGTTCATGATTTAAAATATTTTTAAGCTTGGTTATTTGACTACTCTAAAATAAATCTTCCCATGGACTATTCATGAAATAAGTAATAGTGGCGCAACCAACGAAAACATAAAATAACGAATAATAAAAACATTTAAAAGAATCACTTAAACATTATTTATAATAGGTATATAATAATTTATTGTTTTATAATTCTTCTCTTAAAGTAAATTATATACATTTTTTGTCCAGCTACAATATTTCAATTTCAGCGTAAATTCTACATTCTGTGATATATCATTAATTGAAGCCGAATCAGTAACTACATTGATATAGAATTGATTACATTACTACTATTTATATATTACTGCTATGCTTGCCAATTTCTGGTTAGTATTCTTCTTTTTTTGAGTCACAATTTTTTTGTTTCTGTTGCCTTCTTTTTACCCTTCACTTTAGTCTTGTTTGGTCCCTTACCTGTTAAAGAGCATTTAAAATTTGCTTTATGTGTTTTAAATTGAGTTTAAACATATATAAAAATATTTTGTAATTACGTAGTAGATCAGTGTAGATCTACTTATTTTACTTTTTTTCTGAGGAATTAAAATACATATTTATGAAAGGAACAGCCAAAAAGAAGATGTCCCATTCATAACCGTTTGTAGTGTCCCTTTCATAAATATCATATAAAAATTAAAACATAACCTCACAACCGATTAGCAATAAATAAAAGTTTATTAACCTTTTGTTCTCGTGTCTACAAATAACTAATAGATCACAATCACTGGTAAAACAATACTTGTTGATTCATAACGTTTTACAAAGCATTTGCAAATAATAATGAAAAAATGACTTATGTGTGCAATTATAAACACTTGCATGCTGTCGCCATCTTTATAATGGCAGGAGTTTGATGTTAGGTACGAATGGTTATCCTTCGGGGTTATCACAAATTAAAAATATTCACGCCTCAAAACGTTTCTTAGTTTACGGAATATTTGACTTGTCCCTTTCAATACGTGTCCCTTTCATGCCACCTCTCCCCTACTCCGAAATTAAACTCAACACCTAACCGTTATGACCATCGCATTAGGTAAAGAAGATAAATTTTCCTCATTTCATATCCAAAGATCTATCTTTTCCTAATAATAGGACGTACCTAGGTATATCGGCTGAAGAAGATTATAAGAAAGATAATATAGCCTGAATTGTAGGTAGGTTTCTAGGAACTTGTGACCATAATAAACAAACAAATTCAAGAAATACTGTACTACGTCCATCATCAGATGAAGCTCCAGTCTGATGCCCGATGGGCGACGATAGGTATATGTAATATGAAGTTCAAAAGCAATTGCAAAAGATTTTGGTTGGACTGAGATAGCACACAATCATGAGTTAACTTCTATAGCTTGCCGCAAAAAAAAAAACCAACACTCCCCTTACCGACCTTGGAGGGACTTTTGGTGAAAATCTAAAACGTCATGTAGGTAGTGCTCTTGTATTATTTTCGATATCTTAATGTTTTAACGCATTATATTAGATAATTTCAAAATGGCATTTTATGTAATGTGATGCAACAGAAGTGCTGGGATGTAGTGAATACCTATACTTAATATAAAAGTGCTTTACAGCGTTTTCGTTTTCCATCAAAATTCCCACAAGATACCGTTAACAGTGTGGCCATAGCATTGTTGATGGCGATAATTTGACTTACTGACGGGCAATGACTAATCTGAAGACACTAAAAACTTGAAGATAATTATAACTCGACACTAGCAACAATGGCTCGTATAAGTAGCTGATTGCCAATACACAAAAAGAAGAAGAAGAAGAACCACCTTGGAGACAAGGAAAGACCCGCTCCACGCATCATGCCAGTGTTATGGTAATAGCCAATTAATGGGTAATTTTAGTTTAGTCATTATGATGAACTAGGGTGTGTGTGTGTGGATTAGACTTATATTTAATAACTGCATATTGGTCACGGTATCCGTTCACTGATTCCTGTAAAGTTTTCACGGGAGTGTAGAAGAGTCATATACCTACTCTTAAATTATATATACATAATATGTTAGTGTTTTATGATGTTATATTTAATTCTGTTGACATTTTATGTAATATAATACAGACAAAGGACTAAAGTGTGGTGAATAAAATTTAACAATTGTTTGTGTTTCCATATTTTGCGAAAATGCAAACAAATCTTCAATTATGTGTCCAGTGTCCAATTATAGGCATCGACTTTGACTTATTAACGGATACCTAATTAATGGCTTTGAACAGGCTATGCAATATCAAGAAACTGTTTTTTTTTAATTGGCTGAAAACGCTAACAAAAGGATATTTTCTGTAAATGAAACCTTTACACAAATTACGTGTAGTTTAGCGTATGCAAAATTTTACGTTCTTAAGCTCTCCAGCTTTGCGTTTTGCAACTTTCTTTGTGCTCACTTACGTAATAAAAAAAACCTTGCACGAAATTTTATGTTCCTGGTGCCAGTAGTTCGGATGTGTGTTGATAGATTATCTTCTCAAGCTCACATATAGACAATCTTTCATGCTCTATGACCCTTTCATCCCCTATGTATGAGGTCCAAATATCAAACACAATAGAATAAATATTCATTTATTGCTTATTAAGTGCTTAAATACAAAGTTTCATAGCTTTACCTTCGACAATGATGACCTTGCGTACAAACTTTCATCACGTTTTTCAGTCCTTTAGAGCCTTTTTCTGCGGTAAGAGGTGGCCTATGTTCCTTTCTGAGCTCTAGTCTACCATTGTAACATATTTCATCAAAATTGGCTCAAGGGTTTAGGCATGAAAGCATGACAGACAGGCAGAATTGTATTCGTAGGTATTTATAATATTAGTAAGGATATATTATTGCTTAAAAATAATAATAATGAAACCTTATATCTCAACTGGATTTTACATTACCACCATGATAACTGAACCATCTACATCGTTTTCTACTCTCTATATCAAATATCTACAATCGTCGACTAAAATGTTCGTTTTGTAGTGTCCCACGATTTTATTTTATATTAATTGGCACCCATGACTGTATCTATTTAATTTTTTTTTAGCTTTTAGTACATTTATCTGCAAAATTACCATGACTGTTTACAATAAAACCGTTTAACTGAAATTATTTTTTACCTTTTTTTGAAGGAGCAAAAGAAAGAAAGTATTTTACTAACGAGTACTTACTACAGTTGTATCTAAAATTTTAATACAATCGAACACTGAATAGTGGGTTAAATTTAATATGTAAGATTTCATTAGGGGAAAGTGGGGGAATTGGGAACATTTAACTTCAAACGCTCAAAAATAATAGAAAAACGTCACAGATATAATCAAATTTTATTACAACATTAATTATTTTCATCTATCTATATATTAGTAACAAAATATTCTGAAAAAAAAACACATTTTATAAAAGATTTAAACAAAAAACATTGTCATTCCTTTTTACACGATACCCTATGGGGTAATTGAGATCAGCCCGCGGGGGAAATGGGAGCGGTGTGAGAAAATTGGGAATGACACCTTTATAATAAACTATATTTTTTTTTGGAAGCAGAAATCACACACGTAACCTCTACTAGTCTGGCCGGCAATATATTTTTCGTATGACCAGAGTTTACAGATGGCGCACATGATCCTCTGTCAGTGGGGATTCATACTTTTCATTGCACATAATATAACAAAACTCCTCTTTGTTTTCATTTCCTTGTAAAGCCTTTTCCAGATTTCTTACTGTTTTACCCTTGACTCGTGGCTTCTTTTGTTTGGTTTTTTTCGGTTCTTTTTTGGAAACGTATTCTTTTTTAGCTTTTCTCTCAATTTGTCTTTTCTATTTTTAAATTTACTGAAATTTTAGCATTTAATATGCTTAATTTATAAAATCCGATTACGAAATGAAAAATTGATGTCGCAAGCGGGATTCGAACCCGCGCCTATAGGCGCGGGTTCGAATCCCGCTTGCGACATCAATTTTTCATTTCGTAATCGGATTTTCTATTTTTTCTCGAGTTGATTTTTTATTCATGTGCTGGATAAAATCTGAGAATGCTTCTTATTTTGTCACACAGAACTGGTTCTTGTTTTATGAATGACAGACACATTGATAATTTCGGCAAGAGGCATAGAAGTGTGTGGAGAAGGAGTATTAATGGTAATGCCCATACTATTGGCAGTGTAGTTGTGACGAATAGAAGTGGCATTCTGTGCAGGTGTTTCACTCTGGGTGACAGTGTTAACGGACTCATTTAAACTTTGTTCAACTGCAGTTTTATGAATATTGCATTCTTAAGTGTGACTAGTATGGGGTTATCAAATACTAGACTTTCAAAGATGTTTTTAAATTTGTCAGGATCAGTAGGATGAATCCCAGTGGCTTAAAATTAATTGACAGCCTTATTTATGCTAGCCGTTTTGTAAAGGCGTACAGCCTTTGTAAAAAGTTCTCCAACCTCATAATGAGTTATTCGTTTTCCACGATTGTTAACCATGTAGAGCTTACATTACTTATTATATGCCATTTTAAGTGAACTGAAGATTGTGAGATCCAGTGGCTGCATTTTGTGAGATACATGGTGAGGCAATCTAAAAGTTCGATTGCACGTCGAAGATCTTCAATTTGATATTTTGGTTTAGTCTTTCGTATGTAATTTTGAGTTTGAGGCATCTAAAACAATTTACAATTTAAAACCATTTTTAAACAATCAACTAGCAGTACTAGAATAATTAAGAAATAACGCAAGGGGTAATTGGGAATGTTCCCAATTACCCACCTGTCATCGTTCCCAATTGCCCGAAGTAGTTAATAAACAAATAAAATAGTCACCATCTTTAATAGTATTTTATTTAACTTCAAATCACGTAGAGTTTGGAAACAGATAGTGCATACTTTATAGTAACAAAATATGATGCCTTTGAACTTAAAAATATGATAGTTACCAGTGGCAGACTAACCCCGTCAGAGGCCCGGGGCGGCAAAACTGAATGAGGCCCTCTTTCGTTTTTTTTTTTCCCGCAAGGTGGACCATGGATGTGGTCGCACCCCGACAAATCGGTCTGGGGCGACAGAAGAGGCGGCGCGCAACCCCATGGACCCATCCTGCGAGCACCTCTCTTCGCCGTGCGAGCGGGCCACCGGTACCCGATCTTTGTCTTCGGTGGCCTGCCCGGCGGTTTACCCTTGCGGGTTCCTCTAATGCCGACGCCCCGACAGCTTTCGCCGTCGGGGCATCACCCTCATGCGGAGGCCTCGAGCGTGTGTTGCGTCGTGTCCTCGTCACTACTGAAATGGTGGCAGGACGGAGTCCACTCCCTATACGTGACCGTGTGCAGGTACAAGCCGAAGCAACCGTGCCCCGACAATACCTGCACCAGCCGGAAGGAGAGGACTCCGTGCCGCCGCTCCATCCACTCCATCAGTACGGGCCGGAAGGCTTCAACGGTAACAACACCGTGTCTAGGCCTCTCCAGCCGCGTAACCAACGGGCGATGACGTCTGACGATGACTGAATGAGGGGTTTTAAAAAATATGTAATTTTACAAGCTTTTTTTTGAAGTGCAACTTCTTCGCGCGCCATGAGGGTAAAATTTTTACAGATGTAACGCAATATTAGTGACACGAATATGTGGGACTTTTTGTCCAAGAAGAGGGATAGAGTGACTGAGACCGGTTGAGAAAGGGCGAACATAGCATGAAGCACAGGCCATGGAGCGAGAGTAGGGAGCAAGCGAGTGAGAAAGATCGAGAGAGAGAGAGTGAGATAGAGCGAACGTCGCATCACGAACAGTGCCATGGAGCGAAAGGTGGGAGAGAGCTAACGAGAAAGGTTGAGAGAGAGTAAGATAGGGCGAACGTCGCATAACGCACATAGCCATGGAGCGAGAGGAGGGAGAGAGAAAAGGAGAACGAGAAAAAATACACGCTATTGGTGTATGTATGTATGTAAACGAGATTGAAGAGAGAGAGAGAAGAGTAAAGAGAACGAGAGACTGGTACAGATCTTGACGGGGCATGGTTGCTTCAGCAAATACCTGCTCACCTGCCGCTGCGTCTGCTGCGTCCTGCCACCACTGCGATTGCGACGAGGAGCAGGTTTGCTCCTGATCTTGTATCTAGATTTGCTTTTGATGGATCTTGAAAATGTTGTGTCGGCTGTAATGTTTTGATCTTGAAGAAATTATGAAGCTACTAAGCACATTTTCAAAGTCTTGTTTAGGATTTGATCAGAGGAACGCGGACGCATTGGGGGGCCCCCCAAGACCAGAGGCCCGGGGCGGGACGCCCCTTCCGCCCCCCTGTTAGTCCACCACTGATAGTTACATCTATTATAATACACAACAAAAATTATAACAGAAACGCAAAAAAAATTGTTTGACTCACCGTGACAGCAAGCATGCGGCGTTTCACTGTTATTGTTGCACACGTATTGAGGGGCACCGAATGCGTCCGTTGACCAAACGTCCACGGACAGTGTGGGGCGGGGGGAAGTATTACTTATCCAGCAGTTCCCAATTACCTGCCGTTCTTAATTACCCCACTCTCCCCTACAGGCAGAAAACACACGTGATACGAGTACAACAGAGATTGAGACAAATGAAAATAAATAAAACTTGTAAGAAGAACTATAAATCCCAAAATATATGATATTACTTACTAATCTCATTACGATTTTAAAGGTTTATCGATTATAAACGGTTTAATCGATTATCGAGTTGAATTACAGTACAAGTATATATATATATATATATATATATATATATATATATATATATATATATATATATATATATATATATATATATATATATATACATTATTTCCTTTATTTTGAAAGTTAAAAAGGCGGCGAATTGCACTGCAAAGTTTTAGATTAATTTTGTGAAAATTTTAAATGAAATGTGTACCACAAATACTGTTAGTTAAATGTATTATTAGAATTTAAGTGATTTCACGAAAAATAAAATGGTAGTTTTTTTTCATTTCTGACAATATATGCATTCATATGCAATCACAATGTAAGTTCGGCACATTTTTATTTGATAATTTAAGTGTATACACAGTTAACTTATGTTTAAATATAAATGTTTTATTAAAAACGTTGTGTTTGCTTATGAACATAAAACAGTTTACGGAAGGGAAATTGAGGTAGTAGAATTTCAAGAGAAAGTAATTTTCTAGAACGCGTAGTATCGATGATAACCTGCAGTTTTGGGCTGGGCTTGAAGTATTAATTTGAAAAAAAGACCATCGAGCTTGAGCGTTAGCTTACATAACATAGAAAGTGATTTTATAATAAGATTATATTACCCAAATAGATACTCCTCTTTCCATTTTCTAATTTAAGGAACTTAAATAAGATACCAATACTACCACTATATAATTACCAAGGAAATTAAACAATGAAGGGTTACAGAGAGGTACATCGGTTTGTTAAGTTTCTGTATGCAAGAAAAGAAGAGCTCCACACAGTTGGGGCTGTTATGCTAGGGCCGCATCTGCGTGTATCGTCCAGAAGTAATGTGTGGCGAAGCTTCGTACGTTTTGTACACTAGAAAGTTATCACGATAACACTGTTGTCATGTTAGCGACTTCGGTATTTTACACGAAGTATCGTGCAATAATTAAAGATGGCAGAAATAATTTTCATGTTTTTAACTATGGATGACGAGTTGCTTTACTTTTACAGCTATATTATGCTAATAATAAGGAACTTCGTTCCAATTACATAATGATTTTTTTGAATCCCTTTATGGGTTCAGCTTCATAATGGTGTAAAAAAAATTCTAACACCATTTCATCGCTCCACTCCATATTTATTGATTAACTGGAGATCCTCGAACGCGTCTAACACATCGAACATTTCCGCCGAAATGAAAAACGCTAGTGTGACCACAGAGTGCGATATATTAGCGCGCTAAAACCCTTTGACTTATCGCCAACCAAGCGATAACGCACACGAAGTCCGAATGTTCGCGACGATAGCCGATAATGATCGGTCACATCTGCGTGTATCGTCTCATTGCACGAAGCTTCGTGACGATATGCGATACGCGCAGGTGCGGCCCTAGCATTAACAAAACACTACAGTTAAATAGATACTGTCGCGAGATAATAATTTCATACCAAGATGTTGTGCCACTGCTGACAATATTGACAATTTGACAGCCTGTCTGACAGTTGTTAGCCGCACTAAACGATATCGTGACTTTCAAAAAATATTTTCTAAGTTAAATAGGTAAAAAAGATATTGTTTTCAATAAATTTATGTAAGTATTGTATTATAGACTTATAGTTTTCATTTAACTTTCAAAGTTTACTTACACTTAGTTTATATAGTGTAATTAACAGGTATTGCATGATGCTACAACCCAACAAAGTAAATGCACTGCCTGTAAACCAAAATCTCATCAAAAGAAATTAAATTTGATTCTTGACGTATTTATTTGAGTTATGATATAAATTTTCAGAAATATGGCGACCTCCGTAATCAACACATACACGGATCCCTGCATCCCAGAATGGATGAACGCTCCTCATAGTACCGGTACCTCGATTATGGCATGCGAATTTGATGGTGGAGTCGTCATTGGTGCTGACTCACGTACGACCACCGGTGCCTACATTGCCAACAGAGTGACTGACAAATTAACGAAAATAACTGACCACATCTACTGTTGTCGGTCCGGATCAGCGGCTGATACCCAAGCCATTGCTGATATTGTCACTTACCATTTAAGTGAGTAATAACCATTATAAAGACAAAAATGATATTATTTTTTAAATAATCTTATCTACTACAGTCCATGCAATGTAATTTGGAATTTGTTAAACCAACTTATGGAGAACTGGCGTTCTTTTGGGAAATTGGTAATACCAAATATGATCCCTAAAATGTCTGCCAAATGTGGTGATAATGACACCATCCTACCTTAGAGAGGTCTATATTCAATAATGGCCATTAAAACGCTGATGAATGATGACTAAAGCATGACGAATGTCAGATTGAAAATCTTTAATATTGCACGGGTCAGATGGGTTGATACAGCTTTATTTCTAGTTTATCTTTTCTTGCACAGTTGTGATATGCACATTATATACCTTCCTTGTCTTTTACAAAACCCATGGGTAAGGTAATGTTGTTAATTTGTATTCTTACTTTGTCACCACAGATAAATATATAAGATAAGATAGATTTTTTTTTTTATTGCGTATATTGGTAAATGAGCAAGCAGTACACCTGATGGTAAGTGTCACAGCTGCCCATGGACCTTTGGTATACCAAGGGTATAACTAGGCTGCTGCCTACAATTACAATCCCCAAGCCCACCCACTTGGGCTACCGGCTCTTTCGATCACCGAACGAGGCGCAATAGCACATTGCCATTACTCAAAAGTCAGACGTCAATCTTCTGCGAGAGTGTGGTACTACCCTGGACGGACCAGCCCATGGCTGTAGACAGAGAAATGTCAACAGCATGGTCCTGCCACTATTAATTTTTTTTTATAGATCCTTTGAATATCTGGAATAAGGTATCCTATTTTATAGAAAACCTATATATTCAAGAAATTCACAATGGCAGTTGTAAATTTAACCTACCAATCTAGATTAAGCCAAAGTAAGCTAGACCATAATATCTCGTTTTCCCAAAACAGACTCAAGTGCTTGAGAAAATTATGTTTTATGGCATAATATTCTTAGCTCTAATTTCAATAAAATTCTTACAAATACTATGATAATTCTTTTTACAATTTTAGATTTGTTTAGATTATTAGGAGCTGTTTTGTAAGCTTTGCACCAGATATTAATTGATATGTTTTTTCAGATTTCCACAAGATGGAGCTAGGCGAGCCACCACTAGTGCAGACTGCCTCTGCAATATTCAGAGAATTGTGTTACAACTATAGAGATTCCTTGGTGGCAGGTATTCTTGTAGCTGGATGGGATAAAAAGCTTGGAGGTAAATAAAACCTAAACAATTTTTCTGTTGCTGTAATTTAAGGTTACTGATGATGGTGATCTTATAATGAGTGAATAAAGTGAGGTTATAGAATTTAATAGAATGTAGTATAGTATAGAATAGAATGTAGTAGCTATTTATTTCACTGCCAATTTATGATACTTTTAAAATGCTACCTTTAAATGTCATATATATTTCATTCATTTTCGTTTCTTCTTTTTTTTTTGCTGCGTGATAGTGGTTATGAATACTACTAACCCCTACAAAACTGAAGACGTAATTTCATTCACAGGTCAAATCTACACTGTACCAATTGGCGGTATGGTACAACGTCAAGCAGTATCCATAGGAGGATCTGGTTCGACCTATGTCTATGGATATGTGGATGCGAACTTCAAGCCCAATATGACTAAGGATGAAGCTGTCAAGTTCGTCACAAATACTTTAACATTGGCCATCTTGCGTGATGGCTCTTCTGGTGGTGTCGTACGATTGGGTGTGATTACTGAAGCTGGAGTCGAACGCTCTGTAATTCTCGGTGACCAGCTCCCTAAGTTCTATGAGGGTTAAATTTGTATTTTTCAGGCATTATACATATAATAAAGTTTTTAAATATTTTTTGTTTATTTCTATTATTATATCCATTTCGCGACGAAGTTAGAATACGATTCACTACCCTCTATTTTGCACGTGGGTGATCGTAAGGTACGATTAAAGGGTATAATATCCATATAACAAACGACTTGGCGAATAATTTTCTGTCAGGAATCTCCTCGAAAACATGCATCTTAAAGTTTCATAAACAATATATTTATTTTTCTAATATTTTAATGTGTGATAGCCGAGCTCGCGACTCCGATAGGGGTGAATTTTCTAGGTATTTGATTTGCGATTCAATTTCATATTTAACTTATTCAATTTTATTCAACATATACAATGTCATGATTAAAACGATTTTATGTATACTCTGCTGCAGAGTATAATTATCTATATATAATGGTGGTATAGAAAATTTGGTTAATTATTTCTTCTCGAGAGATAATTGGTGATACGCATCAGACAATAGTATCATGAAGCCTTATGACTCAGCTGCAGCACGGTGGGGGGGATGAGCAGTTGTAACCTCTCACGCTCGAAGAAAAAAAATACATTCACTCATTTCCTCTCGGCTAAAAATTTATCAAATTATAGCTAACCCAATATCTCAACAAAAAAAAAAAATCAGCTGGCTATAACATAGTGTATTGTACGTCAGCTGATGTCTCGATCATGGAAAAAAAAATCTTCACTTTCAGTGATATCCCCTCAAATAAAAATTTACCTGATGATAGCTTATATGTAACTATTGATAAATATATACGTCAGCTGGCTGTATCTCGGTGGAAAAATCGTCAGCTGATAATTTGACGGTAACGTAGAAGTTAGCCAGAAGCATTTACTGACTATTTAAATGCATCAGCTGACTAAGTTTCCCTCGACTTACTGCTAGTTGATTTTTTTTATTTATCACAGAAACATATTTAAAATCAGCTCACAAATTTTCATGTGGGAGGAAATGACATCTCTTTAATTATTCGGCATAGCACTCCAATATGAGTGTTGAGGTGAAACAAATATTCCGTATCAATATTTTTTAAACTTATATGTGTATATTCAAATAATTTTAGTTCTATTCCAATATTTAAATAATCTATTTTCTTAGTATAAATTAACTAGTTACTTGATAAAAAATATTTATTATAAAAAAATTATGAAAAATTACAATAAGAAGTCAGTAAATGCAACAGTCAGTAAATGCTTCTGGCTAACTTCTACGTAGCGAACTTCAAATTATCAGCTGACGATTTTTCCACCGAGATACAGCCAGCTGACGTATATATTTATCAATAGTTACATATAAGCTATCATCAGGTAAATTTTTATTTGAGCGGATATCACTGAAAGTGAAGATTTTTTTTTCCATGATCGAGACATCAGCTGACGTACATACAATACACTATGTTATAGCCAGCTGATTTTTTTTTTTGTTGAGATATTGGGTTAGCTATAATTTGATAAATTTTTAGCCGAGAGGAAATGAGTGAATGTTTTTTTTTCTACTGCTCATCCCGCCCACCGAGCCTTAACTGACGTTCACGAGACTTTATGGTTCCATTTTCTGATGCATTTTACTAATCTTGATTATTTATAAAAACTTGATTATGAGCTATTGCAAATCTATTCCAATCGTGCTGCTCCAATCGTTCCAAGCATATATGTTGTATGGTTATGAACGAATTTTTTAAATAAAATTATAGGTAAAAAAAAAAAAAACAACACAATAACTTATAGGTATATTTTATTTCAGTTATTTACAAGATCTTATATCATTAGATGATTAAACACGCAAAGTTCATTTACGGAAAGAATATTACTTATATATTGTTGTATACTGGGTGGAAGTGGACTGCTCCCGAAAACAAAGACAGGTAATCCTACTTGTAATAATAGGCTAGAACAAAAATCGATTCAGGTGAAAAAAAAAATTTTTTTCCACCACCCGAGGTTGTTGAACTCTTGAACATATGATCGTGAGTTTTGAATAGATTGCGTCTTTTCTCATCTGAGTAAAGTTACGTATTTTTATGGAATTATCGTTACATGCCACTGTCTTAAGGGGGCGTTCAAGTATTAGGTACGTAACGCAATTTTTGAAGATTTTTGATACTCCCTCCCCCCATGTAACGCGCCGTAACGTTTCTCTGTACCCCCTTCCTAAACGTTACGTAACACCCTAGTGACCGTTTTTAAACGTATTTTCGGCAATAATAAATAGAAAAAGAGCTTCCAAACTCGCAATACATGTGTATATTGATTAATCATCATCTAAAAAATAAAATTTGCTTGGCAACTTGGGAAAATTTTAATTCCCTAGTTTTTTATTTAATAAAATAACAATGTTACGTAACGTGTTGTTTGAACCCCCCTCCCGGCTATGTAACGCATTGTAACATTTTACAAGCCCCCCCCCCCCCCTTCCCCCAAATTGCGTTACGTAATACTTGAACGCCCCCTAATACGATGGAATATGAAAAAAAAATTAAATTCGTGAAAAAAAAAATTTTTCATCTGACGTTTTTTTTTGGTCTATCATTACAAGTAGGACTAGTAGGGTCACCTGTCTTTGTTTTCGGGAGCGGTCCACTTCCACCCTGTATAACCTAGTCAATGTAAGCAATAATAGGCATGTGGAATTAAATTTCTCAAAACAAATTTAACCAACTAATTGTTTTACTCGGAATTAGATTTTCTCTTACATTGTGGAGGATATGGACTGGATAAACCTAAATACAATTTGACTGTAATTGTTATATACATGATGTGTCAAGACGCCATAATTCTTATACTGGCATGATTACATTCCACTTCGTTCTCCGTTATAACCAATAAATATTAAGCAACACCTTAGTTTATAAATATTTAAATACTTAAAAACTCATTTTCAATTAAATATCTCTTGAAGATGTTATTTTGTCCTTATAAAATATGTGCCATAACTTTTCCACTGCATCAGTTTTGGTTTATGCTCCATTTTGAAGAGAATTTTCACCTCTTATGACGTAAAATATTTTCATTGAAAGAATCAATATATTCTCTCGCATAAAACTTATGCTATGACAATATATAAGCATATAGTATCTAGACTACAGTTATTTACATAATAAACCCTCTACTAATATTTGCACGGGTCTCTAGTCATTAATATATATGATTAACCTCAGTTTTTCGTGTCGGCAATTACATTCTTATGGCTTGACAATAATAGGCAGGCGGCCGGTCATAAAGCTATTGTCAAAATTTTGCAATATATCGATGAAAGCAGGGGGGCTTTACCTATAGTGCAGAGGGTGCAGTGCACCCGGGCGCCGAGAGCCACTAGGGACACGAGAGCCTTCACTGTAACGCTGCGTACGGAGCAGGCGCACCGTACGCCTAACCATTTATAAACGTAGTGTGTGCGTTATTTGACAGGTGGGTAGATTGCTTTATCGCCATGCTCACTGTAACTTCATAATCCGATCGTGTTTACCTGGTTTCGTGTCAAAACAACGAAACTAAACATGCGACAACGCATTCCAGCGAGATTTGGAGTTTAGTCGAACATGTTATAACTATTAACATACTCCATATTGTTCATGCATTTTGATACAAGAGGGTGCCAGGTGACTGATTACACCCGGGCGCTATATATGATAGAGCCGCCCCTGGATGAAAGAATAGTAAATATTGCGTGGACTCTATTATAGTAATAGTTTATTTAGAATGATGATCTTTGGTGTCCCGTGGAGAACGTTCAAGCATTGCCGCACAATACAATGTAGTATAATCGTATTATTACAGAACATGCTTCTCATCTCACACTCCTATGGAATAAAATTTAAGTGACCACTCCAAGTTCCTCCATAGTATTAAGGTCTCTCATTAACATTTGAATTGTCTGTTTGGTACGTGGGAAGTAGTCCGCCGTCTCGTCGTCCTCAAACGACGGATCTTGAGATTCCAATTCTGTGAATGAAAATTAGTGAAATTATTATATATAATAGAATATTAAATTATTTTATAACGGCTTAGATAAGCTTAAGATAAACGGTGCAATAATTTTTAAAAAATATAGATAACGAAGTTACAAATTTTTGGATCAGATTTTAGTATACACATTGCGAATTATGACGTCATCTATCCATGAAGTATGGCCAACACAACACGCAGGACACTGAACTCTTATTAGAGCAGCTTAGGGGCTGTCCATTAATCACGTGATTCACTTATCACAATTACTTGGGTTCGATACAATATGTACTCTTCTTTCATAGTACACATTGTAAAAGTTATTGGCAATAGTTTTATGACCGGCCGCCTGCCAGGCATCAACCCTCCTGGGGAATGTAATTGTTGATCAAACGGCATAAGATGGAGTTGGCCCAGGTCGTTAAAAGGCTCTTTCTTAGTCGTCTCTTACGAAATCCACGAGCAAAGCAAGGGTTGGTAGTATTCGAAGCCGCTACCACACAGCTTTTGATTATATTATTCCATAACTTTTGATTATATTATTATAAAATAAATAACCAAAAACAGTATAATTTTTATATAGAATAAGTTCCTTTTCGTACTAGCAATGAATATGTTTTAAAATGTGGATAAAAAATTAATAACTAATACTGCAACGGTTAGATATAAATCTCTGTAATAACGATGACTTGTTGGACGTGATACCTCAGCAGTTGTCCATTAATAACGTGATGTTTTTTACACGAGAGAAAAGTATGAGAGAGAGAATATAATAATATTCTCTCTCTCTCATACTTTTCTCTTACACACTCAAAAAGAGTGTGTAAGAGACAAGTATGCAGAGGGTGTCCGAGAACGGCTGACGATGGCAAGCCAGCCGCAATCGAACATTGAAGAATGCTGGAGAATATTGAAAGAGAGTATGGTAGATACAGCGAAAGAAGTATGTAGAAGTTCAAAGAAGCATAGAAAAACAAATGGTGATGCATGGTGGAATGCAGAAGTGGCAGCTTCCGTAGAGCAAAAGAAGAAAGCATGGCTGGAGTATGTATGTCTCTTCTTTGAATCTGAATGACAGTATGACTGAACAGAAGAAAGAAATATATCGGCAATGTAAGAATGACACCAAGGCATTAGTGAAAGAGAAACGTGATAGAGCATATATGAGTGCAGAAGATAGGTTGACTAAAAACTTCGAGAGTAACACCCAAACTCTTTTGGAGGGAGGTGAAGAAGTCTCGGTGTGGTTGGTCAGCCTTCAGAATGAATAAAATAAGGTCTAAAGGTGGAGACATTCTTACACAAACACAAGACATGTTAAGCCGATGGAGTGAATATTTTGGCGATATGTATGCGGATACTTGCGTTGGCGCCGGTGTCGCATGTGGTTTAGTAGATCAACATTCAGCACCGGCGTCCTCCGATGGCATCAGTATGGATGAAGTTGAATGGGCGATAAGAAGTTTGAAAAATGTAAGGCAGCGAGCATTGATATGGTGTCAGCCGAGATGATCAAGCTTGGTGGCTCCTGTGTCTGGGAGGCGTTCCTGTTGCTCCTCAATTTATGCTGGAGCTCGGGAATGGTTCCCAGGGACTGGAATAGCGCAGTTATCGTGCCTTTGTTTAAAAACAAGGGTTCACGTTATGACTGCGCAAATTACAGAGTCATAAGCTTGACCAGTTTGGCAGCAAAAGTGCACGGTAAAATTATTGAAAGGAGAATGAGGATGGTGTCCGATGGTTTACTGTGTGAGAAACAAGGAGGTTTCAGGAGTGGAAGGGGATGCATGGATCAAGTGTTCTCTCTGCGCAACATTGTGGAGATGCATTTGGCTCTAGGTCAGAGGGTTTTCTGCAGTTTTGTGGATCTGAAGAGAGCATTTGACACGGTTGTACGAAAGGAACTTTGGGACATTTTACCGGAGTATGGTATTAACGGTAAACTGCTACAGGCTGTGCAGTCCAGTTACATGGGCTGTAGAGCCTGTGTGCGGCTGGATGATGGACTGTCGCCTTGGTTTGACGTCAATATCGGCGTTAAGCAGGGTTGCGTTCTTTCAGCCAGGCTGTTTATCATATATCTGGATAAATGTCTCCAAAGGTTGAACGATATGAATGTGGGAGTCCAGATGGGCGACTCAGTGGTCACTGCTCTGCTCTATGCAGATGATGCAGTCCTGCTGGCACAGTCAGCGACTGACCTGCAGACCCTAGTGGATACAATGACAGAAGATTGTAAGAAAAGGGGTCTACGCGTGAATGTGAGCAAAACCAAAATAATGGTCTTTGAAAGAGATGAAGCCAGAACAGATGTAAGAGTAACAATAGGTAATGATGTACTACAGCAAGTGGATGAATTTGTATATCTTGGATGGTGGATTCAGCCGAGATGGAAGGTACACCACTGATATAGAGTGAATGCGGGAAATAGAGTGAACGGAGCGTTGGGACAACTCGGTAGCCACCACCTCAGCCCGAAGGCAAGTGTAGCAATACGTAATGAAGTGCTTGTCCCAACATTACTGTATGGAAGCGAGAGTTGGGTATGCAGAAAAGATTATGAAAGTAAAATTAATGCGGTCGAAATGCGATCTCTACGGAGAGTCTGTGGAGTTAGGCTGATCGTTTGCATTCGTAACGACGACGTAAGAGAGCGAGTAGGTATGAATTGGTGTAAAGATGCGAAAGGGAATGCTCAGATGGTTCGGACATGTGGAAAGAATGCCAAACGAACGTCTGGTTAAGAAGATATACAATGCGAAAGTGAAAGAATGTAGGTACCGGGGGAGACCGAGACTAACCTACCTAGACCAGATCGGTCATGTACTGAAGGAAGGTGGAGCCAAGAGTCTTCAAAACCGGCGAGCGTGTATGAAGAGAATTATGAATGTTGAGGAAGCGAGTGAAGTATGCAAGGATAGAGTTCTCTGGCACTCTGTTCTCTCAGCCTACCCTGCAAGGGACATGGCGTGATGGTATGTATGTATGTTTTTTAGCATTATTCAAATACAAACTCGTTAAAATCCATCAAATGTGTAAAACTCGCATAAACATACAGAAATCATTAAGACGTCACCTTTCAGTATAGTTTAATTTTTGTTTTGATCTTAAATTCATCGAATTAAAATTACTGAAATTTAGCATTTAACATGCTTGATTATTTATAAAAACTTGATTACGAGCGAAAAAAGTACGTGTGGGTTCGGATCCCATATGTGACAATAATTTTTCGTTCGTAATCAAGTTTCTTCGGATTACCTAAGTCGGCCGTGTTATGGGGACAGCTCATTAAACCATTAAAATACAACCCTAAGCATTATATAAAGTGACGCTCACCTGCGACTTGTGCTTCAATGGAGTCGAGTCTGGCATCTATCAGCGCCTGACAGCGTTGTATGTGTTTCAGCAATCGCTCTCGACACGCACCATTCTCTATGGCAGCCTCCGGTTGAGGTGCAGTTACTATGCTGCGTTGGCACTCTTGTTCTATACAAATAAACATATTTATTTAAGTCACCATGTGGTGACAGTCATGTCCACCCTATTTCTTGCTCATGGATGTCGTAAAAGACAACTGAGGAATATAATATGCAAAAAAGAGGAGGAATACTCGACATAAAACCCTATCTATGCTAACCAGTCTAACTAGTATGACAGGTCAATATTTATTTTCATTATATTCTATTCTATTTTCATAATATAGTGAAAATAATGAGTTTACTATTCTATGGTTATATTATACTATAAATTTAAAATTTAATTATACCGAGAAGGAAAACTCGAAACAAAACCCTATACCAACACGACTGACCAGCGTGGTATAGTAGGTCAATATTCCTTCCATTACGGAGGAAGCTCGAGCCCAACAGTGGGACATATATGAGCTGAGATGACGATGATGATAATATAATCATATTATCTTTCGTACAACCTTATTAGGATATGTTCAGAAACACCTTATTCGATAAAATACGATTTTCATCAGGTAAACGGTTGGGTAAAGATATATCTCTGATCTTAAACCATCATCATTCTCTTACTCTTATCTCAATTACTTGTGATCGACGCAATATGTACTCCTCTTCCCAAGGGCGGCTTTACCTATAGTGCAGAGTGTGCGGTGCACCCGAGCGCCGGTTGTTAGAGGGTGCCGAGAGCCGTTCGGGAAACATAGCCTCTACTGTAACTTTCCGCACGGAACAGGCGCACCGTACGCAGCGAGTGCCTAACCATTTATAAACATAGTGGGTGCGTTATTTAACAAGTTTGGGTAGGTTGCTTTGTCGCCATGCTCACTGTAACTTCATAATCCGATCGCGTTTACCTGTTACGTGTCAAAACAATGAGACTTCGCATGCGACAACGCATTCCAGCGAGGTTCGGAGTTTAGTCGAACGTGTTGTAACTATCAACCTTTTCCATTTTATTCACGCATTTTGATACAAGAGGGCGCCAGGTTATTGATTGCACACGGACGCTACATGTGCTAGAGCCGCCCCTGCCTCTTCCTACATATTGCAAAAGTTATTGGCAATAGTTTTTATGCCTGTCTGACGTCAACTCTCCTTAGGAATGTAATTGTTGAACAAACGGCAGCAGGTGGTGTTGGCCCTGGTCGAAACGAAAGCACTTAGTCGTCTTTTACGACATCCACGAGCAAAGTAAGGGTTAGTAGTATTCGTAGCCGCTACCACACACCGAGTTGGATAAAGATATATCTGGGATCTTAAACCATTACGGGAAATAGAATTTGTCTACTGCAGGCGTACCTTGAACAGTTTTTGCGAGTCGTTCTAATTCCGATGTACTGATGGGTAAGTCCAGTGATGTTCCCCCGGGACTAGATAGCAGACCGTTTAATAATGACTGTGAGCCTAATGGGATGTCTCGTTGCGAAAATCTGAAAAAAATAAAATTATGCTATAGAATTTCTTTTTTCTAGCCCAGCTGTGGGACTTGATATAAGCTGAGATGATGATGTGTATAGACCTGTCTTGTTCATTGTCATCTGAAAGCGATGTCCTGATATCAAGAGGTATATCTTTAACGTCGTCCGGCTTTATGGGCAAGTTCTCTTTGCCAATGTTGCTGATGATTATATTTAAATCTGAATAGTCAGAGTTTAGTTTCTCCTGTGTGTATTGTATTTCTGCATGCTCCCAATCCTTCGCCCATAGATAAAGTTTTGGATGATCTTTCTTACTGAAAAGTTACAAACAATTAATGAAAATATAAAAAAAAACAGTCAAATTCAATAGACACTATGCCTTTTTTAATCATACTTGGATGTTAGATGTAGTATCAGAATAAGTATTTTCATTCATACTCTTTTTCTTTAATTTTTGCTTTAACCTTACTAATGTCATGAGGGCGCCAAAAAAAATTAGGTCGTCTGTCGCAGCGACCGAAAGGATTAAAATGATTAAAAAGAAACGGGCACAGATCTGTGACAAGACAGTTTAAGAGGGGTGCACAGAACTGTGTCAAAACGTTCTAAAGGTTAAGAGGAAGTAAGCATTCAATTGGCCACCCCCTATTCTACTAGAGGATGTAGTAATACCCAACTAGGGATGCAGAAGAAAACCTCGAAACAAAACCTTATACTAATCCATCTGCACCAATATGGTATAATTACAAAAATACAATTAACAAACCCAAATAAGATCCAGACTCAAAGTAATAATATTTACGATACGATATTTTTATTACAACGATTATGATATTACGATAAAATATTTATTTGCTAAGAACTGAAATACAAGAGGAGTAGAAGCCAGTTTTTTTTAATATTACATTTACATGTAGACATACATACAAACATACATAGCCTCACGCCTGTTTCCCAGACGGGTAGGCAGAGACTACGGATTGCCACAAACCATGATCCTGACATACCTCCATCGCTTCATTCACGCTCATCACAGTCTTCATGCATGCTCTACGATTACGCGTGCTCTTAATCTGACCTTTCACTAATACATCTTCAATTTGATCCAGGAAAGTACGACGTGGTCTTCCCCTTGTAATCGTCCCACTTACACTCGCTTTGTATACTTGTTTCGTCAACCTTTCTTCACTCATTCTTTCCACGTGTCCAAACCACCTCAGCTTAACCTTTTTTATTTTTGTCACTACTTCTTCATTCACACCACAGCGCTCTCTTATAACACTATTCCTAATTTTATCTTTCAAACTTACACCACACATACTACGAAGAGCTCTCATCTCTACAGCATTTATTCTACTTTCATGTCTTCCCTGCCAAATCCAACTTTCACTGCCATACATGAGAGTGTGAACTAACACTCCCTTATGTATATAGTCACTCCCTTATCTATATTATGCTAGGCGTGCCTTTTTAGATACATTCCTACTCTTCATAAAAGCGTACAATGCCCCATTCACTTTATTACCAGCATTAACTCGTCTTTCAACATCTTCATCATTTTTACCATCACTAGTAAACAGTACACCCAAATATACAAATTCTTTCACCTGTTCCATTCATGTAGACATAATATTTAATAAAAGTTTAATTTAAATTTTATGCAGCAAAAAAATCATTTAAGGTATAAAACTATTCACTATTCTAGCCAAGTCTTAAGTTTAAATTTAAAATTTATTAATTAGCATTTCTCTGGTAATTTGTGAAAAGTATTTTTTTTTGTAAAAGTATTTTTTTATTGATCTGAAAACGTTGAACAGATTCCTTGAATGAAGAACGCTTTTGCACAACTTATGTCTTAACTTAGTAGGATTATCTCTCTATTCACAAAATTCACTTCACTGATTTTTCAACAAAAAAAAATATATTTCTTTGGGGTCGAATTCACTACCTTGAATTTTGAAAAAGAAAACTATACATCTTGGAATCAAACCCATGACACTTCGATATGGAAGGGAGTTACTTAGACCATTTCGCTATCTATTATAATGTTGTAAGAAACACTCACGTAGCTACATAGTACTTGACACGTAACGCATGTAGTGCATCCTCGATCCTCAGCAGATTACCAGTGAGCTCGTGCGAGCGACGTAGCGACTCGTCAGGCCTGCCACCAGGCAGTAGACCCTCGTACATGCGGTCCTGATCGTGAAGGAAACGCTTCGAACGACGACCACGACGAGGATTCAAGCATATACTACATGTATACTTCTCTGGAACCTAATAAATATTAAAAACAAAGTATTATTAATAGCATCCTACTACAAACGGTTTCAGTGACCCGCTCAAATGACAGAATAGTAATACTAAAGGATTTTACCATGTGGTGACGAAATAAGATTACAATTCATCACCCCTTATCTCGCCTGTGGATGTTATAATATACGGCTAAGGATGTAATATGCATATTGCATTTGAGTCTTTTGCCTACAATCGCGGGCCGGTCTATGGAATAGTATCACATTCTAGCAAAAAAAAAACAGTATGTGAGCAGTGCTGTTGCGGCCCAACTTTCTAGGTAGGTTATGGTTAATACCAAAAGTCCACGAGCTCTCGTTTGTCACCATAAGTAATAAAATCAGAACTACTTCATTCTTTAAGTCCACAATGTGTTCACATTACATCTCTATGCAACCCTTTTTTAAAAAGTTTGATTATCATTCTGCTTTTATCCCAATTACTTATGGTCGAGGCAATACTGCCTCAAAATAGAAGAACAGTACATATGTACTGTTCTTCTATGATACATATTGGAAGTTTTGGCAGTTCTCGGTATTGCTAAGAGAGGGTGCTCCATTAAATAGTACAGTATTTGAAATAAAACTAGTTTTACGGATTCTATAGCGTTTGTATTTGATTTTTCATGGTCATGGAAGGACCAATCCTCTCATGACCATGATCACTATAAAGTGTTTTAAACGTCGGGCAATTAAAAATCATAAAATCGATAGAAACCGTAAAACTAATTTTATTTCAAATGTGTAATACTCGCGTAAACATTAGAAGTAGTACAGTAGTTGGAATCGAACCCGAAACACTTGGCACGTTAGTGTGGCATCTTAACCACAGTGCCATCTGTTTAAGTTAGTAAAATGATATCCAATAATCTGTTATACTCTACAATTATATAACTTACATCCGTTTCCCTCTGGATGTTATGACACAGGGCGTGTTGCCAACACAAGCACAGTTCGCATTGCACCATCAAGCCATCCTCCTCGCGGTAGCCGCAGTGACAATTTATTATCTCTTCACGTTTCATATGCACTATCTTTATACGTTCACCATCTGAAATAAAAAAAATATTAAGGAATAAATTTAGTATCGCAAGGTTTGATAACATACAATTAAGGTTATTTTAGTGTGACAAAAAGGTGACCTAAAAGACGACTAAGAGATATATACACCGTGACATTTATATCGTCTTACAAAAGAAGTGCCATAAAAGTATACGACCAAAGAAACATATCTAACATATTTAATTGTTCAATAGTGCTAGTGATAAAAAATAACAAAATAAATTAAAGTTAATATTTTGTAACAACCTGGTTATAATGTTTACATTTCAAACAAAAGAAATCATACGGCATTCCGCATGATAATGATTGGCAAACGTAATTACGTTAGCCAATCACAGCTACGAAGTCCACGTGGACTGCTATTCCAAAGAGTACCTACACAGTACGTAGGTTAGGTCGAGTAGGTAGCCTACCGCTCGCTATATGCTGTTCTCTTACTATTTTAATTAGTAATTATTTATAATAATTTTTAGTAAAAATATTCCACTAAATATTTTTTTTAACCTTTTAATTGTACGAATGTATAGTAGATACTGGATACGTTAACTGAACTGATTTTGTAAGACGACATAGATGTCACCGTGTATACATTATCATCATCATTCAGTCTTTTATCATCCACTGATGGACGTAGGCCTCCCTCATATTTCGTCACAAAGTACGTACTCTTTTTAATACATATGCAAGGGAAACTCCAACTGAAACCCTATAGCAACCCGTATGATCAGGTTTGCATAGTAGGTTGATTTCCCTCCTATTGTGGAGTTACCTAATAAGTTAATAATGTTGGGTAAAAAATTGCAAAAAAGGAGTCACGTAATATGGGTTTTTTTTTTAATTTCATTATTCAATTTCTCACTGAATAAAGAAATTAAAAAAAACAATCATTATTCTCCTTACTCTCATTATGCTGTGTGGTAGCGGCTACGAATACTACCAGCCCTTACTTTGCTCGTGGATGTCGTAAAAGACGACTGAGAGCTTTATATTGACCTGGGCGTTGGCCCAGGTCAATATAAAGCTGTGTTGTTAATCAAACTGTTGGAGTTGGAGTTGTCCAACTGATGCAGTTTGATTAACAATTACATTCCCAAGGAGGGTTGACGTCGAGCAGGCCGCTGGTCATAAAACTATTGCCAGTAACTTTTGCAATATGTACGAGTACATATTGCATCGAACTCAAGTAATTGGGATAAGAGCAGGAGCGTGATGATGATTACTTACTCTCATTATAAGTGTACATTTGCGCTTCTTTATTTTCTTCATTAGATTCAGTCGAGACGCACGCTGGTTTAATGTCCATCTTCGAATCAGGTGTACTTGAACGAGGGAAACTCGACCTGGTATCCACGTCAGAGTTAACAGCTAACCACTCATCTTCCTCACTCATCAGAACTTTAGGAGGTAAAACAAACGCCCTCTTCTTCTTCTCACCCTTACGCTTCTTCTCCGTAACAGGTTTCGTCACAGTATGCGTAGAAATCGCCATCTCGAAGTCTAAAGTCTCCAAGGGTGCTGATTCTGTAGCACTTTCTAATGATTCCTTAATTTCAAAGCCTAGTTCGTTACTCATGGAATCAGGTACAGCCTTCTCTGGGTCTAGTTTACGTACAGGTAACAGGACCCTGGGTCGTTTCACTGGTTTTGTTATTAAAGCCTGGCGCAGTTTAGGAGAATCTTGACTTCTTGTGATGGCAACGTCGCCATCCTTGACTGGTGTGGTTGGTGCTTCGATATGAAGAGCAGATATGTCCTCTTTAGAATCCTGTTTTGCATCTTCATATTTAAACTTCGATGGGCGTATTGTTTTGACTTTCATAACTTTCTGATCGTCTTTAGCCCGTGGTGTTTCAGTAACACCGGGCATAGTTCGCGCGTATGCAAGGTCAAGGACTTTAGGGGTTTTCCCCATCATTTTCTTTAACTCTCTATGATAGTGTTTGATATGCATACGCAGAAGTGTATTGTTTCGAAAGTTTTTGATACAACCTACGGCTGGACATCTGAGTAAGTTGTCTATTACTTGAACTTTTAAACGACCAACATAAACTGAAAATATGACAAGATAAAAAACATTTAAATAATAATATGACACCGTATAAGAGAAAGTCTGAAAGTGGCGCCAGTGACGGCAATGTTGAAAAGTGAACGCCTGACGAATTGACATGTAATGAGACGGGATGAAAGTAATGTTACGAGAAAAGTTTTAAGTATGAATGAAGGCATAAGGGGTAAGGGAAGAACGAAAAAATATTGATTGGTTTGCGTGAAGCATGATATGGATAGAAAGGGAGTGAACGCAGAGATGACATCAGATAGGATTGTGTGGAAGAAAAGGATATTGCGTCGACCCCAAGTAATTGGATTAAGAGCAGAAGAATGATGAATAATATGACCACCATTGACAGTTTTCTGTTTACAGTCGCGGGCCGGTTGTAGTAAAACGCACCGTCGCAGAAAATCATTGCCTGAGCAGTGCCAATATGCTGTTGCGCTTCGTTCGATGTTCGAGAGAGCCGGCAGTCCAACTTTCTGAATGGGTTTTGGAGTTTTCATTGGTAGGCAGGGGCCTAGCTGTACTATCACTGCTAAGATCCATGGGCGGCAATAACACTTACCATTAGATGCTGCTTGCTCGTTATGCAATAATAAAAAAAACGTAGATATATATAGGAGCGCAAATTCTACATTTTGATTCCTACATGACCCAAAGATTGGTAGGCTGGGAATTAAATGAACCTTTGTATATTTTATCTGCCAATGGATGTTGTAAAAACACATTAAATACAAGTTTAACTCTATATAAAACCCTATGCCAACCCAGACTGGTGGCCAGACGATCAGCGTGGTAAAAGTAGATCAATTTCACTCCCATTGTGGAGAAGACGAAGAAGTATATAGGCTGAGATGAGAAGAATATAATATATTATCAATTTATCTGCTATATTAATATAGAATATGCTAGAAGTAGAATATTACATACCGTATCCATCTTCCAATATAAATTGTTCCTTATTAGGTTCAACTTGTGGGTGAACGCCTTCAATCATAGTGGTAGAACTCGTCGGGATGGACTCGTCACCAGGAGACATCTGTAAAGTTATTATAAATCTCATCATCTCACTTAAAATAATAATAAGGCAGCTCCTAGTATTGCTGTAGTTCGTAAAGAGCAGTTACCATTTGGTACCATGTTGACAGCTTGATCGTCTACCACCGTGGACAATAAAAAGAAATTGAGGTCGTAAATTAATATTATATTATCGCTATACAGATGGAATAAGTATATCTGTAGGTTTTCCTGAGTTCGATCCCTACACAAACCAATTTTATGTGAGATACACAAACGATCATTGTTCTGAGTCTGATTCGTAATAGCCAGTAGAAGATAAATAAATTTATCACTAGCAAATTCCTACGATTTCAACTGCGTAGTTACCGTTCCCGTAGAAATATGGGCAAATAATATATTCTTGGAAATGTTAAGTCTAAATTTATTGATCCATTATTAAATAGTAATGTATTTTCTTTTAATTAATTAAATTTAATCATCAATTTAAAAATTAATAGATTTATTTATTTAAGGAAAACAAACTAGATCTTATTAAATTCAATTAAATAGACAGTAATGAATATATGCGTTTGGTGAGAGTACGAATACAATTCACCACCCCATATCTTACCCGTAGGTGATCGTAAGAGACGACTAAGTAATATAAAACGCATATAACATCTATGCAAGAGGAGGCAAACACGAAACAAAACCCTATACCAACACGTCTGACCAGCGAGGTATAGTAGGTCAATTTCCCTCCCATTATGGGGGAGGCTCGAGCCCAACAGTGGGACCTATATGAGCTGACATGATGATGATGATGAAATAAAAACCTAACTTAATACTAAACCGACAAGTAAATATACTTACAACATCTGTTGGGAGCTTCATCTTGATAGTAAGCTTTGGTATCTTATTCTTAACCTTCACACCCTTCCTATTAAGTCCCAATTTCCTACGTTTCACTAGTGGAGACATGCTGCTCAGTCTCTTCGTTTGCGGTTCAT
This sequence comes from Lymantria monacha, assembly GCA_905163515.2. Classification (NCBI taxonomy): domain Eukaryota; kingdom Metazoa; phylum Arthropoda; class Insecta; order Lepidoptera; family Erebidae; genus Lymantria; species Lymantria monacha. Next base: position 9,708,320 of record LR991082.1, read on the forward strand.
CGGTCGGACCATTAGCCACACCATCCGGGGTATGAGATATCCAACCCATACGACGCGCAAGTTTCAAATGAACGCCGAAATCTGTTAACGCATGCTCGTAGCCCTTCAGATTTTTATTCTGTATGCTTTCCAAATATAATCGCATTTCATTTTTCGTATGAAACCTTTTGTTGTCGGGACTGTAAATATAAATCATAGCAAATTAATAAATCATTTACTAATCTAAGTAGGATATTTGAATACTGTACAACATTTCTATAAAGCAACAGTTGGCAACAGGCAGACCTTGAGAGATCGAACCTCAGACTGCCAAATATAGTAGTATATATCAAGTATAAATTAATACATAGACAAGGTATACTATACTTTATTAGTTGAAATAATATTTTTAAGCCACATAGAATCAACTTAGTACTTATTCTATTTTAAGGACAAATCATACAATAAATCATCATCATCTCAGCTCATGTATTTACTGCTGGGCTCGAGTTTACTCCATAATGGGAGGGAAAGTGACCTACTATACCACGCTGGTCAGACGTGTTGGTATAGGATTATGTATCGAGTTTTTCTTCTCTTGTATAGATGTTATATGTGTTTTATATCCCTTAGTCGTCTCTTACGATCACCCACGGGTAAGATAGGGCGTGGTGAAATGTATTCTTACTCCGTCACCACACGGATAGTATTGTAAATAAGTAGCACTTAATTATAATCAGTTGTTTTTTTTTCTGAACCTCATTAAAATTGTCCCACAATATCCGAATCCCATCTAAAACTACTTGCCGACCCATGCCATAGAGCATTCGGAATGAAATAAAAATCTGTTTATGGTCAGGGTAATCCATAAATATTAACCATGAATAAGCACACAAACACACTAATTTTAACCCAATTTAAAAAATATGCTATAAATTTTATAGATAAAAATCTATATCAAATCGAGCGAAACCGAGCTATAGCTAATATCTAATAAAAAATATACTACCTGACTATCACAACATCCCACTTGCCAGCTGAATGTCCCAGACTTCTGCGCACCATGTGCTTCGTCCAACCTTCTGGTAACCTCTTATCTTCAACCTTAAACATGTTTATTTAATGAATTACTTTATAAAAGATGGTTAATTTTTTTCATCATAAATATTATGTCAATCCATCAATTCTACTGTTGCGATTCGGCTTTCTCCATAATAAGAGGAAAATTGATCTGATATAGTATTTTATTTCGAATATTTTATTTTATTTAGATGGATTGATATAGTATTTTATTTCGAATCTTCAATCTCTTGCATGACGGTAATCTGCATTATCCTTGGTCGTACTTTACGACACCCACGGGCAAGAAAGGGTGAATTAGTTGATATTAAGTATCCATATTTTTATATTGATGAGGAAGCGAGTGAAGTATGCAAAATAGAGTTCTCTGGCACTCTGTTTTCTCTGCCTACCCTGCAAGGGATATGGCGTGATGATATGTATGTATGTATGCATATTTTTATAATTTTTCTAAATTATTTTTATTGTCGTACATAAAATGTACATTATTATTATATCCTTAATCACAGAAATAAATCCCTCAAATGTTTGACAAAACTGTCACTGTATGGCATATCCATGAGCCTAAGAACGTGCACTGTTGGCGTTCGCGTTTAAAGTTATAAGTTGCTCATGAGTGATGTTGGCCTTTCCCCTGCTGATCATTTAGCCGCCTTTTACGTTTTCCACGAGAAAGTAAAGAAGTGATATCACATTGCATTTTTAATGGTAAACTTATTGGCAAAATGGTAGCTTACCTGCACACTCCTCCTAGGTAAAGGTGGCTTTCCGCTTGGATCATATTTCATGTCACATTCAATCTCACTCACAGCCCCAACTGGTTGGCCATTCACCCACCTACAGCACCACTCGCCCGGCAACAAGAAAGACTCCGGCAGCTCACCATCCTTCGACATCTCTTGAGTCCTCAGCATTTGCAGTCTCATCTCTTCCACCTGTTTCCTCATTTGTTCCAACTCAGACTTTACCTTTTCCACTTGTTTCTTAACCTTCTTCTCTCGCAGCAATCTGAGCTTCTTTCCTTTCCTTACTTTGGTTAATTTCTTTTTAATGTTTTCTGTATCTTTAGTTTGGTCTATTGTTTTTTCTAACTCTGGTACAGCATCAATTTCAGATTTAATTTCAGGTACTTCAATTTTCGGAATTTCAATTTTTATTTCAGGTTTAGGTGAACTAATTGAAGCAGTTTCGACCTTCAAACCATCTTCTAATTTGTTGATAACTTCTTTAATTCGGTCTATTACTTCTTCGTGCGTTCCTTCATCAGGCTTCTCAAATTGTTCCAATTTTACTTCTTCTTCCAGCACCTATATCCAGATATAAATAAATATTTTAAAAGTCTTATTTACATCAAAGTTCTAATCTATACTTATTAAATAGTAGAGATAAAATCTGTACATTGAAGTATCACACAGAAAATTTGACAGAGTCGTGGGACCAGCTATACTTGGGCTACATTCAATAAAGAATTTTTATCAACACAACATTTTAGAATCATCACAATGCTTCATTTAGAAATTTTCTATTCACTTACCTGCTCTCCACTAGTAGGCTGCTTTAAAAAATATTATAGATATAATTCTGCTTTTTAATTAAAGTATTTTACAAACAAAATATGTATAGCAATTAAATAAGAACCAGGAATTTTATTTGATCCCATATGTAATATACATATAATGAAAATAAAAGCAAGCAATAATAGCAGCAAAACAAGCAAAAGAACACAATTTCATTAGAAGATAGAATAGGATAAAATTTGTATCTTTCATATGGCACTGTCAATGAAACAGTAGAATAACTGCACAAATGTTGCCAGTTGAGGCGCATTTAGTTAATATAATACATACTTAAAACTTTCTTCTACACTGTATGACTTTCATCCTATCTCATTACATATGGATACTACATCAGGAGTAATTCCATCATTGACACAAATCTCAATTTTTTTTTCATAAACCAAAAACCATAAGCTATTTAATTATTACATAGATAAATTATAATTAACTCTTTCAAAGTACAGTAAATCTCTAAAACTTACCTCAGGATCTAAATACGGCTTTAAATCTTCTAATTCAACTTTATCACTTTCCTCAACATTTTCAGTTTTTATTGTAAGTTGTTTAGATTCTGTTTCATCATCAATTTCAGATTTATCATCCCTTGAATCAACTTCATTTTCCAAAGGATTTTCTACAGTCGCCTCAGAGGGATTTGCTAATTCCTCTTTGATATCTGTTATATTGTCTTGATTGACAGTACCAATGATTGAGGCCACAGCATCAACAGCTAAAAAGTATTATTAAAATAAGGTCATATTTTAAAAAATCTACTAGTTATTATATATACATCTGCACATCTATTAAAAGCAAAATTATAGCATGCATATTTATCTACTAAATATTTAAGAGCCTAATCTGTACTGGTTATGAAGCTGAAGTTTAGTTTGTATAAACATGCTAATCTCAAGAACTACTGGTTTGAAGTGAAAAAAATATTTTAGTGTTGGATAGACAATTTATCAAGGTTATAGGTTATATGACCTAGCACTACAGCGAATAGGAGCGCAAATTACAATAAATAATGTTGCAGTAACGGCGAAACTGTATTTCTTTCTATAGGAATGTGAATGTGCCAACCACAGACCAACAGATATGAGGCAGAGGAGTCAAAGGAGAGATAAAGTAGAAGAGAATAAAAAGCGCCTAGATGGTTGGATGGGTTGTTGTAATCAAATCATAGTCAGACCAAAAAAAAGCGTTCAGATTTCATGTATCTATGTTAAAAAGTTACACATAGTATATTTTAAGACTTTTGCAAATTTCTTAAGTAAAATGATGCTTGAATTTTATTTGAAAATATATCTTTTAGAAGCTTAGCTAAATAAAGATTGATATTTGGGTTTTAAGTTCCAAGTTAAGCAAAACATGGTTCAGAATTCTTAACAATTATACATATATGGAGACCCAAATCAGAATACAAATTCAAATTTTTACCCATGAATGCTAAATCATGCCACATATATAGAATAATTATTAATAATGATTAAAGTGATTATAGACGAAATATTAACTTGACGGCACTAGGCATGATTGGTGTCCTAGCCTCTAAGCCATCTGCGTAATCAATTGCAATTATATGGCTACAAAAGAAGCAGAAAAATTAAAACTCACCAGCACTCTCAGTTTTTACCTCAACCTTAACTTCCACTTTACGTTTCAATTTAAAACCTTTCCTAATTCTAGGTTTCCTCTCGACAGGTGATTTTTGAGGCAATTCCTTTCGAGTCTTTTGAGTTTTCTGCCTTTTTTGGCCTATGTTAAAAATTTCTTTTATATTTAATTTGCGTTTCATCTCGCGACGTTCGCTTTTTGATCCTAGATAATCACGTGTAGGATCAAATAAATGTGTGTGATATACTGGGTATGTGTTTACAGGTATATTGCCCGGCCCGGCCTCATATTGTGGTGAGGCAATATCATGAGTATTTGGGGCACCACTAGAGACTCCATCTTTCTCAGGCTTCAATTTATAAAGCCTCGATACTTTACACGTCCATTGGCATCCATCATCGAAGATTATTTCGTAACTTCCTGTTGAATAAAAATAATTTATACATATGTTTTACATATATGACTTCGGTCTATGTGGTAATGGAGTAACAATGCAATTCACCACCTGCTGTCTTGTATGTTATTTTTTATTTCTTATGGTGGCAAACGAGCAGACAGCATACCATCACACATCAGGTGATGGTAAGTGTCACTGCCGCCCATGGACCTTTGCAATACCAAGGGTATAGCAAGGCCGCTGCTTACCAATAAAACCCCAAACTCACCCAGTTGGGCTTTCGGCTCTATCGCTCACCAAACGAGGCGCAAGAGCACATTGCCATTACTCAGATGTCGATCTTCTGCGAGAGTGTGGTATTTCCCCGGACGAACCGGCCCGCGGCTGTAGACAAAGAAATATCTACAGCGTAGTCCTACCACTATTATATTGTATATGAATAATGCATATAAGATCTATGCAGGAGAAGGACAACTTGATATGAGACCACTTTGAGATACCAACACGTTTGTGGTATAGTAGGTCAATTACCCTCTTTTTATGATGAAGGAAGCTCAGCTCAAGCGTGGGATTGGCGACAGCAAATTGACATATTGGTCTGATTAACTACCTCCCATGTTATTTATTCGATTACTACATTGGATAATTACTTATTCATCCACAAATTATTGTTGAGGTTGAGTATAATTGTAGATGATGGAGTGATATTTCTGATATTTCAGATCTCCCCCATGGTCATCTGGCGGCAGTTAACACTCACCATCATGTAGCCTAATGGCACATGAGTAAATAAACGTACAGAGACAAACATTCAAACAACCGCGCCACGGTAGGTACATCACTACAAGTATGATGCGCGTGTGTGCGTGAGCACTGGCGGCTCGTCACGTACGGAACGAAACCTGTTTAGGCTGGTTCGGCTAGTGCTCAAACAAAGGGCTCACTCACCGCTCGCTGTGTATCGCGTCGTGCGTGTTTGTTTAGATTTGAAATTTGAATTAATTAGAAAGAGTTTAAATATGGTTTATTGTACTGTGTGCATGAACAACAATCGAAAAAATAAAAACATATCTTTTTTTAATTATCCCGAAGACATAATTAAGAGATATAACAAATTAAGAGATTAAGAGATATAACAAATTATTAAAAATCAAAAATTACAAAAAATACTATTTAGAGTACCTAAGCAATTTGTAAAAATATATCCATACATAAAAAAGCTGACAAACGTTATGTGCATTTATTTTCATCCTCATGTGCCAACCCTATCAGAATAGGTAACAATTTTGCAAATTTGCCTTAGAAGCTTGGTCTCTGTACGTTTATTTACTCATGTGCTAGTGGTACATTCATGAGCATGTAGCTATACTACATGACCTTCTTTTTTGTTGACGCTGTAGATGAAATGCATTTTCGCGCTAACATTACAACACGCATTTAGCAATAGCGATGCGTTCTTTAAAAAGAATGTCAATTTATTACCATTCTCAAAGACATTGTGTATGGTGGCCATAAATCTCCTATTATCACGCCACCTGGCAAGACATCTCTCTCCAACAACAAACGTGATCTTGGCTTTATCTTCCACTTTCATATCATCTTTAGATTCATCTTTAATAGAAGGCGCCATATCCGATGATAGACTATCTGCAGAACTGGGTCCCGGTTTCACTGTAGCACTACCAAGTGGCCTTAAACGAGGGCTGCTTACACTAATCCATTCATCGTGTCTGAAAGTAAACATTTCACATGTGTATTCGTGGAGTAGTCAACCCATTGTGTGACCATCCCCCACACAGAACAATTTACATACAATTATTTCGAGTCTGGGTCTAATTTGTGACCGTCAACTGTATATTAATAAAGTACGAGAATTCATTTCTTAGTGCAAGGTTTCGTCTGAATTTATGTATTTCAAAATACCACTCATCATCATCATTCTCTTGTCCCAATTACTTGGGGTCATTACAACATGTACTCTTGTTTCATAGTATTGTAAAAGTTATTGGCAATAGTCTTATGACCGGCCGCCTGCCTGACGTCTACCCTCCTTGGGAATGTATGAGTTATTGACCAAACGGCATCAGATGGAGTTGGCCCAGGTCGTTATAAGGCTCTTAATCGCCTTTACGACATACACGAGCATAGTAAGGGTTGGTAGTATTCGTCACCGCTACCACACGCCTTTCTCAAAATACCACTATTGTCTTATTTAAAAATATATAGCTATATTTTTTGAAATGGAGAGTAGCAAAGGAGATGAACCACTTTCCCGCGGTTAATCAATATATCATACAACTTTAATAAAAGAAATTTGGGATAGAATCAATATAGTATCTTGATCTTAATAGGATGAAAAGAAAATTACTTATATTTCGCCTAAAATTATGCATTTAAAGCCGACGAAACACGTACCGAATATTCAGAGTTATGCTGCAACTTTGCATATTGACTTCAGTTACGGTGGCACGACCAAAAAAAAATATTTTCGGTAAATAGCGAGCAAAAAAATATTCTCGAAAAATAGTAGGTAAATGGATTTTTACAAAAAAAACAAACGACAAATAATTACAAGATATAACAGATATATCTATATACATACCAATACAACATAGGTTGACACCTATAATAACAGGGTTAATAATATAGATATAGGCCAATCTTAAAAGTACCATACCTTTGCAGGTTTAGTACCTAATATAATTTAAAATAAAAAATCATATTGCATTCAATATATTGCACACGAATAACTAGATAATAATTGCGGAAAGTAATATTACCTTTGCTGATGACGAGACGATCTATAGCGAGTATTATAAGAGAAGGACATTTTTCTATTGCAGTATTCTTATTTTTCATGAAACACAATTACATAACCAACTAGATAATTAATTATGACGTATTATTATACTTTAGAAACACTTTGTAAGTAGCCAGCACTTTTCTTTTATTAGCCTTTATTTGAATAAAACCTCATATACTTTAAACAAATATAATGGCGCGAATCGCAAATGTAACGAAAAATTCTATTTTTGAAAATTATACTTTTTTTTTTATTTTAAATCAGTTCCGAGAAAAAGCACATTCAGACCGCCTTAAACCCAAATTTATTTGTTTTTAAGGTTAGTTTATAAGATTAAATTGGAACCCAAAATAATACTTCCTCCTGTTAAGTCACACTAGAGTGAGCAGCGTAAACAGAGGGAGAGGTCTGTGACCGGCGGTAGGGTGTAATAAACTGTTCATAATAATATCACATCACGCAAAGTATATAATTGAAATCAATACAAATGATAATCTTACTTTTTTGTTTCGATTTCATAATGCACCAGTACTTCCATTTCATCGTAATCAACCTCTATGATTTCTGCTGAGTGCCAGTAATCTGCAAAGTCTTTGGCCTCCACTTTAGAACCAACCGAAAGTGACATGCTACTGTTTCCTAAAAAGTCAACCACATTTGTGTAAATTATAAACATTTAGCTGCACAAATTGTACAAAAGCTACCATCCCAGACCTTAATCCCAAATAATATAATGCACAAATGGCATAGTGATCTAAGTAGCCCCCACATGCCTTAGACCACTACATAATGTAGGTATGATCCCTACCTAGGACAGTTCTTTGTGCAATCTGTAAATGAGTCTTCAGGTCTGGTGGTAATTATGCCCATTATGTAGTATACATATATGAGAGAAAGTTTAAGAATTGCGCCAGTGATGGAAAGTTAAAGGACAATTTAAAAACTCACCTTTATCAGGGCTCAAAATCTTACTCCTTATATCTCTCTTTTTGGCAATCTCCAATTCAGATTCAGTTATCATCATTTCAATCACACTGCTCGCTACAGATATAGTCTCACTCTGACTTAATTTACTATCCATGCTGTCATCATTGGTTACCTCCACGGTTTCTGTTTCAGCTAAACTCTTTTGTTCCTTAATTTCTTTTTCTTTACGCTGCCTTTCTCTTTCTTCCTCCTGTAATTCTTTTTCTTGTGCCTCAATAAATTTTCTAATTGCAGCTACGCTTTCAATTTCACACTCCATGCTAGTTGATGCACTCTCACCGTTTACCTCATCTGCTTTATTTATAGAATCCATCTCTCTTTTATTTATTGACAATGTCCATGGAAATATTGATGGTACAGCATCTAGAATATGCACAGCATATGAAACTTTTGTTCTCAATTATTGGAGTAAAGAAAATACATCATGCAACAACAATGCAGTATATTCTATTACAAGTGCAATTTGAAGGATAAAAATTTAAAAATAAATACTAATGCACCATAGATAAAAGCAATAACATTAGGGCAAAACGAAATATAACACTGACATTATATATCTCATACTGTTTATGCTTTATAAACTCCCATAAAAATTTAAAAGTAATGTCCTAAATTAGGTGAACATTTTGAAATTATAAGTAATGCTATCCTCTCTTCATATTGAAGCAAAACTCAAACATGTTACTCAATCTATATTCTTCTTACTCTATCTATATTAAAAAAAAAATGTTTCTATGGCCAATATAAATATTGAAAGCGAACTGATATGCTCCAGACCAGTTTCATTAGAAAAGCAATAACGTAATGATGGTTTTAAACCACTAAAACAATACATTAGTACCGGATAGATAGTACCACAATCAACTTTTTTAGTACAGAGCAGCATCTGATGGGACAGCTTGTAGTTCCTTTTTTTTTTGGTAGTAGACAAGCAAGTAGCTCACTTGTTGATAAATGATCACTGCTGTTCATGTACCTTAGCAAGGCTATGGCCAAGTCACTGCCTATTAGACATGTGAAAAACATTACTTTGAAATGTCATATCACACCATTACGCAGATCGTAATATTACTTTATGATATTTTAACAATGTGATACATATCACATTTGTAATATCATATGTAAAGTAATATTATGTTCGAGTTCGGTTTGCATAATATTGTGATCCGAATTTTGCAAATTAATATTTATTATTTTATGATATTTATCACATGTTACCTACATGTGTTAAATATTAAATTTTTACCCGATTTGCGTAATATGATTAATGTAAAATAGTCGATTGATTTCCCTTCATACTTTTCCAGGCTTAGAACTGACAATCTTCATATACTACTTACTTTATACTTTTTATTTTTTCTTTGTTTTGATAAATTGTAGGTTCAAGGTTATACAATAACGTTAACGGGCATAAGCGCAATCATGGTATAGGCACATATACTTACCCAGTCATTCTCCAATAGTGAGTGAGAGAGGTAGATTTAAGATCTCTTATTTCATACAATACAATAATGCGTTAAGGAATTAGCTAGCAACTCAAGCAAGCATTACATTACGCGAAATTCGGGCTAGAGCCAAGAGTGCATAGCATAACGATCGAGTAATGTATTGCGTGATGTTATGTGTAATGCCTTGGTGTGTCGCGTAATGTTTAATGTGATATTACCCGCCCGAGTAATATTACGTTTTGATATCAATCGCATTACTTACATGTGTCTACTGCCTATCATGAAATCTTATAGCTCATTTAAAAATGAAATACCCTAGTTAGTTCCAGAGCCTGCACATGCATGGGAGTAATGAATGAAAACGTACAGTCAAAGACGGTATCATTTCCAAATCATAGGGATAAAATTATAAAAAATATATAAACTATCATCATATTATAGCCACCTTTCTCCTAAGCATTAAAAACAATGGCATATTTGTTATTTAAAATAAGCACATACAGCATATCTACTGAAATAAACATCAAGATGTGTAGACTTCAAGTTCACCTAATTCCGATCAATATATATAACATTAAGAATACATAATGATCAGAATACATTTTGTATTTAAACTAGCAATTGAAACTACAACTCGTAAAATTATGTTTAAGAAAAATTCATGGTATATATTATATTACTTATTAGTTTGCAATATTTTGGTAGTGTTGCCAGCTCCATGATCACAGTAAAACAGTTCTGTGAGAATGAAGGAACCATAACTTCACGAGTATTATTGCATAATAACATCTATAAAAGTGTTTAATAATTAAAAAAGAAAACTGCATTCTCAATACACTTGATAATAACCCATCAAGCATTTAGGTCTCACTACAATGTACCTGATTTCAATATGTACTTAGAATCCTTGAATGTTTGAAAATCATTTTTACAAAAGTGTCGTGAGCAGACATATTTTGGAAAACCTGTGTCAGTGTGTTCTATAAGTGTGACGGCCATCCAAGTATCATTTAATCTAACGTCTTTGGGAAACTTGTGGTAAGTAACACCTAAATCTTCCTTTCTCGTAGAACTAGACTTACAATTGTCTATACAACATTTTTTCACAGCCATTTTAATTTTGATATATTATTGAAATAATGTGCAAAATGACAATGTAATGTTGTATTGCATAAATGACTGATCAATTTCCCAGCCTTGAAATAAAACAAACAAATTGTCAATTTTTATATGTGTGAACATTAAAGATGTATTATTAATGCAAAATATATATTCCATGAAAATATAGCAGTCATTTATAGAAGCATATGCACTGGGCATAATTTAAATTAAGCGTGAAGCACTTATGCAAATAAATGCCTTTTTATTCGCTTGGAGAAAATCTACCCAAAAATACAATTAAATTGTAAAACCGTGGTTTTGTTTTTATGATAAAGTGTTGAGAAGTGAGACTTAATAATAATAACAAACTCTTTGGTTGAAGAAAATAGCAAGTTAATATAAATACAAACCCGACATCAGCAGAATAAAAAATTAACATCCATGTCACAATTGTGAGCCACACAATTCAGTATTAATAACTTTTAGCACATCGAGAGATAAAATTAACCTATTAAATTACACCTTTTACGAAAACAGCTAATATCTAAGACCGATTTAGGGACTATGAAAAGAAAATAAAATCAAACCACAATACCTAATTACAACTACAACGAGATAAATTAAACAGCGGTGTATTATTAGAACACAGTAGCCACAGACTACAACAAATCCGTTTGGTTTGCACGGCATGATTTTGTGAGCTAATTATTTCCTTTACGAGTAGGATATCTGTGCCCAACAGTAGGATGCTGGGGGGGCACACTTAAAACATTACTTATTTTTACTGACCGTCGCGCCGCCTACAGATTGTTTGTACAAACTTAACTGCTGCCATTTTGTCCTGCCTGTCAAACGTTTGACAACTGAGAATTGTTATTTTTTGTTCCTAGCGTAGGTACTTATTGTCATCGATCTTTTTTCGGTTATTGATATTTTTCTGAAAATTATCTCAAGTTTCAATGTTAGGCTGATATTATTATTGTTTAATTATCAGCTGATATGTTTTTTTTATATTTCAGGGTAGCTTTCATAGTAAAAGAAAATTCTATGTAATTACACATACACATATAGATAAGTATAAATATTACTTCAACTTTAGTTCACCGCTTAAACTCTGGGTGGCAGCACTTTCCATACATGCATATTTTATCATCGAGTTGCCACTCTTTTTCAATTTAATAACTTTACTCTTTGGTAGGATGTGAGTTTAAGTGTTAAAAAAAAACGTCACAAGATAATTGTTAGTCGTCAAAACTAACAATTATCTTGTGACGTTTTTTTTATAAGAAGAGAGAAGAACGTAAGAACGTCAAAAGATAATTGTTAATTGTTACAAATACTGCCATTATTAACTGTACTGTTATATATACCTTATATATTATATAAACAATATGTTTATATGATAGTATATGCTCCTAGCATTATGTAATAAAACTCCTAAATAATTAGTGCTTAAGAAGGAATCTTTTGAAATTCGTATCAAAACTTATAGCCATAAAAGTTATGTACAAGGTGGAAATGGACCACTCCCGAAAACAAAGACAGGTGAGCCTATTAGTTCTACTTGTAATGGTAGGCTAAAATAAACGATTCGGATGAAAAAAATATTTGCTTTTTTCACAACGAATTTTAATTTTTTTTCACACTCCATCGTATTAGGATAGTGTCATATAACGATAATTCCATAAAAAATACGTAACTTTACTCAGATGAGAAAAGACGCGATAAATTCAATATTCACGAACATAACATATTTCCAGAATTGAACGACCTCGTGATGAAAAAAATAATATTATTTTTTTCATCCAAATCGATTTTTTTTCTAGCACATCACAAGTAGAACTAGTAAGATACCCTGTCTTTGTTTTCGGGAGCGTTCCACTTCCACCCTGTATTATATTGATAATATGTCTAAATAAACTAATCAAATCATTTGTGAAAATAAACTCTCACATACGTTTATCTATGATCTTAATGTTACAATAACGAATGATATTTGAGGGTTAAAGTCACTAAATCATTATTGACAGCAAAAATGAGGAAAAGAAGAGAGAACCACGACTTTTGACGGGAATTTGAAAACGTCATGTGGTGCTCTTGTATTATATTCGATATCTTAGTGTTTTAATGTGTTATATTAGATAGTTTGATGGCATTTTATGTAATGTGATGCGGTGGAACTACTGGGATGTAGTGAATATCATATAAAAGTGCTTTACAACGTTTTTATTTTCTCTCAAAATTCCCACAAGATACCATTAACAGTGTGGCCATAGCACTGTTGATGGCGACAATTTGACTTAGACAATGACTAACCTGAAAGACTAAAAACGTGAATATATTCATAACTCGACACTGACACCAATGTCACCAATAGCTCGTATAAGTAGCTGATTGCCAATATACAAAGAGAAGAAGAAGAAGTAGCTGATTGCCAATATATAAGAAGAAGAAGACAGCAAAAATAAAGGATTTGTTATCTGGCTACAAAAACCATACCCAGCATGTAAATTCAATGAGGACGCTAGTTTTCGATTTAATTCTGGCTATCGTTGCATTCGTTGCTACAGTCTCTGTGAATTAACATAGTAAAATTACAATTCATCACCTCTGCCTTCCCGCCCTTCCCTTATCATTATCTTGCTCTTATCCCAACTCCTTGGGGTCGACGCAATATATCCTCTTTTTCCATACAACCCTATAAGACGTTATCTCTGTAGTCACTCCCTGTCTATTCATATCATGCTTCACGTAGTCCATCCATATTTTCTTTGGTCTCCCTTTACCCCTAGAGCCTTCAACATTCATAATTAAAACCTTCCTCACAACATTACTTTCATCCCGTCGTAGCACATATCCATACCAGGTCAAACGTTCACTCCTTAACTTTTACGTCACTGGCACCACTTTCAAACATCCTCTTATACGCTCATTCCTTATCAGATCAAATCAAATCATTTATTGTGCATAAGCCCCATAAGGGCACTAACATATTGTCAATTTTACATAACTTTTTAAATTAATCTACCATCGGATCGGAAAGCGGCATGGAAGCAATAAGTACTATACAGAGTACTTATTACTTCCATGGAAAGCGGCCACAAACTGAGAAGATCCGGCAAGAAACAGCGGGCTCGATATCCTTTTTTTTTAGTTATATATTTTCATCAAAACTAGTTAGTATTAAGGATAAGTGTACTTTAGCTTTCATACTGATTAAATAAATAAATAAAACGATTAGATACATGTTTAGCCTATATTAGCTCCAGTGAGGTGCCCCTCGAGTAAAGATTGATTTTTTTAAAGTTGAATAAAAAATTAAAACAAAACATAAAAGGAAAAGTAATGGTTGGACCAGATGCCGAAAGCGGCACCCAATTACGAGTTAACTACTAGAGGAGCCATCACGCCCCTCAACCTCATTCGAGGTGAAGGAGAGACCCGCTCCACGTAGCTACCGCAAGCCAAAGTCTTTTCAGTGAGCATGATCACACCATGATCTAAAAATTTCAATCAGATAGCTCAGATAAATAAATAAATAACTCGTTAGGCAAAATACGCTACACTGAACAACAGACAATGAAAGAAAAATATATATAGTTCAGATGACAGTGAGAATCAGCGCCATAACGCTGTAAGAGTTAAAATTATATAAAGAAATGGCTGGGGCCGGAGCTGCTCATAACCATTCCGTATTATCATTTAGATAATCCGAAATGTTGTAATACCCTTTTCTGCAAAGTCTATTTTTGATAGCCTTTTTTTTATCTTATCCATTCTCGTCACGTCGTACATCCATCTCAACATTCGCATCATGTAATCGTCCCTCATCCGTCGATTTTGTCGCCCAACATGCTGATCCATACAATACAGCCGGTTTTATTAAAGTTTTGTCATTTTTCCCTTTAATTTAAGGAGTACTCGGGAATCACATATTGTGCCCTCTCTCTTCCACCACCTCTTCCTTGCTTGCGGATGTCATAAAAGAAAATGTATCTATACTTCGTGATTCTATTATTTTAGATAATGATACTTTGAATAATAATTTAACTAAAATATATATATATTGCCTTAATAGCCTTAATGGCCGTTAAAATGGGAAAATAATTTCCTTATCTGAAATAACTGAAAGAAAACTGAGCATTTACAAATTTTGTACGTTTATAAATGGTTGGGCACTCGCTGGGTACGGTGCGCCCATTCCGTGCGGAGCGTTACAGTGGAGGCTCTGTGTCCCGGCCGGCTCTCGGCGCCCGGGTGCACCGCACCCTCTGCACTGTAGGCAAAGCTGCCCCTATTTATTATGTAATAACCGTTTTATTGTGTTTTAGGCATGTTGCCTTTATGGTAAGAAAGGAATTATTGCAACACCACCCCCGTATACTTGTTCGTTAAATTCAAGGATAATTTTGAGATTATGAACGAAACGTAAGAAGTAGAATGTAACGTAAAACAGTTAAAGTTGCTTGGATAATAAGTTAGAGTCGAGGTAATGATTAAGAAATACGGGGATAAGTAAATACATCAAATACAAAAAGAAGCACGTGAATATCTAAGAAATAACCCATTCATTTTCTCCAGTTTAGGGGAAACTAAATTTTAGAGGCAGCACCAATTTTATAGTAGTGTGCGCCAGAGTTGCATAAAAATCGATAGTTTGACTATCGATAGTTAACCTCAAAAAGTATTCATACTATCGATAGTACTATCGATAGTATCGTCACATATCAATACTATCGAGACTATCGATAGCTCTCCACGAGCAATACTATTAATAACGGCGATACTATCGATAGTGATTCATTCGATAGTATCAATACTATCGATAGTATTGTTAATATCATTAGTTTTAACCTAAAACTATCGATATTATCGATTATTTCGGGCTATCGATTGCCAGAAAATTTTCAATAGTATTGCTTAAAAATATAAATATCGTAGTTGTGTCCCTGTTGCTTGCTTTCAGTGAATTTTGTGGTGACTTTTCTAGCAGTAACGTGCATTTGCGTTCTTAATTTGAAGCCCAAGTTAGCTAATAATGGTTAAGATCAATAGCCATTGACAGTTGAGTAAAATTATAATGCTCCGAGACTTCTGGACAATTGGGTCAGTGAGTGTGAATGAATGAAAGTGGTACCTTGTACTGTACTTGTACCACACTGTTGACAGTTTTCTGTCTACAGCCGCGGGCCGGTCCGTCCGGGGTAGTACCACACTCTCGCAGAAGATGGACGTCTGAGTAGTGGCAATGTGCTATTGCGCTTCGTTCGGTGAGCGAGAGAGCCGGTAGCCCAACTGGGTGGGCTTGGGGATTTTATTGGTAGGCAGCGGCCCAAGCTATACCCTTGGTATTGCAAAGGTTCATGGGCGGTAGTGACACTTACCATCAGGTGTGCTCCTTACTCGTTAGCCACCATAAGCAATAAAATAAAAAAAAATGGTTTGTTTCAGTATACTAATGAAACTCAGAATGTCTATTACTGTAAAATTTTATTGTAGTTATTAGTTTTGAAAGTTTCGGTTAAACAAAATTAAGAAAAACATAATCAGGAATTTTGAGTTACAATTCTACACAGAATTATGCATTAGTCATTAGATTTGTTGTATTTTAAGCAATATTAACCTAGTGAAATAAATTTAACAGGGTCCGAAAAACATAAGTTCTCTGTACGCTCGATTGCAATGTAATCCATCTAGAAGGCTCTATTAAAAATATGCTTACATATATGTAACTTCACATTATAGGGATATAGAAATATGTATCTAACTGAATGCAGAATCAATTTTCAATTGTATATTATATACAATTAAAAATGAAATGAGTGAGATACAACGTTGACATCAAAATTCCCGAATTGAAAACATTTAAACCAACTTTGTGTTACTCTCTCTGACTCCACATTAGGTCCATAAATGTCACAATTTTTTCACAGCTTGCGTTGCATGTATCTTTTTTGTAATAAAGTTTTAAAATATTTCGAATTTCTTCATAGAATTGACTCATTTTAACAAAAAGAAAATATAATGAAAGACTACGGAAAATAACATTTTACTGAATTGTTTCTTTATTTAAATGATACTTTTAATTTGTTATCAATACCAGCCAGATATAACTAGTAAAGCCTAAGAAATTGTATTAAAAGTTTATACAGACTATTTACGAAAAGACTTTTTCTCTGTCTTAGTATATACCAATGAATGTAATATAACACTGTGTGGTAGTGATATATACACTAGAAAAATGAAATAATCCAAGAATATGACATAATACTTCCACATTCCCACCGAAACTCAAGAAATATTGACAGCAACAAGTATTGCTATTATAATTGTTTCACTTTGTTAGTATCACAAATTTAATGTTATTCACCTGACTAAAATTTGTTCTACTCTATGATGACGCAAATTTAAATAAATTTCTTTAATAATAATGTCAGTACTTGGCTTTTTTTTTTTTTTTTTTTGTTGTGGCTCTGTTTATACTTAAGCCAATGTCAAAGTTAAGTTGCAGCTTCTTCTTCTTCTTCTTTTTATGTATTGGCAATCAGCTACTTATACGAGCCATTTTTGCCAGTGTCGAGTTATAATTATCTTCACGTTCTTAATCTTTTCAAGTTAGTCATTGTCTGTCAGTCAGTCGAATTGTCGCCATCAACACTGCTATGGTGACACTGTTAATGGTATGTTGTAGGAATTTTGATGGAAAACGAAAACGTTGTAAAGCACTTTTATATGATATTCACTACATCCCAGCTGTTCTGTCACATCATATTACATAAAACACCATAAAAATTATCTAATATAACACGTTAAAACACTAAGATATCGAATATAATACAAGAGCACAACATGACGTTTTAGATTCCCGCCAAAAGTCCCAGTACTTGGCTTACTACATAACATAACTTTCTTCTTCTTCTTCTTTTTATGTATTGGCAATCAGCTACTTATACGAGCCATTTTTGCCAGTGTCGAGTTATAATTATCTTCACGTTCTTAATCTCTTCAGGTTAGTCATTGTCTGTCAGTCAGTCGAATTGTCGCCATCAACAGTGCTATGGTGACACTGTTAATGGTATGTTGTAGGAATTTTGATGGAAAACGAAAACGTTGTAAAGCACTTTTATATGATATTCACTACATCCCAGCTGTTCTGTCACATCATATTACATAAAATACCATAAAAATTATCTAATATAACACGTTAAAACACTAAGATATCGAATATAATACAAGAGCACCACATGACGTTTTAGATTCCCGCCAAAAGACCTAACATAACTTTAGACAACAATACTATCGAATAGTTGCTTGCTATTGATAGTTTTAGTTTAAAACTAATGGTATTAGCGATACTATCATTAGTATTGATACTATCGAATGAATCACTATCGATAGTATCGTTGTTATTAATAGTATTGCTCGTGGAGAGCTATCGATACTATCGATATAGTATTACAATAAAATCGATATACTATTGCTTATACGTAAACTATCGATAGACAATTGATTGTCTATCGATATGCAACACTAGTGTGCGCTCTCTGAGTATATTCATAATAATTCACATCAAGTTATTAAACTGAAATTTTATATATGTTTCAATTTCAAGATTCATATATTGTTCTGCGAGTGTGTACTCGTGTAGTCACTTGCACATTATCAGAATTTTTGGCTACACTTTTAGAAACACTTAAGGTTCTATGTGCTATTATTCTAAGCTGTAGTAAAGTATATCTTCAAGAGTATGAACTTCCTATCGCATACGGCCATTGTCATTATTCTTCACCAATAGTACTGAAAAACAAGAAACTCTGATTGCCAAACGTAAGCAATCACGCACATACACCATTACTAGTAGTAAAGCATAGTAATATGCACATAATAAAAAAAACAAAAAAAAAAAACATTGCATTTAATTTATTTGAAGTGAAGTAAAATTAAGCATTTTATGTGTATAATTAGTTAAATTCGGCAGAATGTGCACAGGTACAATTAATTTTATTTACATAAATATATTTCTTCTTAAGTACATTACTTTACTACTTAGGCGATAAAATTATGCGCAAGATATTTTAATAAAGTTAACAAAGTAAGCAGTTTACCCATTTACAAAGTCCTCAACTATAAACAGTATTTTCTAATAGAATGCTCAATGCAGTGACAAAAAAGGAACCTATATTTATTATTGGTAGATACCCTTCAAGTTTTTATCTCGCCATGTTATTAGGTCCACAAAGAGTTTTTTCTTGAAAATATATTGCCTACAGGTCCCAAGAGAATAAATGGTGTTTCACAAGCATATCTCTGACTCCTTCTTTTAAAGGCTGATTTTGGGTATCTTTCTTTAAAGGTAATTCCCAATCAGGATTAAGGTTGAAACCAAATTGAGATAGTATTCTTAATTCACATTTTATTTGCACCCATCCTGGAGAATTTATAAATGACCATGGATGGAACCATTTTTGAACTACATCTACACAAGAACATAAAACTTCTAGCCATAAGTGTAAAGCTTCCTCATTAAGCCCCATACATATAAGAGTACGGAGTTTTACATCCATCTGTGCATGAGCATTATCATGTGATAAGTTAATGGCCTGCACACATCTATACAGTAGCTCTTCTGGTGTGAGTACTTTTCCATCTTCATCTAAACGGTATGTTTTACATAAAACTAAGCGGCTATAGACTGAGTTGAAATCTTTTTCAACTTCTCGGGACGATGC
Organism: Lymantria monacha; assembly: GCA_905163515.2. Classification (NCBI taxonomy): domain Eukaryota; kingdom Metazoa; phylum Arthropoda; class Insecta; order Lepidoptera; family Erebidae; genus Lymantria; species Lymantria monacha. Next base: position 9,728,014 of record LR991082.1, read on the forward strand.
CTCTTCTATAAACAGCCAAGGATGACATGGTCCATCTAGAAAGCTTGGACGCTTAATGCCATGGAGAAGTACTCTTTTAAAAGCTGGTGCTAAGACCCCTCTCACTAGATGTGCAGCTTTTTCAGTCACTGAATCATCTCCAGCTCTGCTATACTTGACACCTTTCTCATCAAGAAGTTTGACAAATCTAGCTGGAAACCAACCACGTAAGCCATTTAATTCACCAATCCAACAGTGTTCATCTCTAGAACTAATTACCTCAATGACGTCATTTTTTCTGAAACCCAATTCATCGCCATCTCTTCTTTCAAAATCTAACAGTGCTTTTGCACGACGTCTTTTACTTCGTGAAACATTGACATATCTCTCTCTGTCTGCTGCATGGCTCTGCATTGTGTAATCAGCTGTTAATTGTACTTCTGACGCTAATTGTGGCTCAAGTGCTAGAAAATGACGTGCAACTTGTAAAATTGCTTCTCTAAGGTCAACTAATATTTCAGTTTGTTTAACATTCTTTGAAACAACATCTTCATTATTACTATCTTCCCCAAATAAAATTGTTTGTATAACTGATTTAGTTTTTTTTATTTGACGTCTTTGGAGCTGTTGCTTGGGCAAATTAGGTACAGCACTCGGATTTCCCACTAAAGCACCCTGGTCTGCCATAAGATAAGCTAAATGTCTTCTTCTGTGTGTATCTATTAATGTTGGACTTAGTGTGTCTCCACAAACTTCGTCTACTGTTTTAATAAGCAAATCAACGTCATCAATTTCACCAGGAATGTCGGATAGTGCATTAAAAATCTGAGCAGAATTAGATATCTCAGTAAATCTATTTTCTTTTATTTTTAACATTGCTAGAGTAACTTTAAAAAGTACCAATGAGCCATCCAAAAAAAACAGATCCCATATTCTCAGCAAAATTTTCATATGAACTACATTAGCATAGAGAGTCAAAAACCAGTGCATTGTTATAAGAGAGAGTTCAATGTCATGTGCATTTAATACTTGGTCAATTCCTGGTAAATAAGTGGAAATAAGACTTCTTAATACTTTTTGATCTGCCTGAATACCTATCAAAGTAGAAGAATAATATGAGGCAGGTAAAAGATCTTCGACAGTTGTACACATAATCCAAAATGCATCTTCTTCCTCCATCAAAAGCAACAATGATGCCGCAATCATACCAGTACCCTGACAATATCCAATATCTGGATAAAGCCATGCAAGGGCTCTTAAAATTCTTCTTAACCTTGGGACACCAGTACTGGTAGGATGTGAAAAACACACATTATTAGGTAAAATTTGGACTAAATCTTTTTCAATTTGTTTACTAGTTACCAGTCCATCATCACTAGACGCTCTTACAATTTCATGGTATGTTATTTCTGTAGATGCTCTTTTCTTGTTAGCTCCACATAAATGCATCCATACCTGTGGACGTAATGAGTGTGGAACACCATCTTTTACCATTTTTTGAAGTTTATCAGTTTTTTCCAACTTGCCATCACCTTCTGAAAAATTTATTTCTTTACTATAAAACTCCCACTGAAGGCGGTGTTGATCATCTTCAACAAAAGCATCAGGCAATATATTATTTGGACTCTGTTCCTGTCCTTCTTCATCATCAACACAAAATCCGAATTCGTCAAATCTGTAGTCAGGGAGTCCACCACCGTGACCTTCAGATTCAGGTTGTACTAATTTAGCCATTATATCTTGAGGCACCATACTCGGTGTGAGCGCTGAAAATGGTCCACCAGGTGCAGGAAGAAGTTCATCGGCTATGTTAAGGCCTCTTATTGCATCAATCACGTCTTCTGGATCATCATCTGCTAAAGCAGCACTAATTTTACGCTCATGGTCTTCTCGCCCCACATAGCCCACATGATCGCGTGAGCTAAATAAAGATTTAGCTAAATCCATATTGTTTGAACTACTATTCAATTCCTGTTATCTATTTTGGTCTTGAATTTATACAATAGTCCATAGAAGTTCACGATTTCACTTATACATTTCGTTTACAAATTAGTATCACTAAGGTATATGTCAAAATAAATAAAGGTCAAACGTCATTGTATTGATTTTGGCTACAGTTATTTGCACGTAGAACGACAGACTAAAATAGTTAAAAAAAATATACGTCTAAAAAATTATAGTCATCTAATTACTTTCTTCAGGTATAGACTGGATGCAGACTTGACGGGCATTTGAAAACGTCATGTGGTGTTCTTGTATTATATTCGATAACTTAGTGTTTTAATGTGTTATATTAGATAATTTTGATGGCATTTTATGAAATGTGATGCGACGGAACTCTTGGGATGTAGTGAATATCATATAAAAGTGCTTTACAACGTTTTCATTTTCCATAAAAATTCCCCCGTGATACCATTAACAGTGTGGCCATAGCACTGTTGATGGTGACAATTTGACTTATAGTTCATCTAATCTAAGAAGTGCATTTTGACGTTTTGCATTTTTTAATACACAATAACCTCGGTCAAACGTATACACATGATTGTAAACACTAAATTTGAAATTTTAAACAACTATTAAGTTATTTACATAATTAACATTGCGGGTGACTCTCTTGTACAATAATCTAATGTTGAAACTCGTAAAACTAATTTAAAATAGAAATAACATGGTAAATAGTAATTGCTACGGACGACCTAACAATGTCATGTCATCACGTTCTATACAGTAGTGCTTGACAACTTCCATTTCACGATTATCTAAATAATCGGTAAAAATATTAGAATAATACAATTAATCGAATAGAGATTTTGACAGAAATGTACATTTCGACACTTTGATTGATGAGGAAATAATTATTAATGTTCGCGACGCTGATAATTCAAATAATAGTAGTAATTCTTAATAAATAGCCATTTTCAAATCCAGTTTTTGTTTTTAATTAACCTAATCCTACTAAATATGATGAATAGATTCTATGCTGAAATAATTAAATTTGTTTAGTACTAATTTAGCACTTAATTTATTCATCACTTTTTTGAAAAATAAAAAATAAAGCGATTATTAATTATAAAGAATCAATATCGATTTCTCAGTAAAATCGGATATTTTCGATAGCGATTATTTGGTTCTCATACCTAGACAACTTACTCAGACAGCTGTCAAAGTGCACTTCTTAAATTAGACAGACTATAGATAATAACTAACGTGAAAAACTAAAAACGTGAAGATATTTATAACTCGACAATGGCACCAATAGCTCTTATAAGTAGCTGATTGTCAATACATAAGAAGAAGAAGGTATAGACTGATAATAGCGGGATATTGACTTGAGTTGAGTATGAAAAGACAAGGTTTGAAACACTGAAAAATCGATATAAATTCGCCAATATTTACTTACTAAATTCCGTTTTTTAATCGCAGAGACTAAATTGACATTACATGAGTTACCAGTTTTCACTCCACGCTTCCACTATCGGCCTATATGCCACGCGTCGATCGACAATTTGCGTTAGTATAAACAAGTATCGTTTTTTTTACAAATTACCTTGAAAAATGTATAGATATTTATTTGGGTTTTATACATTCTCAGAAAGTATTGAAACCGCGGTTCTTTGCCACTTCGATTATATTATACATGTTGGCCTTTAAAATATCTAGCTATTTATTATCAAATAACAAAAGTCTATATTAAAAAAATATCACCTATTAGGCCGCAACTATGTTTTGCTGATGGTCCAACTTTTAATTACAAGTACTAACCACCATTTTAGATTCGTTTTTTTTATTGGCACGGGTTATAAAGAAAGTGACACCTAAGTAGTTCTTATGAAATTTAGGGATAATATATTAAAAAATACTGTAAAACTGCCGTATTACTTGGTAAAACACAGAATAACTTCCGTAGCATATGGTCATATAACATATATAATTTGTTTTAAAATTGTAAATCTTATCAAATTCTAATAACTGTCATAATTCTTGATAGTTCCACTACCTTCTAAGAGGAATGGATTTAGATTGCCATTTTAACGTGTAGAGAAAGAACACTGATGGTGTCTATTGATTCTTTTTTGTTTAATTTAAAGACATTGAAACATTTGAGAATGTAAAGTCACATTAAACTATAGCGCCTCATGTGGTCATGTAAACGTATGTAGGTTTTAATGATAATGGAATAGTTTTGGTTTTGGAATAGAAAAATTGAAAGTTAATCGTCTAATAAATTTAAATTTTTACGTTTTGATATACCAGTATCGTAGGTACATCACTTCACAAAAAAAGCTGGCAGCATTATTGGTTTTTTACATTTGCATGTGTGAATTTGGTATCTGAGATTAAAAAAACAGGCTATAGTATAGTATAATATAACCTCTAACGGGTAGTGTTTTGATATAATTAGATAAAGATGTGATTAAATAAATACACCACATTTCTCTTCTTCTTCTTTTTGCACATATGCACTACGCCAACTAGTCGTAGCAGCACTTCCTCCGCATCACATTATATAAAATATTATCAAAATTATTACTTATACGTTGAAACTTTATGATTGTGATGAATGTAATAAAAAACCATTATATGTGGCTTTCACACTCCCGCCAAAATCTCACACACTTTACTATATTCTTTTTATTCATTGCTTATGATAGAAAACGAGCAAGCAGTACAGGTGTAGGTACTATATAATTTAGATCGTCGGAAATGTATAGGTACATCAAATTATAGTAAGTGTTATAGCCACTCAAGGACCGTTGCATTACCAATGGTACATTATCACACCCCTAATATGTCATTATGTTACAATAACAAAGGGATTGATTTTCTTTATAGCCATAAGCTTTTTTATGACGTGTGATAGGCAAAGGCAGCAAGTCTTGTATATTGCATTATAGAATATAAATAGTACACACTTTCTTCAAATCCTGTAGCTTGTCCGTCAGGCAGTTGTTGGTAATCATAGAGCGGTGACTAACTTATTAAAGTAATATAAATATAAGGGAATAAAAAGTACAAGAATTAAAAGTATTGGATAAACTCTAAAATTCAATTTACAATACTTTTATACTTTCTTTGCAATACAAAATATATATAAAACAATGGTTTAGGCGGGAATGTGAAAATTTTATGTGGTAGTTTGTGATGCAACCCAAGTTTCATAAGGGAAACATGTCTAAATAAAATTTTACCACAAACAGAATTGCTTGTAAATGTGGAAGTGTCGTAGTGAAAAAGTCACTGTTTATCAAAGAAAATTTTTATTGCATGAAAAGTAAAAAGAATGAAGATGAAAAAGAGAAAGTTTGGTCACAATTACTGGGATCACATACCATCTACTGATGTTATGTGATCCCATCGTATAAAATAACACATACATACACACATATCATCACACCATATCCCTTGTAGGGTAGGCAGAGAGAACAGAGTGCCAGAGAACTCTATCCTTGCATACTTCAATCGCTTCTTCAACATTCATAATTCTCTTCACACACGTTCGCCTCGTTTCGGAGACTCTTGACTCCACCTTCTTTCAGTATGTGACCAATCTGGTCTAGGTAGCTGAGTCTCGGTCTCCCCCGGTACCTACATCCTTCCACTTTCGCATTGTATAACTTCTTAACCAGACGTTCGTTCGGCATTCTTTCCACATGTCCGAACCATCGGAGCATTCCCTGTCGCATCTTTACACCAATACTCTCTTTCATACCTACTCGCTCTCTTACGTCGTTAAAATAACACGATTTCCAAATAACTGACAAAATATTAACGATGTTATTCAGTGTTATCGCGTGTATACAAAAAAAATCCTCAACTTCCCCGTGAATGACATTACATGTTGTATGTGACATTGGTATTATTATATTTTATATTTAATATTCTGAGCACATATACGTCCCACAATTGGGAACAATCAAGCCTTCTCCACAATAGGAGGGAAATTGACCTATTCTATCACGCTGTTATGATGGGTTGGTACAAGGTTTTGTCTCGACGAATGTTGTCAACATTTCATCGAGCAAGACTGAATAACTTAAATGCTAGAAGAGTTATTTATAATAAACATATCTTTATCTCCAACATCCTCTTTATCTGATGAAAAACAAAAAACGTAAGTGTAGTCTTTATATTTCTATTCTAGCTTTTTTTTTTTTTATTGTCTACGGTGACAAACGAGCAAACAGCACACCTGATGGTAAGTAATGCTGTTGCACATGGACCCAGCAACACCAGGGGTACAGCCAGGCCGCTGCCTACCGTGAAGGAAGAGCTCTTCTTAAACCTCGTTTGAAGAAGGACATGTCATAGCGCTCGGGAAACACAGCAGCAGGTAGTTCATTCCAGATCTTGCATGTACGTGGGAGAAATGATCGCTGAAAACGTACGGTCGAGGACCATATCGTTTCCAGGTGAAATGAATGAACCCTGCTACGGTGTCGAGTGCTACGGTGTCGAGTGGTACGGTGGTAAAATGGTGACGGTGGTACCAAGTCAAACAGTTCCTCAGAGCACTCCCCGTGAAAGAGCCGGTAGAGTACACAGAGTGACCCAAAGTCTCTCCGCCGCTCCAGCGACTCTAGTCTGTCCGTGAGATTGGGATCACCGACGATTCGAACTGCCCGCCTTTGTAGGGAGTCAAGTGGGTCTAGCTGATATTTAGGCGCGCCTGCCCAGAGATGAGAGCAGTACTCCATGTGAGGACGAACTTGTGCTTTATATAGCACAAGACGTTGACTCGGCGTAAAGTACCGCCTGGCCCTGCTCAGCACGCCCAACTTTTTGCTTGCCAATTTGGCTTTGTCCTCCAAATGACTCCCAAACTGGACTTTGTTCGATAGCTCGACGCCGAGGATCCCAATACTCTCGGAGATTTGGAGAGTTACTCCTTGGAACTGTGGCGCCATGATAAAAGGGTCCTTCTTCGCAGTGAACGCGCAAACTTGTGTCTTAATGGGGTTGAACTGGACTAAATTCCGTTCACCCCATTTTGAGGCCCGCCCTAGAGAGCGCTCGACTTCAGACACAAGTTGAGCCCGTCTTTCCTGTAACATACTCCGAGGGACATTCTGATGCTCGGTGTATCGCTCGTCACCCGTGCTGTCATCCGCATAGCAACGAATACTCTCTATGGAGAGCATGTCATTGATATGCAGAATAAACAACGTCGGGGAGAGCACCGAGCCTTGTGGTACACCAGCATTAATGGGCATGGTCTCGGAGCAGGAGCCATCGACGACTACTTTTATGCTCCGACCATCCAAAAAACTGGTGATCCAATTACAGAGTCCCTCGGGGATTCCATATGATGGTAGCTTCGATAGAAGGGCCCTGTGCCAAACCCTGTCGAACGCCTTCGCGATATCTAGGCTGAACGCTAGCGCCCCACCCTTGCCCTCCAAGGCCTCCGCCCAATGGTGTGTGAGGTACACAAGAAGATCACCAGCCGACCGACCATGACGAAATCCATATTGGCGGTCACTGATCAGCTGATGATCCTCAAGGTACTGCAGAAGCTGATGGTTGATTATTTTCTCCATTATCTTGGAGAGCAAGCTTGTTTTTTTTATATTTTCTTTATTTTAATCATATAAATCTATCCGATTAATCTAATTTTGCTATAATAACGACAGGCCTAAATTTACATGAGTACATGTAGCGCTTTACGTAGACATTATTGCAATTCAGTATGCTGTTAAGATCCTCGAAAGGTAATACAAACAGTGGTTACCAAATTAAGAAAATAATTTAAATAGAAATGAAAAATTAAAATCGCGTTCGGAGTCGCCATCTTCGGCGCAAAACAGTCGCTAACATAACGTGACAATTTTCACTTTCTTTTCAGCAAATTTGTCTGTTGTCTGTACATAAAATAGTTAGGAGCTCTCAACGTTCACTTATAGTTCGAGCAAAGTTGTGACAGCAATCTGAAGCTAACAATACTATTCATGCTAAAACGCGATAATTTAAGATTTGGCTTAAAGGTCTAGAATAGTCATCCCTAAAATGTAAAAAAAGTATTTCCATTTGACAAGTTTGACAGTTACATCATAAGTGACAGTTTCCTTTCTTATTGTTTCTCTTCAAATCAAGAAGTCAAACGTGCTTGTTCTCTGTGAGCTAAGGCCGATCGGCAACTTGCACGTATTTTAAATAAAAATGGCATCAAAGGCTGAATTAGCTTGTGTTTACTCCGCTCTCATCCTCGTTGATGACGATGTTGCCGTAACTGTAAGTATTCCCTCAATATTGTCGCGGTTATTATTCTAGGTTATAATTTGATCATATTTATCCGCTATTATCGAGGTAATCATTATCTGAGAATACATTTTAAGCGTTACAAATGTTTAATTTACCAATTATACATTCACATTAGTCGTTATTTTGCGAAATATTCATGATGTTGTGAAACAGCTTGCTGATGTATCGTGTTTTTTAGGGTGAGAAGATCTCCACCATACTCAAGGCCGCAAATGTAGATGTAGAGCCATATTGGCCGGGTCTCTTCGCTAAGGCCTTGGAAGGAGTTAACGTACGTGATTTAATAACAAATATTGGATCTGGTGTGGGAGCTGCGCCGGCTGCTGGTGCAGCACCTTCTGCCGCCGCCGCAGCCCCTGCTGCAGAGGCCAAGGAGGAGAAGAAAAAGGAGGAAGAACCTGAGGAGTCTGATGATGACATGGGCTTCGGTAAGACTGTTTTACCTAAAATATAGCTATTGTTTACATGTCTTTTGACATAATGTACACTAAAATCAAGTATTTCTATTCTATAAGCAAGACATTCGAGTTGCTAATAAATTATTTATTAACAGTTCCTTCGTCATTGTTATCCCTTAATAGAATCCATGGGTCTGCTAATATTATCAACATATTTAAGTAAAATATGGCAATATTTAAATGATAGTTCAATTGTATAAACATTACTTAATTCCATCATGTGTCTTAATTTTTTCTTAAGTTTTCTATGATGTTTAGCATGTATTAGCTTCTGACAATAATGATTGAAAGCCATTTAATTACTGAGATATACTATAAATGTTTTAGGATACCGTTATTATAGAGTATTTCCTTAATATTGTCATTCTTTGTTTCAGGTCTATTTGACTAAAAAGCTTTATCTTAAAGCTATGGAATTCCATTGTAAGCTTTATAAAGCTTGTTTAGTTTTAAGGATTAATTTAACTTTATAATAAAGTTATAAAAATCTCTGAATATTTGTTTTTTTTTATGTAGAATAAATGCTGTAGAGATGAGAGCTCTTCGTAGTATGTGTTGTGTAAGCCTGAATGATAAAATTAGGAATAGTGTTATAAGAGAGTGCTGTGGTGTGAATGAAGTAGTGACAAAGATAAAAAAGGGTATGCTGAGGTGGTTTGTACAAATGGAGAGAATGAGTGAAGAAAGGTTGACTAAACAAGTATACAAAACGAGTGTGAGTGGGACGACTGCAAGGGGAAGACCATGTCATACTTTCCTGAATCAAATTGAAGATGTGTTGGTGAAAGGTCAGATTAAGAGTACGCGTAATCGTAGAGCATGCATGAAGACTGATGAGCGTGAATGAAGCAATGGAGGCATGTCAGGATCGTATTTTGTAGCAATACGTAGTCTCTGACTGCCCCTCTGGGAAACTGGCGTTTGAGGGTCTGTCACCAAAGAGTTATTAAGGATTTGTACAAGCAAGATGTAAGAACAAATAAGGCTGCTAGAACTATCTAAATCTCTGATAGATCTAAAAATGTTAAATCTATAAAACCACAGTGGTCTCAAATTGTTTACAAGCTCTTAACAATAGATGACAGTACAAGTACATTTTCTACTTATTTTAAAATCAATTAAATTGTATTTAATTTTAAATCCTTCCATATTGTAAAACATGGTTCTTGTAGTAGGCCGCTCTGGTTCTAGGAGCCTCAAATATTTTAAAGTTAGAATAAAGGAACGGGATCAAGGTGTATATTCTCAACAAATAAAATATTTAAACATCAACAATTTAATTACATTCTATATTAAATTAATTATCATTACAATAATATTGATTTTAACCCCACATCGCTCTTTGTACTCCTGATAATTTGTTGTAGTCTGCCAAATGGCGCCAAACAATACGACTAAGACGCCACTCTTTCACAATACCTCTGGGCCTGTAAAAGAATAATATATTTGTGATTTGAAATAAAGCTACTTTACAGATTCTATCATGTTTGTATTTCATTTTTAATTTCCCAACGTTTCAAACACTTGAACTGTCAAGTGTTGATGATTACTGGATCATGGTCGCCATGATCACTGTGAAGTATATAAAGTGTTCGAAATGTCAGGAAATTAAAAATCAAATACAAATGTGATAGAATCCGTAAAAGTAGTTTTATTTCAAATGTGTAAAACTCGCGTAAACATTAGAAATCATTATATTTGTGATTTGTTTCTAAATGTATACACAACTAATTAATACAGATTTATACATAGAAGAATGGCATAAGATTATTATTTTTTTTTAATTAATTAATTTTGTATGAATAAAATGTGTATAATATAACATGTGAAATCTATGCATTATATGAGGAAATACCTGTGTTGTAAGAGAAACTGAAATTGCATAATATGAACATGCATTTTAAGAGTACTGTGTTGTAAAGGGAATTACTGTATATAACATACAATGCCCCATTCATAAAGTATGTCTAAATTTTAGGCATTTATTTAAGTCAGAGGAGTAGACAGAGTTCTCCGGCACTCTGATATCTCTGCCTACCCTGTAAGGGATATGGCGTGATGATATGTATGTATGCAAGTCTATTCCAAATAATACTTCAATTTGATAAATAAGAATTCAAAAAGTGTACATGTACCACTAATATATCAGTCATCATTCCCCTACTCTTATCCCAATTACTTGGGGTTGATACAATATGTACTCGCTCTTCTTTCATAGTACATATTGTAAAAGTTATTGGCAATAGTTTTATGAATGGCCACCTGCCATATATTGTAAAAGTTATTGGCAATAGTTTTATGAATGGCCACCTGCCATATATTGTAAAAGTTATTGGCAATAGTTTTATGAATGGCCACCTGCCATAAGTCGACCCACCTTGGGAATGTAATCGATGACCAAACAGCATCAGATGGAGGTGGCCCATGTCATTATAAGGCTCTTAGTTGTCTTTGCTACATCCACAAGCAAAGTGTTGGTAGTATTCTTAGCCGCTACCACACAGCTATATATCATTGCCTGAAAAAAATTATTAAATGTTGTTTATACCTTGATGTAACTGCACATCTATTGTTGATTCGCATTGGAGTTGCATTCAATTCAAACTTATTGATATCCTTGTCAGCTAGTTCCCTTATTTCTATTGGTAGAACATCATTTTTTCTTATTGCATTTATACGCGTCCTTTCTAGAAAATTTTCGGCACTCATGCGTCTTCTCTTTACGTCACGAATCATAAGCCAGTTTGCCCATTTGTTACGAACTTGTTGATACTAGAAATACAAAATATAATACCGTAAAATATGAAATTGTCTTATATAAGAACACCAAACGGTAATATTTTACAAGTTGTTTTATACATAGTTATAAAAAAATCTATTCGTAACTGCAAGACAAGGAAAACTCAAAACCTACCAACCTCGCGGATACAGAAATTTAACTGCTATATTAAACGTCAGTATCGTTGGGGCCATTTCCTTCTATTGTGGAGGAGGCTGGTGGACCAGCAGTGGGACGTATAGAAGCTGAGAATATGATAAACGATAAATATTATTGAAAATAATAAGGTTATGCTAACCCCACATCCAGCGACTATTTGTGATTTCCAAACAAATTTTGAAAGACCAGACACATTTAAATTCATAATTTAGCAAGTCTTCTGATTTCTTCTTCAGACTTTAAGTAGGTAGGTATTAACTTTGCACAAATTTATAAAACACAAATAAAAGTTACACTGGCTGTCAACCTACAAAATACTTTTTTTTAATTTCATTTGATCCGTTGTTCGAGCAAAAAGAACCAATCCATGCAGCCAAGTTTTAATCATTTCTCTTTATAAAGCACTATTTCTTCTTCCTACTACAAAATGAAATGGCTTGATCACTCCTTATAATTTCAGAATGCAGCTCTAACTGTTTTACAATATACACAAAATCTACATCAACAACTTCAAAATTACTACATGCCACAAAGATTTTATTTAAAGACTCATAGAAAGAATAAAATAATTACCTATTGGTATAGCTGCTTTCATAAGTTATACATAATTTTCTTTTCAACTTGCAGAATGAAGATTTTTTTCTTTTTGAGCCGCTATTTATTATCTCCATTATTAAGCACAAACCAATTTTTTCCGATTTTCTTGAATTTTTTTATGAGTGTTCAACTGGATTCGAGAACGGTTTAGATTCACAATTGAACCCGGTAGGTGGCGCCATTGTCGGTATATCAAACGGCTGGTCCGATTAGGATGAAATTTTCTATGTATATTCCAATGGGTCCCTGGATGATTTCAAAACACAATTGGACCTGATAGATAGCGATATTATCGGCATATCGCTTAAAGCTTTTCCGGGCAGAACAACGTCTGCCGGGACAGCTAGTATACTATAAATCAAATAATAATTGATAAATAAAGATTTAACATAAACATTTTTGTATCCCTGTTATAAATGTTCTAAAAACAAGAAGTTCGAAGTTGAGAACCACTATTATGTATCTGCAGTATTCGATTAGTTTCAAAGCTACGGATATTGCTATATACCCGGTACAAAAACCCAGTATCAAAGTACTTTATTCTATGATAAATATCAATAAATCTTTTAAAACTGTGTGATATATTTACCATCTATATCTTAATCAATTATTTAGGTTTTTAGTCAATATTTTTACGCACAGTTTTATTTAAACGTACAAATATTTTTAATTCAAATTCAAATTAGAGGAACAGTGATAGATGACGATAGTGCTGCTGGTAGCGGCTACGAATATTACCAACCCTTACCTTGTTCGGAGATGCCGTAAAAGACGACTAAGAGCCTTATAACGACCTGAACCAACTCCATCTGATGCTGTTTGGTCAACAATTACATTCCCAAGGAGGGTTGACCTCTGGCAGGTCGCCGGTCATAAAACTATTGCCAATAACTTTTACAATATGTGCTATGAAAGAAGAGTACATATTGTATCGACGCCAAGTAATTGGAATAAGAGTAGAAAATTGATGATGTGTGACAGATGACGTTACATTTGCATTAAAGGCAAACTCCTAGTAAGTCACACACTTTAGATATTAGTCCGGTCAATTTAGACATTCAAAGCTACATAAATTCCCATCAAGCTGAAAATCAGTAAGATTGTTTAAAATATGATTAAAAATAAAATATGAAAGTTCCCCATCTTTCCCTTGTACGAAAAAAAAAAAATTCAAGGTCAAAGGTCAAGAAAATTAGTTTTTCGCAATTTTCAGCAAAACGGTAAGTTTTATCATAAAATACTTCAGGCAAAAATTGTAGATCATAAAATTATCTACAAAAAATGTATCAATACTTTTTTTCCTATGAGCCACCAACCAACCAAACCATTACGGAGGAGGCCCGAGCCCAACAGTGGGACATATATGGGTTGTGATGATGATGATGATAAATCTGCGTTATTCTGTTAAGGATAGGACGATGATAGGAAAAGTAGCAAATCAAGGGGAGTGTTTCAAATGTAATGTGCCTTCGAACTTTTGCTCAGTTCTGCTCAGGCGGAACGGGACACTTTTTCATGCGTGCAGCTGGCGTTCATCGATTTATAAGACGTTATCATGTCAGTAAAATTTTAAAGCGATGAAAAAATAATCATGACGTACTTATGTCTAATAACATCAAGATAAACTCATTCACTCTAAAATCCTTCATCTTTAAAAGCTCAGAAATACAAAAAAGTTTATCATGAGAATAATCATTAATAATAAATATTAATTACTGAAGGAAGGTGAAGTCAAGTCTCCGAAACCGGCGAGCGCCTATGAAGAGAATTATGAATGTTGAAGAAGCGAGTATGCAAGGATAGAGTTCTCTGGCACTCTGTTCTCTCTGCCTACCCTGCAAGGGATATGGCGTGATGATATGTATGTATATAATAAATATTAATCTTTGACCATATTAATTACGCACTTAGTTTATTTATTCTCATAGAAATAAATAAGCCCATTTTTAAAAATGGCATGCCATTGACTGTCTAAATTATACGTTTCAATACGGGCACAATCGAGAGAGGTCGTGACCATTCGGATTCGGAAAACTTAATTTTCTATATGGCGGGTAGTCATGCGGAAAATGTATCACTGCGCTGAAAAGTGTGATATATATCTTTTCACTGTAAAGATGCGTATCACTCATATGTAGTATATAGTGATGTGCCGGATCGTTAAAAATATACATGCGTATCCGCGGATCTTGACACCAAATACATATCCGTATTCAGATCCGTATCCGCGGATACGCATCTTAACTTTCTTACGCAGTCAGTGTCGGTACGCACGACCTTGACACATGTTTTGACTTGTATTGCGCGGCGGATCATTCTTTAGGTTACCATACTATTACCATTAGTAACTAACTACGGTAAAGTTTGCAACATAAGGGAGCCAAATATTTGATTTTAAGTAATAAAAAATATCTGTATTGAATTTAATAGTTTTATATTGCTACCTAATTACCTATATAAAGAATTTCGTTTATAAATTTAAAATTAATAAAGTAAATAGATCCGTAAAAGATCCGCCAAATAATAACGGATACGGACACGGATTTTTTTTTGCCTCGGATTACCGCGGATACGGATATCCGGCACATCACTAGTAGTCAATTACATTATTAAATCACTCCTCTAGCTCACTTTCAAAGTTCGCTCACTTTAAATCTATCGCTCAAACGAATCTAGCACTCATTTTTCTCATGATGGGCTTCGCTTTTTATTTAAATTACTCATTGTCGATATTAAAACTTATTGTTTAATGTATATTACCGTTCTACAAAAACACTTAAGCATACAGAGAATTCTATTTAGAGTTCTATTACTAGAAAAAAGGTCCGACATAAACAGTAACGCGCACAATTTAGACTATTTACAGTTTCAATAATAATAACTAAAGTCTAATAATGTTAATCATTAATCTATATTAACACTTACGCAAATAAATATACAGTTTCATTACTGAAAACGTTTATTAAAGTAAGTTTTATTCAACAGTGGGTCACGTATTTCCGATACTCCAGAAGCAACTAATTACCCATAAAAAAGAATTTCAAAATACTTTATCGCTCTAGTATTATAATATCAAAAAAGCATTACGAGTTGCTTAAAATAAAACAAATACAAATCTATTTTCTATTAATAAATACTCTAAAAAATAGAGTGTATTCTCTTTTGACAACTTAATTACATCTACCAGCACCTATCTCGCTCATTTTTCGTTACCTTGTGAGAGTGAAACATTCTGCGATGCGAAGTGAGCGATGACCTAGTGTGCTTTCCATTTAATACAAAAAGTGACGCAGTGTTCGATAAAGCGCTTTCCATTAACGACACTGTTGAACACAGCCGTACACTGTTCGACACTCGAAAAAGTGGTGTTTGACAGATGCTTACCTACTTTCATAGAGTACTTTAAATATATAGGTACTACTTTGCTTGAATTAAGTATCATTACTTAACCTCGCAATTTATTTACGGCATATTCTAGTAGTATTATTTGAGATTATTAAATTGAGCTTGTCTCTTACTGCTAATTAAAATTTAATAAAAATGTAGAATGTAAATATTGCATTATTGAAGTGAGTCCTGATAAGGTGGTTCTGTTTATAAATTATTTAGCCAAGACTTTGTCAAGGAACTTGCATTTAGGTATACGACGCCCAGAATTTTGCGATATTGATGCACTCTCGTGTTATTTTGAGACAACTAGCTGTTTCATTTAAACTTTTACACAGTGTTTGGCAGTGTTTCACAATGTACCGCAGAGTCCCTCTGTGTTAACTAAATTGAAAGCAACCCTAGTGTGCTACTGATATAATCGGCGGTAAAGTGAGCGAGTGATAGGTAGTGTCTATCTCAGGATCTACTCAACTTTAATGGCGGGTAGTAAATGATGAGGGTTACGAACGACCATCCGGTTGTCAAACAAGGGCTTCATACTAGAGATGCGAAAAACGGTTCACTGAAAAGAAAAGAGAGATATAGCTCTTTTGATCAAAAGAGAATATCACTCTTTTAGTTCATTTAGCTTATTTACGCGATCATTAAGCGATAAGCTTGATATGCATGAGCACGTAAATTTTGATTGGTGATCGCAGGATGAGATATAAGATATATTTATATAACAAAAAATAATTATGCGTGTGTACAAAGTACACATATCAGAAGTGAAACTTTAGCAAATTATTTTTTAAATCTATTTTACATACATCAACCAATAGCGTGTACTCTCTATCTCTCTTTCTCTCTCTCATCATTTCAGCCCATTGCCATCCACTGCTGGACGTAGGCCTCCCTCATGGTACGCCACAGAGTGCAGTCCTGTGCCGTTTGCATCCATCGACGCCCAGCAAGTTTCAGTAGATCGTCTGTCCACCTAGCGGAGGGGCGTCCTCCACTGCGTCGTCCGGTACGTGGTCGCCACTCTAGAACCTTTTTTTCCCAGCAGTTGTCGGTTCTTCGAGCGATGTGGCCAGTCCATTGCCACTTCAGCGTGCTAATTCTTCGTGCTATGTCGGTTACACCCGTTCTTCTACGGATTTCCGTATTACGGATTCTATCACGCAGAGAAATCCCGAGCATAGCTCGCTCCATAGCACGCTGAGCGACTTTGAGCTTGGTTATGAGGCCTACATTTAGGGACCACGTTTCCGTGCCGTAAGTCATCACTGGTAACACACACTAGTCGTAGACCTGTGTTTTCAGACACTGAGGTATATTGGACGAGAAGATCCTCTTAAGTTTCCCGAATGCTGCCCAACCGAGTTGGATTCGTCGGCTGACCTCTTTCTCGAAATTGGATCTACCTAACTGGACTGTTTGTCGAAGGTAAACATAATGATCGACAATTTCGAGAATCGCATTGCCAACTAGGACCGGTACGGGAATGACATGGGCATTTGACATGACTTTCGTCTTGTCCATGTTCATTCGTAACCCCACCAGTTGGGATACCCTGCTGAGATCGTTGAGCATGGTGCCAAGGTCCTCCATGGATTCTGCCATAACGACGATATCGTCTGCAAATCGAAGGTGAGTGATGTATTCGCCGTTAATGTTAATACCAAGTCTGGTCCAGTCTAAGAGCTTGAAGACATCTTCCAGTGCAGTGGTGAACAGTTTCGGAGAGATGACATCTCCCTGTCTCTCGCCTTTCTGCAACTGGATCGGTTTCGTACTCTTATCCCTGATACGGACTGACATTGTGGCGTTCGTATACAAACACTTCAGCACTTCGATATAATGATGGTCGATTTGGCACCGCTGACGGGACTGCAGCACCGCCCAAGTTTCGACTGAATCAAAGGCTTTCTCATAGTCCACAAACCCTATACACAGAGGCCGATTGTACTCCTCGGTCTTCTGGATAATCTGCCGAAGCGTGAGAATATGGTCTATGGTGCTATTACCTTTTCGGAAGCCAGCTTGTTCGGGCGGTTGGAAGTCATCAAGCTTGCACGTGAGTCGATTGGTAATGACCCTCGAAAACAACTTGTAGACGAGGCTCAAGAGCGAGATGGGTCTGTAGTTCTTTAGAAGAGCTTTGCGCCCTTCTTGAAGAACAGCACCACCACACTCCTGGTCCACGACTCTGTAACGTCGCCCCCGAGGATAACGGAATTAAATAGCTTTTGAAGGGCTTTTAAGACCGGCTTACCGCCTGCCTTCAGTGGCTCTGCCGTAATTCCGTCATCTCCCGGTGCCTTACCGTTTCGTAGTTGTTCGAGAGCCATTCTGATCTCGCACAAGCTAATGTCCGGGATTTCTTCGGTATAGTGCCGAGTTAGCTTGGATCTGGGAACTTGGACCAAGCCGACAACAGGACTTCGGGATTATATAACTGTCCATAGAACCTTTCGACCTCTCCCAAGATCTCCCTCTGGGATGAAATGACATGACATGACATCTCTCTCGCGTGTCGCGTAAAAATTTTACCCTCATGCGCGCAAAAAGTTTCCCTTCAAAAAAAGATAGCGCGTAACGGAAAAATGTGACGCGTAACCGAAAAATGTGACGGTAATTTTTTTCCAACGCCGATAAAGAAGTATCACTTCAAAAAAATAATTGAAAGGTCTGTTTGTAATTTAAATGGTTAAAATCAGCTTTTCACTAATTGCATATGGGCTGACAGAATCAACAGCGTCCAGAAATTTGATGGCTTGTACTGATAACTATTATTATTATTGAATATTGTTATTCAAAGATATTATTTTTTTAAATATAAATTTTATTTTTCAAACATTTTTTTTGTTGAACATATAACTTGTACGTTTAGTGCTCGCAATGCGGTGATCAACATAGATCGGGCACTTTCGGTCGTCGACTGCTTATACGACATGACGACGCTGAGACCCGCTGAGTAAAAGTGCCGATTAAGCCGTTGAACTATTAACTAAGCTAATGTGAGCTGATTGAAATCAAAGAGCTATAGTTCATCTAATCTATGAAGTGCATTTTGACGTTTTGCATTTTTTAATACACAATAACCTTGGTCAAACGTATACACATGATTGCAAACACTAAATCTGAAATTTTAAACAACTATTAAGTTATTTACATAATTAACATTGCGGGTGACTTTCTTGTACAATAATCTAATGTTGAAACTCGTAAAACTAATTTATAATAAAAATAACATGGTAAATAGTAATTGTTATTGACGACCTAACAATGTTGCGTTATCACGTTCTATACAGTAGTGCTTGACAACTTCCAATTCACGAATATCCAAATAATCGGTAAAAATATTAAAATAATACAATTAATGGAATAGAGATTTTGACAGAGATGTACATTTCGTCACTTTGATTGATGAGGAAATAATTATTGATGTTCGCGACGCTGATAATTCAAGTAATAGTAGTAATTCTTAATAAATAGCTATTTTCAAATAGAGTTTTTGTTTTTAATTAATCTAATCGTACTAAATATGATGAATAGATTCTATGCTGAAATAATTAAATTTGTTTAGTACTAATTTAGCACTTAATTTATTCATCACCTTTTTGAAAAATAAAAAATAAACCGATTATTAATTATAAAGAATCAATATCGATTTCTCAGTAAAATCGAATATTTTCGATAGCGATTATTTGGTGCACATACCTAGACAACTTACTCCGACAGCTGTCAAAGTGCACTTCTTAGATTAGATCATGGAAGTAATAAGTACTCTGTACAACGAGTACTTATTACTTCCATGGTTTAGATAGACTATAGTTCATTTATTTATATCTCTCATTCAGGAGCTACCCAAGTCTACCTCATACCGATCAGGTGTGGATGCTCGTGCGATATCAACAATACCTATCGCGTACGTACCAGGCAGGGGGGGGGACACAGTCGTTTTTTAATATAGCGCTATTTAGATCACGTTTCTGAGTGTTTTGTTTGCTATGACACTAATAATGTTAATAACTAAAACTAGATGGCAGAAATTACTCTATTTAAAATAATAAATTAAATAACCGATATCTTATAGACTTTTATTTTATTCAATTATTTTTTTATATTATTTTCAATACAATATAATTATTGTACAAATAAATGAAAATTATTACACCAAAGAGTTCAAAGTACAACGTTTTACTTTATTTTAATGACACAATCGAACCATAAAGTCATTATTTTCTAATTAAAAAGTTGTAAATGTCTATTTGACGCTGCCGATTGTAATGTCTAGCATTAATAAAAAAAACATAAAAAGTTTAATGAGTGCGTAAGTTTTGTTTACTTATATACGTTGAGTTCACTTTGTTCTCTTCCGTCTTGAAATTCATTTGAAAGATCTTATAACTATATATAAACATGGTGGAGTTTATTTGCAAAAGATGCTTTAAAATATAATTAAATGAACAAATAAATCATCCCTGTCTCCTGTAAGTACCTACATACCAAATATTTTTTCAACAGAACAGATATTATAAAATCCGATTACGAAATGAAAAATTGATGTCGCAAGCGGGATTCGAACCCGCGCCTATTGGGATTCCGGCCCAATCGTGCTGCCACTACACTACCGCGACCAATTGTAGGACATGCAAATTTTCATCTCGTATTGTATTTACGTCTTAAGGTGACGGTGTGCTATCTACCCGACAATGTTTACACAATGTTGTTGGTAAATGCTAAAATTTCAGTAAATTTAAATAACAAGGTTGTGTCATCGTTTAATACAATTCTAACTGTAAAGTTTGAAGTATTAAGCCTATAACATTGTGTAAACATTGTCGGGTAGACGTAAATACAATACGAGATGAAAATTTGCATGTCCTACAATTGGTCGCGGTAGTGTAGTGGCAGCACGATTGGGCCGGAATCCCAATAGGCGCGGGTTCGAATCCCGCTTGCGACATCAATTTTTCATTTCGTAATCGGATTTTATAAATTAAGCATATTAAATGCTAAAATTTCAGTAAATTTAAAGAACAGATATTCTTAATATTAATTAGATTGTATTGCACGCCTCATAAGCGAAGCGTTGAGGTCTTGCTCTACTCTCGACTTATGAAAATCAAGCACTTTTCAAACCTAAAAATGATTGTATCTTTCTCACATTGCACTTATAGGATAATATTATTATACACATGTCAAGAAAAAACATTCGTCTAAACGTATTTGATATTTTTAAAAAGCAAGCATTTTGTTTAAAGTAAGAAAAAAGTTGATTAATAAAAATATTCGAGGCCGTCCGGGTGTTACCGTAAAGCATCTGGCATTCTGTCGACCGTAAATATGAATGTATCGAAGTTTTTCTTTTATTAAAAGCTTCATAATCGCAACGCGCTGTTTCCTTTCGAAAATGGCTTGGTAATTCTTTGTCGTTTAATTGCAATTAATAAAAAACTAAACTGCTTAGTGTATGTATACTTTATGAAAATTGGGTTCGTTGTATTTTTTGTTCGTCCATTCGGACAAGCAAAGCGAATAAATCCCATTCAGCCTATACAGCTATGTTTAGCTCTACGTCGAGAATGGCACAAGATATCTAAAGTATTTCTTTTTCTTTCATTACGAGTATGTACAAGCTTTTATTTAGTTTCACCTGTCCCGTTGTCTGTAATCAAATCTTGCAAGTTAAATTTGATCCCCTTTCCGGTTTCCGATTGAGCTGAAATTTTGCATGCATGTATAAATTAGATGACAATGCAATATTATTGTGACCTAGAGCTGACCTGATGATAGACCTGGAAGCTGGCCATAGGCACTCCGTAATTAAACGACGCAACCCGATCGAAATTGGGCTTGTTTGATTCGTCTTGACGAGTACTTTGTTACTATTTGGAAACCAGGGTCTGATCATGGACCTGGAAGCTGTCCATAGGAACTACGTAATTAAGCGACGCAACCTCATCGAGTTTGGGCTCGTTTGATTCGTTTTGACGAGTACTTTGAGAATATATGATAACCAGGGTCTGACGATGTTCCTGAAACCTGGCCATAAGAACTCTGTAATTAAACACCGCAACCCCATCGAGTTTGGGCTCGCTTGATTCGTCTTGACGAGTACTTTGATACTATATGGTAACCAGGGTCTGATCATGGACCTGGAAGCTATCCATAGGCACTCCGTAATTAAGCGACGCAACCCCATCGAGTTTGGGCTCGCTTGATTCGCCTTGAGGAGTACTTTGATACTATATGATAACTAGGTTCTGATGATGGGCCTGGAAGCTGGCCATAGGAACTCCGTAATTAAAAGATGCAACCCCATGGAGTTTGGGCTCGTTTGATTCGTCTTGACGAGTATTTTGATACTATATGGAAACCAGAGTCTGATCATGGACCTGGAAGCTGTCCATAAGAACTCCATAATTAAGCGACGCAACTCCATCGAGTTTGGGCTCGTTTGATTCGTCTTGACGAGTACTTTGAGACTATATGGTAACCAGGGTCTGACAATGGCCCTGGAACCTGGCCATAAGAACTCCGTAATTAAACAACGCAACCCCATCGAGTTTGGGCTCGCTTGATTCGCCTTGAGGAGTACTTTGATACTATATGGTAACTAGGTTCTGATGATGGGCCTGGAAGCTGGCCATAGGAACTCCGTAATTAAACAACGCAACCCCATCGAGTTTGGGCTCGTTTGATTCGTCTTGACGAGTATTTTGATACTATATGGAAACCAGAGTCTGATCATGGACCTGGAAGCTGTCCATAGGAACTCCATAAATAAGCGATGCAACTCCATCGAGTTTGGGCTCGTTTGATTCGTCTTGACGAGTACTTTGAGACTATATGGTAACCAGGGTCTGATGATGGACCTGGAACCTGGCCATAAGAACTCCGTAATTATATATCCATATCGCTAACGTTGCGCCTCAGAGTACCAGGGCGAACCCTGTTATACTGAAGCCCTTATCCCTCCACAATGGACCTCTGGGATGATGAACCCTGTTTGTCCTATATTTGTGGGAACAACACGAATAATAAAATACTAAAAAGTTAAAAATAAAATTAAAGAAAAATATTTTTTTAAAAACAAGCTTTTATTATTTGCTAATATAATAAACTAAAAAGTTAAAAATAAATTAACTCTTATCAGATATATAACACTTTATAAGTTCATTGTAACCTTTAACGATATTTTTATTAATCTTCAACAACAAAATAATTCCATATCGTACATAATTATATATTTTTAACACTAAACTTTACACCATAATTATTAAATCTGCCCGTTTTTTCACAGTCCCAATTTTATAAATAAAAGTGTGTTGCATTTTTTAGCAAATAATAAACAGCTTGCTTTTAAAAAAGGATTTTTTCTTTAATTTTATTTTCATTTCTGGCATTGACTAATAGTAAATGATAATTAATATAAAAATTATGAGGCGTGCATTTTTGGATTTTCCAAATTATTAAATACATTATACCCACATACATTTCAAAAAATATGAAATTATAATGGTTACAGAAATGAGTTAAATCGACCAATTTCTAATAGTAGACCATGAAGAATGCTGAAATCAATAAATTACTATGAATCTATATAATTCATTTATCTTTGTAGTTAGTATCTATTCTCATGTCTACTGCAAAATCTTTTAAAGTTAACTTAGAACATTAATAGTAAACAATAAATGTAAAATATTTACACCGTATGTAACCATGTAAAACTAAAATGGGCTTTATTTCCTTTTTAGCCACGATCAATTAACATTTGCCAAATCCCGAAAAAATCCAGGTGGAATGGATGCAAAAGTCATTGAAAGCTAAAGAATGATACACATTTTGAAGACTTTGAGAAGAAATAATAGATATTTACCAGACAAATTAAAAATTCTAAATAATCGATTGAAGAAAGAAAAGAAAGCAAATAGTAATTTTCGATTTAATAAATATTATACCTCAAAATTCAAAGTTTCTTTGGCTCTCTATAAGAATTTTGAATTAGGACCTGAGACTATTTCTCTATATTCTTTGAATTGCTAAGTAGTAAAGATCTTAAGACTTTTTAGATCGCACTTATAAATCTACATATCGATGGGTTCTATGTATATGAGCCTATGTGTTAAGTAGAGAGAAGTAGAGAGAGAGAGTGTTCAATAGAGGCTCTCAAAAATATATCAAATTTATAATTTGAGAGCCTCTATCGAAAAGTTGATACTTTGCACATTGGCCCATATACAAGGACCCATCGGTAAAGGATACAAGGATAGTATTATACACACATGTAAATGTGTGTGTGTGTGTGTGAGAGAGAGATGTATCTGTTTGTAAGAAGTATCTAGGTGTGTGTGTGAGAAGTATGTGTGCGTGTGTGTCCGAATTGCGCATGCGTGGGTAGGAAATAATTATTGAGTCGCGTAATAGATGGCGCTTTCATTGACATTAATGGCAACTAAAATAATCGAGAGTGGCCGCTCTATTTCCAATGTATTATATTACTCTATGGTACCAGGTCTCTACTCAACATACTCGGTGAGCAAGTGCCATACTAGGTTTTTAAACCTATACCAGAAATACCAGAATGTGCCTTATCGTTCATAGGGAGTATGTACTATTTTGTGTTTTATTATTTTTTGTAATTATCCAATAACTTAGCGGGAATTGAACTATATATTCAAAATGAGTAAAAGAATCTCATCGCAAATAAGTGAGAAAAGTCCAAATAAGAAAACAAAGATTTCAGACTCAAATAATTACTTCCATAAAACTTTACGTGAAAGTGGACTTAATTTGAAACACCCACCCGGTATGTGCGTAGCTGTAAAAGAAACGATACATATTATTCGAAATATCAAGAAAAACCTTGAAAAACACTTAGAATACCCTAGAAATGTATCTGACTTTTTTTCTGATTTTACAACAGAGTGTAAAGAATTAAATGTTTTCAAACATTATTTATTTCCCAACATTGTCAGAATGTCAGAAGACAGCGGTGAAGAATTTCCTGTAACAGATAGTGTTATCAAAATTTTATTAAATGTACCTATCATACAAAATAAGTTAACTGATTACATATTTGAGAAAGCTATTGATCTAGCCGCTTCAGGAAACTGTGAATCTTGGATACAAATGATATTAAAATGCTTCTCATCTCTGGACAGCATTACCAATACAGATAAAATGTCTATAAATCTTATAAATTTAATGGATGTTACAGATGAAAAAATTGTTAAATTAGAAATTATCACAGCTATACCAGATATTATTGGAGATCAAGAACATGACAATATAGCAGCAGAAATGAGTAGAATTTTAAGCAGCGACTATGACTTAATACCGGCTATATTAGACTGTCTATCTTATCTCTGCTTAACGGATGCTCAATATGAAGAGCTGCAAAAGAAAACGCTTAATCTTCTTATGACTCTTACAAAATTTAGTTATTTTCCTAACTTTGTCAAGTTTTTGCTTTTACCTGGCAGGATGAGTAATAGCACTTATTATGAAGCTGTTCAAGGTTTAAGAAATGCATTAGATTGGCCGACCACAGAACAGTCTAAAGATGTAGCAACAAGCCAAGTCCTTACAGCTACAGCAATTAGAAATTCTATGATTTCATCTAAACTTGTTAGCAATTGTTGGTTGAAGACAATATCTTCATGTAAAGTTCATAATGATTATAAACCTATAGATTTTATCTTATTCATTATATTATATTCAACTTCAGAGGATAAGAAAAACCAAGTGGAGAAATTGATAAGAAGACACATAAAAAGCGATATATTAAAAAAAGAAATCATAAATAAATCATTCAATAAATTTAAACCAATATTGAAGGAATATTTGAATCATCTGATTGGTTTAATAAATTCTTTATTAAAAACAAAATCTGATCCGATCGTAGAAGACTTTGCTTCACATGTGTATACTTTAATGTTTGAAGAATTAGAAGAATGCTGCCCAACTATTGTTGCAGAGCTCTTGCAGCTAGGACTGGATTCTAAACAATATTTAATGAGTATTTTGATCATATTAAATAATGTAGCATTAAAAGACATATCCCTTTTAAAACCATTAAGTGTCCAAATGTTAACACTTTTAGATAGAATGGATGATATATCACTCACTGAAGTTAAAGCTGTCATGAACTTGTTATGTGCTCTTGCCTATAGCTATGAAAATTCTATTATAAGAGATGATATATATATGATTATAAGGAAGGAACTAGGTTCATCTAGTCCAAACATCAAAATCCAAGGAATACTTGCAGCAATCCATGCTGTTAAACACTTGATGGTTGCTAAATGTGATGATGCAAATAAAGATGCACCATGTGATGCAAGTTCTAATTCAATAATTCATTTACCTGAAGGTGACATCAGAGAGGCTGCTCAAATAATTGAATTGGTAAGCTGTAGTACGAGACAATTCCCTGATATGATATCATTCTTTTATGATGAACTAGCCCAAATTATATCTTCTTCTCCAAATATCAACAAAAATTTTTTGGCTTGGTTGACTGATGCTGTTACAAATGATCTTCAACAGAAATTTATTGTAGATACTGTTGTAGACAAAATTGGTGATTTGCAATTAACCATGCAATATTGTCTCAATTCAGATAGTGAGATAGAAGAAGTCATAGCTATTAATATTGCTGAGTTGACTATAAAAGGAAAATCAGAAATATTTATTTTACCTTCTCTTTTACAATTAGTACAGATATTACACTCAAAACAGAATAATGGTGATCTTTCAGGTATTGATGCACTTCTAGGCTGTCCAGTTGTATTGCCCAAATTTAATTTGGATTCAGTGGAAGACTTGAATTCAGCTACATTAATAAGTATCTTAGATTGTTTATTTCATTGTGTCAATTGGTTTAGGGAATTAGTTAATGCATTTGCACTTCTGGATGATGAAGGTTTGAAAAATAGGACCCTGATTAGAGTAATACACATTGAAGAGTTAGAGACGTTTATTAAAGACATTTTATTAAAAACTAAAATATTGTATAAACCACCAGTTGGCATTAATGTAAACAAATATACAGGAGAACAATCAGAAAAAATATCTATTAAATTACCAACCAATAAACAAAAATCAAAAATATCAGCACAAGATGATACAGTACTACCTGAAACTTTAAAATCTCAAGCGACTCAAAATAATGCATCTATTAAAAATTGTTTGGAAATCTCACACAACATGCCTTTAAGACCTTTAAATATAAATGCACTTCAATTGATTAAGACAGATCTGACGAATGAAGACTCTGGCACAAAATTAACCATTAAATCTTTGAACTTCTTATTGAAATGTGGTCATAAGAACATTGAAGATAATTTGATATCCAGAATTAAGAAGAAAACATTTCTGACTAAACAGGAAATTGTTCCTTATCATGCTGCAACAGCTGAAAAATGTGCAAAAGCTGTTAGTTCAATATTACCAATATTGGTGGAACATTTGAAATTTGTAACCCATTCTTTAGATAGAGCCGTAACTGACAATCAAGATGGTGAGATATTATTTACTTCAGAAATTATTAATTACTTAACTTGCTTAGAATATATTTATAGTTTATGCACAAACTATTTTAAATGGATTGGGTTTAAAAACAATGAGCATAATGCTTTACTAAAGAGTTCATTGCAGACTTTAGGAAACCAAAGTATAGAAGTGGTATCTCTTAAAGAATTGATAATAGCCGTTGCACACTTCTTACAAAAGCATGAAAAATATTGTTTGCAACTATCTACTGCAGTGTCTTTAATAGAATTCTTACACAGTATTCAATATTATTCTGAAAACAGTGTGGTACAAAACATATTGAAAAAAATTGTAGAAAATTTCTTATCCAAGCAATGGAAGACTCCTGATAATAATTTGGAAAAAGGTGTAAATTTTACTCAAAGCATAGACCGACTGTCAGTTATTTACTTTATTAATATTGAAATTTTTGTATTAAAGGATCTTACCTTTCAATTGACCCAGGAAATAAAATTATTAAAATCACGCACTGATACTTTAAGTAATTTCAAAAGTTTTAACAAAATGAATTTCTCCATACTATACCGAAACTTAGGTAACGCGCTCTACAATACAACGAAAACGCATTTGGAAAAAGGGTTAACAAATTCTGAGCATTTAGAATTATGGAAAGATGTGACTACAATATTGAAGAGTATGTCAGAAATAGCAAAATCCTTAGAAACTAGAAATAACTTGGCTGTGTTTTTTAAGAAAGCTCCACCTATACTTAAACTTTTTGAGTCCCAAGGTATACCTATTATAGAGTTACAGCTTAAAAATGATACAGAGAAAGTATTAGAGATTTTGAAAATACTCCAACAATCTACTAGATTTTTACAGATGTTATGTTGTCATTCAAGATTGAAAAAAGACACTGTTTTGATGACTAAAGTACCCCATGTAAGACAATTACTTGACACTTTAGTTTTCAAAGTAAAAGCTGCTTTAGCTGCCAATAAATGTTCTGAAGCATTTTGGATGGGCAATCTAAAAAATAAAGGTATTCATGGTGAAGTTATAGCTTCTCAAGAAATAAGTGATGATGACACTGAGGAATGTGAGGAAGAATTACCTGTGGATGAGAATACAGATAGTGACGATGATATGATAAATCCTGAATCCAGAAGCAGCAGTGCTATTGTTTGAAGATACTCGTGTAATAAAATTCATTTGGAATTAAGATTCAGTTGGTCTTACTGGTTGTCAATATGGCTACAGGATATGACAGCACAAGTGGCTAACTAACATTTAGTTGATTAGGCAGCCACTCATGCTTTATAAATAATGCAAGCGCAACTCAAGCCTGTTGGGCATTAATTGCACCACATGCTAGTCCTTCAGTTAATAAACTATAGAGTATCCATCCATCCATTTTATTGTCTTGTAATATTCTAAGTTGTCGAAAATAGCGTAAATCTTAATTACTAGACAAAATTAAGAGATGTGGAATACTACAAGGAACTATTCTTCGTCTCTTTTCTGTTTAAAGTTACTTAGATGAAAGGTAACTTTGATGTGCGAAAGTGTTCTAAATAGTTTATGTTACGCTAGTAATACCGGATGCTCTTTAAATCAAAGAATATTTTCTCAGTTACCTATACATGTACCTACCTACAGAGAAAAGTGATATATTTTTAAATTACCAAACGTCGGCACAGGCCTTCTCCATAATACTTAATTTGGCAAAAAGGGGTGATGACATTGGATTTCCGTCACGTGAACATAAAAAGAAATATAGTTACCACCGAATTGAAACTAAGTCAAAACAATAATTTACAATCTATTTTTTTTTTTTTTTTTTGGCGGCGGGCTACGGTACGTCAAACCCCGCTAATCCGTCCGGGGCGACAGGAAAAGCGGCGTAAGACCCCGTAGACCCGCCCTACAATATACCTCTCGACGCCGTACGGGTGGGTCACTGGTACGCGGTCTTTTACTTCAGTGGCCCACCCGGCGGTCTACCCTCACGGGTATCCTCGCTGTAATGTCGACGCCCGGACAGTTTGCACCGTCGGGGCGTCGTCCTCACGCGGTGGCCTCGCTCCCAGGGCGACCAGACTAATCCCCGGTCCGGTCACCCGCTGCCTCGGCTAGGGCGGCATGAGGCGGAGGTATTCACGCCTCCGCCGCCCCAGTCGCCGGTGGCGGCGCGAATCCTCGAAGAGAAGTTCTTCTCGGATTCGCTCCGCCGCTTCCTTCTGCGAGATGACGTCCTCGCAGAAGGCGGCGACCGCGTCACAATTCCTCTCGCTGTCGACCATCGCTTTCACGACGGCCGGCAGCGAGAGGTCGGCACCGATAGCAGCGACAAGGGCATGGCGCTGCCGAGCCCAGGTCACGCAGACCTCGAGCGTATGCTGCGCCGTGTCCCGGTCGCTGCCGCACTGTTGGCAGGACGGAGTCGTCTCCATCCTTGCGACTGTGTACAGGTACTTGCCGAAGCAACCGTGCCCCGTCAAGACCTGCACCAGCCGGAAAGAGAGGACTCCGTGCCGCCTCTCCAGCCACTCCATCAGTACGGGCCGGACGGCCTCGATGACTCGTAATCCGAATCGAGGCCGCTCCAGCCGCGTGGCCCAACGGGAAAGAACCTCCCGGCGAGCGTCCTCACGCCAGGTGGCCAATTCGCTAGACGAAACATCGCCACCTTCTTCGCGAGTTGAAGACACCCGCCGATATATTTCGGCGAGCATTTCCGCCTCCAAGTCCCAAGGGGGCGTTCCGGCCAACACGCATGCAGACTCGGTCGCAACCGTGCGGTATCCGCGGATAGCCCTGACCGCCATGGCTCTCTGCGGTCTCCGCAGAATAGCCCTAAGGCGGACGGTCAGAAACCTCGCCCACACGGGAGCGCCGTACAATGCCATTGAACGGATCACCCCCGCATATAGCCGTCGACTCTCGAAGCTCGGTCCGCCCAAGTTCGGCATCAGCCGAGATAGGGCGAACGCCGAGCCGACTAGCCGGGGAACAAGTCTACGGAAATGCTCCCGAAACCACCAGTTCCCGTCGAGCACCAGACCCTAATACTTCATATGGGCCTGGATACTGATGGGGACGGAGTTGACGACGATCGAGACGCCGACGGGCGGCCCCATGAAACAGGAGCGCCTCTGTCTTCTCCAGGGCCACCCTAAGCCCCAGCGCCTCGATACGCCTGACCATCTCCTCAGATTTGCAATCTATAAACGTTGGCCATGGATTTTAGGTTATTGAGTTTTATGCTTAGTAAATTGTATAATTAGTTTATTATGCTAAGAAATTTGTACAATAGGTTTTTTTATTTACAATTAAAAAAATCAAGCCTTCTA
The DNA here is from genome assembly GCA_905163515.2 of Lymantria monacha. Taxonomy (NCBI): domain Eukaryota; kingdom Metazoa; phylum Arthropoda; class Insecta; order Lepidoptera; family Erebidae; genus Lymantria; species Lymantria monacha. Next base: position 9,758,475 of record LR991082.1, read on the forward strand.
ATGTCTATTTCAATTACTATGGAATCAACGATTGATTGCCACCAATTCGATTTTTAAATGAAGTGCAATATACCGTTGCCTCATCCTGTGAAATATGGTCGATGTGCGCCCAGTTTGAATTCACCATAAACGGCGTAGTGGTCTAAGCAGCAGCCTTCTAATTAAAAGTGCCATGAGTTCGATCTCCACACAGCTGATTTTCATATAGGTATGATTTTACAGATTCAGTGTAATTAACGGACGCACCGTTAATATTATATGTTAAATTCTCGCGATGTAATGATCCTTATTTAATAGTACAGGTCTTTATAAATACGTGAAAGGTTAATAATTAGATTTCGTTCAACCGTGATTTATAGTTACATGTGATCAGGCTTTTTTGGAAGTCGCGTGTAGTAATTTTTGCAGGTTCTAAGTATGGTTACTTAGAACCTGCAAAAATTACTTGCACGGGGCATTATGGAGGATCAGCAGGTAAAAATAAGAGAAAGTTTAGTAGAGATAGTGAGACATGTCTTGTATGGTAAAATATAAAGATTTGGGACTTTGTGGGTAATTTTATAAGTTTTTCCACGAAATTTAGTCTGCTCCTCGGTCCACTTCATTTGTCTGTTACTTGACACTGCGAAGTTGTTTACGACAGTTTTTTAATATTCGCCATTTGGGCAGTGAGTGCTGGGAGAACGCGGGTATGCAGTGGAGGCTACATCACAGTAAAAATATACGGATTATAATTACTTTTGACTTCGCATCTGTACTTTTAAACTTGCGCTTATCATTTAGCAACGCCGCTATTTACACGTTGATTTTAATAATGACCTGACACTTATGCCTGTAATTCACACTTGAACAACACTATAAATCAGGTCTCATGATAAAAAACAAAACTATTATTATTATAAGGTCAAGTTTATTGAAGTATGCTTAGTACAATCTCTGGGGTGGTCCCATTGTAGACTTCATATGTAGTGATCGTACATTCTGCCAATGTTTCTTCAGCAGCGATACAAGGAAATTGATTGATAAGTGAACATTCTGTGCCAGCTCATCGGGCGTCATGTCGACATGGCCTACAGCCACAGAAAGACACAGCACCTGAAATTATGGAAGACAGTTTTTCAATTTATTTTTCTGATGAAGTAGATGTGAGTGAAACAAAACAAACAGTAAAGTTTTATTTTTATACATAGAGTACATAAAAAGTCCCTTAACTAGTATGGCCCAAACCTAACTCCCTCCTCCTCCCTCCCTCCATCGTAACATAACCACATTGGCTAAACAAATCTTCAATTTATGACTTATGCTCGAGTATACCATTATAGGCTGATTTTTTTTTTCTAAGAATTCAAAACAGATTATTGGTATAGCTTTACATCAGTCATTTGTGAGAGCTTCAATTACTCAGATAACCTAAAAATTGTGATCATTGGTAGACCTTTCCAAACTGCAATACTGGGTCTGGACCTGTCGCTGGTAGATAAATTTCAGTCCTATGTCCACATCGTTGGTTAAATAGAAAAGTGACATTATAAATACGTAATTCCACAGTATAAGCAATTAGTGTTTTTTGAAATGATACTTCTTTATCGGCGTTGGAAAAAAAAATACCGTCACATTTTTCGGTTACGCGTCATCTTTTTTATTTGAAGGGAAACTTTTTGCGCACATGAGGGTAAAATTTTTACGCGAAACGAGAGAGAGAGTACACACTATTGGTTGATGTATGTAAAATAGATTTAAAAAAATAGTTTGCTAAAAAGTTTCACTTCTGATATGTGTACATTGTACACACGCATAATTGTTTGCAGTGTTGCGTGCAGCTTAATATTGAATAACACTTCTGTCAGCATAGTTTTTGACATTAAATTTGATGATTTATATTTTTTTTTTATTAAATTTTTTGTTCAAATTTTTTGAGAAATGTCACTTATTTTTAACTGGCAACATGATAGGGTTTTTCTTAATGATATATAAGACTGCATAAAATAATAAATATTCATTACCTTCTTCATCTGGAATTTGATGGTAGCTTTCACTTCATCAATTTTCATTGTCATGGATTCCTGGTGGGAGAGAAGACCAGGGAACTTGCCTGCCTTATTTAGACCAGGCCCAAGTAGACGGGGAATCTGTTTGATGAGCGATTCAGATGCAAGGAAAGCATCATACCTGGAGATTAAAACATAAATGCCTTAGTAATGGCACAGATCTCACTTGACATTTGTTTCTAATCATATCAGCACAATATAGGTCCCATTACAGGTCTCAAGCATACTTCACTATATGAATATCAGTTTGGTTGCTATAAGGTTTAATTTGAATTTTTCCTGTCTTGTATAGATGTTATAAAAATTGTATAGCCCTTAGTCGTCTTTTATGACCACATTGTCTTCTACAAATCTCAGCAAGAGTGGTGAATTGTATTCATAACAAATAAGTACAGAAAGACATGTGTATATGCAGATAAAATTAAGACTGAAATTCTATGAATCTGATACTAAAAACCTGAAAATAAATACACTAATAGTTAACTACAGTGTATGTTCTAGTAAAAAACTTACTTCTTAGCTAGTTTCTTCACTAGCTTTTTGTTCTTGTTCAGCTTCTTGAGTGCCTCAGCATCCATGCAAGGTACATTTTGAGTCTTAGCTTCATCACAATGTTGCTGATCACCCAATACACACACTTGCATTTTGGGCCTTGGAATATACTTGAGCCTGTAAAAAAATAATGATTAAAAAGGGAACATAAAGGTAGGGGATGTTTAAAAGTCCAATTAAATTCGTCAGTGATAAATATTCTCTTCAATATCAACAGATAATACATGCAATAAAGAAACATCATTAAAGTATAATTACTTCAAAAACACCTATGCTATAATAATCATACCTGGACTCGTGACTTCGTACTTAAACTAAGTCGGAAAGCCAAGGCTTGCCTACCCGTTATTTAAAGACTCTGGGTAAAGTCCCGTCAGTTAAAAACTGACTCCCTGTCCAGATACATTTTGGTGGTGCTAAAAATCAATCAAGTTGTCCACAAAAATGCTCTTTCCAGGTAAACGTACTTGACAGTGCCCGAGAAACGCTTGTCCTTCTGTGGGTCATAATTCTTCAGACCAATCTGCAGCTCGACTGTTTCTAAGAAATTACGCTTTTTGTCCTTCGATGACTGCAGGACAGCATTCACGCACTCGTAAAGAGTGTCACGCGAAACTTTAGACCTAAAATAAAAAATAGAATGTTTTAGCACTACAATTTTGAGGTTAACCGGATTTAAATCAGCACAATTTATTTTCTAAATAATGAATACAGATTATTTAACAGTTAATAAATGCTCATTAAAACATAATTATAATAAAATTGTTTAGTTGATTTCAAAGATATTAAAAGATTACTTACGACATGATGGGAGAGTAGTCCTCCTTTCTTGTTGTCAATGAATTGAAAGAACGTGACAAGATCGACAGAACAACCGCTTGACATCTGACAGCCAACTAGGCTTGTTTTTAATAATCGACTATTGTATCGATACAAAACTATATGTTCATAATCATATATGACAGCCATGGTATTGTATTTTTAAACAGTTTTATTTCTATATTGGAGAAACTCTCAATAAATAATCTCAAAAACCTGATTAGTAGCAATATATTAAATTTTATGCATCCTCTACTGTTGGGTGAACATGAGTCCAGTATTTTTAATGTATTACGGACCCGTCGAATTACAGGCCGATTGCGATAACATCCTTGCTCTCCAAGATAATGGAGAAAATAATTAACCATCAGCTTCTGCTACTGCAGAACAGAAGGTACTCCTTGAGGATCATCAGTTGATCAGTGACCGCTAATATGGCTTTCGTCATGCCCGATCGGCTGGTGATCTTCTTGTGTACCTCACTCACCGTTGGGCAGAGGTCTCGGAGGGCAAAGGTGAGGCGCTAGCGTTCAGGCTAGATATTGCAAAGGCGTTCGACTGTCGTCGACGGCTTCTGCTCCGAGACCATGATCATTAATGCTGGTGTATCACAGGGCTCGGTGCTCTCCCCGACGTTGTTTATCCTGCATATCAACGAGTTGCTGTCTATAGAGAGTATACGTTGCTATGCGGATGACAGCACGGGCGAGGAGCGATACACAGAACATCAAATTGGCCGTCGAAGTATGTTACAGGAGAGATGGGCTCAACTTGTGTCTGAAGTTGAGTGCTCTCTGGGGCGGGCCTCGAAATGGGGTGAACGGAACTTAGTCCAGTTCAACCCCAGTTCGAGCAAAGTCCAGTTTGGAAGTTATTTGGAGGACAAAGCCAAATTGGCAAGCAAAAAATTAGGCGTGCTGAGTAGAGCTAAGCGGTACTTCACGCCGAGACAATGTCTTGTGCTATACAAAGCACAAGTTCGTTCTCACGTGGAGTACTGCTCTTGTCTCTGGGCAGGCGCGCAAAGGTGTGCTATTCGAATCGTCGATGATCCCAATCTCACGGATAGACTGGAGTCGCTGGAGCGGCGGAGAGACTTTGGGTCTCTCTGCGTAGTCTACCGGCTCTTTCACGGGCAGTGCTCTGAGGAACTGTTTGACTTGGTACCACCGTCGCCGTTTTATTATCGTACCACTCGACACCGTAGCAGGGTTCATCCATTTCCCCTGGAAACGATGCGATCCTTGACAGTAAGTTTCAAGCGATCATCTCGCCCACGCACGTGCAAGATCTGGAATTAACTACTATAAGAGTACAACAAACAAACGACATAGATATACACTTAAACATTTATAACAACACTAGCTTCCGCCCGCGACTTCGTCCGCGTTGAATGGTTACTTTGGGCTAACGTTAACTTCAACTCGCGAATTCGTTTACGTAAAAGGTGGAAATATTTTAAATAATACACACATTAAAGCTGTTTTAGGTACCTACATGACGCTTTTATTATAGTTCATCTAATCTAAGAAGTGCATTTTGACGTTTCGCATCTTTTAATACACAATAACCTTGGTCAAACGTATACACATGATTGCAAACAATGAGCGTTTTCCAATTACAGCATTAGAGCGCATTATGCGGCTTAATGCTCAACGTGCTAATCGATACCAACTCAGTGACAGAAAATTGAACAAGTGTTTTTTCTTTAAGTTGGCATTGATTTACGGTTGTACAAGTAACAGCAGATCTGTATGTTATCTGTATGTTACTTGTACAACCGTAATTCAATGCCAACTTAAAGAAAAACACTTGTTCAATTTTCTGTCACTGAGTTGGTATCGATTGCACGTTGAGCATTATGCCGCAAAGTGCGCTCTAATGCTGTAATTGGAAAACGCTCAATAAATCTGAAATTTTAAAGAACTATTAAGTTATTTACATAATTAACGTTGAGGGTGACTTTCTTGTACAATAATGTAATGTTGAAACTCGTAAAACTAATTTAAAATTAAAATAACATGGTAAATAGTAATTATTATTAACGATCTTACAATGTCATTGGCCTTAGTCTGGCAGTGGATGTCATTCAGGACAATAATGTCCAACACGTCAGGGAGGTGGTTCACATAATCCGGGTAGTGAGTGGGTGTTTCAGGACCCAGAACCACGTGTCCCCGGGCTTCTGCGTATTGTTGGAGTCGTGATCCTGCCCAATTCCGTACCGACGAGTTCCAGGCGGGGTGCTTGGCGTTGAGATCCCCTGCAATAATAACGGGGGATGGCACGCCAAGGAGATCTTTGAGATCTGCGGTATCCATGATGGTTTGTGGAGGTTTGTACGTGGCATGCAGTTGAAGGTGGGTGCTATCCAGATGCAGCTCAACGCCAAGGGTATACAGCGTGTTATATGGTGGAATTGGTAGGGGCTGATGCACGACTCGTCTCTTGACGAGTACTGCCAGACCTCGGTAGTGTAGTTGCGCGGTGTTAGTCTCGTCCCTCCGATAAACGAGGAAACCCGGGAATTTTATTCTACCTGCAGGTCCCAGGTGCGTCTCGCTTATCAGTGCACGTCTATGTCCTGTTCCTGCAGTAAGAGGCGGAAGAGAGCGGCCTTTCGAGCTAGGCCGCGGGCGTTCCAATGGATAAATTTGAGGACCTTGTTATCCATGGAGGTGGTTTTGTATAATGTCTGCTATGCTTTCTAGCAGCATGTTTTTAATATGGTCTGAGACCTGCTCGTCCTCAAGCGCTTCCAGAACCTTGTAAAGGCTGGCGATGATGCCCCGGGTGTTGTGGGGGCCGGCGTTTCTTGAGGACGATCTGGGAGGGCCCGCACTGGGGGTCCTTTTAATTGCTGGCTTGAGTGCTGATGGTTGAGCAGGCACAGCAGATTCTATAAGGGCTGATGGGCCCATGGCTTTGGTTGCCGGTGGTTTAGGTGGAGGGGCACTGATGTTGTTGCCTCCTTTAGTCGTTGAAGCGTCTCGGGGGGTCGGGCCTTGGCCTTTTCCTCTCTTGTTCTTCCGCCTCTTTTTGATGGTGGAGCCGCGTTGTGTGGGGGCGTGTGCGTCTACCATCAGCGTCGCTCCCTCACTGGTGACAACAACTGTCCCCGCCTTCCGGTTCCTAGTTTCTTTTTTCAGCACCGGACAATTGATGTGATTGGCTGGGTGCTCTCCGCCACAGTTCGCACAGGTGGCGGGTTCTTCTCTTGGGCGAAGACAGTCACGGGCGGCATGCTCCTCGTCACAACATACGCAAGCCATGGTACGGTGGCACTGATGGCTGGAGTGCCGGAATTCTTGGCAACGGCGACATTGAGCTAGTCTTCGTCTGCCGCGCCAAGCTTCTATTTTCACTCCGGGCATGTTTAACATTTCAGTTAGCTCGTAGATGCCCGGAGTGGTATCTCTTTCTCGCTTGATGATTGCGAAGAGGATGCAACCTGGTCGTCTGCTGCGGGCCTTGATGCTGCGGACGTACTCTGGTTCGTACCCCAACATGCAAAGTTCAACCTCCACTTCCTCCGGGGTCGCGTTGCTCGGCAGTCCACAAATGGCCACCTTAAGATTGCGTTCTGCCGGGAGAGAGTAGGAGAACCAGCTGATTTGCTCGTGTTTCTCCAATTCGGAGAGGTACCATTGAATAAGACGATATTCGTCTTCGTCTTTTGGGATGAATCTAATGCCCTTCCCATAGGGGTGGGCGTTAGCGGTGCGTTCTAACATGCTTTTAATAACGCGTAAATGGTGCGCCCAGTTAGGGAAAGACTCGACCACCAGGGACGGGTAACGAACGTGCTTCTGGGTGGGAGGGGCTGCGGATGCTGGTGTGGTGGCTGTGCTAGTAGTAGGTCTTGTAGTAGAAGGGCCTGCCTGGGAATACAAATGTTGGGCCTCAGCAGTCGTGGCGGCGACTGTGGCGTAAGTTGTAGTGACAGCAGGAGTAGGCTGTCGTCGGTTTAGCCGGGGATCTAAGTAGGCCGTGGAGGCAACCTTACATTTCTTTGAAGCTTCTTCCTCTTCTTCCTCGTCTGAGCTGGTCCGCTGACGACGGGTGCGCGTGGGAAGAAAGGTCGCGGTGTGTGTCGCAAAGTTCGCGATGACGGTGGTGTTGTCAACGCTCATATCCGGTAGGGACCGCTGGGAGCTGGTCCTTGATATGAGGGAGGCGTGTGCAGGTGACTCCTCTCCCTCATCCCGAGGGGCGGAGCGTATGCTTGAGCGATCGCTTCCGGCGGGCGACCTGTGGGTCGAGCGAGTGCGGAAAAAATGCTGCTGCGGGGTGTAAGAGGCGGCGATGGGGTGTAGTGGTAGGTCCGCTGGGGTGCTAGTAGCCTGCGTGGGTATGATGCGGGCGCGGGCCGCATCAAAACGACTGGCTCTGCTAGTCGAGCGTGCTCTGGGCGGCAACGGGGTGGACGGTGTGAGCGCAGGGCTACTGCTGTCCGCACCCGGTGAAGCGAATGTACCGCGATGAAATGGTGGCGTCCTATGGCGGCCTCCTGCCTGTGGGCTAGGGCCGCGCATGGACTTACCACCGGGTAAGTCGGGCGTCTTCTTCACAGTGGAATCGTCGTTGCCGCGACCATATCAGAAGAGTAATACTCGGTTGAGAAAAACTCACGTGAGGGCGCAAGTGCTGCACGGTGCCGTGCCCGGTGTACGCGATGTGTAGTACCGCGGACACCGGAACGGTGAGTACAGCGTGTTGGTCCGGGCGGTAGTAACACTTAAGCACTATAAACACAGATACTGGTGAATACTATCAACTTCGAAACCAATCCGAATCCCGTCTACGCGTCTGTAACTTTTCGATGGGCGATAACACTACCTGCTGCTGTGTTTCCCGAGTGCTATGACATGTCCTTCTTCAAACGAGGTTTAAGAAGAGTCTTCTTTAAGGTAGGCAATGGCCTGGCTGCGCCTCTGGTGTGGCTAAGGTCCATGTGCAGCAGCATCACTTACCATCGGGTGTGCTGCTTGCTCGTTTGCCGCCATAGGCAATAAAAAAAAAAAGAAAAAAAAACACAAAGGTAAAATTGTATTAATTATATTAATATAGTAAAGTTGAATAGTATAATAGGTAAGGTAGAATAAAGTAAGTACCTTTTTCATAAAGTATACATATACTAATGACTAAGCAGTTTAGTTTTTTATTAATTGCAATTAAACGACAAAGAATTACCAAGCCATTTTCGAAAGGAAACAGCGCGTTGCAATTATGAAGCTTTTAATAAAAGAAAAACTTCGATACATTCATATTTACGATCGACAGAATGCCAGATACTTTACGCTAACATCCGGACGGCCTCGAATATTTTTATTAATCAACTTTTTTCTTACTTTAAACAAAATAATTGCTTTTTAAAAATATCAAATACGTTTAGACGAATGTTTTTTCTTGACATGTGTATAATAATATTATCCTATAAGTGCAATGTGAGAAAAATATAATCATTTTTAGGTTTGAAAAGTGCTTGATTTTCATAAGTCGAGAGTAGAGCAAGACCTCAACGCTTCGCTTATGAGGCGTGCAATAAACAATCCTGTTTGTTCTATTCTTTTCCCTTATCGCTTATACTTATTTTCAAAAAATCTTTTTAGTCAATTTATTAAACATGTACAATATAAATATACAAACACGTGATTTCACGCCTTTATTTATAAATTTGTCCCCTGCGGGGCTCGCGTAGAGAACACTGCGCCCCTCCAAATAGTCTGCCACCAGCCGCCTGAGGTACAGGGGCACTCCGTGGAACCGGAGCGCCTCCCTGATGCAGCTGAATGGCAGACTATTGAAGGCGTTGGCGATGTCCAACGACACCGCCAACAGCACTCCTTTGCCGGCGACAGCCTCCGCGGCCGTCTGCCTCAGGCGTAGCAGGGCCCCGATGGTCGAACGCCCCCTTCGAAACCCAAATTGAGCGTCCGACAGATCGGGCCCCACCTCTTCCAGGTGCCGGACGATGCGGGCAGCGAGGACACGCTCCAGCAGCTTACCCACATCGTCCAGAAGCACAATGGGCCTGTAGGCCGACGGCGAATCCGGGGGCCGTCCCGGCTTTGGCAGGAGAACCAACCTCCCTTCCTTCCAGCACTCAGGGAACTGTCCAGACGTCAGACAGGCGTTGAACAGTCGCCTGAGGCGAGGTTCGAGATGCTCGAGGAGCAACGTCAACACCCGGACTGGGATTCCGTCCGGGCCGGGGGCCGTGGTGGCGGAACGAATCTTCGCCACGGCTGCCCCCACTTCCGACTCCGTCACGGGCGGAACACTCTCGACGGCCTCCCGGTCGTGATCTGGCGAAGCCATGACCGGGGGCGTGTGCTCCGACTGCCGCGGGAACAGCTCCTCGACCACTCTACGAAGGAGGTCGGGCTGGAGGGTCTCGGTGAGGGGGGGGCCCTGCGCGCGAAGCTTATTCAGCGACGCGCGATACGGGCGACCCCAGGGGTCACGGTCAAGACCGTCCAGCATCTCCTGCCAACTCGCGTCCTTGGCGGACCGGATGGCCAGCCGAAAGGCGGTACGCGCACTGCGGTACGCCTCGTACAGCTGGCCCTCCCGCTCAACATCGCGGCGACGCCGCCGACTGCGGGTGTAGGACCTTCGGGCACTAATGCACGCCGCACGAAGGTCCGCCAGTCTTGGGGACCACCAGTAGACCCCCTGCCTCGGAGGTAGACGCCGCACCCTGGGCATGGCCGCATCGCAGACCTGCGTTAACGCACTGCGGATGCGGACAGCCTCAACGTCCACTCCATCCGCTGGGGGTGGTGAGGACAGCCACGTGTTCACGATGGCCGCCTCCGCCAGTAGGTCCCTATCCAGCCGCCCCACAGCCCACCGCGGAAATGCAGGAGCTCGGTCCGCCCTGTGACCCCTGCTGGGGTCCCGGAGAGGGGAGACCTCCATCCGGATGTAACGGTGATCCGACAGGGTCTCCGCCTCCTCCAGGACACGCCAGTTCCTCACTCGTGGTGCGACAGCGGGGCTAGCGAATGACAAGTCCACTATCGACCCACCCTGCTGTCGCACACACGTGTTCACTGAGCCTCTGTTTAGGACACAGAGGCCCAGTGACGCCGCCCACTCCACGATCGCCCGCCCGCGATCGTCCGTCATCGGGGACCCCCACGCCGTGGATTTGGCGTTGAAGTCCCCCAGGACCAGGACGAGGCCCGGTGCCAGTCGCCGTATCGAAGCCTCCAAGGTGGTGAGGGAGGCCCCGAAATCGTCCATCCTCCTATTAGGGGAGAGGTATACACTGTAGAGCGTGACCCCTCCCCAGTCCGCCGCGACAAATTCCTCGCCCCTATCCAAGAGGGATAAGGACGGGAAGTGCCGCTGCGTGGAGGTGACGATTGCCGCGGTTCCGTTCCGGCTGACCACCCAATTGGGGCGATCAGGCACGACGTACGGTTCCGCGACTACGGCTGCACCGATCGACCACTCCGCCATGGATTGCAGGAGGAGGTCCTGCGCACCGGCGGAGTGGTTGGTGTTGGCCTGCAGGAGGTGAGTAGACTGGGCAGCCATTAATGGGCTGTGTCCATCATCACCTCCTGGCTTGCGGCGGGCGATCGGGCCGCGCTAGGAGCGGGAGCGGCCGGGGTCGAAGGGCCGCCCCGCCCCTTTGGAGCCGAAGCCGGAGGTCTGCACGCCCCAGAGCCCATGCGGTGCTTGGCAGGCTTATTGCCCGCCGCACACGCGGGGCAGTGGGGCGGGGCGGCGCAAGATGCCGCCATATGCCCAGTCTGACCGCAGCGGAAACAGAGTCCGCCGCAGTCAAAGCAATTAGTGCATGTTGGCCGGGTGTGCCCGACCGCCATGCACTTGAAACACCTCGCAGGCCGGTGCTCCAGCACGGTGACTCGCGCTGAGCTCCAGCCCACGAGGAGCCTGCCTGAGCCGGCCAGTTGCCTGACCGACTCCACTGGGCACTGCACCCAGGCGGCACCTACGCCGCCCGGACCGGGCCGGATGGCGCCAACCCGGACGGTGTCTATGGGACACCCGGTTTTCGAGGCAATGGCCTCCCGGATGTCTTCCACCGTCACAGAGTCGTCCAAACCCGCGATGCGCATTTCGGCGCACTTTACGGGTCTGGCGATTTTGACGCCACCCTCCTCGGCGAACAGACCTCGCAGCTTCGACGCCACGTTATCGGCCGTCCTGGTGCCCTCGGCCCCAGGGAACTCTAAGATCCGAGCCCCTGTCCGGGCCTTGCGGGTCCTGGCTTCGACGCCTCCTATGTCGGAGACGTCGAGCTCCCGCCGGGCTTTCCTCAGAACGGCCTCATAGCTGAGGCCCCTTTCTGCCGCCTCAGGCAGCACAGTGATCACCACTGCAGCTGTCTTCGGCGGCCGGAGCCCCTTGCGCGGCCTCTTCCTTTTCTTCTCGCCTCCGGCTCCTGCCTGGGGAGCGGCGACCTCAGCGGCGCGCTTTGCCGCCGCTCTCCTTCTCTGGCCACGACTCTTCCTGCCGCGCTCGGCCACCTGCCAACCCTGTTCGCGCGCAGCGGGCGTGCCAGGCGCGGCAGGCGCAGTCACGGGTGCGCTAGTCGTCACCGGCGGTGTCGGTGCGGGCGATATCTGCGGTCCGGCAGAAGCCGGTGCCGTCTTCTTCTTCGGAGCGGGCCCCTTGGGCTTGGGCCCTGCCGCGGCTGCGGCGTAGCTCCCCCCCACGCGGCCACCCTGACAGGGTAGCGGGGCGGGGGCTGGTGCCGCATATGGCCGCTTGTCCGCGGCAAGAGGCGGCCGAACACGTGGTTCTGGAGGCAGCCTTGCCTCCAGAACGGCCAAGCGCGCATCGACCAGATTGCCGATGGTGTCAATAATGGCGCGCAAGGCCTCGTCCGGCACGCCCTCCACCGCGGGCAGCGGGGTTGGTGTCGCCGGCTGGACCTCTACCAGGGCCCGCTCCGCGACGTTTGACGGCTTCCTTGCCGCGGCGGCCCGGCTATCGGTGGCTGGCGGCGCACGCCCTGCAGTCGGTGGCGTCTTCTTCTTGAGGGCGGCGACCTCGACTCCATCGCGGCTAGCGCTGGTCGGTGGCGCGGTTGGCGCAGGCTGCATGAGCCGCGCCATTTGGGCCTTCAGGTCAGTCACGTCCTTGGTTAGGAGGCGGTTGGCCCTCCGTACCGCGGCCAGCTCCGACTCCAGCCGGCGGTTCTGGGCCCGCAGGCCTGACACCTCGCCACCAAGGCGGGCGTTTTCGGCCTGCAGGGCCTCCATATTCGTGGCTGGGGCGCTCGCGCGGGCACCAGCGGCCGCCACTTCGGTGGGAGGGATGCCGGACAACACCCCTAGCACCCTCGCGGCGGCCGCCTCATTATCGGCCCGCCTGCCAGCCTCCACCCCTCCACGCACTCCGCCGGCCGGGGAGTGGATCGTCCTTCCCGACGCCGCGGCCCCTCGCCCTCTGCGAGAGGCCGGAACTTTGGGAGGAGGCATGATGACCACGCTCCCCTCTGAATCTGCGCCTGAGCTGCCCTCCTTATTTAGGGGACGCTTCCGCACCTTCGAGGGGAGGGCCTCCTCCCTTACCGTCAGGGCCGCGGTCAAGGCCGCCGCCGCAGGGCGCGGTGACGACCTGGCGGCGGCGGCTTCCTCAGCCGATCCGCTGAACTCCTTGGACGGCTCTGCGGAACTACCGCCCTCGTCCATCACATCGGCAGATCCACTGCCCTCGTCTCTGGACGGCTCTGCGACAGAATTGTCGCCCTCGTCCGTTGACGGCTCTGCAGTGGATCTGCCGCCGTCCTTATCCCGCTCGCGCGCATAACGCTCGCGGTTTTCAGCATTCCGCTTCTTCTCGCGAGCGTTCGCTTTCGCGGCTTTCCCCCATGTGAACCGCGCCTGTCGACGCTTCTTCGTCTTCAAGAGGGGGGGGGCCTCCTTGGTCGGTGCCGGGCCCTCGGCAGACGCCTCTAGTCCTAAGGACGAGGCGTCGTTTTGGTCAGTTTTGCATTGGCTTGACGAGGCCGTGATGTGGGAATCCGCTGGATTCCCGTCTGGTAAAGTATTATTAGGTAAATCCATTTGATTCCCACGAGTATGGGAGAACTAACGGTCGACCCGGGCAGAGATCCCTGTACCCGGGCAAGCCTACATTTACCAACCAGGGGGTCGGCCGGTACCCTGGCTGGAGCGTGCTAACGACAGAACAACCCATCTGCCATGCATCTTCTCGCCGCACGCCAGAACTTAAGATTCTGGGTGATTTCCGAATTCGAATGTTGATTCGAACTCTTTATAGAGGTTGTCTTCCTCGCGGTCCGGGCGGTTAAGCCAAGACCCTCGTTCCTGATACTACGCCTCACGACAACTTGTCTTGAAGCAAGATATCAGGTTTACGATATGTCGGCGGTGGCATAAGCCTGCCCAGCCCTCAAATTAATGAGTGACCGGGCCCGTCCGAAATTTCGCCTCCTGTACCCTCTACAAATAGAGAGTCAGGAGCGAATTGGGGCTCAACCCATTGCTGGGGAACCCCCCCTCGCGCCAGAGATTCGCTACGGGCGACAATTCGACAGAGGGATCTGGGGGACTGTCGCCCGCACCCAGGGTACACCACGCGGAGGTTTCTGGCGTCGTACCCCAGGCGAGACGATCCTAGTCGTTTTAGCTATTTTGCAGAAAAAATGTTGAAAACGTCCCTCGACGGTAGTTACTTTCGGCCGCCATATTGGATCGGCCTTCTTTTTTTTTTGAAAATCACCACTCGGATTTCGTAAGTTCACGTTATTATGAACATTTTGAGCCCACATAGGGTCCATTTGGTCCCAACCAATTCGGCCGGGCTGGGTGGCCGCTTTCACGTGAAACGCCTCATATACGTACAAATTTCATGCACAATTATATAGAATTACACCCTTATGTCCGCATTCACCACATCCACTCCAACTCATTTCAACCGAGTTCGTGTAACTAATCTTACATGGCTGATAAAATGATGATATAATGAACTATTGTTTAAACAACTCATTCTATATCTCTAAATCTGTCGACGAACTTTTGAAAGAAAACCGAGCGAAAGACAAATACACTTTCGTGAAAATAGCGCGTAAATGAACTAAAAGATATATATTAGGAAATGAATCACTTTCCGCAAAATTCTTTTTTTTGTGCTCGTGCAAAATATTAATCTACACATGGAAAAAGAAATTCTCACCAAATTTGAGATCATAATATTAATTTTAAGTACTTGCAATATAAATTTAAAGTTTTACCATTTAAAATGCATGTAAAAAATTCTTTTTTTTTTTCAAATTTTTAATGCTTACCCGGCTTTTACAATATCGCAAATCGGTTTGATGGACCTTATAGGGAATTTCACGCTCTTCAAAATATTCTTAAAGTTTTTTTGTGTAACTCGCACTGGTTCACCAGTAGGAGTCGTCAAAGTACAGTTTTTGATAAAAGTATATATTTTTTTAATTTTTCGAGCAAACCACCAAAAGTAGGAAGAAAAAAAGGACTGACTAATAAAATAAAAGTTATCCAACCAATATTTAATGAATTTACAGGCATTTTTATACCGGAAAATGTAAGAAATTGATAAATAATAACTCGTAATGTTATTTAGATTCATTTTTTTTTTATTTATTACCATTTTATTTCTTTATACTACGAACTTTTTCAAAATTAGTATGATTTTTTACTCATAATGGATACAAACACATGAATTCATAAAAAAACTACAAGAATAAAATTGTAACATAGATCTTGCAATTTTTCAACATTTCTGTCGTTTAGCAAAAAAATGAAAATGAAGATTATTCAATTTTTTGTAGCGAAATTCCAAAATTAGTAAAAAAATTAATTTTTTTCATCGTCAACTTTGTTCACGCCAACTTTGTATAAGTAAAAATCATTCTTTAAAAAATTGCACCAAGCAGTCCCGAGATGGCATGTTTTAACATTGTTCCAGTTAATTAGCATGATATTGCCGACTCTCTTGTCTTTGTTAATGGGTTCGATGCTTTATAGCATACCTAACCACAAAATAATTTTCAAAAATGGCTGTAAATTCATTAAATATTGGTTGGATAACTTTTATTTTATGAGTCAGTCCTTTTTTCTTCCTACTTTTGGCGGTTTGCTCAAAAAATTAAAAAAATATATATTTTTATAATTTTATATATTTTTATTAATTTTTAAGTAATCAATTGATGATTTATGAAGTAATTAAACTATTCATACATTAGCAGTAACATATTCATTAATTAGTCTAATTATTTATAGTAGGTGTATTGTTGTATTTGCGCCGATACGCATACGCCTACCTAAACCAGATCGGTCACGCACCGAAGGAAGGCGGAGTCAAGAGTCTCCGAAACCGGCGAGCGTGCATGAAGAGAACCATGAATGCCGAGGAAGCGAGTGAAGTATGCAAGGATAGAGCTCTCTGGCACTCTGTTCTCTCTGCCCACCCCGCAAGTGATATGGCGCGATGATACGCATGTATGTGTATGCGCCGATATATATATATATATATATATATATATATATATATATATATATATATATATATATATATATATATATATATATATTTTGTTGGATGAAGTAGAGTTTTAAGAAATTCCATATCCGAAAAGAATTCTATGCGCTTTTTTTAAAAACACCACGCTGCGCTAAAGAAATAATTCATGTATTGCGGTAGACTTTACAAACATGCAATTAATGTAAACAAATTACACCCAAACTCAGAACAACTCTTTATGGATCGCACAAAGTATTGTCCTGTGCAGGAATTGAACCCATAGCACTGATGCTGAAGGTCGGTAGCTTAAGCACTACACCATCTGTTCAGTCATTTGTATTATTGTATTAAAATTTAGGTGTTTTATTGAAGTCACTCAATGACTTTCATGACGATGGTCTGAACATCCCAGCGGGTAGGAGTGAGTCATGGAGTCTCACGAGATATCGCTTTCTTTCCTTTGAGCAGACTGCTGGTACATATATTTGAATTCAATATTATATATATATATATATATATATATATATATATATATATAAGTCTTTTTTTCATTGTCCAATGAAAAAAGCACAAACAAGTATGTTATGTAAATATATACCTACTATAACAACTACCATAAATACAATCACAGGTCAATTAATTGCTAAATGAATATTTGCCGTAAAGGCATAGATCGGGTCTTACTTGGATCTATGATTCCTAGCAATACACAGTTTTGGTAAAACCGAGTCAATTTGGGTATCAAAACTATGTAATCGTAGTATAATAATGACTTCAGAATACGAGCGCATGAGAATCGGGACGCGGGAGGAAATGACATAGGTCCACCTTCGACGGGTGCTCGCACCGTACTAATCGATGCTCTTTTTTTTTTTTTTTTTTTTTTTTGTGTGTCTTAGTTGTTAGCCTCAGATGGCTATGACAACTTTACGCGGACTGTGGGTGAGCGCTGAGGGCTCTCAACCCGTACTCGATGCTCACTTGTGTATCGTAATTTATTGTAATTTGGACTAATGTTTATATCGATATTTTATCAAATTTTATACAAATTTTGTCAAAATAATTGTAGAATTCGATTCTTCAATGATCATAGTTTAATTTAGAATTTAATTTGGAATAATTTTTATCATTTTAACACCATAAAATACGCGGCAAAACTGCGATGTAAAACTTAAAAATCGGCTGAAGGATTTTTTTTTTTCTGATTAATGGTAATAAAAATAAAGAATTTGTTGCATTCAATTATGAATAGAGTATATATCTGATAATTAATGATTTTATTTTGGCCAAACATATAAGTATTATTGATAGATATAGGACTCTGAAATTGACTCTGTGGTGATTTTTCGGTAAAATAGTTGTGGGAGATGGGCTACTACGGATCGAGCAAGTAACTTTTAGGAAAAATGATACATTCAGTGTCAACATAAAATATTGACCTATTTTTTACATGTATTCAACAATATCTAGGTGTTACTTAAGACATTAGTTGAGGAGCCCAAAATGTGAGAATTTCGTGCGTAAACGTGAAATGGCTCTTAACAATTTTAGTTAACAGAGCAACCATAACAATTTTTAATAAAAACGTCCGTAGAACTAAAATATAATTCAATAAAAGGATCTAACACGAGGTAATGCTATTTGACAAAGAGCTCATTAGATTTCGCTTTACGTTCTTTTCAACTTGTAAACTATTATATATTGACGCCCCACCTCGGCTAAATCAAAGAGGTATGCGGAGAGTCGATTGTGTCATGAATTTACGGTACAGTAGACCACAGACACACATTTCAGAAACTCATCTAACTACCCTTATGTATAACAGGAACATCTGTTGATCGACCTTATCGATATTCACTATAGAACATAGATTTCTTACTGGTATAATGCCATACTCAAGAATCTGGAGATGTTTGGCCACCATTTGGCGATCACGGATAGTGTTACGAGTCTAGAAGAATGCTGCTACTAATTTTCATAAACCAGAAAAATATAATGGGTGGTGACAAATTGTATTCTTAAATCACATATTCTTAAATAAAAAAGAAATATACAAAAAAATAATACAAACGTTTGTATTATAACATTTCCACCAATTTTTTCATAGATAAGTAACCGTTTGATGAGAAGTTATTTGTAAGTCGCAGACTTTTGAAATACATGCATGAATAGTTGCTTCAATCTTTAATAATCAGAATAATGTAGCATACTTGTTATTCTTTCGCACTTTTTCTAATATGTACGTATTTGGAGCTACTGGCTGTGGATATCTATTACGAGTATGATGCCAATCTGATTTTAACAAAGCTGGATCATGCTGCCACCAACCATACTGAAAAATCAATCTTTTTATTAATATCCATTAAATACTAGGCATAATATATCATAGATAAGGATAGAAGTGAAACTTTTGTATTGGAGGGAAACATTTTAATCATTCACTTGATGATTTAGTTAGTTTTAGTGAGGAACTTTCTCACCAAGGGAACTAACTAAATTACACAAAACCATTAAATGCAGGTGGTAAACAGTCAAAGTACTGAACAAACGGGTTTTTCATCAGAGGGCAATTCATTTCAATAGTTTGTTGTTTCTATTTATTTGCATCGTACCTCGTTTGATGTCGTTGGTGGATTCCTGTACATATCACAAGGAAAAGTAGGCTTAATAACACCTTTTCGTTTCATTCTGATAAACCTTTGAGTTGAACCATATGCAAATCCATTTACTCTACCCATATACACATCAATAATCCGAACCACATCTATATCTGGGCGTTGTATCTGCAATATTAAGAAAACATCTAGATATGCTGCAAAGGGAAAATTATTTTCTCTTGTATGCCCTTCATCATCATCATAATAGGAGGGAAATTGACCTACTATACCACGCTGGTCACACGTGTTGGTGTAGGTTTTTGTTTCGAGTTTTCCTTTGCATAGATGTTAAAAGCGTTTTATATCCCTTAGTCGTCTCTTACGATCACCCACGGGTAAGATAGGGGATGGTGAATTGTATTCTTACTCCATCACCACACGGAAAGAACGCCATTATTTACTTAAAATTGTAACTAGAGTTATTTGTTGTAAATTTTGGGGTACATATCGCACTGGCATTATATCGTTTTAACGCAATTGGTCGAGAAAACGTTTCACTTATATTTGAAGAGTCCAAATACTTAGATATACTTTATTTTCTAAAAGAAGACATGTGAGGATTGGAGTAGAATTCATATGCACATTGAAATGCTAACATACTTGATAAATTGGATAGGTTGATTCAGTTGTTTCGGGCGAGAATGGTACCTAATTAATTAAAATAAAATTCAAAATAGTACAAAATTAAGTTAAATTCCAATGTTGTTGTAACTAATGTATTATCTGTTTTAATGTTACTCACATTTCTAGGTAATGTAGAATACTCTAGGACTTTATCCATCATTGCCTTTACATCTTCCATACGCATCGGTTCCTTGTACTCTCCTTTTATTGAGTCTTTAATGTAATCTTGTGGACCATATAGAGTTATCCCAAAAAAATCCATGTCTTACAAAAATCTCAAAAAAATGTAAGACTTATTATAATGTAGGACTTATAAGATTAAGATTTTTTTTATTTTTATTACCAAAAATGCAACACAGAAAGGAGGTTTAAACTTGTACCATATAAGCTACATTGGGTTGTGTGTGGTACTTTACAAGCCCTTCCCGGTTCACTAGCAATTAAAGAAATAATACACTTTTCATTTAGTGACTAAGTAAGAGTATAATTTACAACCTCCTATCCTGTCCGTGGATGTCGTAATAGACAATTATAGGATATATAACACGCATATAATACTATGCAAGAGAAGGAAAACTTGGAATTAAACCTTACACCAAACCGTCGGACGTGATATATTGAGTCAATTTCCTCAAGTCAATTTCTTCCATTGTGGCGAAGGCTCGAGCCTAGCCAGTGTAACGTATATAAGCTGAGATAATGATAATGATTTAATCACTAAAATGATAATAATTATAATGAAGAAAAATAGTAATCTTAAAATGCTAGATTATGAAGTTTAGAAATTATGTACGTTAATTATATCGTTTCGACGAAAAGCACAAATATTGGTTCCATTTCAAATATCAATTATTTTTTGGACATATTGCAGGAAAACATGCTTTTCTAAATTATTTAACTCTATCAGGGGAGCAATGCTAGCTGCTTAGGGCAGACAAGATCCTATAAATAATGTGGTGTAAAACAATGGGTCCCGCTAAAACATCGAAAGTTTAAATTGTGAAACTACATTGTCTCTATTTGATTTATTGTTCTTCTTTTTCTTATGTATTGGCAATCAGCTACTTATACGAGCTATTGGTGCCAGTGTCGAGTTATGAATATCTTCACGTTTTTAGTCTTTTTTTTTTTTTCTCCAACAACTAGTTATAAATATCTTCAGTCTTTCAGGTTAGTCATAGTCTAAGTCAAATTGTCGCCATCAACAGTAGTATGGCCACACTGTTGATGGTATCTTGTTGGAATTTTGATGGAAAATGAAAACGTTGTAAAACACTTTTATATGATATTCACGACATCCCAGTAGTTCCGCGCATCACATTACATAAAATGCCATCAAAATTATCTAATATAACACGTTAAAACACTAAAATATTGAATATAATACAAGAGCACCACATGACGTTTTCAAATTCCCGTCAAAAGTCCGTTTTTAGTCTTTCAGGTTAGTCATTGTCTGTCAAATTGTCACCATCAACAGTGCTATGGCCACACTATTAATGGTATCTGGTGGGAATTTTGATGGAAAATGAAAACGTTGTAAAGCACTTTTATATGATATTCACTACATCCCAGTAGTTCCACCACATCACATTACATAAAATGCTATCAAAATTATCTAATATAACACATTAAAACACTAAGATATCGAATATAATACAAGAGCACCACATGACGTTATCAAATTCCCGTCTAAAGTCCATTTGATTTATTATAAGTCGATTTATGTATATTACTTTATTTTTACCGAGGAAATGGAATACCTGCGTAACGGTACTTAATCGCTAAATGGCGAGAATTCAAAATATTTATTAAAATCATATTTATTTGTTAGCTTTTCTCAATTTGTGGCACATTCATTTTTTTCACATTTAGTGTTTTGTAGTGTTATATTGAACAATTATGCTGGTATTTTATGGAATATGATACAGGTAAGCGCTTAATTAATGGTAACGACTTGATTTACTGATGGACAATGACTATTAAGGCTACACAATATGAGGAAGTGATAAAAAATGTTAGATGAAAATTTAATAAGATTAGGCTGTATGGGCTTTGTTCCCTTTGCCTGTCTGAACGGATGGACAGAATCACAGAACAAAAAAAAGAGTTTTACAACATATGTTTTTCTGTGTAGGTACCTACTAATTTGTATTATAATATTTATTACAATCACTAAAGTGAATAGGCTACTTACATATTCAGCTCATTTTCACTGTATATAAATTAAAAACATTCTATAAAAGTAACCATAATTTGAATACTTCAGGTGATTTTATTACTTCAGTCCTTATAATTTATTGTTGATATGTTATTGTATATTGTATAACTTATACGCTTACTTCGTGGCTCATTTTAGTGATGGACTTAGTCATCTCTATATTATTTATACAACGTATCTACATTAAATATAATAAGTAAAGACTGAATATTCTAGCTCAAAGTTCATTTTGTATGCTACGGACGCATTCCTATTTTATTTACATTTTTCCCTAATCTTAGTAATAGTGCAATCATATTGTGCTAACTATAAAACATTTTTGTACAGAATCGTTTGTATAGTTGTTACAGGTGTGCTATCATTATTTATGAAAAATATCGCAATACATTATAAATAACAGCATGGAAGTGGTAAGATTCATTTTAATCCTTACATATTATTTTGTGGTAGGTACTTACTAAATCATAAGCAGCTTTTAAATTATGGTGTTACTTTAGTAAGCATTATTTCGATGTTTTCTATATCCTTAAATTCTGTAAATACACCTATATTTTAATTTATTGCTGTATGATTAATATTTTCCTAATAATTTACCTTGAAACTGAAATCTTATTTTCATATTATTTAATAGTCTAATAGTTACTTTTATATTGACATATATTGATAAATGTATTAATGGGAACAGTTTTAGTATCTGTTGAGTACCCTGTTGTTAGCATATTCATATTTTAAAGAAGTAAATATAAAAAGGATAATTTCTGGAGCCAGTAATTAGAATTTGATGTTTTGTTAACTTTTCTGGGCTCTTTTGTATCAGAAAATATGTAATAATAGTATCACACTCAATAAAGAGAAATTGCATGCTGTTTTCTGTGTTGCTATAAAATCAATTACATGTTTTTGTTTTGAATTTTAGTTTGGAGAAGTAGATAAGAAGCGACAAGTCCCACCAATGTTGCAAAAAATATTACGTTATGATGTACAGGTCACCAAGAAATTTGTGGAACTTGCTTTAAAGATTACACCTTTGAGATCAATTCGCAACCATGCTCAAATGTTTGAGGTACTTTTTCAATAATCACTTAAAAACATAAATAATTATATCCTAATATGAACAACAATGGAAGGAGAATGCTTATTATTATGTGGCAATTAGCCCACTCTTATTTTTTTAAGGCATTGTAATTCAAAATAAGATAAAATACTTAATAATGCAATAACTATCTAATTTGGGTATTATGTTTTTATTATTTATAGGCCATTGAAGTCATTTGGTGCAATGTGGTAGCGGCTATGAATATTGCCAACCCTTACTACTTTGCTCGTGAATGTTGTAAATCCCAACTAAGAGCCTTATAACGACCTAGGCCAACTATATCTGATGCCGTTTGGTCAACAATTACATTCCCAAGAAAGGTTGACGTCTGGCATGGGGCTCATAAAACTATTGGCAATAACTTTTACAATATGTACTATGAAAGAAGAGAACATATTGTTTCGATCCCAAGTAATTGGGATAAGAGTAGGAGAATAATGATTGATGTCATTTATAGGACTTTCACCATGATTAGATCTAAACTAACAGTTTTAAAGGCATTCGCAGCAGATGTTTGCTAATATCACAGCTACAATATATTACACACAGCTATGAATAATTTCAACAGATTTCTAAGCTCAAGCTTACAACTCAATATACAGGATGTATCAGAGAATGGAGCAGCTGGTTAGAAGAGTGGTAGGTAATGATGACACATAACAAAAATTTGAAGGGAAAATGTCAATTCGTTAATGAATTAGAGGCTTTTAAATTTTCAATTTTGTCATCGCTTTTCCTTTGAAACTGAATGAAATGTACCAAGTAAATGATAAATAGTCTGCTACATACCCATACTTTCTTACATATTCAATAGAATCTAAATAAATCAATGTATTTTTTTGATTACGTATGCTACATTATGACAAGCGTCGCCTTTACAGACAGCTGATGAGTCATTGACCTTGACGTTTTCTGTTCAAATTTTTGTTATGTGTTCCTACCATCATTACCTACCACCCTTCTGATCAGCTGCTCCATTCTCTGTTACACTGGTATATACATAGCCTAGTAGTCTCAATGCTAGATAAAACCTATTTTATGCTAGATAAAACCTATTTTAATTACAACTTTCTAGGATATCATTGCAGATATACTCAAGCACATTTGTTTGCACCCTGCATTCAAGTATATTTGTTCATTGTTCTGAGTTGACTTGGCATTTCTGTTTGTTTATATGTTGATAGTCTCTCAAGACAAGATTTATTTCATAATGCATTGTTGGTTTTATACAAATATATATTTATTGTTTAATAACACAGTTTTCCATGAGGTGATGGAATAAGATTACAATTCACCATCGCCTGTCTTAGGAGCCATCCATTAATCACGTGAGGCTTGAATGGGAGGGGGAGCTGTTTGACAAAAATCACGAAATATAACAAGGTTGTAGTAAGGATATCATGTGTATTTATTTTTTCATCAAACCTGCGATTTCTAAACCGAAAGGCGGCGTGTAGCGTAACTTTGACTTGCCGTTGCCAGGCAATGAAGTCCTCACGCGCAGCTGACGACCGCCCGGCTTGGTTAAAAAATGCTAAAAAAAGATCACGTGATTAATGGACGGCCCTTACCCATGGGTGATCATAAAAGACAACTAAGGGATGTAAAAACGCATATAACATCTATGCAAGAGAAGGAAAACTCAAAACTAAACCCTATACCAATACGTCCAATCAGTGTGGTATAGTATGTCAATTTCACTTCCATTATGGAGGAGTCTCGAGCCCAATGGTGGGACATATATGAGTTGAGATGATGATAACACAATTTATGTTATTGACAGGTATCCTGCCATGGCATCGTTTGGTTGGCCGGTTGGCTTACATTTATTTGGCTCTTTAACAACAGTGAGCTTTATCAGTTACAAGTCAACATGTTATTAGGTATGTGTCATTCTTATACTTTATCATTACTAAACCGTGAAGGTTACTGAATATTCAGTTACGCTTTGATTTACAAATAAGAATTTTTATTATATGGAACTGACTCATTTGACGATTTCACAACTTTTATTTCCATATTAGCCTATTTATGTGCACTGTTGGACAAAAGCCTACCTACGAATATAAGATAATGTCATAATAACTAGGTTTGGCAGGCAAATTGGTATTCAAAGTTGTTTTGAGTTTCCCTGAGAGTGCTGTTGTCTGCTTCCTTGGTGCTCATTATCAGTTTTATGAGCCCCACAGGCAATTAAAGGTTGCTGAGGGACATATTTCTTTGCCTATTCATAAAGCGAATTGCTCGCTGTGATTAATTCAAAATAAGAACACACCTAAACGTCATTTGTATTTAAAAAGGCATATTATCTAACTTGTTATTTTTTTATACATCTTACGTCTAGTAAATCACGTAGTCTGTAGGCGTAGCTGTCATTCCCGTAGCGTGACTAAGCATCAAAGATTATCTAGTATTATCTGTATGAATAATACATAAACTTGAATAATGCTTGACTTAAAATTGACTCATCTTTGTCGCATGTAAAGGTGTGAGGTTCTCATATGTGCCAGCACGATAAGTATCTGTGCCGTCGAGCAAAATACTGATTAGAGTCTTTATTGAGTCAAAACTATGACTACATTAAACTTTAAAGTCAAAATTACTGAGATTTAGCATTTAACTTGCTAAGGTATTTATGAAAACTTATTTACAAGCGAAGAATGATTGTCACACGTGGGACTCGAATCCACGCCTATTTAGCTCGTAAACAAGTTTTTATAAATAACCTATTATATTATGTTAAATGCTAAATGTCAGTAATTTGGATAATAGGGTCGTGTCATCGTTTAATATATTTCTAACTGCAAAATTAGAGTATTAAATCAGTACAATGTGTAATTATCATAGAAGTATTAAGGTGTTAATATTTCTGTGGTAATTATTGTCCGTCGGAAGGCACACGTCTCCCATTAAGACGATAAAATAATACGGGCCACAAATTGATTGTCATACGACAGCTCGCACTTGCCTAAGTGATAGGACGATTGGAACGAATTTCCAATATATAGGTATTCGAGTCCCAAGTGTGAGATCCATTTTATGCTAGCAAACAATTTAGAACGAAAGCGATTAAAGTAAATCTTAAACCAAGAAACTAAGTAAAAGACAAGTATAGTTTTACCACCTCTCTAGTCGGTCAGTATTCGTAGATAGCAGATAATAAAATGTCGGCACCGTTATTGATGAATAATGTTTGGTTTTAGGTAAATTTTTTGAAACAAAATTAAAAAAAGATATATTTAAAATTCATTGGTAGACTCTACGCTTTGACGCGGTCGCGTGTCGCACGACCTTGCCTATATGAATGACGTGTCCCAGACAGACAGACAGATACTAGTCATGTGTTTGGGTTTCTATAGTAATTTTAGGTTATCTAAAAGATTGCAAGAAAATGTAGAAGATGGCGATAATCATATAATTTGAAGTTCAAAAGAGATCAAAAGGCCTAACCTTTTGATGTGATTTTAATAATGGCAAGATATTTTCTGTGTGATGACGAAGTAAGAATACAAGTCATCATGCCTATAACTTATGAGTGTGGTAGAAGACTTTTAAAAATATAATATGCATATAATTCTATGCAAGAGAAGAAAATCTTGAAATACTTACCTATACCAATCCGTCCGACCAGCGTGATAGGTTAATTTCTCACTTATTGTGAAGGGAGGGTCGAGCTATAGGTCTTAGGGGGATGTCCATTAATCACGTGATCTTTTTTTAGCATTTTTTAACCCCTCCTCCCCCTTGGCGATACGTGGTGAGGTTGAAGACTATGAACGTTTAGGACTTCGTGATTTTTGACAAACAGCGCCCCCCCCGTCCTTCACACCTCACCTGATTAATGGACGGCCTCTTATATGAACCGAATTGATGATGATGAACGATTATTGAATTAAGTAAGGCACAATGTGATTTTATTTTTGTGCTTAAAAGATTCACCGAAGAAAAGGACTCAGTATCGGTGATTTGACCAAATGGTGATAGAGGTACCGTTTGGAAGGTTATCAGATTGCATGTCGATACTTCCACCTCCCTGGGGCCTTTTAGTTTAGGTATGATCCGATCACATAACCAGTCCCCAAAAATGAAGGTGTTCAAACATATTCCCCTTCGTGGTAAGACCTATTGACGAGACTATTGAAGTCCAATCTTCTATATGTTCGTGGATAATGATTTAATACAAATATCATTTGTTTACAGCCCTCATCTTAGACATAGTCATCATAGCAATAGTGAAAGCAGCAGTACGGAGACGTCGACCAGTACCTATGAATAAATTACTAGAAGTTGGACCGGACAAGTTCTCATTTCCTTCAGGACATGCCAGTAGAGCTACTATGATAGCATTCATTTTGACATACGCAGATCCTATAAGCATACTGTTCTATCCACCACTGCTTGCTTGGGTGACCACCGTGTGTCTTTCAAGAGTTCTGGCAGAGAGGCATTATATTTTAGATGTATTGGGCGGTATCGGTCTTGGCGTTCTAGAAGGATTTTTTATATATCTCATATGGTTTTCTCAAAAGACAGCAGCGGGTATGCTAGCCTCGTTGTCTAATGAAAAAATTGATGGTGGAGAGTATCACGTATAAATGTTTTAATTGCACGTAATAATTGTTATAAATAATATTCAACCTTTGATCTAATATGAGAATAATTAATTTGGAATTGATCAACAAAAGTTTCAGATGTTCCTATCGTTTTTTACTCTGTTATCGTTCAATGTTGAAGTGTGTAGTTAATGAAGAAATCCTAATATTAATTTGATGACTTTTTTTATTAATTATATCATAAACAATTTCAAAAGCATATATCGAGAATATGAGAAAATAATTATTGTTGCATGATCTAGAATGAAACTGATACCAAATAATATAGATTTGATAATTATCAGTAATGACCTGCTTATCAGGATCTCTTGTGCTGATCTCAGCGGCAAAATTTAAGAATGTAAGGAATGAACCCATACTACGTTGTTTCAAAAATACTATGCTTGGTCAAAGTTAGGTCTTACTACGGACGGTCATCGATGGGAGAGGATAGGGTGAAAAATTGTAAAACATGGGCCACATAGTATAGGTACGTCCATTTACGTAATTGAAAATTGAACCAAATGCTTTCAGATTCTGGTTGCTAAATAAATACATTCAGAGTATAGGGATATAAATAAATTAAATGACCTTTGTATTATTTATATTAAGGCCCTTATTTTCATATTTAATCTCAAAAGTAGTTTTTTTTTTAATTAAAAATTACAACGGTTTGTCATATAGAAAATCATTAGAATGTCATTTTGTACATATAGTAATTTTGTGGAACTGATAGTTAATTTAAAGTAACTTGTTTCTTTGGATTAAAAGGCTAATATCGCTTATAGGTAGCAACTTGGGTCTCCTCATTTTGAAGTTCTTAAAGCCGTCCCCTCTTATTTAAAATTACATAAATTAATAAACATACGTTTTTTTTTTATCTTGGCACTGACGTATTTATTATAATGGACAATAAAAGTAATAAATTATTGCTACACAGTCCTTTTTTATTATTTGTTTCAATTGGGTTTGCGAGATAAGTCTGGCTAGTCACACGTTCTGTTGCACTATGTGCTAGGCGCTCTAGTATTAAAATTTAGACCAAGGGCGCAGCTGGTGTTAGAAACACAAAGTTTAGAGGTCAGCGCCGTCAGCGGTAACCACTTTTGACACAGGCCACTCGTCTTAGAAAGCGTAATGAGATTCCTGATAACATTGGTGGATGTGGCCCATTATAACTAGGGCGTTTGCGGGTGTCTAAGGAGCTGTTATCATAATGATGAGACCAACTTTATAGCGGTCGCTTAATGAAGGGTTTAGACTTTTCAAATAACATAGTTGCGTAAATATTCCTAAAGAAGTTTTTCATTCTTGGCCAAGTGTTTACTTTTATACGCGATTTTAAGTTGTTTTTTTTTAGCTTTTCAGTCACTTGTACTTATTTTCATATTTACTTATCTGTCGCCTATAACTTATATTTAACGAAACATTATTTTAAACATTGTAATAATATAGTACATATATATGAGTTTAAACCGGTTGGAGTAACTTTTTAACACTTTGAATACCTATCCACTTGTCTCTCACCTGACCTTTAATTTCACACATAATTTGTGAATTCGTGGCAATCCTACGTCACTGAAGCCATAACAAGAAACTTACGATGTATCCGTGTTAAAATATAATAAGTTAAAAACAAACGAATAATCAATTTATGCTTAGAATATACATAACATATAGAAACCTATTCTACGCATAAAGGTACGGCCAAACCTCCGCGACCAAAGCGACTGCGAACTACCGTCAGCCCCGCGACAAAAGCTACGGGACGCTAACCGTGATATCTTATGGCGCCATGCACACCAAAGCGACCACGGCGCGGGAGTTTTTACGCGGTTGTAGACGCTCGCGTTTCGCGTCCCCGCGTGTTGAACGCGCAGGTTTTGCCGTATCTTAAAATTTATGCATGTGTGGGTGACAAAATTTCACCCTACCCCGGCCCGTTCTGCAGTGTACAAGTTCATTGTGTTCCATTTTACACTAGTGTGCGTGTATACTCGTGTAATCGCTTGCACACAATTTATAGTAGTGTGCGTGTGTACTCGTGTAAGCGCTTGCACACCAACAGTATTTTTAGCTTCACTTTTTTAAACACTTACTAGTAGGTAACGAACTATCCTATGTGCTTTTATTCTAAGATTTTATGTTTAAAATGTTAGTCCTGATCATGAGTTATCAAGTTTTAATTTATCATTAATAGTCTTAAGTGGATCAACAAGTGCGATATGTATATAAAAAAAATATAATAATTTATAATTCACACGTTTGAAAGTATTATTATTCTATCCCTATTCACTTAATACTATCATCTATTGTTTACGCCATTTACCGTAAGTTAAAAAATTACCGGATCGGTACAATATGTAATCGTTCTTCCGTAGATGCCACAGTGTACCATAAAGATGACAAAATAATACGAGCTACAATTTGATTGTTATGCGATAGCTCACACTTGTCTAAGTGGTAGGATGATTGAAACGGATTTGTGAGTGTGGGTTCAAGTCCCACGTGTGGCAATCATTCTTCGCTCCTAAACAAGTTTTTATAAATAACATGTTAAATGGTAAGTCTCATTAACCGACTTCAAAAAGGAGGAGGTTCTATGTTTCATTTTATCCAATCATTGTCGGTATAATTGGGTGCTCTGCTGACAACCAAATTATCGTTTCCTCTGCGAATTTTAACAGAACATGAAAATATTGTAAATCGCTATTATTTCATACATTACAATATACCATTTTGTCCGAAGTTATTCATATTAAAAGAATAATCAATAAAGTAAAATTTAACCTTGAAAAGTTGAAACTAAATTTGACCGGTCCGAGTTCGTTTTGTGCGAGTGTTACGAATTTTTATGAATATTGTTATAATAAAACATATTATGTCTATATTGTCATCAAGAATGCCGCGACCAATAAGATCAAATCTTTTCCGACAAAGCCGTAACGCAGTTAGAATTCGAAACATAACGAATGTAACCACGGCAGAAGAACAATTTATTGCACGGTAAGACCATTATTTCATCTCAGCTAACATATATCCCACTGTTGGGCTCGAGCCTTCACCATAATCGGAAGGAAATTAACCTACTATACCACGCTGGTCAGACGTGTTGGTATAGGGTTTATTTCGAGTTTTCCTTCTATTACATAGATGTTATATGCATTTTATATCCCTTAGTTTTTATATCTTTTTCGCGTTTTATGTCCCTCTTACGATCACGCGTGGGTA
Source organism: Lymantria monacha (assembly GCA_905163515.2). Classification (NCBI taxonomy): domain Eukaryota; kingdom Metazoa; phylum Arthropoda; class Insecta; order Lepidoptera; family Erebidae; genus Lymantria; species Lymantria monacha. Next base: position 9,788,813 of record LR991082.1, read on the forward strand.
AGATACGGGGTGGTAAATTGTATTCTTACTGCGTCATCACACAGATAGGCAAGGGACGGGGAGACCACCGACAGGAAGACCGCCGCGTTAATATGGCCCAACTTCGTGCTTCTCAATCACAAGAGCAAAGCGAGGCAGCCCGTGAAACTGCTTGGTTGACAGTACGAAATCGTCGAGCAAACCTCAGAGATCAACAATTAAATAATTTTCAACGCGCATGAAAAAAAATTTCGTATAACGCAAGGTACTTCTTCGTCTTGCTGACACGTTATTAAAGTACTTGATTTTTTGAATTTATATATTATTCATATTTATTATCATAATAAAAAAACGACGAAGTGCGAGTGGTACTCGCGCACGAAGGGTTCCGTAAAACTAAAAAAAATGTGATGTAACTAAAAATTTAGGGTTTCCTGAATTTTTCCTTTATATGTGCTATAAAACATTGCTTCATAACAAATTTCAAGATTATAGTTCGACTGGAAGTATTCTTTAGGTTTTGATTCCCTTGCAAGTATTTGCGAGTTTGAAAATATGCGGCTTAAATTGCTGTTTCTTTTGATTGCGTTGACATAGAAGTTTGCTTTTGTTATAATTTAAAGGTATTATAGACCTGAGTGATATGTATTTCAATTTAATACCTCTACACGTTCAGGAGGAAAGGGGTAGTGAGTTTAAAATTATTAAAAATATTTTTTATATATGATGTAATTAAAAATTTACGGTTTTCACAATTTTTCCTTTATCTGTGCTATAAAAATTTGCTTCGTACCAAATTTCAAGATTCTGAGTTCACGGGACCCTGTAGGTTTTGATTCCCTTGCGAGTATCGAAAATTTGCAGAAATTTGCGACATAAACAGTTGTATCTTTTGATTGCGTTAGCTTAGAAGTTTGATTTTTTTACAGCTCCAAGGGACAGTAGACTTGAGTATTTGATATAAATTTCAGCTTGATACCTTCACGCGTTCCTGAGAAAGGGGTCTTGACAGACAGACAGACAACAAAGTGATTCTATACGGGGTTCCGTTATTTTCCTTTCGAGGTACGGAACCCTGAAAATAACTTAATAATTTTGAATTAATCGAAATCTGCTTATCTCATTCATTAACTGTTAGGCGGAACGAAGTGTATATATATGTATATATATATATATACTAGCAGACTTGGCCACGCGTTGTTGTGGCTAAGGTAACCTCAGTAACACGTGGTTGTTATGCTAATAAATTGTAGCTTAGGGGACGTCCATTAATCACGTGAGGTTTGAAAGGGGGGGAGGTGTTTGACAAAAATCACGAAGTCCTAAACCTTCATAGTCTTAAACCTCACTACGTATCACCAAGGGGGAGGGGGGGGGTTGGTTAAAAAATGCTAAAAAAAGATCACGTGATTAATGGACGTCCCCTTATATGAAACGTTTGTAGGTACGTTTAACATAGCGCTATCTATTAAATACTTACTCAATCCAGTCAACAGATACCGCCATCTGTTAGAATCGTTTGGAGATAACAGGTAATTGTGACTCAAATAATAGACAAATAATTTGCAATAAAATAATATTGCGACTTTAAATTGAGATGGAAGCTATTCTATCTTTTAAGTTGGATCAAACTACACATGCTGTGCAAATTTGATTAAAATCGGTTAAATACTTTAGGAGTCCATCGCAGACAAACAACGGGACGCGTAATTTATATATATTAAGAGATAAGAGAAGATATATACATATACGTGCAAGCCGGCAGGCTGTGCAGTTCAGTTACATGGGCTGTAGAGCTTGTGTGCGGCTGGATGGTGGAATGTCGCTTTGGTTTTTTTTTTTTTTTTTTTTTTGCCGGTGGTGGCAAACGAGCCAGCAGCACACCTGATGGTAAGTGACACTGCCGCTCATGGACTCTTGCAATACCAGGGCATAGCTAGGCCGTTGCCTACCGTGAAGAAAGTGCTCTTCTTAAACCTCGTTTAAAAAAGGACATGTCATAGCGCTCGGGAAACACAGCAGCAGGTAGTTCATTCCAAAACCTGCATGTACGTGTGAGAAATGAACGTTGAAAACGTACAGTTGACGTCTGAATCGTTTCCAGGTGGAATGGATGAACCCTGCTGCGGTGTCGAGTGGTACGGTGATAAAATGGTGACGGTGGTACCAAGTCAAGCAGTTCCTCAGAGCACTCCCCGTGAAAGAGCCTGTAGAGTACACAGAGAGACCCAAAGTCTCTCCGGCTCTCCAATGACTCCAGTCCTTCCGTGAGATTGGGATCACCGACGATTCGAACAGCACGTCTTTGCAGGGAGTCAAATGGGTCTAGCTGATATTTGGGCGCGCCTGCTCAGAGATGTGAGCAGTACTCCACATGAGGGCGGACTTGTGCTTTATATAGCACAAGACGTTGTCTCGGTGTGAAGTATCGCCTGGCTCTGTTCAGGACGCCCAGCTTTCTACTTGCCAATTTGGCTTTGTCCTCCAAATGACTCCCAAACTGGACTTTGCTTGATAGTTCGACGCCGAGGATCCCAATACTCTCGGAAATTTGGAGAGTTACTCCTTGGAACTGAGGCGCCATGACGAAGGGGTCCTTTTTTGCAGTGAACGCGCAAACTTGTGTCTTAGTGGGATTGAACTGGATTAAGTTCCGTTCACCCCATTTGGAGGCCCGCCCCAGAGAGCGCTCGACTACAGACACAAGTTGAGTCCTTCTTTCCTGTAATATACTCCGAGGGATATTCTGATGCTTGGTATACCGCTCGTCACCCGTGCTGTCATCCGCATAGCAATGCATACTCTCTATAGAGAGCATGTCATTGATATGCAGGATAAACAACGTCGGGGAGAGCACCGAGCCCTGTGGTACACCAGCGTTAATGGTCATGGTATCGGAGCAAGAGCCATCGACGACGACTCTTATACTCCGACCATCCAGAAAGCTGGCGATCCATTTACAGAGTCCCTCGGGGATTCCATAAGACGGTAGCTTCGATAGAAGGGCTCCGTGCCAGACCCTATCGAACGCCTTTGCGATATCTAGGCCGAATGCTAGCGCCTCACCCTTGCCCTCCAAAGCCTCTGCCCAACGGTGTGTAAGGTACACAAGAAGATCACCAGCCGACAATATGTCCTACTACTACTCCTTCTGCGAGATGACAGCCTCGCAGAAGGCGACGACCGCGTCCCAGTTTCTGATGCTGTCGATCATCGCTTTCGCGACAGCCGGCAGTGTCAGGTCGGCACCGATAACAGCGACGAAGTCACGGCGGTACCCATCCCAGCTCGGACATACCCCGAGCGTGTGTTGCGCCGTGTCCTTGTCACTACTGCAATGGTGGCAGGACGGAGTCCACTCCCTATACGCGACCGTGTGCAGGTACAAGCCGAAGCAACCGTGCCCCGACAATACCTGCACCAGCCGGAAGGAGAGGACTTCGTGCCGCCGCTCATCCATTCCATCAGTACGGGCCGGAGGGCCTCAACGGTAACAACACCGTGTCTAGGCCTCTCCAGCCGCGTAACCCAAAGGGCGATGACGTCTGACGATGACTGAATGAGGCCCAGCTTTAAAAAATATGTAATCTTACAAGCTCTTTTTGAAGTGCAACTTCTTCGCGCGCCATGAGGGTAAAATTTTTACAGATGTAACGCAATATTAGTGACACGAAAATGTGGGCCTTTTAGTATAATAGTGCATTGCCGTTTTTATGTTCTGTCAAAATTCTCAGAGAAACCTTTGCTGGAAACTTTCAGTTCAATTAATAATAATTTTGATCAAGCTATTCAATAAGGAGAAACCTGGGGGGGCACACTTAAAACATTACTTATTTTTACTGACCGTCGCGCCGCCTACAGATTGGTTGTACAAACTTAACTGCTGCCATTTTGTCCTGCCTGTCAAACGTTTGACAACTGAGAATTGTTATTTTTTGTTCCTAGCGTAGGTACTTATTGTCATCGATCTATTTTCGGTTATTGATATTTTTCTGAAAATTATCTCAAGTTTCAATGTTAGGCTGATATTATTATTGTTTAATTATCAGCTGATATATTTTTCTTTATATTTCAGGGTAGTTTTCATAGTAAAAGAAAATTCTATGTAATTACACATACACATGTAGATATGTATATATATTACTTTAACTTTAGTTCACCGCCTAAACTCTGGGTGGCAGCACTTTCCATACATGCATATTTTATCATCGAGTTGCCACTCTTTTTCAATTTAATAACTTTACTCTTTGGGAGAAACCTAAATACTGTTCGGCGAATTATGAAAAAAAAAAGATACTTGGTTCTAATCATTGTAATGTATTCGACTAAAAGACTGTACTTCTTCTTCTTATATATTGGCTATCAGCTACTTATACGAGCTATTGGTGCCAGTATCGAGTTATAAATATTTTCATGTTTTTAGTCTTTCAGGTTAGTCATTGTCTAAGTCAAATTGTCACCATCAACATTGCAATGGCCACACTGTTAAAGGTATCTTGTGGGAATTTTGATGGCAAACGAAAACGTTGTAAAGTACTTGTATATGTATTCACTACATCCCAGTAGTTCCGCCGCATCACATTACATAAAATGGCATCAAAATTATCTAATATAACACGTTAAAACACTAAGATATCGAATATAATACAAGAGCACCACATGACGTTTTCAAATTCCCGTCAAAAGTCCAAAAGACTTTGTATCAGTTACGACAAAAATCTGACATTTTCGCTTCACGTCATTTTTTTCTACGATGTTGTTAGCGGTCAGCTGTCATGCATTCTCGTATGTTTTGTTGTGACGTGTTTAGCTTTAGCAAAATAATCAGCAATTTTAAAAGAAAATATAATAAATAACTATTATAGTTGTTCTAGCATCTTCTAAAAAGGTATTCTAATACTGTAGGGTCATTTACTTCACAAAACCTTTAATAGCACTGATCAAATTGCATGGACATGAACTGTGATAAGAATGTAAATATTATGTACACATTAAACGTGGCACATTTCTATAATATGCTGTGAATTTATTTTCCAGCCGCATCATGAGGAAGCTTAAAGGAGCAGTAAAGGAAACAGCTAGACAAAAACGAGAAAGAAAACAGGAATTCGCCAAAATGCGACAGCAAATTCATACCATAGTTTTGCCGACTTTCGCTGTTATTTTCGTATTAATCTGTGTATATGTGTATTTAAAAACCAGGCCAACATCGATGCAGTACGCGTAATTAATGTGTGTTAAACATTTGTACATAGTAAATTGTCTAATATTAATAATATTGGTGATGGCGAAATTATTTCGGTTTATTTAAATTATGCTCGTAATTAACGACGCTATTTAGTGTGTTGCCAAAATGTTGTGAAAATTATGTACCTATAATGAAAGTACATGATATGTATCTATTACAGTGTTATTCTTAAATGTTTGATGCATTCATTGACATATCAACATTCCTGTTTGAAGAGTGTGACTAAATTAATGTAAATATTAGATTATAAAGGTGTTACTATTTTTTTGTTTTATTTCCTTTAGAATGTGCCTACCTTAAAGTTGCAGTTTTGATAATTTTAAATAAGAACAATATAACATAAAATTATTTATTATTATAACAATGAGTCTAAGGAATATCTAGTTCATTTAAAAACATTTCATAGTATTTGCTAAATTAGTCAGTCTAATTTTGTTTGTAAAATATTGCAACTATTCTAATACATCCATCTCATACTTTACAGATTGACACATTATTTTTTTAATTAATTCATTTTTTTGTGGGGTTTGAACTAAACTATTACCAGTTTTTACACTTCATTATGGTATGGATATTAGATTTATAAATGTGTAACTATTTGCATTATTTCTAAAGTTGCTAAGTTGTTATTGAACAACTTAGAAACTTATCAATTAAACTTGTGCTACATCTGAATAATTTATTCTCACTGGAATTAACTGTAAAATTGCTAAATAAAAATAGCAAAATAATAATAATTAGGAACTATATTTATTTTATTTTCAGTTTAATTAGAATAACAAAAAATAAAACACTAAAAAATTCCATAAATAATGAAGTACATAATTGTGATTTCCAGAGAATTTTTACATATTATTTTTTATTAATAATAATAATAATCTTTATTGAACACTAAATACATATGACAGTTTTACAGAGATGTCTCTGCCTCTTGAATTAGGTAATACCTGTGTTTCAAGAGACAGTTCCTTCCCAAAATACATAAATCTTGAACATCAAATTATTTTACAATATAAGTAATGAAGTACATTATAATATATTAATAAATAAATAATATAATTAATACTAACCACAAAAAACTTATTGCACAAACATAATTATAAATAAAACAGTGCCTTGTGATCAGTTGGATACAGTTCGAGGCATTCGCACCACAATTGTGCCTTTTAAACTATGGTGTCAAAAAAATAATACATATTGTAATTAACTAATGCTAACATCCAGCAAGATTGGCACTAGGTATGTATCCATGTTACTAAAAAGTTAAATTATTACAATGTACAAAATTATAGAAAAAAAACTACAAATTTATACAAAAAATAAATTGTACAAAATTATAGCAACAAAAAGTCATTACCAACATTATAAATGTGGCAGTGCCCTCACAGGGGTTGTCTTAAAAAACTCATTAAATAGTCTTGTTTTAATGTTAATAACACATATATAATGGAAGTCAACAACAGTATATCACAGCCAACATATAAATACTGTCAATTTATCAAAAAAAAATTATTTGTATTAACTGTTAGACTTGTTTAAAAGTTCAGAAATGGTAAATTGTTGTAATAGTTTATAAAATATGAGGTCATTGAATTCGGAATGAGTTATAGAAAAATGTAACGAAATTTTTATCTAGCTGGTAAAATAATCAGCTTTAAAGAATTTTTTGAGATGATCTGCCCGAGTATATATTATAGATATTAGAGGCTTGATATTTTTTTTACATTTATTATTTAAATAATTTTTATTGCATTGAACGAACAAATATTTTTAATTAATAAATGCACAATTAAAAAAGATTGCTGAATCTTAGTAGTTCAATACAACATAGTTCTTTTTTAATTAACGTAAAATGCGTTGCAGATAGCGAGTTGGTGATATTTTTTAGTAATTTTTCTGCTCTTTAAGGATTTCATTCACATCTTGATTACATCTTTGAGTTGGCGGGTTATTTGTGAAAAATGCCTTTTTTCCTTCCTAATTCCTTCTGCAATTTTATTTGTTATTTTATCTGCTAGTAAAACATTTTGATACTCTTTTCCAGACAATATTCCGAATCCAGTGAGCTATTATAAAAATTAACACCTTGTTACATTTATTATTTAGACTATGTACGCATATATGTAGATCTTACATTATAAGTAATGCGTTCCGCTCACTTAATATTGTATTTCTAAATATTTTCAATTTGTGGTTTGATCTTTGCATATAATTACTTAGGAATCGGCCGGTAAGTAAAAGTTATGGTATAAACTGATTAGAATATTAATAATTATATTATTTTGCAGCGTTATGTTTACCAAGCGGCCTAACTAACATGCATTCTCACAATCTAGATCTCTACTAATGGTAAAAATTGTTCCTATTTCACTCTGAATTCGTATTTGAAAATATTAGGTATCCATCATTTGCAAGAAGACCGATAGAATAGATAGATAGAAGAAAACATATACATAATTTCTTTAGTAGGTATTTGTAAGTTATTGCGCGGGACTTTAATCTCTTGTATATCGTTCTCAGTCTATTTAGTAGACTACCTATCTTATCATACAATAGCGACTGAAGTATGCAAGGATAGAGTTCTCTGGGACTATGTTCTCTCTGCCTACCCTGCAAGAGATATGGCGTGATGATATATAAAAACTTGATTACAAGCGAAAAATTATTGTTACACATGGGACCATTTTTCGCTCGTAAGGGGCTGTTCATAAATTACGTAAGGGATTTTGAAGAATGATTTGGCTCGCTACTGTAAGACATCATAAGATTGCAACTACCCCCCTTAATAAGAATTTTTGTATGAAAAGGTCCTATTCGTCAAATATAACTTCGTTTATTCTGAGAATATCTTTTATTACAATCTTCTTACTACAAGTACGTATCATTAACTCACTGCAATAACATTACTCTTAATAATCTATCATAGTTTCGAACAAAATTAGTAATTTTCAATTTAATTTCTTACTTAATGTCAGGTCCACTATTCCCTCCCTGCCTATAATAATAAGTAAGAAGTTATAATATTCCGTCCACAAAAACGCCTTACATAATTTATGAATGGTCCCTAATCAAGGTTTTATAAATAATTACGCGTGTTAAATGCTATATTTCAGTAATTTGAATAATGCGTGATGTTATCTGCATGGATCCATATGTCGTCTTTTAAGGCGTAGGAATGAATTGGATATTTCTATCTGATGATTGAAGGTCAGTCCTCAGGAATGTCTACATAGCTAATACCTTACAAATTACTATTAATATTAATACTTTGTTTTTGTGTACATGAATTAAATATCCAACCGAGAAGCCAGAACGAAGATAGAATGAGGAATAGGCCGCTGATGGTGTAGTACTGTGAATGTATGCTCAGCTTAAGGGCTTGGATCATGACGAAAGTCAAGATAGACTGAAGTCCAGTACCGACGAGTGTGTTGATGCCGAATATTAGGCCGAAACAACTTTCATCGCTGAGCTGACCGGCTATTTTTGCACTGAAACAATACATACATGTATTGAAAATAGATTTTAAAATGGGGCCGCATAAAACTATTTACTTTGTCATCATTAAAATAAAATAAAAAGAAATAAGGTTGGCAATACACACGATAGAAATGAAACTTTCGTTTTATAGGTTATAACATTTTAATTATTCATCGATCACTTTTGAATAGCATAGATTGTGTTTATTATTTTCTTTATATAAAGACACACTCAAACACCCATACATACACATACGTATCGTATGCTCCCATATAAACTTTTCATTTTGTACGAGCCAAAACTGCTCACACAGCGATTTGCGTGCTATAAGTGCTGCGACCTAGTTAGCATGAGGCAGTCGTATACAATCCTCCGTAGTGCACAAACGTGTGTAGTATTAACGTTACGAGAGGTGCGACTCAGATACACCGGGGTTACCGTAAGCTACGGAAAATCCCAAACATCTTTTGGGATCATATTATATGGGTCGGGCACTCATTGACACAGTTATATAACCATATGTTTGCATTCGTCATGTATAAGTTGAATATTGCCGCCGTGGTCAAAATAGATCGGCTGATTGTTAGATAATCTTGTTACTTTAAAATGACGCAAGGGTGTCGCTTGTCCAATGGTCAGCGTCGAGAACGCTACCAGTAACACCATCAGCAAACTGTTGATTTTCCTCTTAGTTGTGCTAGTTGCTTTGTCACCTTTACAGTTCGTAGTTTCAAGACTCGTTTTTTGTGTTTCAGCACCCTCGCATGGCTCGTTTATTGGCAGCGGGGCTAGTTTAATTATGGGTCTTTTCAGTAATCCATTTTGTGTTTTGAGCGTGACTACTCGAACTAAGTTATCGCTGCCTGGGTGTAACTCTACTATGCGGCCCATAGCCCACCTGCCTGGAGGTAGGTTACTTTCTTTCACGAGTACTAGTTGTCCTTTCTGTATATTCTCTTTAATTTGTTGCCATTTGTGTCGGTTTTGTAGGAGATGAAGGTATTCTTTTGACCAGCGATCCCAATAGTGTCGGCGCATGAGTTCAATGAGTTTCCAGTTGTTTCTGATGTCTATCGATTTAAGTTCATTAGACCCATTAAGTGGTAATGCGAGCGTTGGGCCTCCCGTTAAGAAGTGACCAGGAGTAAGATAATCCAGGTCCTCCACATCTTCGGTTAACGGACATAGTGGCCTACTATTCATGCACGCCTCGATTTGCGTAAGAAGAGTGGAAAATTGTTCGTAGGTTAACTTCTGTTGTCCGATAACTCGTTTTAGGTGAGTCTTCATGGAACGTACAGCAGCTTCCCATAAGCCTCCCGCCGATGGCCAGGATGGGGCGTTGAAATGCCACTTGATTTGCATATCGTTGATTTCTTTAAAGAATTCTGAAGAGAGCATTGTTTTATATAATTGAAATTCTTCATGTAAGACCTTTGCAGTTCCAACGAAATTGGTTCCGTTATCGGAATAAATATGCGTAGGAGTGCCTCTTCTGGCACACATTCTTCTCAACGCAGCGATAAAAGTTTGCGTGGATAAATCTGAAATGAGTTCGATATGTACTGCCTTTGTGCACATACATATGAATATGGCTATGTAACCTTTGCAGGTCTTTATCCCGCGGCCTTTGTTTATCTTCACATCTACATGACCCGTAAAGTCAACGCCAGTGTGTGAAAACGGCTTTGATGGGGTAATCCTTTCAATAGGAAGGTTGCCCATCAACTGTTCAGTTCGTGTTGTCGCGTAACGACGGCATCGGATGCATTGTCGAAGTTGCTTCTTGATGGTTCGATTGCCGCTGATAATCCAATATTTATTTCTAGTGGAAGCTAGCGTTAATCTTGCTCCACCGTGTAATGTTTGCTGATGCGCCTTCTCGATTATTAGTTGGGTGAATCTCCCCTTTCCTGGGATGAGAGTAGGGTACTTTGTTTCTTCAGGTAAGTATGAGTGTTTTAGACGTCCTCCGACGCGTAGTACTCCTTTTGAGTCTAAAAATGGGTTGAGTTTCAATATGGTGCATCTTTTAGGCAGTTTGCCGTTTTCGCCGAGGAATTTTATTTCATTTTCAAAATAATGTCCTTGTATTGATTTGATAATTAAACATAATGCATTGTTTATTTCTTTCATGTTCAGTTCATTGCACTCCTTTGTCCTCTGTTTGTTTTGTAATGCATCAGCAAAACGTATTACCCAGGCGAGTATTCTTGTAATACGATCAATGTTGCTGTATCGTTCGAGTAATGAATTAATTAATTCATTTTTATTTGCCACGGGTTCCGTAGGGTTTGTTGTGTAACAGTTTGTTAGAAAGCCCTCGTCCGTAGTATAAGTTTCAGTTGATAGACGAGTTCGTTTTTCTTGTTTTTTGAGCCATTGAGGTCCTTCCCACCATAGCGAGAAATTAACTAATTTCGACGGCGAAAGTCCTCTTGTTGCACAGTCGGCGGGGTTTTCGTTACTTTTTACGTAACCCCAGTTTATTGCAGGTACGATATTTATTATATGTGTAGTTCTGTTTGTTATATATTTTGCATATTTTGTTTGATTGCCCTGAAGCCATGCTAAGACGACTTTAGAGTCGGTCCAACAGGATATCCTTAGCTCATAGTCTGCTAGAACCTTGATTACCCTTTCTAGGAGAGTCGCTGGCAAAACAGCGGCGCTTAGTTCCAGCCTCGGTATCGTACTTTTGTTTTTTAGAGGTGCCACCTTCGTTTTCGCTGCAAGTAGAGTAGTTTCGAACCCTCCGCTCCGTGACGTAGTTCGGCCGTATATAACGCATGCGTAAGCTTGCTCGCTTGCGTCACAGAAGGCATGCAATTCGATGGGTTTATTGTTTTCGTTTCTGATCCATCTTGGTAGAGTTATGTTGTTTATGTTTGGTAGTTCAGATTTAATTTTTATCCATTCGTTTGTTATGTTTTTAGGTACATTTTCATCCCTACCGATATTTTGGTAGTTTTCATTCCATAGCTTTTGGAAGATTAATTTCGCTTGGATAGTCATTGGAGCTAACCAACCGAGTGGATCGTAGATCTTGCTTATCTCTGACAATAGCCTGCGTTTCGTGTATGGCGAATTTATATTCTTGTTAAATTCTTCGCTAATAAAATGGAATATGTCGCTTGCGCAATCCCATGCGAGTCCAAGTATTTTACTGAACTCGTGTTGTTTAAAGTTAAAGTCTTTAGAATGACTCTTTTCGTAATTTTGTAATTCTTTGAGAATAGATGGTTCATTAGTTGCCCATTTTCGTAAGGTGAAACCACCTTTCCTAAGTAACTCGTAGAGCTCCTTTTGTAGTAATTTCGTTGTTTCAATGTTATGGTGACCTGTGGTGACGTCATCCATATATGCCTCGTTTTGTAAAGCTTTCTGGGCTAAAGGGAAAGCGCTGCCTTCATCCTTAGTTAATTGCTGGAGAGTGCGCATCGCGATGAATGGCGCAACTTTGGTCCCATAAGTTAGGGTACACAGCTGCATCTCTCTTAGCGGTTCATTTACTGATTCTCTCCAAAATATTTTTTGTAGACATTGTTGATCTTGATGAATAAGGATTTGACGGTACATTTTTTCGATATCCGCCGTCAGAACATATTTATAGCTCCGCCATTTAATGATCAGGGATAAAATGTCCTTTTGTAAGTTTGGCCCTTTTTCCATCAAGTCATTAAGGCTATAGCCCGAGTCTGTTTTCATGGAAGCATTAAAAACAGCTCGTAGTTTTGTAGTTGTTGAGCTATCCTTTAACACTCCGTGGTGTGGTAAGTAAGCTTGTACTTTACTTGTGCTTTCAATTATTTTCTTCATATGACCTAAATCGATGTAGTCATTTATAAATTGCTTGTATAGCTTTGCAAAGTGTTCTTGTCTCGCCATTTTCTTTTCTAACTGAAGAAATTGCGCGATGGCTTGAGACTTAGAGTTGCCAAGGTTTTGTTCAAAGTTAGCTTTCATTGGCATTTTTACCACATATCGTCCGTTCTTTAATCGTTCTGTGGTTTCTGTGTAATATTTTTCGCAGTATTCGTCCTTCGATGTAGTCTCGAGTGCTGAAGGGATTTCTTCAGTCTCCCAGAATTTGGAAAAATCTTCTAACTACGTTAGGGTAACTAGACAGTTGAATTGCTTTGTTGCACCACACAGTATCCAGCCTAATTTAGTCTGCTGAGCTACTGGCGAGTTAGTGTCACGTTTAATCATTCCTTCTAGGATAACTTCGGAGTAAATTTCTGCTCCCAACAGTACATCGATGGGCCCAGAGATGTTGAATGCCGGATCAGCCAACTTGATGTTATCGAGGTGTGACCAGTTCTCCGCGTTGATTGTTGAGCTGGGCAGGTTGTTGATAAGTTTTCTCATTACTAGTGCTTCAGTTTGGAATGCATATTCAGAATGAATTGATTTACATTCTAGTTTAATCATCCCCTTACTCGTGCCCATTATAGAGCCAACGCCCGTGATGGCGGCGTTCATTTTGCTACGTGGTAAGTTCAAGCGTTGAGCGGCATTTTCTGTGATCAATGTTACTTGAGATCCTTGATCCAGTAACGCCCGAAGGATGACGTAATCTCCTTCTTTGTTCTTGACTTGAAGTTGAAGGGTTGTTAAGAGTATCTCTTGTTCCCCGCTGATGTGGTTCGAGGTTCGCTCAGCTGTTGTTAAGGTGGATGATCTCGATTGTTGCCCTCTGAAATTATCATCATGAAGTAGGGTATGATGTTTCCAATTACACGTGCGACATCGTTTTGTTGAATTGTATTTATATTTGCCGTGATGAAATAAACAATTTTTGCACACGTTAATTTTTTGTATTGTTTGATTACGCGTTGCGACATCCAAGTCTAGAAATGTAGGGCACTGCCATAACACGTGATCGTTTATGCAAAGAGGGCATTTTCGCAATGTAGCATGGTAGCTTTTAGTGTACTTGTCCCGAGTTATTAAAGTTCGTTGACTTGTAATTGCTGTAATTTTTTTGTTGTATATTCGTTGAATTTTGTTTCTGTATCCCTTTTTTTGTTCGATTTGTTTCCAATGACATGAACCTTAATTCGAGGAACTCCATAAACTCATTTAAGTCAGGTAGCTCTCTTGATTGTTTCATACTCTGTATGTAGTCACCGTAAGTTTCGTCATCCAGTTTCGACGACAGCAAATGGACAATGAGTGGGCCCCATACTGGAATATCTATTTTGATATTTTCCAGTGCATTTAAACACTCTTTTGTTGTGTCGTGCAGCTTCTTTATATTAACTGAGTTCGCTTTATCGATAGATGGTTGATTTAGAAGCGTGTCTATATATGATGTGAAAAGTAATCGCTTGTTGTCGTAGCGATGTTGGATTATATCTAGGCATGAGTCATAATTCTCAGCACTTACAGAAAGATGTTTTATCAGTTTCTCAGCTTCTCCTCTCAATTTAGATTTTAGGAACTTCATTTTTTGCGTTTTGTTTAGTGTTGGATTGTTATGGATCATCTCGATGAATAAATCTCTAAAAGAAACCCAGTTACTATAAACTCCGTTGAACACCGGCAATTCAATGCGTGGTGTCAATTTTTCGTAATGAGATGATTCAAAGATTTTTCTATTTAGCTCTGCCTTCAGGTTGTCATAGACTTCTTCCCAATGGTAGAATCTCGCCTCATAATCCTTGTCGTCTCCTTGTAGTAAGTAGCTTAGTTCCCAATGAATTTTGTCGATGTTATCCCACTTGGATTGTAGGATGTTTAGTTTATATTGAAATTGCCACTTTTCTTTCATTTCATTAAGATTAATTTTGGTCACTGCCAAGGCGTTAAAGTTACACATCTGCTGACGTAAAAGCTTTTTTGTCTCATCTGCTGGTAGCCGTTGCCCTATCGATGCATCTGATTGTGGTGTTCCACTAGTTCCAGGATTGTTTGGTGCTGAAATGCTCGTAAATCCAGACTCTGTTAAAACCTCGATTCGCAGTTCAGTCATAGACTTTTTTGTTTCGTTAAACATGCTTCTCGTTATGTTAAAAATGTTCTCCTTAAAATAGTCATGGTCTCTCTTGACCGACTCATATTTTATCAAGATCTCATGGTTTGATAAGAATTCATCCCAGAGAGATTGTAGCGTTTCGATGCGCTTGTTAAGGTAATCTATAGATTTTCTACTTACAGAATCCTTTTTGTAATTGCTTTGCAGAGCTTTGATTTTCTCGTAGCTGTTTTGCTGTTTATTTATGAGCTCTACAAATTCAACTTCTTTTGACATTGTTATTTGATAGTTAGTTTAGTTGTTGCAGCAGTAGACGTTATCCCCGCTGGTTCGTTAATTGCTGGTACTTAGCGTAGCACTCCCTCGTTTACGTTATGTGCACCTTCTCAATGCTCTTGGTGAGACCCTCTTCTGGGAAGCCAAAAGTACCGATTTGCTAACGTAACTGGGAATTTCCACACCAAGCATTCCACAGATTCTCGAAGGACCAAAAGATCCCAAAAGATCAAAAGATCATTTTAAAGTAACAAGATTATCTAACAATCAGCCGATCTATTTTGACCACGTCGGCAATATTCAACTTATACATGACGAATGCAAACATATGGTTATATAACTGCGTCAATGAGTGCCCAACCCATATAATATGCGAGAATCAAATTACAACAACAATGCTTACTAAAGCGGGTCTGCTCTCACTAGGTCAAGATTGCGTGATTCAACATAATGACGTTACCATGTACTCACATAACATTTTCAGCAGCAAAACTAACACGGGAATTACATTGGAAATACCTACTGTGGACTCCCCAAATGACATGTGGGATACGTACAACAGTACGAATATTATGCTTCCTAAACTAAACTTAGCGGATGACCACAGATTATTAGACACTCGGATAGCCGCACAAAAGGTACGAGAGAGCCTACCTAGCGACTTAAGCACCCACGACATTGGCCACTACACGATAAGCAGCTTGCTGGTGGGAGGAATAATCGTCGCAATCATAGTATGGCAAGTGAGAAGATGTGGTCCTGCGTGCACAAATAATAAGAACAGCGCAACAAATAAAACGCCAACAAGAACTCTAAATAGAACAGAAAACATAGAACTAGAGGAGATCGCTACCTACGCTGAAATAGGACAGGGGCAGTCGAAGAAGAATCCTCAGCTGACTTCAGAAGCTGGAGCAAGATTCAACCTATGATATTAATCAAATATTTAAGAATGTAAACTTTATATTTTGCTTATTTTGTATTTTGCTTTGATATTTTTATAACATATTTTTATATATACTTACCTACTTGTAACGCTTGATTAGGAATCTGAGTACGTATATCTTTCCCTCGGGAGCATGTACGAGCCAAAACTGCTCACACAGCGATTTGCGTGCTATAAGTGCTGCGACCTAGTTAGCATGAGGCAGTCGTATACAATCCTCCGTAGTGCACAAACGTGTGTAGTATTAACGTTACGAGAGGTGCGACTCAGATAGACCGGGGTTACCGTAAGCTACGGAAAATCCCAAACACATTTCATTATATTCTTTATTAATATTTCACTAATTGTTACCATCATAAAGAAGAGTGAACTGGCATCTTTAATACAAGTTGCTATAACAGCTTAGCTAAGATACCAGTCACCATATATATATGACAAACGAAGTCAGAAGATCTTTATAATCACTAAATAAATTTATATAAAAATCGAGAAGAGCGTATTTCTCACTCTGCCTGTTATTTTTATTGCTTATGGTAGCAAACGAGCAAGGAACATATCTGATGGTACCTAACTGTTACTGAGGCTTATGGATCTTTGCAATACTAACGGCATAGTTACCCTACCGCCTATTAACCAGAATCTACCCAGAAAATTGGAATGGCTGGCTCTCTCGTTCACCGAATGAAGCGCAAGAGCACATAGCCACTGCTTAGGTGTTGATTTCCTGCGAGGGTGTGGTACTACCCGGATGGACCGGCCCGCGGCTGTAGACACTATACAGAGTGGAGATGTCAATACGACAATAAATGAAAACACCGTCAATACTAGTGTATAGGAGTATTTTGAAACTATCAAAAAAGTGCTCACATGGAAATTTAAAAAACATTTTTTTCAAACAAACTTTTTATCATAAATATTGAAACAAAATAGAACACGTTTGTAAATATTAGTTCACTAACCTGTAGACAACGTGCAAGCGGCGAGCGACGTCGTGTCATATTTTACGACTTCGGAACGTAGTTAAATAAAATACCTACACCTAAGGTTTTGGGCGGTATTCATTCTCACTTGATTATTTTATTAAATTTATAATCACGATAACTTTAATAATTCACTTGGTCCTTAAACTTTTAAATTTTCGATATGTGCGCCATGGACCCGATCGCACAAATTATATCGTCTTAAAATATTATTCCGAACTCTTGTTAACAGGTCGCCATTGACGGCGATGTATTTTAACTTGTCGAAAGATCGTACAATTCTATTTTTTAAGTCCTCCACATTATCAACGTCTGTTAAATAAACATCATCTTTCACATAACCCCACAAGAAAAAGTCCAATGGTGTGAGATCTGGTGACCGCGCTGGCCACCGTGTTGGCCCATACCGACCAATCCACTGATGTCCGAAAATTCCAGACAAACACTCTCTGGCAGCAACCACGGAATGTGCAGGCGCATCGTCTAGTTGGTACCACATCTGTCTACGCACGTCTAGAAAAAGGTCGTCCATATACTCAGTAACAGGCCCGTTAATTAATTCTAGAAACTTTGCCGCATTTAAATTTCCATCAATAAAAATTGGTCCAATTATAGTATCCCTGTGTATACCGGCCCACACATTGACGGCAAACCTGTATTGGTGCGAACTCTCTCGTGTTAGATGTGGATTTTGGTGACTCCAGTACCGGAGATTTTGGCGGTTCCATAATCCGTTCCTTGTAAATGTACTTTCATCACTCCACATTACATTGTATAAGAAATCGGGGTTTTCGGAATTTTTTCGTAACATCCAATGGCAGAAGGCTTCTCTGGCCGGCATGTCTCTTGGTAACAACGCCTGTACTTTCTTGTATTTAAAAGGCCTCTGTTTATCGCGTTTTAAAACTTTGTAAATAGTTTTATGGTTTACACGAAAATGACGAGCCGCTCTACGCAGACTAGATGTTGGGTGGCGAGCAAAATAATTTAAAATTTGTTCATCTAGGGTGGCTCTTACACGCGAAGGAGCACTATCCATATGAGTGAGTAAGGATTGATTATCCCGTAACCTCTGGACAGCTTGTACAATAGTCCGGCCATTGGTAGGACAAACACGTGTGTTTCCATACCTCTCTCGGTACGTACGTATGGTTAAAGCTGCATTTCCGTGACATTCTCCATAAATTAAAATCATATCTGTATACTCCGAAGCTGTGTAATTATAACGAGGCATTGTAAATGAGAAAAATTACTATTCTAACACAAAGTAAGCGTCTAATTTAGCACAATTCACTTAAAAAATTACAGTTACCTACTCAGATAGTACATGTTCACTAGAAAAAAAACTTCCTATGTCGCACAACACACTTTTAAACGTCATAAACAAAAGTAGTTGACTAGGTAGGCAGCAGTCACAATTTGCAAATCATCAATACCGCATGCGACGCGACGTTCACGTCACAGGATCACGATGCCACACTGACCTACAGACCTATTAGGTATAATACTTTTGAACAATAAAGCGAAACAAAAAAAAATTGTCCCTTTCGCACATTTAGTTGACCTTGATGAAACCGGGATCTTCTTTCATTATGCCGCATTAGGTAGTTTCAAATTTCTTATTTAAGTCTGATGACACGGTTTATATGGATCTTGAGACTCAGGAATAAGGTATAATATGCATTGATTTGTATTGCGTTTGGCGAAGACTTGAAGTGGTAACATGGCGATATGTAGGTACTACCTTCATATTAATTGATACCAATGCAGCCCGGGAGGTCATTGATCTCGTAGTGATAGGCATATAATTTTAATTTTTTATACAGAGTGGGGTAAATGTTAATAATACAAAGTAATGTGCTGTAGCTAAACTATACGACATATCATATTCAAAGTTTGTATACCGGCTGGGCAAGTCATCAGATACACTAAATTAAAATTATTGTCGTATGGTCGTCTCCACCTTGTATATATAACACTGTCAACTAATTATAACTTTTCGTATATCAATCACACAATACTTTTTCGGATCAGAATTTCAAAGCCCTACCATAAAAAAGTTTTATTTCAACATATACATACATACATATCATCACGCCATATCCCTTGCAGGGTAGGCAGAGAGAACAGAGTGCCAGAGAACTCTATCTCTGCATACTTCACTCGCTTCCTCAACATTCATAATTCTCTTCATACACGCTCGCCGGTTTCGGAGACTCTTGACTCCACCTTCCTTCAGTACATGACCGATCTGGTCTAGGTAGGTTAGTCTCGGTCTCCCTCGGTACCTACATCCTTCCACTTTCGCATTGTATATCTTCTTAACCAGGCGTTCGTTCGGCATTCTTTCCACATGTCCGAACCATCGGAGCATTCCCTTTCGCATCTTTACACCAATACTCTCTTTCATACCTACTCGCTCTCTTACGTCGTCGTTACGAATGCGGTCGGTCAGCCTAACTCCACAGATTTTCCGCAGAGATCGCATTTCGACCGCATTAATTTTACTATCATACTCTTTTCTGCATACCCAACTCTCGCTTCCATACAGTAATGTTGGGACAAGCACTGCGTTATGTATTGCTACACGTGCCTTCTGGCTGAGGTGGTGGCTGCCGAGAAGTTGCCCCAACGCTCCGTTCACTCTATTTCCCGCATTCACTCTTCGTTCTATATCAGTGGTGTACCTTCCATCTCGGCTAAATCCACATCCAAGATATACAAATTCATCCACTTGCTCTAGTACATCATTACCTATTGTTACTCTTAACATCTGTTCTGGTTTTATCTCTTTCAAAGACCATTATTTTGGTTTTGCTCACATTCACGCGTAGACCCCTTTTCTTACAATCTTCTGTCATTGTGTCGACTAGGGTCTGCAGGTCAGTCGCTGACTGTGCCAGCAGGACTGCATCATCTGCATAAAGCAGAGCAGTGACCACTGGGTCGCCCATCTGGACTCCCACATTCATATCGTTCAACCTTTGGAGACATTTATCCAGATATATGATAAACAGCCTGGCTGACAGAACGCACCCCTGCTTAACGCCGATATTGACGTCAAACCAAGGCGACATTCCATCATCCAGCCGCACACAGGCTCTACAGCCCATATAACTGGACTGCACAGCCTGTAGCAGTTTACCGCTAATACCATACTCCGGTAAAATGTCCCAAAGTTCCTTTCGTACAACCGTGTCAAAAGCTCTCTCCAGATCCACAAAACTGCAGAAAACCCTCTGACCTAGAGCCAGATGCTTCTCCACAATGTTGCGCAGAGAGATCACTTGATCCATGCATCCCCTTCCACTCCTGAAACCTCCTTGTGTCTCACACAGTAAACCATCGGACACCATCCTCATTCTCCTTTCAATAATTTTTCCATACACTTTTGCTGCCAAACTGGTCAAGCTTATGGCCCTGTAATTTGCGCAGTCATAACGTGAACCCTTGTTTTTAAACAAAGGCACGATGACTGCGCTATTCCAGTCCCTGGGAACCATTCCTGAGCTCCAACATAGATTGAGGAGCAACAGGAACGCCTCCCAGACACAAGAGCCACCAAGCTTGATCATCTCGGCAGACACCATATCAATGCCCGCTGCCTTACCATTTTTCAAACTTCTTATCGCCCATTCAACTTCATCCATACTGATGCCATCGGAGGACGCCGTTGTCGAATGTTGATCTACCAAACCACATCCAACACCGGCGCCAACCGTAGCATCCGCATACATATCGCCAAAATATTCACTCCATCGGCTTAACACGTCTTGTGTTTGTGTAAGAATGTCTCCACCTTTAGACCTTATTTTATTCATTCTGAAGGCTGACCAACCACCCCGAGACTTCTTCACCTCCCTCCAAAAGAGTTTGGTGTTACCCTCGCAGTTTTTAGTCAGCCTATCTTCTGCACTCATACTTGCTCTATCCCGTTTCTCTTTCACTAAGGCCTTGGTGTCATTCTTACATTGCCGATATATTTCTTTCTTCTGTTCAGTCATACTGTCATTCAGTTTCAAAGAAGAGACATAGTCCAGCCACGCTTTCTTCTTTTGCTCTACGGAAGCTGCCACTTCCGCATCCCACCATGCATCACCATTTGTTTTTCTATGCTTCTTTGAACTTCCACATACTTCTTTCGCTGTATCTACCATACTCTCTTTCAATACTCTCCAGCATTCTTCAATGTCCGATTGCGGCTGGCTTGCCATCGTCAGACGTTCTCGGACACCCTCTGCATACTTTTCTCTTACAAACTCTTCTTGCAACCTTTCAACCTTTATTCTTTCAAGCCCTCCGAAGTGGACACGCTCTCGCCAGTGCCTCCACTTTCTGAACAGACCACTAAATCTCGCAATAACGAGATAGTGGTCCGTGTCGACTGTGGGGCCCCTGTAGGCTCTTGCGTCCAATATTTTGCTTCGGAGGCGACTGTCTACCAAAATTAAATCTATTATGCTTTTCTGTTCATTCCTTCTCCATGTATACATATGGATGTCCTTATGTTGGAAAAATGTGTTTGACACAATAAGGTTTCTCTCCATGCATACATCCGCTATGAGCCTACCTGCGTCGTTCACTCTCTTATCACCAAATGGACCAAGTACGTCCTCATAGTCGGGACGCTTGGTCCCCACCCATCCGTTCAAATCTCCGCATACAATCACGCGTTCACTGGTTTCTGCCATATCCAGAACTTCCCTAACATTGTCCCAAAACTTCTCTAGGTCTGATGCCACCGAGGATCCTACGGGAGCATATGCTACAACCATGAATACCTTGGTGACACCTAGTTTTATACGGACCCAGAGAAGTCTGGGATCATACATTCCGTAATCCTTCACACCTGAGGCCAAGCGAGAGGACAACAACACTCCTACCCCCATGCTGGCTCGATCGCTCTGTGGTACACCAGACCACAGAGCCATCCCGCCACCAGGAAGATCGCAGGCGTCGCTGCCCCTTCGCTTGGTCTCTGTTACACAGAGCACGTCTAGCTGTTTGTCCGCCATGACGGATATCAGCTCGTGCAACTTACCTTCCACACAACCTCTTACATTCCACGTGCCCACCCGGCACTCCGTTCTCCTCGACTCGCCTAATTGGGCAAGGCGTGATGGGTGGCGGCCCCCATCGCCGCAACTGCCGATGTTCGTACCGACGGGGGCGGGTCGGTACGCGTCGCCTCCGGGGGACGCCCTAACCCGCATTGCGGTACGCATATCGAGCCGGATTAGCAGTCTAATTAGACTGGCAGGGGACGCGAACGAGCACGCTCCGGACTATGCCCCCCTATTTATTTCAAAATGCATGTATTCCTTCATCAGGTCATTTTGTTAGTGATAGGACCATGCTGTTGACAGTTTTCTGTCTACAGCCGTGGGCCGGTCCGTCTGGGGTAGTACCACACTCTCGCAGAAGATCAACGTCTGGGTAATGGCAATGTGCTGTTGCGCTTCGTTCGGTGAGCGAGAGCCGGAAGTTCTACTGGGTGGGTTCGGGATATATATTGGTAGGCAGCGGCCTAGCTGTACCCTTAGTATTGCAAAAGTCCATGAGCGGCTGTAATACATTTACCACCAAAAGCAATAAAAAAAAGGGCTATCGAGGTCCATTTTGAACATAGCTTTCCCCAAGACGAGATAGTACCATAACCGTTACTCTTAGCAGGGTTGGAAGTATTCGAAGCCTTATCCATATACGACTAGTAAAAAGAAATCTTACCTAGCCAATGTTATAGTATAATAATACAAGGATCCCATAACGATGTACCCAACGTATGACGCGTAGATATTATTCAAATATGTGGCAAAGAAGATCGCCACGCCTTGTATAGCGGCCACCGGGGCAGGGATACCACTGGTCGCATATATTGACGCAATGAATGCCCCACCAGCGCCCAATATGGTCTGCGTTGCTTCCACAGCACCGTTATAGGCGATCTGAAACGGTATAGGTATTTACATACATACATACCCACACGCCATGTCCCTTGCAGGATAGGCAGAGAGAACAGAGTGCCAGAGAACTCTATCCTTGCATACTTCACTCGCTTCCTCAACATTCATAATTCTCTTCATACACGCTCGCCGGTTTCGGAGACTCTTGACTCCACCTTCCTTCAGTACATGACCGATCTGGTCTAGGTAGGTTAGTCTCGGTCTCCCCTGGTACCTACAGGATGTAAGTACCGGGGGAGACTTAACTTTCGCATTGTATATCTTCTTAACCAGACGTTCGTTCGGCATTGTTTCCACATGTCCAAACCATCGGAGCATTCCCTTTCGCATCTTTACACGAATACTCTCTTTCATACCTACTCGCTCTCTTACGTCGTCGTTACGAATGCGGTCGGTCAGTCAGCCTAACTCCACAGATTTGCCGTAGAGATCGCATTTCGACCGCATTAATTAAGTAGGTATTTATTTACTAATAAATACTTATTAGCTATTTTAAGTTTAGAGGAACCTATTACTATGTAGCTAGTATGTACAAATTAAAAAATATATAAATTTTGCATACATATTTAATGCTATAATTTTAATTGACTGCAAAGATGGCGTAGTAATTGAGGTACTGACCTATAGGGCCAAGTGTCTCAGGTTCAAATTCTTCGCAAGACTTACGAGGAAATCGAACGAGTCATCATCTCAGCTCATATACGTTCCACTGTTGGTTTAGAGTCTTCTCCATAATGGGCGGCAAATTGGCCTATTACACCACGACGGTCAGACGACCCTTAGTCGTCTCAGATCAACCATGGGTAAGATAGGGGGTGGTGAATTGTATTCTTACTCCGTCACCACACGGAGCGAAGAGGAGAATTCGAACGAGTACTTAGACAAAAATGTGGTTATGAATCTGAGTATAATTTGTATTCATTATTGCATGTTTGTGAAGTCCCCCGCAATATAAGGATTATGTGTTTTTTTTTAAAGTTGTCACCTTTTTTTTTGTTAAAAAAGGCATGAAGTATTTGAGTTCCATCAGAAGTCCATAAAGATGGTTAAAGAATCTTAGCAGGTGAAACCGCTTGAATTTGCTAGGTTATATCATCATCATTAACTTGCTCTTATCCCACTTAATTGGGGTCGACGCAAAATGTCATCTTCTTCCATACAGTCCTATCAGACGTCATCTCTGCAGTCACTCCCTGTCTATCCATGTCATTCCTCACGCAGTCCATCCATCTATTCTTTGGTCTTCTTTACCCCTAAAGATAAATTTGCTAGGTTATATATAAAGGAAGAAATAAATAAAATACTTACAGGAGCATCGGTGTCATCTTGAATTTGTTTCCATAGGAGCTGTATATAAGTCTGGGCCTGTACAAAGAGAGCTAAGGCGCAGGCGTACAGCGCTGACCACACTAGCACCTAGACAAGATAATTTTGGTTAATTCAGTGGTTTTTCTATAACTCGAATGTCAAGAGCAATAAAAATAAATTGAGTCAATGTTTTATCGAATTAAAAGTATTTCAAATTACTGAGGAAGAAGCCACCGTATAACCCCCCATCGCCATTGGGCCGGCCACTGGTACCGCTTTCTTGCCATTCGTGGCCAGAATGAATATAATCATTAATTGCTATGAACCAAATACAAATAATAGATTAGAAGCACTAAACCTTCCTTATAGATTTTATTGCTATGTTAAGAAAATTGCAAGTAACGCGTTATTATATTTCACTAACTACGCTTTACAGAGTCTGTTTTTACGCCTTAGAGACTCTGTAAAAGTCTGTTATTTAAAACTGGAGTTAATGATTTTTTTTTAAAGTCATTATCCGGCACAAGGAAATATGTAATTCTTGTATTGCGTTGCACTTTACAAATATACAAATTAACGGATACAAATAACATTCAGATTTACAACAACAATTTATGGCTCGCACAAAATATTATCCTACGTAGGAATCGAACCTATAGCACTGGTACGGTAGATCGGTATTTTAACCACTACGCCATTTGTGCAATCATTTTATTTATAAATATTTTTTATCAATACTTCGCAGGGAAATAACATTTTGTTCAAGTAGCAATGTCTAAATAATTCAGGACACGCGTATTTAGGGGTTCAGCGGAAAAGGATGGCATTTTTTTGCGACTTACTATGGATTACGACTTAATGAGGTTCGAGTTATAGATATTCCACTATATTAATTCAGTTCATTACAAAATGATGATGAATGATTTGATTTTACTGTATTCTTTTTAACTCCGTATTCGTTTAACTGCCAGACCTTATTATCAACGTAAATATTAATTAACAAATTTTTACTTATTTTTCGTAATTAAAATCGAAAATAATCATTAAAATGGTATCTTAAGGGTGTAGATTGTTGGCCTGAGATCTCGATTTCGAGCGACCGCAGCGCCAAAGTTTAATGTAACATCCGACGGGGCGGATGAATGACCTAGAGAGCGTGATTTTCAAAATGTTTTGCAACAAACGTTCCACGTTGAGAAATTGTTATTGAACTTGAATATTTACAGCATAACAATAACGTTGAATTTTTGGAAACTAGCTGTTGATTCTTTTTAATAGATTAATAAGAGTAGTTGAGACACAATTTTTATGTTTTTCTATCATTACATTACATAGTATAAAACAAAGTCGCTATCCGCCATCTGTCTGTCCCTATGTATGCTTAGTCTTTAAAACTACGCAACGGATTTTGATGCAGTTTTTTTTAATAAATAGAATGATTCTTAAGGAAGGTTTATATGTATAATACATGCATAATATAGTAGAGAAACGCTGATTAATTTAGAGGTTTCTAATGTGATGTCGTAAATAAGCACGTTTTTTTGCGCTTATATTGCAAACGTTGGCTGAACCCTACGAGATAGACCAAAATAATGTACTACAGTATTATCCATCTTAAAAAGTTCAACAAAAAAGTCCACGATGGCATATGTCTATCTCTTAGGGATAACCCACCATAACCATTTTTTATCCTCTACTAAAAAATGATTATTTACTAAGTGATTTTATACAATACAGCATTAATCCTTATCCAATTAAGTACCTTAAATAAATTGTGCATTTATTATAGATCAATATGCTTTTTATAGTATGTAATTTAAGTGAATATTGCCGAAGATAGCGAAGATAGCGAGGGCGGGTTACTAGTTTATAATATAATATACAATCAAGAGCAGGTCCGGACTGACATTTTTGTATTCTACTTACCTAAAATTCCAACTATGTATTTATTTGTAATTTCACTACCAAAATTTATTCTAATTCGTAAAATATTCATTCAATAAAATAATTGCAAATTCAGTAGGAAGTGTGTTTATCTCTACGCAAGGAAATGTGCCTATTGCGTAAACTCAAATACTTACTTTTTGTTTACGATCACCTCGTCGATATCTAAAAAAAATCCTAGGGTTTTAAAAAAAATGTCAATAAATGAAACACAAGTATAAAAATGATTTATTTACTACACAATAACAAATATGAGTCGCCATTACTCGCTATCTCAAAAGCGTGCTAGGGTTGTACAAAAATTAGTAAATAATTCATTTATTTACTAATTTTAACAGAAGTTTGTAAATTATTAATATACTAATTAAAAGTATGTAATTAAACAATAACGAAATATGAGTTCAAAATTCTAATGTTTTTTCATTCGATTACGGATCAAGTTCTGATTTCTGCTAATTTGATGATAAAATCAATGGCTATCACAAAACCTATCAGAATGAAAACGTTACCAGCTGCCCGATTCACGTAAGTAATAAAAACCGTAGCGCAGTGACGTCACTTCGTTTTTTGCAAATTTAGCCCTTTTAACCGACTTAAAAAAAAGGAGAATTCTCGATTCGCTGTATTTTTGAACCAATTTTTATGATTCTTTACACCAGGTAACTCAGAAATTGTATAGTAATTGAGCTATTGGAAGATTTATGACAATCCAAGACTAGATAAGTAAGTGCGTTTAAAACAGAAAACCAAAAGGCGATTTCTAAGTTCCTAAGTTAAAACGACTTTTGGACTGGCGTGTTTACGTGAATCGACTGGCTGGGTAGTTAAGTTACCTGTATCTTTCAAAATCATTAGGCGTTCTTCTCTTTCAAAACACGTAAAGCTCTTTCTTTCCTCTCTTTCATAGCCTCTATGATACTGGGCGCGTCACGAATGGGCATGCTTCGTGACTGCCGAGGATCAACTAATTCTGGAAGTAGGCAATCGTAATAAAACCTAACTAATTTCATTTCCATTTTCTCCTCCCAAAATTTGTCGTCCTTTTCTATAATATAAACTTTCATAGGTACAGTAGCACCAAACCAGATGCCAAGCATGCAAACGTTTCTTTTAGTAATATGTACCTGTCCCTGAATTTGGAAATACCAGTTATGATTTTTATTTATGACATAACCCTTGGAAGCCTTGTCCTTAACCCAAAAGGTATGTTTGGCCATTGCTTCATCAAGAGTCATGCCAGCTAAAGAATGTGGGCACTTAATTTCAATTAAACCGTTTGCATAAATGCCATCTGGTGTAGTACCAAGAAATTCATATTGATCGTCGACGAACAAACCGCAACCTTGTATACTAATATTCTCTTGAATTTCTAACTGTTTAATTGCGGTTTCTTCGTTTTCGATACCGTACCGTACAGCAGGCAAACTGGAGATATTACTACCATAAACGATTTTACGAACAAGAACAGCACAACTTGTGCTCTCTCGTTTTTTACAAACTTCCCCGAACGATGATGAGGTTAGTAATTTTCTCCTTGTACTGATCCACTCAGAACTACTTCTTTGCAAATGGGTCGACCTTTCAAGCTCCTCTCTTTCAGCACAAGACAACTTTAAATCGGCTAAAAAAGATGACTTGGCTTTCTCATATAATTCTGGACTCAGATCAGGTTTTTCGCAGTTTGGTCCATAGTGAGCATCTTTCGATACAGCGCTGTGGCTCTTTTTCAATCTTAATTTAGGTTTAGCAATTAAACGGATTCTACGATTACAATTTTCCACTTTCGCGATCAAAGGATTAGGACTAGATTTAAATATTACTTCATGAGTTTTACTATGAATCGATCCTGTATTAAAAGACACAACAGCAGCTGCGCATCGGCCCGCATAAGAACCACGGGAAGAATAATTTACACGCTTACCCCCTACTAATTTGGCAATCACTGCGTTAAAACTTTCAACTATATTACTTGTACAATTATGAATTAAACTTCTAGAATGATATGACAGTCTTTTACTTAAAATGTGTACCGCGTCCATTAATCCGCATCCAACAATTGCTGGAAGCAACCCAACAGGTTCTATTCGACGAGTATCAGGTCTACAGAAATACTCCTTGCAATATTGGTGATTACCAAATACGTGTTGTGGACCATTTAGGATATCTTCACTAAGATTTTTTATTTTTTCTTCGAGTGACTGATTTTGATCGCCCCAATATTTAATAGCGCATTTTACACCCGTTCTTAAACGCAAATACCTTTCTTTTAGGAATTTCCGCAATTCGCAAGGATACTTAGTGTCTTTCGACAGTTTCTCCAAGCTATTGCAGTAGTTTCGTAAAAGATGATTTTTGCATTCAATTTTCTCTACTGTTAAATTACCGTACGGTCGCGAATCTAATATTTTTTTATAAGTACTGGAATCGCCGTCTGCTACAAATTTATTATAAATTACACCGTGATCAACAATGGAACGTTTAAACCCCTCAACTATTATGGTCGATTCCATACCGGTAGATGATCCCGAATAATTCTTGAAACAACGGTGTTCCGAGGGCTGACTGTCGTTCTTTGCGGCTCGTGCACAAACTACGCAGTATTTATTTTTAACTCCAAAAAACAATACTTTATTAGTTTTAATGCCAATTATCGCAGCTGCGCCGGACAAGGCGGAAAAATTCTTACCATAAGATCTCTTGCTCCAACAACCGTCAACAGCAACAGATATTAATGGTGTACCATTTTTATCAACACTACCTATAGACACTGCGTACTCCGCTTCTTCCTTGACAGCTTCTGCCATGGAATGTGCTGCTGTCTTTTCCCACCAATCGCAAACCGTATTATTAATTTCATTGTATAATGAAGGTGACATGATTGGTAGGGCTACTGCGGCAGTTAATGTTTTTAACTGATAGTAGCTCCCACCAGATGATATGATACCAGATACAATTTGATGATTCACTTCCATTCTATCTTCTTTCTTTTCAATCAAACACACAGTAAATTTCATACTACACATACTACATTTCATGATGAGTTTTGAGTCCAGACCAACTTTTACTTCACCTATTATACTGAGGTAACTTAACTTACAATCCATTGGACCGTGGTCCCCTATGGCCTGAAGAGCTTTAAAAAAAAAAGAAACGTCTACAACTCTACGCCCAACTTCCATTTCATCCACCTTTCCTTCTTGGTCGTTTTCAATAACTAGTTCCTGTAAAGAAAGATAATGGCTTGATTTTTTTTATAAAAAATAATTAAAAATTTAAAAAAATGCAAAAGAATTAATACAATATTAGGTTCCTGATGAATAGAAATTATAATTTCTTTACGCATTAGGTATTGTTTTTTTATGACGTCACCTATTTGAAAATAAATTTTCTTTTGAGAAAGTAATTGAGAAGTATTTCGGTACTAAGGTGTTTGTCTCTCGATGAAAATAATAAATATTGCAAGAAAAATCTATAGGTAGGTATTGAGATTTTGTCTTCGCCCATCACTAACTAAGTAGTTTGTTTATTTATGTAACAAGTCTACAAGAATTACATATAACAACTTACCTCTATACAGCGCGTAGCATTGTTGCTCAGAGTCTCGGCCCCAAGGTTTTCTTTATTTTCAATACTGGAAATATTATTCATCAATATTATCCACTTTTTATTTATTTTGTACAACCCTAAGCCAGACGCTAGGCGCCTCGCGTCTGTTTGGCGGTATAGGTATGTCGACAAAGTTGCACTGTCGCCTACCTACTTCCACAATTTCATATTTAGACAATACTAGCCGACCCGGCGAACTCCGTATCGCCTTTTTTTTTTTAAAAAATCCTATTATTTTGATATTACATACAGATACTTCAATTTTATTTATCAGTATAGATATACACTACCGTCCAAAAGTTTGGAAGCAGCAAGGTAAAATCGAATAAAACCAAACTAAGTCATTTAAATTTAAATGTATTGATAAAAAAATAAAGAACAAACAGAAACTAACTTAAACAAAATAAAAAAATAATATACAATGGTAAATTAGATTAAATTTTAGCTTCATCAAAGTGTCCACCTTTCTCCTTTATAATCTTCTCACATATTCTGGGTATTCTATTAATCAATTTTTTAAAATAATCTTTATCTAATTTGTTCCATTCGTTCTCTAATAGCTGCCACAAATGTTCTGAGCTCGTAGGACAACGACTTTTCACCCTCCTGTCAAGTTCATCCCAAACAAGTTCAATGGGAGAAAGATCAGGGGATTGAGATGGCCATTGCATGATGTTTAAAATGTTTTCAGCTTTTTTCTTGTTTAAAAAGTTCTGGCACAATTTAGACGAATGCTTAGGATCATTATCCTGTTGAAAAATGAATCCAGAACCAATGAGACTTAGTCCACTGGGTATGGCAGAATCTTGGAGAATTTTTAAATAGCCTTCCTTGTTTAATTTTCCGGTTATCCTCACAAGATTGCCGGGTTTACTGTTGCCAAAACACCCCCAAACCATGACATTACCACCACCATGTTTGATGGTAGGCACTGTACATGCCTCTGAAGCCCTCTCTTCTTTTGACCGGCGTACAAAGACACGTCTATTGGATCCGAAAATCTGAAATTTTGATTCGTCACTCCAAAGGACATTTTCCCATTGTTCTATAGTCCAGTTTTTATGCGCTTTTGCCCATTCTAGTCTATTTTTCTTATGTCGATTTGTTAGTTTGGGTTTTTTAGCAGCAACACATCCTCTTAATCCCGCAGACAGTAAGCGTCTTTTAACAGTAGTTGTTGAAATGGGTGTTTCTCGCGTATCATTCAGAGCTGCAGTGATCTGTGGTGCAGTTAAGCGTCGATTCCGTTTAGAAAGAACTCTAATGAAGTTGTCCTCTTGATTTGTTGTGGATTTGGGCCTACCAGATCTCTTTCTATCTTCATTTTTCCCCGTTTCTTGTTTTCTAGCAAGGGTATAGTGGACACCTTTACAAGAAATTCCGAGCCTTTCTGCGATTTGACGTTCACTGTATCCTTCCTCGCGTAGAGTGCAAATAGCGCTTCGCTGTTCAAGCGTGATTTGCTTGCGTTTTGCCATTTTCAGAAGAAAAAATACGGTCAAAGTAGTAGCCGATATCTTTCGAATACAGACAATGTTAATATCACAACTTTCACGTGCCAATGCTCAAGTGCGACTGAATAAGGTCTAAAAAAGTTAAAACCAGCAAACATTATCAATAAAACTACACCATTGCATAGGATAAAGTAGCCGACGGATTAAGTCATAAAACACGTGTTTCGTCAATATTAAGGAATTCCATAAAACTTGATGAATGTAGGATAATAATCCTTTTGTGTTTGTGTAGACAGTCGTAAAAGGTTGTAAAACTTAAGATTATTGCTAATTTTTACCGCTATTAGTCGGCATTTATTTGTTTTGTTTGAAAACAGGTGTGCTTCCAAACTTTTGGACGGTAGTGTAGATAATACAAACCAATATTTACATGTTATTGTAGGTATATGTCTGAATCGGGCGATCTAAATCATATGACATATTGTATTAGCTTTGTAATGTACCCTGTTCAAATGCGATAATAAATAAGTAGGGAGGAACTTACATTTTATTCCGAGATCTTTTGGCTTTCATATTTTTATAATGCGTACAAAACTTTCTTTTCCCTGGCATGACACTCAAATTCAATCAGTCCTGCGAAAAAAATAGCCTATGTTACTCAGTGATAATGTAGCTTTCGAATGATAAAAGAATTATCGGTCCAGTACTTTTTGAGTTTATTCGTTTCATACAAAAATCCAAATCTTTCCTCTTTATAATACCTATTAGTGTAGATATTGTATTTTTTACGATTTATATCTAGTTCCATCATGGTTTTCTTTCAGACATTCATTATATCGATACTTTCTACTAACTGAAAATAAATTAATTATAAAAATGTTATACTTACAGTTTTTTACAAAAAACACAAATTCACAATACGTAATTCTGCTGTCTGCAGCCGACAAGCGTGGTGTCGCGTTCACTTACAGAAAGGAACTGCCGTTAGTGACCACCGAGATTGCACGAATGAAACGAACGCTTTATCCCATACATTTGTGTATGAAAAATTTACCTTAAAATATATCTAGATTTTAGGGCTTTAAAAGAGGAAGTCTTTGTTTGTAAAGGTATAAAAAGAAGTATACAGCTATACTTATTGGTTTCTTCAGTGTTCAAAAAGTGTTTCTTTTTATCAATTTGTGTTGATTTATGGGCTTAAATCTTTAAAATACGAAGTCATGTTTTTGCATTTTTACTCAATTTTGTGCGTTTGTTGACGTTTATTATATAACAACCATTAGGTTTAAGAGTTTAATATAAGCATGAACATACTTATTGGTCTTTGATTGTAATATATACAAATTATCATTGATATCAATCATATGTAAATAGGTTAAATATGAAAAATCGTAACACTCTTTTCGGTGATTTTCACGATCTACACTCTTAAACGTTAATACTGTAGCATTACCATGAGAGATATATCACATAGACGTAAAAACACCTTTGTACAAATAATATAGGTATAATTAAGGCGCCCAATAGTAAACTGCATTGTCATATATAAATAGATCCTTACGACTTGTAGTTTGTTTAAATATAAAGGTAATCAAAATTCTAACAAAAAATAAAATCGACTTCAAAAAATTCTATTCAAAATTCTTTCACACAAATATACAAAAAATGCAAAATAAAGGAAAAAAAATACATCGACAAGTACATAATAAAAATAAATAATATCTCATTCAAAAATCACATTCAAAGATTCCAGTCCATCATCAACGTAGTCGATCGTCGATTAACCAAATATGTATTATTGCGGATAACTCATAAACTACTGGTCGGATCTTGATTATATTTAAATGCGACTTACTACACGGGCAGCACTAGTTTTCACATAACAACAAAAGGCACCAAAATCGGTTCACCTTCAAAAAAAGGTCGCAAGGTAACACATATTCTCGCTGCCGGCGATAGTGAAAGCGATGGTCGACAGCGACAAGAACTGGGACGCGGTTGCCGTCATTTGTGAGACTGTTATTTCGCGGAAGGAGGCGGTGGCGTAGGCGCGAGTACCTGCGCCTGATGCCGCCCTAGCCGAGGCATCGGCTGACCGGGACGGAGATTAGTCTGGTCACCCAGAGTGAGGTCACCGCTTGAGGACTCGAGAGGATACACGCAAGGGTAGACCGCCGGGTGGGCCAAAGACAAAGACCGGGTTTCGGTGACCCACCCGTACGGCGTCGAGAGGTACGTTGTTGGGCGGGTCTATGGGGTCGCGTGCCGCTTTTGCCGTCGCCCCGGACGGATTAACGAGGTTTGATCACTCCATAGCCCGCCACCAAAAAAAAAAAAGGTAACACATAAAAATACCTTGGAATACATAACTTTTTCTCTTTTAAGTGGGTTGAAAATATAGTGCTTCATTGTTTAGATACATACCTTGGGACGCGAGTATGCTGAACGAGCATGACGTGCTATCAGTGTTGAAGCTTTAACCACGTTAGATCGTAATGTTCCCTGCAAAACAAAAATATAATGTAAGGCATAATGGTTTCTGTTGTTAACGTGAACATAAATGAAACTATTTTACAGAGTTGTTCCAAGCGTCGGGAAAATAAAAATCAAATACAAAAGCGATAAAAGCCATAGAATAAGTTTAATTTCATAAGAGCATAGGTAGCAGTTAACTCATGCCTTTTCCACATAAATCATTGCTTTACAATAAAAACGCTTTAATTTTCAAATTTATTTAGGATCGTAAAATCGAATTAAAAATAAACAATAACAAGAAGTACTTAAATCATTACGCGGCAGTTTTGTTGGTATTGACAGCTCTGGAATTTTATATTTAAATTAATTAAATTCAACATTCGTGAGCCAACGCGTGTTTACGTGTAATAATAATAATAGTATCGGTACGTCCTAAACTTTAGCGCAGCCAGTGGCAGAAAAGAGAACTAAGATCTGGGTTTATTATTGGGTCTATGAATAATATAAAAAAAGCCTATACCGTTCGGACTCCTTCGTGCCCGAACTAAATGCGGCAAATTTTTTGGAGTGCCAAAATTGACAAACTGGAAAAATATCAAATTGATTTTTTTTATTAAATGTAAGACGAAATTTTATTGTTTCTTATCTTACTTTTACAGCTATTAGATTTCAAAATTTAAAAGGCAGAATTATTTTGTTAAGATGATTAATCGTGTAAGTACAAAAATAAAAGAAAACTTAACAAATATGTCCTAAAAGAAATTTTCGTTAAATTATTGGACGGCAAATTAACTTAGGACCAATTTAGATAGCGCACTAGCGCCATCGAATCTAAATTAGTCACTCGGCAGAAGTATAAAATACTATATTCATAATTTCACAGACCGAGTAAACACGGAAAGGCATTACCAAAATTTGTCGTAGTCGGATAATAAAAGATAAAAGATAATAATACTTCAAATACAGACATGCCTGTTATTAACATGTGAACAGCTTAATTAGGCATCGTAACCGTGTTATCGCATGATAAAATTTAATTGCGAGTTAAGAATAAGTCTATAAAAATTCTTTAACACCATCTGAAATAACACTATTTTTACTGATTCTATCGCATTTGTATTTGATTTTTAATTTGCCGACGTTTCGAACACTTTGCAGCAGTCATGTTTATCGGAAGACAGACCATTCATATATTCATGATCTTTTGTGGTACCGTGAATGGTCATGAAAATTTCTTTTCAAATAAATAAATTTACCCGATTGTTTTGTTCTTGTAGTTGTTTTTGATCGGTAACGGCAGGTGTTGTATTGCGGTGAAAATAGATGCCATATTGTACGGCCGGCAACCAGAAAGCCCAGAATGTGGCTAAGATCTGAGCTGCGAAATAAAAACGATTATGATATCATGGTCAAAATAAAATCCATTCTCATACCCATCAGTCCATCAAGGTTCATAGCGAACATGGACCTTCCTAAGTAAGAGTTAGTGTTATAATCAGCAAGGCAAGACGTTTAGCTATAAAAGTTGGTATATAGTATATATTTCATGTCCGATTATAGGATTATGCACGTATTTTTTCTAAATATTTCTACTAGTTAGGGGCCGTTCATGAATTACGTAAGGGATTTATAAAGTTATTATTACTCCCCCCTGCCCCTTATTAAGATTTTTTGTAAGAAAAGGCCCTATTGATTAAATATAACTCCGTTTATTCTGAAAATATCTTTTATTACAATCTTCTTACTACAAGTATGTATCATTAACTCACTGCAATAACATTAATCTTATTAATCTATCACAGTTTTGACCAAAATTAGTAATTTTCAATTTAATATCTTACGTAATTTTAAGTTTAATAATGCCCCTCACCCTGTCTACAGTAAGAAGTTAATAATATTCAACCAACACCCCCTCCCCGAAACGTCTTACATAATTTATGAATGTCCCCTTATCACATTATCAAAATAAATAAAACGCCTCCACAATATAAACCGTAGACTTAAAAAAAAATAAAATCACTATCGTTTTCGGGTGATTTAAATGCAGCTCTTTTGGCGCCTTTATTCAGTAACGTCAGATGCCACAACTTCGATATCAACAACGAAATGTTTGGTTCACAAAGTTACTATCAAAGAGAGTGATTAAATCAACTTATTACCACAGAAAAATCACATTAAAGCTTACTATAAATATAAGTCGTTCCTATGTGACAAAATAATATCAAAACTGTACCGAAAATTGTATTTTCCTTATGCCGAAAGACGCAAGTATAAGGAAAAAAATGATGCAAGGCGATAAGAAGAGACAATGTATCGTGTTTGAGCAGTTTTTACTGCTGTGGAGATCATTGTAACGTAGGCAAGGACATTGGAGAAGTGATAAAACACATATAAGAATGTTTTTTCTTAATTACCTGCACATACTTGTTTTGGTTAAAAAAACTCAATGTAAACATAACCTAGGTCATGAAATGTTCATAAAGATATTCTCACTATCTACATAGGTTTACCACATAGGTATTATCATATATATATATATATATATATTATCCATAAAAGAAATACCTGTAGTATTATAATATCTGTAATACTACCAATGAATAAAAATATGTAACTTATTAGAGTAAAAGAGAAGTTCAAAACTATTGGTAGGCAGGGCCATAGCCTATCAAAAAAAAAAAGGCAATTATGTTTAGCGGTAGGACCACGCTGTTGATAATTTTCTATCTATAGCTGCGGGCCGGTCCATCCTGGGTAGTACGACACTCGCAGAAGATCGACGTCTGAGTAATGGCAGCGTACTATTGCGCTTCATTCGGTGAGCGAGAGAGCCAGAAGCCCAACTGGGTGGGTTTGTATTGGTAGGCAGCGGCTTAACTATATGCTTTAAAATTATCTGATTGTGATTTGATAAAACGGGTTTCAAATATTATGTTCAATCTTATTTTACAAGGATTTAATACTTTGAGAAAGAAAACTAATAATTTATTATGAAACAACTGTGAAACAATACAAATAAACACCAGCAACCATAAAACAACTTGATTCCAGAAGACGTCGAGTATAAATTCACGTTTGGTTCCACCAATAGCGTTGTATTTTGGAAATTCCCGAGGGAAATTCAAAAAAGCTATTTTTTATGGTTTAATTTTACTATTACATTATAATAAGTATCAAATAGAATTAACTGTATAGGTATGTTTTAGGCTATAAAGATCACAAATAAAAATATTTTGTTCATTTTAGAGTCACGTAGCTGTGTGGTAGACATGCGCGAAACAGTACTTCGCGAAGTGATGTTATATGGCATTACTTTTCGTGCCGAATAATATTACATTTTACCATCACTTCAAACATCACACATGACATTTCATTTAATATAAGCCTTAATGTTCTAAAAATAGAGCTCAAAATAAATATTTATCGACCGCATGCGCACCGCGGTCCAGTCGTTCTATCCCTCTCACTCTCCCAAAAAGACACACGGCGCGTTTGAGAGATAGATAACCATTACCAAATTCCCGAACATTGCAGAAATACAGAACAGTACACGAGTGTTCGGCGTCATGTTTAATGTGATGTGTGATGTTTAATGTCATGTCATGTTTAGTCGCGCAATGTGTAATATGACAGTACGCGGTCGGGTAATATTACGTATGATGCATCACTCGCATTACTTACACATGTCTACTGTGGTAGCGGCTACGAATACTACCAACCCTTACTTTGCTCGTGGATATCGCAAAAGGCGACTAAGAGCCTTATAACGACCTGGGCCAACTCCATCTGATGCCGTTAGGTTAACAATTATATTTTCAAGGATGGTTGACATCTGGCAGGCGGCCGGTCATAAAACTATTGGCAATAACTTTTGCAATATGTAGGTACTATGAAACAAGAGTACATCAATATGTACTCTTGTTTCATAGTACCTCCTACCACCTCCTCCTACTCTTATCCCAATTACTTAAGGTCGATAATTGTATCGACCTTAAGTAATTGGGATAAGAGTAGGAGAATAATGTGCGTATTCCCTATTGTTTGCTTGTAAAATCACCGTTACTGGATATTTGTCTTAAAAATAAATCTATCAGAGGAAAGGATACAGACCTGTAAAAGTAATGTAGTTTAGATCCCGATAGTTCATCCAACCGAAATATGTGAGGATTTGTGAGCTTACGCCTGAGAGGAAACGGCCCACGAGTCCTGCCATACGCGTATACGACGATACACGCGGATATTTCGAAGGTTCTACCTGAAGCAAACATTAAATCTGTTATTAATTGTAGATAAATCTTCAATCGAGGATTAGTTGAATTAATATTGACGAATACATTGCGCTGTTATCGTTTTTTATCGATCGAGATATTGGACATTTAAAATAGTTTCAATTCGATAAAAATGAATGGATTGAATCTTTTCAATGTGATGACTTAGGTAAATTTTAGGCCCTACATTCTTTAATAACCCAGGTTCTACTAGATAAGTTAACAATCACAGTACATCAAAAGCATAAGTTAGATAATAATTATGTAATTCATTCTTTATGAACACGCACGTCGCGTGTACCTTTAGAGGGTAAAAACTTTCTTTTGATATATTATTTTTAAAAACGTGTAGTAGAATTAATGTAATTTCAGACATAAGTAACTAAGTAGATGACGATCCGTGTGCTGACGGAGTAAAACTACAAATCACCACTCCCTCTATCTTACTCGTGGGTGATCGTAAGAGACGGCTAAGGGATATAAAACGCATATAACATCTATGCAAGAGAAGGAAAACTCGAAACAAAAACCTATACCAAAACGTCTGACCAGCGTGGCTACTATACCACGCCAATTTCCCTCTCATTATGGAGGAGGCTCGAGCCCAACAGTGGGACGTATGTGGGCTGAGATGAAGTAACTAAGTAGAAAATGATTTCACGATTTAATTATTAATCTAGTTTTGAAAAAAATAAATATGGAATATAAACAAGCCTAGACTAGTTTAGGACCTAGAAATACTTGCATTTTACTTTGGCCACTTAACGAGCAAGGATTGGCGAACCCTAGTAGTGATGATCTACGTCTTTAAAACTGTATTTCAGATGATAATGAAAGGCTTCGCCCAAAGGAGTACTAAATACTATTGTTTTGTTAATATTGTCAAACAATTAAGCATAATTAAAGATACGACACAGCAAGCGTTCACGAACGCTATCTAATTCAACTTCAATGTCGTATAGTAAGGAAAAAAAAAAGTACAAAATGATAAGATTTTCAAAACTCTGACAACGATTTCATATCTTACATATTTCGTCATATTTTAATATGTTTGCTGTGTGGTAGCGGCTACGAATACTACCAACCCTTACTTTGCTCGTGGATGTTGTAAAAGACGACTAAGAGCCTTATAACGACCTGGGCCAACTCCATCTGATGGCGTTGGACCAACAATTGCATTCCCAAGGAGGGTTGTTGTCAGGTGGGTGGCCGGTCATAAAACTATTGCCAATATTTTATGCTTTAACGCAGTCAATGACCATCGTTGCTATGTAATTAATAATTTACTAACTCTCGATTTTAAGTCTTTACATTCGCGTTCCATAATTATTTAACCACGAAAAGAGAATTACCTAGGTTAACATAGGGAGGTACCTACACCTATCTATATGTGTACCTCGCTACTTCTCTTCCTGTTTACCGGATTGAGAGCCCTCAGCGCTCACCCATAGTCTGGGTTAAGCTGTGACAGCCATCTGAGGCTAACAGCTAAAAGACAGACGCAAAAAATAATCTCTTCCTCTGGCTAGTGTAAATCTGTCGAAACATTCTCATAGGACATAGTTAATTACCCCAGTTACCTTTCAGTATATATATGAGATACCTATTTGTTTGGTTAATTAACTCAGGACTGTTAGTTCCCAACATTAACGTATTTAAACAGACACACATTCTAATTGTGCATCTTATGTAATAGATAAATAGATAGATTTATTATTAACCCAAAACGCCCACTCATTAAGTTCAATAACCTAAGGAATCATGGAGCCGTAACAATTACTGTTAGCTTTAGCATTGTCAATGTCAAGAAATATGTCTTAAAATATAAAGAATGTGCATCTTAGTATGCAATACAGACTTAGGAATCAAATTAATAATAGATAGGTACCAAACTTATCCATTATTTTTTAATTTCAATGTTCCTTTGCTTTAATTCAACTTTTTAAAAAGTTTTAACTCTCGTTCTGGGGTAGTTAGGTTAGGTAGGTTAATCCTTTCTGGTTATTAATTACATTTCCAAGAAAGGGCTAGTCCAAACTCGGACAGATGGTTGGTCGTAAAACACAGACAGATTTCTTGAAATATGTGTAAAATTCTTCTATTTACGCTTAGTGAAAGTATACTTGATGTGCCAACTGAACAAATACATTATGTTTAGGGGCCTGCAAATATACGTGATGGCTTTGTAAAATATAATTACACTGGAAAAGCCAAATTACTTCCATTTGTCAATAATTCAGAAGAATATAATAGTTCAAAATGACTTAGTATAACGATTTTAAATAGTTCGACAATGAAAACTACTTTCTCGACATAAAACTCTTGGTGTATTAGCATTTTATAAGAATTTAAAAAAAAACAGAACTTACCTTTGTATAGATATACGTGAAGTAAGCCACTTCCGTAGCAATATATAATCCATAGAAAAACTGTGACGCTTGCAACCACTCTAGGCTTGAAGTCCATAGTAATATGGCGTATACTGCAATACCACT
This sequence comes from Lymantria monacha, assembly GCA_905163515.2. Lineage (NCBI taxonomy): Eukaryota > Metazoa > Arthropoda > Insecta > Lepidoptera > Erebidae > Lymantria > Lymantria monacha. The sequence continues at coordinate 9,829,215 of LR991082.1, forward strand.
TAGTCCTGAAACAATTCAGCATAATTATGTTACATAAGTCATTGGACTACTTGTGATTAACTCAATAGTAACAGCACTTAAAGTAGAATTTAAAAATTCCTGAAAAATAAGCGAAAAGACTTAACAAGATCATAATGTGTAAATTCCATATTAGTTGTAGCTTTTCTACTAGAGTCAATGTATCGATGGAGCCAAATTTATGCAATAAAAAAACTAAACTGATAGAGTCAATATACGTTTTATTAATAATTCATTGCGCAATGAAAAGATGGATTCACCAATAGAATGGTCACGAGTGCGCTTGTGGGTAACGTATTACAGCTTATTACACATACATACATATCGTCACGCCATATCCAGAGAACAGAGTGCCAGAGAACTCTATCTCTGCATACTTCACTCGCTTCCTCAACATTCATAATTCTCTTCATACACGCTCGCCGGTTTCGGAGACTCTTGACTCCACCTTCCTTCAGTATATGACCGATCTGGTCTAGGTAGGTTAGTCTCGGTCTCCCTCGGTACTTACATCCTTCCACTTTCGCATTGTATATCTTCTTAACCAGACGTTCGTTCGGCATTCTTTGCACATGTCCGAACCATTGGAGCATTCCCTTTCGCATCTTTACACCAATACTATCTTTCATACCTACTCGCTCTCTTACGTCGTCGTTACGAATGCGGTCGGTCAGCCTAACTCCACAGATTTTCCGTAGAGATCGCATTTCGACCGCATTAATTTTACTTTCATACTCTTTTCTGCATACCCAACTCTCGCTTCCATACAGTAATGTTGGGACAAGCACTGCGTTATGTATTGCTACACGTGCTTTCTGGCTGAGGTGGTGGCTGCCGAGAAGTTGCCCCAACGCTCCGTTCACTCTATTTCCCGCATTCACTCTTCGCTCTATATCAGTGGTGTACCTTCCATCTCGGTTAAATCCACATCCAAGATATACAAATTCATCCACTTGCTCTAGTACATCATTACCTATTGTTACTCTTACATCTGTTCTGGCTTCATCTCTTTCAAAGACCATTATTTTGGTTTTGCTCACATTCACGCGTAGACCCCTTTTCTTATAATCTTCTGTCATTGTGTCGACTAGGGTCTGCAGGTCAGTCGCTGACTGTGCCAGCAGGACTGTATCATCTGCATAAAGCAGAGCAGTGACCACTGAGTCGCCCATCTGGACTCCCACATTCATATCGTTCAACCTTTGGAGACATTTATCCAGATATATGATAAACAGCCTGGCTGACAGAACGCACCCCTGCTTAACGCCGATATTGACGTCAAACCACGGCGACATTCCATCATCCAGCCGCACAGAGGCTCTACAGCCCATGTAACTGGACTGCACAGCCTGTAGCAGTTTACCGTTAATACCATACTCCGGTAAAATGTCCCAAAGTTCCTTTCGTACAACCGTGTCAAATGCTCTTTCCAGATCCACAAAACTGCAGAAAACCCTCTGACCTAGAGCCAGATGCTTCTCCACAATGATGCGCAGAGAGAACACTTGATCCATGCATTCCCTTTCACTCCTGAAACCTCCTTATTCTATTACAGCTTATTGCGATCGTTAAAGCCAGCCAAAACTATAATTTCAATTAATAAAGGTATAGTATGCCTTTTCTACTACTAGTACTACTTGATATACACAATACATGACAATAATAAGAAAAAAAAAATGATCATATTTAGCGGTCCGCGAAATGTCGCAGTTGGCCTGTTGCCGACCGTTGTTATAGGTTCTCCTTTCTCAAAAATTCTGGTGCATACCATATCAACTCTAAACTTCATTCAAACGGGTATTTTTTACACTACGAAGTGTGAAGAACAGATGGTTTAAATTTCTATAATAACATTGTTTCATAAAAATTGGCAATGAACTCTGTCTTAAATAATTGATTGATAAATTGAAATGTATTACTAGAACACACTAGCTCTCATTCAATCGAATGAGAGCTCTACATCTCTAACATATTAAAAATGCTAAAAAAGGTGATTAATGGACGTCCACTTATGAGTGACTAGCTATGTTTTTTAGGGTTCCGTACCTCAAAAGGAAAAAATGGAACCCTTATAGGTTCACTTTATTGTCCATCCATCCGTCTGTTTGTCTGTCTGTCAAAACCATTTTTGTCAGGAACGCGTAGAGGTATCGAGCTGAAATTTATATCAAATACTCAAGTGTACTGTCCCTTAAAGCTGTGAAATCAAACTTCTAAGCCAATGCAATCAAAAGATACAGCCATTTATGCCACCCGCAAATTTTCGACACTCGCAAGGGAATCAAAAACTACAGGGTACTTACCGTGAACTCAGAATCTTGAAATTTGGTACGAAGCAATGTTTTATAGCACAGATAAAGGAAAAATTGCGAAAACTGTAAATTTTTAATTGCATCATATAATAAAAATATTTTTAATAATTTTAAACTAACTAACCTAACCTTTTCCTCATGAACGCGTAGAGGTATTAAATTGAAATTCATATCAAATATTTAGATCTATAATAAATACCTTTAAGCTGTAACAAAATCAAACTTCTATGTCAAGACAATCAAAAGAGACAGCAATTTAAGCTGCATATTTTCAAACACGCAACTACTCGCAAGGGAATCAAAACCTAAACGGTACTTCCAGTCGACTTAGAATCTTGAAATTTGGCATGAAGCAATGTTTTATAGGAGCGTGTAAAGGAAAAATTTCCAAAATCGTAAATTTTTAGTTACATCACATATTTATTTTTAATTTATAATGGTTCGGCACCCTTCGCGCGCGAGTACAACTCGCACTTAGCGAATTTTTGTTTAATTTGTAGCAAACTAGTTCACTAGGAAGTGGTTCTAGTAGCCTGTTCCATTGGTCAAAAGACGAACCACGGCGGATAAATGGGTGCCGAGCTATTCCTTCAACGCGCAGGATGTTTGTAAAGATCAGATCATGAAAACCCAAAAGAAAAAATGTCTGTTTAACCAGTTTTCAATGATTACTTTTATTATGAATAGAAATATAATAATACCCAAATAAGTAGTTCATTTGGTTGTCAGCACCCAATTAATGCAAGTGACTTCACTATAGTCCGGGCGCTACAGACATTTTTGGTTCGTGAAATTATACATTATATTTTTTTTATATTATTGATTCCGCTTAATATTCTTCTTACTACTTCTATCCCAACACTTTTTGCTTCTAATAATATTGATATTTATAAAATTCTTTCCGAATTCATGTCCTTCATAACATTATTTTTATAATTTTCCTGCTTTGGTTTGATTGACATTTCAAACAATTTTTTTTCTATAATCAATACTAAATTCCTATAGGCAATAATTAAAGCTTCTTAATTTTATTCACATGTAAATGGCAAATACTTAAACCATGTAGTCCAAAATTGAAAAGAAAAAATAGTAAATTGCATGCAAATTAATTAATAATCACTTTTTGAGTATTACCTTAATAATATGTATATTTTTATATTTGATTAAGTTAATCTTCTGATACACTATCAGTAATTATGTCGCATTAGTTATTTATGTACATATGAATAAAGATAATTCTTGTTTGATATATCTCTGCATTCATAATATAAAGATTATAATATTAAAAAATAAATACTCATACATATAGCTGTAAGGTTTGAATTTAGATCAAATAAAAAGTGTTGTTGAATTTTTCAGAAGATTCTGAAAATTCTTGTTCTTCAAAGATGTATTGTTAAGCGAAGTGTCAATAGTAAGTCTGTTGTAATTTACTACTGTGCCCAGTTAATGGCAAAATATAAATGACTAGCTTATAGATGTATACATATTTATCTATCTTTAGAGTGAAGCATACAATTCACCACTCCCTTTATTGGCTGTGATTTCATATATATGATTTGCAAATTACATTTATGTAAGAAAAGATAAAGCTGGAAATAAAACCCGATACTAACACAAGTACCGGTGGACGCTAGTGCGGCGAAGAGAGGCGTTTTGCATGGTGGGTCTGTGGGGTTACGTGCCGCTTCTTCAGTCACCTCGGACTGATTTGGCGGGGCGAGACCACGTCCATAATCCAAAGCAAAAAAAAAAAACTATAGTAGGTCAATTTCTTCTCTTATTGTGGAGGAGGCTTGAGCCTGGCAGTGGAGCATATATGACTAAAAAATTATGAGGATGAGAGACCCCAAGTTAATTGGTATTCTAAGATGACCAATATTTGTATTAGTTAAAGAGCTATACATATACAATATTTAAAGAATAGTTTTAGTGCTTTAGTTGAAGAACTATAAAAATTAAGTATGTGTAATTGTTTCTATTTCTATAAGTAGTAATAGATTAGGATTTTGAGTCTATAATGTTATTGAAAAAAATCATAATAGTAAGAGACATGAATTTATAGGGGCGAGAATACTTGGAAAAAGACAATCATAGAAGGCAAAGCAAAATTATTAACAAGAAAACAGAATATGACCTATATAACCTTTGTCATAACCACATTCCTTAGATATTCATAAATGATTAAAAATATTGGTTCAACAGAAACCAAATTCTGTTTGTGATATGTTCACCACAATTGAAGCAGTAGTGGTAAAATATCAACTTTTCTTTCACCATATCTAGATATTCATCCCTTTTAATATATAACTTTGATTTTAATTTATATAATGGATAAATAATTGGGGGGGTCTACGCATGAATGTGAGCAAAACCAAAATAATGGTCTTTGAAAGAGATAAAACCAGAACAGATGTAAGAGTAACAATAGGTAATGATGTACTAGAGCAAGTGGATGAATTTGTATATCTTGGATGTGGATTTAGCCGAGATGGAAGGTACACCACTGATATAGAGCGAAGAGTGAATGCGGGAAATAGAGTGAACGGAGCGTTGGGGCAACTTCTCGGCAGCCACCACCTCAGCCAGAAGGCACGTGTAGCAATACATAACGCAGTGCTTGTCCCAACATTACTGTATGGAAGCGAGAGTTGGGTATGCAGAAAAGAGTATGATAGTAAAATTAATGCGGTCGAAATGCGATCTCTGCGGAAAATCTGTGGAGTTAGGCTGACCGACCGCATTCGTAACGACGACGTAAGAGAGCGAGTAGGTATGAAAGAGAGTATTGGTGTAAAGATGCGAAAGGGAATGCTCCGATGGTTCGGACATGTGGAAAGAATGCCGAACGAACGCCTGGTTAAGAAGATATACAATGCGAAAGTGGAAGGATGTAGGTACCGAGGGAGACCGAGACTAACCTACCTAGACCAGATCGGTCATGTACTGAAGGAAGGTGGAGTCAAGAGTCTCCGAAACCGGCGAGCGTGTATGAAGAGAATTATGAATGTTGAGGAAGCGAGTGAAGTATGCAGAGATAGAGTTCTCTGGCACTCTGTTCTCTCTGCCTACCCTGCAAGGGATATGGCGTGATGATATGTATGTGTATGTATAAATAATTGATTTATAATTTCATCAAAATAGTCTATAACAAAAGGAGATATATACTTAATAAATTCTACAGTATAGCTAAAAATAAGCAATAACGACATAAAAGACTCACCTGATAATATAATAACAGGTTTAAACCTTAAAAAATCTGTGACTAAGAACACTACAAACAGTAGTGACAAATAGGAATATGTTCCTATAGGATAAACTTCTCTATTTAATTGATCCTCTGTAATATTCCTCCATTCTCCAAGTAGAAATTCAGAAACAAATGGCTCCGAAGGCCTAATCTCCCTCATCAAACCAAACGCACATAATATTAGTGTCACTTGTACCCACGACAACATAATGATAGTATTTTTAACTAATTGAAATTAAATCGTGAGCGCACAATTATTTATGTCAAGTTTTAATGTATACGTGCAGACACAGCACGCTCTCAACTACTTGTGTGTCTAATATTCGAGCTTGAACCATTCTTGCAATTTGGCATGACATTTCGTCAACAACAGCAAAGATAACGATTCGTTGTAAATTTTCTTTAAGTTATTGTATTATATTTTTTAATTAAGTTATTAATAAGAAATTCTGCGTTATATTTATGTTTATGTAACAGTGGTTAACGGTGAATTATATGCCTGTGGCGATCACAAGGTCAATCTTTAATTTGGTTATGTGCTGTTTTAAATAAATATAATACTTGATAATATCGTTAACTTTAAATCAAAACTGCATTAATTTAGTCGTATTTAGATTCTATTTCGAAAACAAAGTAATAACATTCATAAAAGTAAATAACCTCTTTGATATGAAGTTCGAATAAAATGTCATTTACGTCATAACAAACTAGTTATGTCAAACAAAACAGATGACTTTCGCTATGTTCCAATCATGGAAGTAATAAGTTACATCATGGAAGTAATAAGTTACATCATGGAAGTAATACTCTGTACAACAGGAATGAGCTGTTGTCGCAAAATTGAAGCCGAGCGAGAGCTCAGAACTGTACCTTTTATCCCTCTCTGGCGATGGTGACCATATTGAAATATGATTTAAGGACAATAATTATAAAAAATATTTGTGATCTGACGTCAGCAGATCATTGCTTCAGATGGATTTTAATCGAAGATGCTAATTATAAATTTGCCCTTTGTGGCACTATACATTTCCTGTTTTTGCTTGCTTTTCACACTCGCGTCATATAGGTAGGTACTTATCTACTGGCCCTTGTGGGACAGGACATGCAGCTGGACTGAGATAAAATTACGATAAGGTGGTGTGTGGTATATTTAATTAAGAAAAAACAGTTAAGTTTACATTTAAGTTTAATTCTAAATCAGACATTGCTAAATAAGACAGTCTTGTGAAGTTTCTGCCGCAAACCAAGCTTATTCCTTATATGTTCCATTGATTGTAATTTTGCATTGAGTTAAACGTAAATTGAGATATGAATTCGCTAACGCGTTCATCAACAGAATATCATGTGGATCTTCAAATATAGATTGAGGAGGATGTGCTGATTCTAACGATGTATGTAGTTTGCTATAAAATTCTCGGACGACATACCTACATGATAATTTTATTTTTGTTTACGTTTTTTAACGATTGATTTAATAATGTAATAAACAGTGTTCTATAGTGTTGTGATCCAATGACCACCGAAGACAAAGATCGGGTACCGGTGGTCCGCTCGCACGGCGAAGAGAGAGGAGTTTTACGGTGGGTCTATGGTCACGCACCGCCTTTCCGTCACCCCGGACCGATTTGGCGGGGCGAGACGCATCCATAGTCCACCAATAAAAAAAAAAGAAAAAAAATGGTGTTGTGATCCAATAACACCACACAATTTGAACAAGAAATTTTGTGAATCATCCCATTCACGATATATCCAGCAATGTAAAAAATAATGTTCAGTTTAAAATCTGAAACACAAGCGTTATCTACGAGATCTAACAAATCATATATTGATGTCGATCATGTCGACTGATCTTTATTACATTCTTCCACAATAGCTTTCTTTTTGTTCCTAAATTTTCTAAAGAACTTAATGTTAGGGACATTAAGATCTTTAGGAAAGGACCTGCCCGAGATTGGCCCCGGATGTACGAAAACACCTTAAATTAGAATTAAACGTACAGATTCGACTTATCTTTATAAAAACACAACTTGTATTTAACTGTTATTAACCATTTTCCATTTTGATATTAAACTAGCAGAAACTATTCTTGCAATTAAAACATTAGTCAATTTATTCATGATCCTCCTCCCTATTGATTCAATAGGGAGGATGGCTGGGTATTATCATCAAGCTGGGATCCTGTCATTCACTTAATTAAAAATAAAACTAAGAAAACCACCACAAGACTGCAAGACACTGTGAGCACTTATTGTATAGATTTGACCCACAATAATAGTTAAATTTTAATTTAATTAATTTTAGTAAGATAAAGTAGGCCGCCACTCAAAAATTCAATAATAAAATTAGTATCATGCCTCCTGAGTTTTCTCGCCGGATCTTTCTCAGAGTGGCCGCGTTCCGATCCGGTAGTAGCTGAATAGTTTTTGTTAGTTTTGTAAAAATTGTAAAATTGCCACAATAATAATTATCATAAATTAAATACCTTAATAATAAAAAATCATAAACAACATAAATTTTATATATAGAATCATTCTCTTTTTGTACTGGCAATGAATTGTATTAATTTTGTATAAAAATGTGGGTCAAAATTTAATATCTTATAGGGTAGATATAAATAAATTTCTGTAATAACAATGACATATTGGACGTAAGACACCTCAGTCCTCCCGTGACCATGATCACTGTAAAGTGTTCGAAACGTCGGGAAATTATAAATCAAATACAAACGCGATAGAATCCGTAAAAGTAGTTTTATTTCAAATTCAAATGATTTTTATTTTTCTTTAAAAAAGACTAAGGAAATAATCCTTGTATTGCGGAGCACTTTACAAACATGCAATTAACGCAGACAAATTACACCCAGACACAGAACAACACTGTGGATCGCACAAAGTATTGTTCTGCGTAGGAATCGACCACATGACGCTGGCACGGAAGGTCTGTATCTTAACCACTACGCCATCTGTGCAGTCGAAAGGTATTTATTGCTTCGTGTAGTTTAATAGAGATTGCAAATTGACTGCTTTGCATGAGTTAGACATATTGAGTAAGGTATAACTCGAAAATAACTAGGAATGCACTAAGAAACACGTTCTGGCTATACCTATTTCTAATAATATTATTATTGAAAGTGCCTGATATTTGTGTCATAACAACAAAGTAAAAACTTATTTAAAAAAATAACTGCAACATTTAGAGACATTTTTCTTTTCGATTTGTAATCTAGAGACCAAGTACTATGTAATAATACCAATCTTATGTCTGTACGTTAATATTAACAAGTGGGGTAAACGTCCATACAATGTTGGGCAGCTCCTTTGAAATCTAAACAAAGTTATTTTCATAAAAAATAAAAAATACATACGTATTTAAGTTATTTGTTCTTGAACTAGGATTGAATAGTCATACATGGTCACCATAATTCTTCACTAACAAATTATGTTATTATTATTATTTACGATTTCATGTGGGGTTGCCAGGTCAGGTGTCCGTATTTCATACATATAAAAGAAAACCTATACCCCAATCGCAAAATGTTTGCGTTAATAAGGTTTTACACTTAGCAACAAATAATATTGCTTTAATATGTCGGTAATAAATTATTATTTATATTTAAAAACATTTTAGAAGTAAATGTTTTTACTTCATTACATTACATCAATCGCATATTTTTCTACCAACAAGGAAAGGATTGAAATCAACTTAACTCTGGCAATTCTAAGTCCACTGTTAGAACGGGACACAGGGTACACTGGTTGCCCTCTCACTCGGCTTCATTTTTATTTTGCGCGCAACAAGACTGTAAGAGTCTTGTTACCTTAGCATAAGGTTTTATTTTCTTTATTTCTGCTGCAAGATGCACAGATAGAGCTCATTCCTGTTGTACAGAGTACTTATTACTTCCATGCATGATATAAGTAAACAAAAATTACGTACCTACTAATTAAACTTTTTTAAATATTTTTTGATTAATGCTAGAAAATACAAACGGCAGCGTCAAATAGACATTAGCAACTTTTTAATTAGAAAATAATTACTTCATGGTTTGGTTGTGTCATTAAAATAAAGTAAAACGTTATAGGTACTTTGAACTCTTTGGTATAATAATTTTCTATTATTTGTACTATAATTATTTTGTATTGAAAATAATATTGAAAATTTTAATTGAATAAAATAAAAGACTAAGATATCGATTATTTAATTTATTATGTTTTAAATAAGGTAAATTTTGTCATCTAGTTTTAGTTATTAACATTATTAGTGTCAAAGAAAACAAAAAAGTCAGGAACGTGATCTAGATAGCGCTATATTAACCCTTTCCTGTCCGGGTAGTGATTTTTAACGAATTGCCGCTGTTGAAGTTTATTATTATAATAAGGTAGGTAAAAGGAAATGCACAGATTTTTTTTAGATTTTTATTATACCTAGAAGTACTATTTCCAAGACCTAGACTTAAAAGTACCGTCAGGCACTTCGTGTTATCTCAATGTAGGAACTTTGATAGAAACTACAAAAATAATGAGATCCAATATTGACTTAGTACGAATTAAATTAATCGGTTTGTAATTACAGATTAACCTCGTGGTATTCAACAAAACAATTTTTCTTTTCATTTACACACAAAAACAAGTTGCAATGCGAACATTTACTATGATCTTCTTCAAACTACAAACCTCACACCTTCTCCTGTTCTCTACAAACGTAGGCCAATGCTGTTACCCAAGCGTACGTCTTTTATCGTGGAATAGTCAGATTTGCGCCTTTTCGAAGGGTCGCTTTTCGCACTATTATCAGTAGAAGTCTTTCTTTTCTGACTAGCATCTTTCATTGTCATCAAGCCTTGAGTAACAGAGCGTCGAAAATCTTTTACGGAGGTCTGTTGCATTATAAGTCCATGAATGACATATGAATTGACAAATGCGATGTCCAAAAGCCCCCAAAACAACCTGTGCCACCATTTCGGAGATTTGCGATCTATACAGTAAAGGGCTCTCAAACGATCAGCTGTATCTACGCCGCCCATATAACTATTGTAATCTTTGACAGCTACAGGGCATGTAATGGCGGACTTGGATCCATTTTTTTTTACGTGACACAGTTGCCTCTTGGTTCCCATGAAAATTAGATACTAAATGAACCACTTTCTTATCCTTCCATTTCCAATATCCAATGTCTAAATTGGAAAATCGATGATCACTGTCACCCCTTTTCATTTGAGAATCAGCGAGCATATTTCCAGCCAGTTCTTTTCTATTACTTCGGATAGTTCCACATGCGTAGGTGTTTTCAGTTTTCAGTCTCTCAAGTAAAGCAACAGACGAGAAAAAATTATCAAAGTAAACTACCTTTCCTTTACTCCAATCTTGTTCCGATCAGATCCTTGAATCCGATTTAGATCAGTCTGAATACTAGACCCAGGTATTGGAGATGTGGGTATCTGATATATAGGGCATTCTAATACATTTTCATTTGACGGCGAAGATGGTGGAACTCGGTAAAAACACTGTTTAGAGCTCTTTCAAAAACCTCATCGAAGCCTCTTGGTGAGGGTAGTTTAAAATTTTCCATTTCATCATCGGACACACTTGCATCAGACTCTTCGTGGCAGTCCGAAAGCTCTTCTAACAACAGGGCTTCAAATAGAGCAGTATTGTTTGTAATATCATCTCATCTCAATGACTAAAACAGTAAGAAAATATGTCAGAATAATAATAAAAATATAAAAAAAATCATCGAGTATGTGTCATATAAAACCCATAATTTTTGGGACTAAAATCACCTGACGGTACTTTTAAGTCCGCATCAGTTTTTATCAATTATTCATATAAAATAAAGTGATAATACATTATAACAGCTTTTAGAAATGTAGTTAATAATATAAACAATGTAAATAGTAAAAAAACTAGCACTTACTTATGATATTCTATTTATAAAACATTTCCAATTACACAGCACAGCGAAGTGACAAAATATTCGACAGGTTGTCACTTGATGTTCAAATTTTGAAGCAGCATTACGCGGTAATTTGAATAACGCGCTGTAATTGGCTTACGAAAACGGTTCTCTAAAGGATCGCCAGTTGCAGTTAGCTTAAAGTGTTTTCGAACTTAAGTTATTAGACGAAAAATGTGGAGGTACTTCTAAGTACTGTAAGGAAGGAAAGGGTTAAAAAAACGACTGTGTACCCCCTGTTCTTCTTCTTCTTCTTGATGAATGGCTTCTGTTAGCGATTAACCGCAACTTCGCCAATGTCCCGTAAGACTCGTTCGTAGGCCGTCAAACGAAGGAGATTGTACGGTACGAAATAGTATGTAAAGGGCCGGTGAGTATGACTCTAAGATTACATGAGAAATACGGTGACAAGTAGTATACTGAAACAAAAAACAATTCTAACTAATCTGAAATATACACATACCTAAAATGAATTCTAACTACTTAACTAATTTACATATCTACAATTTAATTTTATTAATTTTAATAAATTTACAGAGAGTATAAATAAACGGAGTAAATGCAAGAGTAAGAAGAAATTTAAAAGAAGTAGGACGGGAAATTTCCGGTGGTAAAATATCATATAAAGAATACTGCAATTTAGAACAACTGAAAAAAATATGGTTCACATTTCCTTGACCCAGTCCACATTCACAAATGGAGTTATCCCTAATTCTAAGTTTGGCCAGTGTACCCCCTGAGTATGCATATCAATAATATTATTGACAAATGACATTATCATGTCATGAGATATGTCACATGTGACACATGTCATGTCATTATACGATACAAATATATTAAAAACGACTTTTGACGGGAATTTGAAAACGTCATGTGGTGCTCTTGTATTATATTCGATATCTTAGTGTTTTAACGTGTTATATTAGATAATTTTGATGGCATTTTATGTAATGTGATGTGCGAAAATACTGTGATGTAGTGAATATCATATAAAAGTGCTTTACAACGTTTTCGTTTTCCATCAAAATTCCCACAAGATACCATTAACAGTGTGGCCATTGCACTGTTAATGGTGACAATTTGACTTAGACAATGACTGACCTGACAAGACTATAAACGTAAAAATAATTATAACTTGACACTGGCACCAATAGCTCGTATATGTAGCTGATTGCCAATATACAAAGAGAAGAAGAAGAAGAAGAAGACGGGAATTTGAAAACGTCATGTGGTGCTCTTGTATTATATTCGATATCTTAGTGTTTTAACGTGTTATATTAGATAATTTTGATGGCATTTTATGTAATGTGATGTGCGGAAATACTCTGATGTAGTGAATATCATATAAAAGTGCTTTACAACGTTTTCGTTTTCCATCAAAATTCCCACAAGATACCATTAACAGTGTGGCCATTGCACTGTTAATGGTGACAATTTGACTTAGACAATGACTGACCTGACAAGACTATAAACAGTATAAACGTAAAAATAATTATAACTTGACACTGGCACCAATAGCTCGTATATGTAGCTGATTGCCAATATACAAAGAGAAGAAGAAGAAGTATATTTAAAACATGATAAAAATTTAATTTGCTTAAATTATGCATAATAGTTAATTCTTACGTAAAAAGCTCTTTTGATTTAAATGTAAACCAAAGCAAACCGCATTGAAAATTGATTTTTATGTAATTATGACTGCTCACAAATGTAATCACTGCAGCAAAGAATATAAATATGAAAGCGAGAAAAGACGACATGAAAGTAGTCATTTTCCACAATTCCAGTGTAAAGTTTGCAGTAAAAGTTTCAGCTTCATGTGAGTTTTAAAGTAGTCTCATCAGGTTTGGTGGAACATTGATGTTTCTTTGTAGTGGCAACCATCCGACCTAGTGATAACAATATTCTAGGTTTAGGTTAGATATCTGAATATGTAAGGGGTAAATTGTCACTTCCTGTACAATGCCTCCCACCGAAATTCCTATTTACCATACATGTTCTCTCCTATCACTAATATACACAAGTTAATTTATAATTTGCAGTCATATTAAACTAGCTGTGATAATACTAAGAGAGTTATTAATATAATAAAATTGTATATCTAACTAATCACAATCATTCTTTTTAAAGAACAATGCCACATAAATTGGCTAAATCCTTTCTCCTGTAGTTATTGTCTTTTTAAATATTATATTAGTACTATAAAAAGTGACCAAAAGAGACATCTCCAGACCAATTCAACCCATTGATTACATTTCTGAGGACGGTTGAATTTAGCCATATCTTTATACAGCACCACCACTACCATACAAATTGGGTTAAAAACAGTAGAATAATTAGTCTATGACTTTATCATTATTGATATCTTTGTGTAGTGATAGGTTTAAGAAATAATGTGTCACTACCCCTAGGCCCTATGGCTAGGTCTATGTCCAACAGTGGACATTAATAGTGTAAAGAATGGTCAGAGTAATGATTAAATATATAACTTATTCAATTTCAGATCTGCTCTGCGTCGTCACGAGAAACAACATGAAAGAACTGGTACAGTGTCATGTGATGAGTGTGGAAAAGATTTTCGAGATGAAATACTCCTTAAAAGACATATAAAATATGCACATGCAGGTAGATAGCTTTATTTATTGTTATATTTATATTTTCATTTGATGTTTTATGACATTAAATATGTCATAAAAAAATAACTGCAACATTTAGAGACATTTTTCTTTTCGATTTGTAATCTAGAGACCAAGTACTATGTAATAATACCAATCTTATGTCTGTACGTTAATATTAACAAGTGGGGTAAACGTCCATACAATGTTGGGCAGCTCCTTTGAAATCTAAACAAAGTTATTTTCATAAAAAATAAAAAATACATACGTATTTAAGTTATTTGTTCTTGAACTAGGATTGAATAGTCATACATGGTCACCATAATTCTTCACTAACAAATTATGTTATTATTATTATTTACGATTTCATGTGGGGTTGCCAGGTCAGGTGTCCGTATTTCATACATATAAAAGAAAACCTATACCCAAAGAGTAAAGTTATTAAATTGAAAAAGAGTGGCAACTCGATGATAAAATATGCATGTATGGAAAGTGCTGCCACCCAGAGTTTAGGCGGTGAACTAAAGTTGAAGTAATATATATACATATCTACATGTGTATGTGTAATTACATAGAATTTTCTTTTACTATGAAAGCAACCCTGAAATATAAAAAAAAACATATCAGCTGATAATTAAACAATAATAATATCAGCCTAACATTGAAACTTGAGATAATTTTCAGAAAAATATCAATAACCGAAAATAGATCGATGACAATAAGTACCTACGCTAGGAACAAAAAATAACAATTCTCAGTTGTCAAACGTTTGACAGGCAGGACAAAATGGCAGCACTTAAGTTTGTACAACCAATCTGTAGGCGGCGCGACGGTCAGTAAAAATAAGTAATGTTTTAAGTGTGCCCCCCCAGCCTATACCCCAATCGCAAAATGTTTGCGTTAATAAGGTTTTACACTTAGCAACAAATAATATTGCTTTAATATGTCGGTAATAAATTATTATTTATATTTAAAAACATTTTAGAAGTAAATGTTTTTACTTCATTACATTACATCAATCGCATATTTTTCTACCAACAAGGAAAGGATTGAAATCAACTTAACTCTGGCAATTCTAAGTCCACTGTTAGAACGGGACACAGGGTACACTGGTTGCCCTCTCACTCGGCTTCATTTTTATTTTGCGCGCAACAAGACTGTAAGAGTCTTGTTACCTTAGCATAAGGTTTTATTTTCTTTATTTCTGCTGCAAGATGCACAGATAGAGCTCATTCCTGTTGTACAGAGTACTTATTACTTCCATGCATGATATAAGTAAACAAAAATTACGTACCTACTAATTAAACTTTTTTAAATATTTTTTGATTAATGCTAGAAAATACAAACGGCAGCGTCAAATAGACATTAGCAACTTTTTAATTAGAAAATAATTACTTCATGGTTTGGTTGTGTCATTAAAATAAAGTAAAACGTTATAGGTACTTTGAACTCTTTGGTATAATAATTTTCTATTATTTGTACTATAATTATTTTGTATTGAAAATAATATTGAAAATTTTAATTGAATAAAATAAAAGACTAAGATATCGATTATTTAATTTATTATGTTTTAAATAAGGTAAATTTTGTCATCTAGTTTTAGTTATTAACATTATTAGTGTCAAAGAAAACAAAAAAGTCAGGAACGTGATCTAGATAGCGCTATATTAACCCTTTCCTGTCCGGGTAGTGATTTTTAACGAATTGCCGCTGTTGAAGTTTATTATTATAATAAGGTAGGTAAAAGGAAATGCACAGATTTTTTTTAGATTTTTATTATACCTAGAAGTACTATTTCCAAGACCTAGACTTAAAAGTACCGTCAGGCACTTCGTGTTATCTCAATGTAGGAACTTTGATAGAAACTACAAAAATAATGAGATCCAATATTGACTTAGTACGAATTAAATTAATCGGTTTGTAATTACAGATTAACCTCGTGGTATTCAACAAAACAATTTTTCTTTTCATTTACACACAAAAACAAGTTGCAATGCGAACATTTACTATGATCTTCTTCAAACTACAAACCTCACACCTTCTCCTGTTCTCTACAAACGTAGGCCAATGCTGTTACCCAAGCGTACGTCTTTTATCGTGGAATAGTCAGATTTGCGCCTTTTCGAAGGGTCGCTTTTCGCACTATTATCAGTAGAAGTCTTTCTTTTCTGACTAGCATCTTTCATTGTCATCAAGCCTTGAGTAACAGAGCGTCGAAAATCTTTTACGGAGGTCTGTTGCATTATAAGTCCATGAATGACATATGAATTGACAAATGCGATGTCCAAAAGCCCCCAAAACAACCTGTGCCACCATTTCGGAGATTTGCGATCTATACAGTAAAGGGCTCTCAAACGATCAGCTGTATCTACGCCGCCCATATAACTATTGTAATCTTTGACAGCTACAGGGCATGTAATGGCGGACTTGGATCCATTTTTTTTTACGTGACACAGTTGCCTCTTGGTTCCCATGAAAATTAGATACTAAATGAACCACTTTCTTATCCTTCCATTTCCAATATCCAATGTCTAAATTGGAAAATCGATGATCACTGTCACCCCTTTTCATTTGAGAATCAGCGAGCATATTTCCAGCCAGTTCTTTTCTATTACTTCGGATAGTTCCACATGCGTAGGTGTTTTCAGTTTTCAGTCTCTCAAGTAAAGCAACAGACGAGAAAAAATTATCAAAGTAAACTACCTTTCCTTTACTCCAATCTTGTTCCGATCAGATCCTTGAATCCGATTTAGATCAGTCTGAATACTAGACCCAGGTATTGGAGATGTGGGTATCTGATATATAGGGCATTCTAATACATTTTCATTTGACGGCGAAGATGGTGGAACTCGGTAAAAACACTGTTTAGAGCTCTTTCAAAAACCTCATCGAAGCCTCTTGGTGAGGGTAGTTTAAAATTTTCCATTTCATCATCGGACACACTTGCATCAGACTCTTCGTGGCAGTCCGAAAGCTCTTCTAACAACAGGGCTTCAAATAGAGCAGTATTGTTTGTAATATCATCTCATCTCAATGACTAAAACAGTAAGAAAATATGTCAGAATAATAATAAAAATATAAAAAAAATCATCGAGTATGTGTCATATAAAACCCATAATTTTTGGGACTAAAATCACCTGACGGTACTTTTAAGTCCGCATCAGTTTTTATCAATTATTCATATAAAATAAAGTGATAATACATTATAACAGCTTTTAGAAATGTAGTTAATAATATAAACAATGTAAATAGTAAAAAAACTAGCACTTACTTATGATATTCTATTTATAAAACATTTCCAATTACACAGCACAGCGAAGTGACAAAATATTCGACAGGTTGTCACTTGATGTTCAAATTTTGAAGCAGCATTACGCGGTAATTTGAATAACGCGCTGTAATTGGCTTACGAAAACGGTTCTCTAAAGGATCGCCAGTTGCAGTTAGCTTAAAGTGTTTTCGAACTTAAGTTATTAGACGAAAAATGTGGAGGTACTTCTAAGTACTGTAAGGAAGGAAAGGGTTAAAAAAACGACTGTGTACCCCCTGTTCTTCTTCTTCTTCTTGATGAATGGCTTCTGTTAGCGATTAACCGCAACTTCGCCAATGTCCCGTAAGACTCGTTCGTAGGCCGTCAAACGAAGGAGATTGTACGGTACGAAATAGTATGTAAAGGGCCGGTGAGTATGACTCTAAGATTACATGAGAAATACGGTGACAAGTAGTATACTGAAACAAAAAACAATTCTAACTAATCTGAAATATACACATACCTAAAATGAATTCTAACTACTTAACTAATTTACATATCTACAATTTAATTTTATTAATTTTAATAAATTTACAGAGAGTATAAATAAACGGAGTAAATGCAAGAGTAAGAAGAAATTTAAAAGAAGTAGGACGGGAAATTTCCGGTGGTAAAATATCATATAAAGAATACTGCAATTTAGAACAACTGAAAAAAATATGGTTCACATTTCCTTGACCCAGTCCACATTCACAAATGGAGTTATCCCTAATTCTAAGTTTGGCCAGTGTACCCCCTGAGTATGCATATCAATAATATTATTGACAAATGACATTATCATGTCATGAGATATGTCACATGTGACACATGTCATGTCATTATACGATACAAATATATTAAAAACGACTTTTGACGGGAATTTGAAAACGTCATGTGGTGCTCTTGTATTATATTCGATATCTTAGTGTTTTAACGTGTTATATTAGATAATTTTGATGGCATTTTATGTAATGTGATGTGCGAAAATACTGTGATGTAGTGAATATCATATAAAAGTGCTTTACAACGTTTTCGTTTTCCATCAAAATTCCCACAAGATACCATTAACAGTGTGGCCATTGCACTGTTAATGGTGACAATTTGACTTAGACAATGACTGACCTGACAAGACTATAAACGTAAAAATAATTATAACTTGACACTGGCACCAATAGCTCGTATATGTAGCTGATTGCCAATATACAAAGAGAAGAAGAAGAAGAAGAAGACGGGAATTTGAAAACGTCATGTGGTGCTCTTGTATTATATTCGATATCTTAGTGTTTTAACGTGTTATATTAGATAATTTTGATGGCATTTTATGTAATGTGATGTGCGGAAATACTCTGATGTAGTGAATATCATATAAAAGTGCTTTACAACGTTTTCGTTTTCCATCAAAATTCCCACAAGATACCATTAACAGTGTGGCCATTGCACTGTTAATGGTGACAATTTGACTTAGACAATGACTGACCTGACAAGACTATAAACAGTATAAACGTAAAAATAATTATAACTTGACACTGGCACCAATAGCTCGTATATGTAGCTGATTGCCAATATACAAAGAGAAGAAGAAGAAGTATATTTAAAACATGATAAAAATTTAATTTGCTTAAATTATGCATAATAGTTAATTCTTACGTAAAAAGCTCTTTTGATTTAAATGTAAACCAAAGCAAACCGCATTGAAAATTGATTTTTATGTAATTATGACTGCTCACAAATGTAATCACTGCAGCAAAGAATATAAATATGAAAGCGAGAAAAGACGACATGAAAGTAGTCATTTTCCACAATTCCAGTGTAAAGTTTGCAGTAAAAGTTTCAGCTTCATGTGAGTTTTAAAGTAGTCTCATCAGGTTTGGTGGAACATTGATGTTTCTTTGTAGTGGCAACCATCCGACCTAGTGATAACAATATTCTAGGTTTAGGTTAGATATCTGAATATGTAAGGGGTAAATTGTCACTTCCTGTACAATGCCTCCCACCGAAATTCCTATTTACCATACATGTTCTCTCCTATCACTAATATACACAAGTTAATTTATAATTTGCAGTCATATTAAACTAGCTGTGATAATACTAAGAGAGTTATTAATATAATAAAATTGTATATCTAACTAATCACAATCATTCTTTTTAAAGAACAATGCCACATAAATTGGCTAAATCCTTTCTCCTGTAGTTATTGTCTTTTTAAATATTATATTAGTACTATAAAAAGTGACCAAAAGAGACATCTCCAGACCAATTCAACCCATTGATTACATTTCTGAGGACGGTTGAATTTAGCCATATCTTTATACAGCACCACCACTACCATACAAATTGGGTTAAAAACAGTAGAATAATTAGTCTATGACTTTATCATTATTGATATCTTTGTGTAGTGATAGGTTTAAGAAATAATGTGTCACTACCCCTAGGCCCTATGGCTAGGTCTATGTCCAACAGTGGACATTAATAGTGTAAAGAATGGTCAGAGTAATGATTAAATATATAACTTATTCAATTTCAGATCTGCTCTGCGTCGTCACGAGAAACAACATGAAAGAACTGGTACAGTGTCATGTGATGAGTGTGGAAAAGATTTTCGAGATGAAATACTCCTTAAAAGACATATAAAATATGCACATGCAGGTAGATAGCTTTATTTATTGTTATATTTATATTTTCATTTGATGTTTTATGACATTAAATATGTCATCATCATCATCATCATCATCACAGCCCATAAAAGTCCCACTGTTGGGCTCGGGCCTTCTCCGTAATGTGAGGGAAATTAACCTACTATACAGCGCTGGTCAGACGTGTCGGTATAAGGTTTTGTTTTGAGTTTTCCTTCTCTTGCATAGATGTTATATGCGTTTTATATCCCTTAGTCGTCTCGTATGATCACCCACGGGTAAGATATGGGGTGGTGAATAGTATTCTTACTCCATCACCACACGATTAAATATGTATTTAAATTTATTATTCTTTAATAACAAATTTCTCACGATAAGAGGGTTTTGAATATACACTATATTTAGGCATGTTTCTTTGTTTTCTATTTCATTTTAAAGCAAGAGCTGATTAACTGTATATTACTTGGTATCCGTTACTAATTAGTATCATCATTCTCCTACTCTTATCCCAATTACTTGGGGTCGATACAATATGTTCTCTTCTTTCATGGTACATATTGTAAAAGTTATTGGCAATAGTTTTATGACTGGCCGCCTGCCAGGTGTCGCAACCCTCCTTGGGAACATAATTGTTGATCAAACAGCATCAGATGGAGTTGGTCCAGGTCGTTATAAGACTCTTAGTCGTCTTTAACAACATCCACAACCACAGTAAGGGTTTTCTGTTACTGATTAGTATGATAACTAAAAATAATTTTGATATACTTAGAATATCTGAAATAAAAGAAATATTTATATATATTTACAGTTGGTAGTTTGCTACTAAGTACTAAACCTAATTTTGCACCTGAGTGTCCTAAGGTCTACTAAGACCTCTATCTAGATCAATTCTATTTTCTTTTAATTTTCAAACAATACCCCATATTAAGGAACAAGCTTTTGTGTTATGAGGGACTTCATAAACATACAATTAAAGGACACAAATTACACCCAGACTCATAACAGTCGCTTGAAAACCACACTAAGAAATTTCCAGTGTGGCAATCCAATATGTAATATTTGTCATGAGAGCTGGGTACTTAGACCACTCATGGAGCTTGATACGCCATCTATGCAGTCACCACCACCCATAATATATAATATAACAATTGTGTTCTATGCAACTTGTTTAGCTTTACTTCCATAAATATATTTTCCATATACGGTGTATACATAATATCAAAAATTTATTTTGTGCTGACTGCAAATTAATTTGAATATGGTCTATCTATAACATGTTGCTATTTAACTTTTCAGGGTCATTTGCGTGCACAAAGTGCAGCTCAATATTTAACAGTGAGGCTGCGTTACATACGCATATGCAAATACATAAATCTGAGTCCGAAAAACGATATCAATGCAGTTATAAAGGATGTAACAAGAAATTTAACTTCCCACATCACTTAAAGCATCATGAGTTAACACATTCCAATACAAAGCAACATTTTTGTAAAATATGTGGTAAAGGTAAGATTGTTTTTTAAATATTTTTATATTTACTCATTTTTGCCATAAACAATGGAAGCAAAAATGAGTTCTTTTTTTCGCAATCTAGTAACACTTAATCGCATTTGATATAACTTGAATTATGTTTCTTTTATTGACGTTATTCAAACATCGTAATTTGAAAGAATGCACTTGTACTAGTTTACTCTTCTTCTCATTTGTATACAGTCGACGTCAAGGGTATATAATTTAGCAGAAACTTTTCAAATGTCCAGCTTGAGAGCGCTCAGCGCTCATCCATAGTCTGGATTAAGTTGTGAAAGCTATCTACGGTTAGCAACTAAAAGACACGACAAAAAAGAATCCCACAAAAATGAGAATGTAACGTTGTGCTTCGTTCGGTGACCGAGAGAGCTGTCAATCCAAATTTCTGGGTGTTTCTTTCAGGTATGGTGCTTGCTCGTTTGCCACTATAAGCAAAAAAAACCTTCTGCACTACTTCTACACAGAGTGCAAATATCCAGTTACCTGGGTTTTGCCATAGGCTATAATTATAATATACTGACCACATAAGATAATGCATTCTCTATGTGGTGACAAGTTAAGAATACAATGTGTCACCCTTTATTTTATCATGGAAATCGTAAAAACCAGCTAAGGAGTTATTAAGAGAATGGTTACCAATACACTCTTTGGAATCTTATACCATCTATTGCGATTGCCAACCCGCTTACCAAGCGTGGCGATAATGACCCCATCTTGGCCCCCCAAAACAGGCCTCACCTATATTCGGCTATGGACGTTGATGTCTGATGAAACGCTGAATAGAATGTATGGAGGTATTGTATATTTTGTATATGTTTTAAATTTCAGGTTTTATACAGTCTCATCACTTAAAAACTCATCTAAGAACCCATAATGCCCACCCATCATTAAACTGTACCTTCAGCGATTGCAACAGGAAATTTGCAACCAAGTATGCAAAAAAAAGACATGTAGCTACTCATCGTAAGTATTACAAATGATTTTGTAGCAAATGTGGGTGTGTTATAACTTTATTTACCTCTCTAGGGATTAAGAATATTAAGATGTGAAGAAGATAATAATGAAAAATTATTAATAAGTACATTATAGTTCACGCAGAAAACAAATTCAAATATTATATTTGTTTGTATGCATGCGTGCGTGCGTACGTTCGTGAGTGCGTACGTCCATGATTACCTGTGCATGTGTGTGTGTACTTGCGTGCATGTGTACGTGCCTGCATATGTACGTGCGTGCATATGTACGTGCGTGCATGTGTTTTTGTTAGTAGGGCGATTCTTTAGGACCCACCAACTCGTGGACTTTACTTGTAGTATCAGAAATTTGGTTTTACATACATACATACATATCATCACGCCATGTCCCTTGCAGGGTAGGCAGAGAGAACAGAGTGCCAGAGAACTCTATCTCTGCATACTTCACTCGCTTCCTCAACATTCATAATTCTCTTCATACACGCTCGCCGGTTTCGGAGACTCTTGACTCCACCTTCCTTCAGTACATGACCGATCTGGTCTAGGTAGGTAAGTCTCGGTCTCCCTCGGTACCTACATCCTTCCACTTTCGCATTGTATATCTTCTTAACCAGGCGTTCGTTCGGCATTCTTTCCACATGTCCGAACCATCGGAGCATTCCCTTTCGCATCTTTACACCAATACTCTCTTTCATACCTACTCGCTCTCTTACGTCGTCGTTACGAATGCGGTCGGTCAGCCTAACTCCACAGATTTTCCGCAGAGATCGCATTTCGACCGCATTAATTTTACTTTCATACTCTTTTCTGCATACCCAACTCTCGCTTCCATACAGTAATGTTGGGACAAGCACTGCGTTATGTATTGCTACACGTGCCTTCTGGCTGAGGTGGTGGCTGCCGAGAAGTTGCCCCAACGCTCCGTTCACTCTATTTCCCGCATTCACTCTTCGCTCTATATCAGTGGTGTACCTTCCATCTCGGCTAAATCCACATCCAAGATATACAAATTCATCCACTTGCTCTAGTACATCATTACCTTGCAAATAAATAAAAGTTTGATAAATTTTTCTAAGATAATTTTCCTTATGCAGTGACACACTTGACACGTTTTCCAGAGTAACAAATGAAAGAGCATTCCAAAGTCAAAACACAAAGTAGAAAAATAAAACTTGTAGGATAAAAGATCTTGTGTTAAATTAAAAACTCTTTTATTCCTACAGTTTTTTTTGTGCATGTGTATTCTTTTATACTTCTTTATTTTTAAAATTTTGTAACAATTTTATTTGACTTCTTTTTACAGACATGAAAATAGATAGTGGTATATCGTCAGACTCTAATTCCGCGTGTGATACCTCAATACTTACACCTTTAAAAAATACTGATTTCGGTAAGATTTAGGATTATTACTTTTTTGCTTTTTTAAAGCGTTTACACATATTTTTTTTAACTGAAGCTAAATAATTAAATAAACTGTATTTAATTTTTTGTTTATTGCAGATGATAACATATCTACATTTACTATGAGTATGCTTAGAAAAGACAAGCTGACTATATCAACTTTTTCTCATCAAGAATTATATCAAGACTTGAATAAAGACTTGGCCATATCAAACTTAGATTATACAGAGGCACAGTTTCCAAACAGCATAGATAACGATAATAATAATGATATTACAGATTGCAAATCAGCAGTAGGTGGTTGTATTATGAAGGACGAAAAGGAAAAATGTGTTTGTTTACAAATAGCTAAACCAGATAACAACGATTATGCACCTTCATTAACAGAAACTGACAATATAAATTTTAAGGCATTGACTATTAATTGCAATAATAATTGTAATATAATAGAATGTTGTAGCGGTGAATGTGGTAATGCTAATGGCGTAGTAAAAGATATTATCCCTGAGATAAAATATACAAATGATGGTATTGTAAAAATTAAAGAGTTTTTAGATATAGATAATGTCACAAATGAAACCCTTCAGGATAATGATAAGAATGTAAAGAATGATACGAAATTTATTCCATTTAATAGTTGTAAGTCTGTGTTAGGTAATTGTATTGTGAGTGGCAACAGCACGATGGGTGACGGTTGTCTATGTGCAAGAATGGCTATTGATGATCAAGCTACCGCTCAGGAAATAGATGACATCACTCCTCATCCCAGGAACGAACAATTATTTGTTATTTAGTACTTATTTAATCTATACTTAAAGCTTGTACTTCGCTTGACATGCTACCGCATGTCTAGATTAAGAGTATGTTATAAATATTTTAACTTTACACCCTATAGACTTCTTTATAAATGACTGTTGTTGATTTAACTTGCATTGTCTATTATTTCTCCTCATTTTACCCTATTGTATACTTTCGTGCATGAAGATATAGGCTTATAAAGACCTGGGCCAACTCAATCTGATGCCATTTGGTCAACAATTACATTCCCAAGGAGGGTTGAGGTCTGGCAGGCGGCCGGTCATAAAACTATTGCCAATAACTTTTGCAATGTGTACTATGAAAATAGAGTACATATTGTATCGACCCCAAGTGATTGGGATAAGAGTAGGAGAATGATGAATGATGATGTATACCTTCATGCATAAGTGGGTGATCTTTATTATGTTTGGGAGGCAAACATTTTTGATATAACATAATTCAATGCCTTGCTTGGATTAGTTGAACTAATGCGTTAGGCAAAAATATGAAGAGTATACTTGAAATTCCATGTCCAATCAAAAGTTGTTTCTGCAACACGAATAGCTTTTCCAAGATCCCTGATGGTTCGATATTTGAAAATAAAAGTCGTGTTTAATTATTAATATTAACTTTATATTTATTTACAACATAATTCAATTACTTTACAAATCAACCATTTATACAAAACATTTACCTTAGTTAACGAGTACTAAATTAATAATTATTTTACAATCAGACCTCACTTCTGTAGAAATATCACTAAGTTAATAAAGTACGAACGGAATGTATATACCGGGCGAGTTATCACATAACGGCATGGCAGATAATCACAAGAAAATAAATTGCCAAGTAAACATAATGCTTACAATTTATTTTCAAACTATAGCTTCCGATTCAAGAGTAAGTTAAAGTAATAATAATATACATTTAGCTATGGTAACAATTACAAGATAGGATTATTAGTTAATCCTCTAAGACGGTTTTATCATAGTATAATATTCAACACTAAAATTCGTGTATCTTTATAAGACGGATGGCGCAAAATATTATAAGTAGGTACAAATAATTTATTGTATTCTTTCGTTCTTTGCGCAATACATCTAATTTTTATAGACAAAGCAATAAATTAAATATTTCTTCACAACGATGACTCTTTCCTAGTTTGACTAGTCTAACGAATAAAATGTTCACGATTAATCTGATATAATATAGATACGGACTAAGTTTTGTTAGATCAAAACCCCGCATTATGATTATTATACACATTTGTAATATTGCATTTTACATTGGTATTATCTAATATGAATTTGATCGAATAATGTCAAATGAATGACACGGAAATACGTAATATAAAATTAATTACATTTAAATTATGATTGTGTACGGGTTACTACGCTTCATTGGTGATTTCTGAATCAATTTTGGTAGCATCTAATGTCCTTTTAACACTTTTTGAGGAATCACTTAAATCTGTTATATCATTCAGTGCTTCAATGTTCTGACTTTTATGAAGCTTTAACAATTCCTCTTTTTCTTCTGTAATAGGTACAACACTGAGATATTCATTATCACCGCTTGACATTGGTGGTGATGCTATCGTGCTAGCGTTTTCAATTTCTATTTTATTACTATTTAATGTTGTAGACGTTTTAGGAGTAAATAAATCATCAGTATCTAGTAAGAAAGTAGATGCTGGTAGCGTTTCTTTAACTGATGTTTTGTTTGCTTTATTGTAATCTATTGTAGCATTTTGATTATTGTGAATATTAGTAATATTCTCATGAGAGTTTTCATTAACAAACTCATTTAGTGAATCTCTTTCTGTAGTGGTTTTTATATTATCTTGTTCTTTAGAATCTAAAGTCGATGTCGATACAACTGAAGTGCCATTGTTCACCTGACCTTCCATTAATGCTACTATATGTTCTTCTGTGTTCTCATTTTGAGTCTCATTTACGTTAACAGGCTCAAGGTCGTGACCCTCTTGTAGTTTCTTCACTAACATTTTATTATTTTCAATATCTGGCAAGAATGGATTCATCTCTGTTTCGTGGTCGTCGTATTCTGTCGATTGTGCACTACTAGCTTTTGACATAGAATTGTTGTTGCTGTGACTTGGTATTTCATATATAGTAACGTTTAAATTGTTCAAACGGGTGGTATTTTGACTTGAAGTATTAGGAACTTCTGTTTTAGTTTCAATTGGTCCTTCAATATTTTCAGTTGTATATGTTATGTTACTGTAAGTGTCGGTCTCTACAGAAATAGGTATTTCGAGGTGATCATGAGCGATAACAGTGTTATTAATTTGACCTATTTCATTACTGGTAAGGTGTACCGAAGATTGATTCTTAGTGTTTACCATAACATCTCTATCTACTTCAGAATCTTCCCAAACTGGTGCTGGTGCAGCTACTGATACTTGTGAAGATGAAGGCGATGATACAGATGATTCAGTTTCGTTACGTTCTAATGGCATTACTTCAGAATCTTCGTTTGCCTTTTTTGCTGAATTGTATATATATTCACTGATCGTTGTTGTTTCTACAGGTATATTCATGATAGGTATAATGTCAGTAGTTACTATATTCTCATTATTTTTTTTCTCTTCACTGGAGATATTTTTAGTTTCTTTATCAATAATACTTTCATTATTCACTCTTTTGAAACGGTTATCCTCATCATAATCATTATTCATGCCATACAACGGTTCATCATCTTGCTTGCTCCCACTGGAACCCATATTGCTTAAATAGTCAGGCACGAAGTCGTCCTTTTCAAGGCCATGATGCATTATATCCTCAAACGTTTTTATAGTAGCTTCAGTTGTATCTTGCTTATCCATTTTATTCATAGCATCGTTGTAATTAATTTCTGTTACAGATTGTTCCAACCAATCAGATTCAGTATTAGTAGTTCCAGAATTAGCTTCTGTTACTGTTTCGGTTATACTGTCAGTGATTTTGGTTTGATTGCTATTATTTTGAGCTGTTGGGTGTGGCTGATTATCAATTGATTTTGAAGAGCGATTATAGAGCATATTTATGGAATCAAAAGTAATGTCCATACCTTCTTCGGGTTCATGTTCAGTAGAGAAATCGTTTGTGGAAGCGGTAGTTGTGGGTTGATTATCCAAAATTTCCATTAACTTTTCTTCATCGGAATTATGATAATGTTCACCGATTGCAAATTCACTGGTGGATTCGGGTTTTGCAGTCGAAGTAATAATAATTTCACTTTTATTTGCATCTAATAAATTAGCTTCATCTAAAACGGAAGTAATTATAGACTTTTCATTGTTTGATTTTTCTTCTATGTTTTCAGCGACTACGACTTCTCTTTCATTTGCATTATTCAACTCACTATTACTCTCTTCCCTTGTCGCTGTTGTGGTTGTAGGTTCCAGTATTGATTTAATTCTTTCATTTTCATATGCATTATCCACCATCGTGGGCGAATTTGAAACCGGCATTACGTTATCCTCATAGATTTTCTCAGTAGTTTCACTTTCCTTAGATTCTGGCGCAGTGTTATCTTTGGTAACTGAATCTAATAACATATTACCCTCATTTATTTCTTTTGTTTTCGAAGGTGTTGTGGTTGTTTCAAACAAAAAATCCTCATCATTAAAAGATTTGAATGATCTTTGTTCTGATTGCTCGGTGACTTTTTTGATATTATTACTCAAAATATCGGCATAAACAGCGTTATTAGTGTAGTTCTGGTGATCTTGTTCACTTAAACTTTTTAATTCATTATGAACTTGTTGCTCTAGCCAATCATTGGATTCAGTAGTAGTGATTGCTTCACCTGCCATTGTAGTTGTTTGTTTAGATGTCTGTTTGTCGTCAGTTAAAATTGAAATTATCTCTGGCTTAGGTTCGTAAGATGGTTCGTTTATAATGTTTGGTTCGGATATGGAAACTCTAAAAGTTGTTGTTTCAGGTTGGTTACCGAGATGGTATTCAAATTTGCCTTCATTGGTATATAAAATAGATTTTTCTTTATTACCGTCTACTCCCGATTTATTCTCAATATTCATAGTTGTGCTTAATTTAGGTTCATCTGTAATAGAAACATGTTCAAGTTGTTTAGTAGTTTGTTGGGATTCTGACGTTACGGGCATAGGTTCAGTTGTCGATTCTAGTGTTGGAATTATTTCAGAGAGTTCGTGTTCGGACTTCACCGTATCTGATGATTTAGATTCTGTTACAAACTCAGATTGCGGCTCTTCAGGGGATATAATTGTAGGATTTATAAACTTGTGCTCAATTATAGGCGTTGTTGCTACTTCTTCTACTGATTGTGTCTTTGTTTCAAGCTCTGGCTCAGTTTTCACTTCCAATTCTGGCTGTAGTTCATCTTTCGATTCTGGTTCCGGCTCTGGTTCCGCTTTTGGTTCTGATTCCGGTTCTAGTTCGATTTTTCGGTCCGCTTCTGGTGCCACCGTTGATTCAATTTTTGATTCTGGTTCAGGTTCTGATGCTGGTGCTGGCTCAACCTTCGTTTCTGGTTCAGGTTCGGGTTTCGGTGTTGGTTCTACTACTGGTTCAGGTTCTGGTTCAGGTTCAGGTTCTGGTTCAGGTTCTGGTTGAGACTCTTGCTCATGATCTAATTTTGATTTTGATTGCGATTCAATTTCTGATTCCGACTCAGTTTTTGCTTCTGGTTCAGCTGTCGGTTCAGGTTCCGATTGAGGCTGTGGTTCGGACTCAACAGCTGCTTCTGCATTTGTTGATGATCCAGCAGTTGGTTCAGCAGTAGGTTCTGGTTCTGGCTCAGGTTTTATTTCGACAGTTGGTTCTGGTTCAGGCGCAGGCTCAGGATTCGGAGCTATATTTGGCTCAGGTGTGGCCTCTACAATAGATTCAGTTTTATCGCTTTCGTCTTCGACTGTTTTTTCAGTAGGTTGACTAAATATATGTGAAAAGTTGACCACACTCTCCGTTTCAGTAGTAGTTTCTGGCATGGCATGGTGCGATTCTTGCCAGTCAAATGAGTGTTCAATAGAATGTTCAGATCTGGGTGTGCCGTTCTCTTCATTAAGGTTCGTCTTTGTATCAATTTGATGTATGTTCTCGGTAATGTTTTCTTCCGTTGATTCTTTACTGCTAATTTGTCCGTTTTCTGTATTACCAAGTATGGGCATGCACTTTTTAGGATTTGTCATATCTATTATTTGGCCAAGCGGACACAAGCAAGTGAAGTCAAGTGTTCTTTCATCGAACTCGCATTCATATTCACATCCGTTTTTGTTAATTTGACAAACGTCAAGAACAGGTTTTGAAGCAATGTTATCATCGGCGATATGGTACACATTAATCATTCTATGGTTCTTATTAAGATATTCATTAAGATTGGTTTTCAATGTATTTGCGTTTAATAAATCTTCAGTAGTTTCCGCATGCGATTTTGGTCTCCAGTGTACTCTGTAGGTGACAATGATAGAGCCCTCCCTGTGAATAAAAAAAAATATCATTTAGATGTAAATAATTTGTGTTCAAAGATTCTTAACACTGGTTTAATTGCTGGTTTGTTATCATATTTTTCTATAGAAAGATCCACATATGATAGAAATATATCACTATCGTGAGTGGATTTAAACTATATATATATATACATACGTATATATATATATATATATATATACATACATATACGTATATATATATATATATATATATATATATATATATATATATATATATATATATATATGTATATATTTATATATCTATACGCCGCGAAAGCAATTTTATAATTTTAAATTTTCTTTCAATTTTATTAATCTCGTGACAAAGAAGTAGTGATCATAGTGGACTTAACGTTGATCCGGTCAAGCACATGGTGTTGTCGTATACTTGTGCCTTATGACATGGCACGGTAACATATTAAGGAGAGAGGGTCCTTCTCTTAGATATGATGCATCGAGAGCGCAGGGACGACTCTCAGGAAAGGAAAACGATGAACAAGCCACGGATGAGAACAGTGAAATTAAATAACACCATAGCAGTGGTGATCCGCTTAATAGTTTGCTAGGGTATATTGATAAGAGATGTACGTGTACGGCAGGTTATCTATAGGATCGCGCGCGACTCCTCTGTCGCCCCAGACGGATTGGACGATGTGTGACTATATCATAGCTTGTGCCAAAAAGGTATACCGCCTATCATCGTCTCACCTTATAAACGTCCCACTGTTATCCTCTAGGTTTCCGCACAGTGAGAGGGGAATTGACTTACTGTACCACGCTGTTCAGATGGATTGCCTTGTTAGTTTTATAGTCTTATATATTTGAATTTTGTTTGCAGTGATGTTATTTGATTGCGTCCCTTAGTCGTCTCTTGCCCATGTGTAAGAAAAGGGATGGTGAATTATAAAATTATATATACTGCTTTACCACTCAGATGACCACCCATTACCATCTATACACTACATCTTTTTGCTCTTAGACAGCAAGATGCGTGCCACGTAATCATATTCTAACAAATAATATTAATAAGTTTAATATTCTTACTTAAGTTGTATGACTTCAACCATTATTTCGTTATCGCCATTTTCAATGCTGTCTCTGTCAAAGATGGCACGTTTCAGAGCATCAGAGAAAGTGGTTACGAATTCTCGGTACTCGTTGCTTTCCGGATCTTGGAGAGCAGCCGTGAATTCTTCATTATCAACTTTCAGCTCACCTTCCACAGTTCTTGGCACTGAAAGATTTAGTACATATTTAATTAGACATAAAATTCTATAATGTTTTTGTATTTAATCTTTATATAGTATTTTGTATATATGTCTGTCCAAAATCTTCGTAGGAATTCACATTCCTACGAAGATTTTGAACAGACGTTGATTTTATATATATATATATATATAAAATCTATAAAAAAGTATATGTGTGCATCCAATATATTTTTTCAAACAATCAAGGATACTCTCTATATTCCAGTTTTACGAAAAATATTGCAACACAAAAATATTCCACCATTTTCTGTCTTAATGGACAACATTTTCGCTCCGATCCATAACTGTCTGTGGATCGCATAAATTGTAGAGTGGGAATCAAACAGATGTGTCCATGCACCCACTCAGCAAGATAGGTCGCTTCTTAGATTACTATTATATGTAGTCAATATACCTACTTAGATTTACCGCAAATTATTTTGCTAAAATCGCTATGCATTTAAGCTTGCGACCTCGACGTGGCAATTTCTGACTTCTTGCCATTAATACCACAAAACTATAGACTTTGGAAATATTACTCACCGTACATATTGTTGGATTCATTCGTCTCGGCAACTGAGTGTTCGTGCGATGAAACTTCCTCGTCCTGAGTTTCTGGTCCGTGTTGCTCCGAGGGTTCTGTATTGTGGTCCATCTCTTGATCAACATTTTCACTGTGGTCGTGTTGGCTATGATCGTGTTTACTATGATCGTGCTCACTATGGTCGTGCTGAAGATGACCACTGCCGCCGCCTAGTGCCCTCGCAGTGATAATAGAGTTGTTATATTGTTCGAGAGAGGTTGGTGAGTTGGAGAATAGGATGCCCGCTGAAAATTAAATAAAGATATATAACATACATGAAGGTATCATCATTTCAGTACACATAAGTCCCACTGTTGGGCTCGGGCATCCTCCACGATAGGAGGAAAGTTGTCCTATTATATCGTGCTGGTTTGAAGTACCTATAGAGTTTTATTTCGAGCGTTCCTTGTCTTCTTGCGTATATTTTAACTGCTTATTTATCCTATCCTTTAACTATCTTTTACGCACCCACGGACAAGAGATAGGTTGGTGAATTGTATTTTATCATATGAAATAGATGAAGATATGTATGTATGTTTTATCACCAGGAAAAAAAGTACCCGGTCTTTACGTAAGGACCTTACCCATAAGTCATAAGGAATCATCAGAAGAATCATCAGTAGCATTTTCCTTGGCAACTTATAGCACTAAGTTATAACAACAACGATTACCAATCTGTTGGCGATTTTTCACTCTTAGGGAAACCTATGTGTAATAATGGACGTTGATAGGTCAATGGATGTAATTTTTGCACGAGTAACAACATAATGCTCCACTTTTTTTCTCCCGGGTGCGGTTGAAAATACTAGCAATCTTTGCTTTGTTCTTGGGTGACGTAAAAGAAGACTAAGAGCTTTATCTGAGCTAACTTCAATATAATGCCGTCTGGTGTATTGTATGTAATTACTGTTACATACCCAAGGTGGGTTGACGTCAGGCAGGAGGCAAGTAATAAAACTAAATACTTTTGCAATATGTACGATGCAAGAAGAGTATATATTGCGTCGACCTTGACCAATGCGGCATGGCCTTTTTTTAGTGGTGGGCTATGGTGTGGTCACGCCCTGTCAAATCGGTCTGGGGCGACGGAAGATGTGGCGCGCGACTCCATAGACCCATCCTGTAAAGCGCCTCTCTTCGCCGTGCGAGGGGCCACCGGAAACAGATCTTTGTCTTCGGTGGCCAATGCGGGATGGCTTAAGGTTTTATTACGAGTATACTACATACATACATATCATCACGCCATATCCCTTGCAGGGTAGGCAGAGAGAACAGAGTGCCAGAAAACTCTATCCTTGCATACTTCACTCGCTTCCTCAACATTCATAATTCTCTTCATACATGCTCGCCGGTTTCAGAAACTCTCGACTCCACCTTCTTTCAGTACATGACTGATTTGGTCTAGGTGGGTGCGTCTCGGTCTTCCCCGGTACCTACATCCTTCCACTTTCGCATTGTATATCTTCTTAACCAGGCATTCTTTACACATGTCCGAACCATCGGAGCATTCTCTTTCGCATCTTTACACCAATACTCTCTTTCATACCTACTCGCTCTACGAGTACGAGTATACTCTCTCTTGTATAAATGTTATCTGCATATTAAAATTCTTGGTCGTCATATCCACAAGCAAGATGACGAGATGGCGAATTGTATTTTTACTCCCTCATACGGCAAAAGGCATTTAGACAAAACAGAATCTGTATACTAGTAGCAGTTTGTAGAAGTAAAGACTTCCATTAAAAGAAGTTGTAGTGGTAGGACTACGCTGCGGATAGTGCTCTGTCTGCAGCCGCGGGCCGGTCCGTCTGGGGTAGTACCACACTCTCACAGAAGATCGACGTCTGAGTTATGATAATGTGCTGTTGCGTTCGTATGTGCTATTCGCTTCATGAGCGAGAGAGCTGGAT
Source organism: Lymantria monacha (assembly GCA_905163515.2). Taxonomy (NCBI): domain Eukaryota; kingdom Metazoa; phylum Arthropoda; class Insecta; order Lepidoptera; family Erebidae; genus Lymantria; species Lymantria monacha. The sequence goes on from LR991082.1 coordinate 9,863,200, forward strand.
GCCCATCTAGGGTAGGGTTTAGGGATTGTATTGGTAGGCAGCGGTCTAACTGTATCTTTGCTATTGCAAAGGTCCATGGGCGGCAGTGACACTTACCATCAGGTGTGCTGTTTGCTCGTTTGCCATCATAAGCAATAAAAAAAAAGAAGTTGTTTAAAATATTTGATCAAACTTGGTAAAATACAAATTCTGAACAAATATTTTTATTAGATTTTTTTATTTTTGTTATTTATATATTGTTATTTTTGTTATTTATTTTTGTTATTTATATATATCCGATGGTTCGGACATGTGGAAAGAATGCCGAACGAACGTCTGGTTAGGAAGATATACAATGCGAAAGTGGAAGGATGTAGGTACCGAGGGAGACCGAGACTAACCTACCTAGACCAGATCGGTCAGGTACTGAAGGAAGGTGGAGTCAAGAGTCTCCGAAACCGGCGAGCGTGTATGAAGAGAATTATGAATGTTGAGGAAGCGAGTGAAGTATGCAAAAATAGAGTTCTCTGGCACTCTGTTCTCTCTGCCTACCCTGCAAGGGATATGGCGTGATGATATGTATGTATGTATGTATGTATGTATATATTGTAACTAAATAAATAATAAATTTTGTCTCCGTGTGGTGACGGAATAAGAATAAAATTCACCACTCCCTATCTTACCCGTGGGTGATCGTAAGAGACGACTAAGGGATATAAAACGCATATAACATCTATATGCCAGAGAAGGAAAACTCGAAACAAAACCCTATACCAACACGTCTGACCAGCACGGTATAGTAGGTCAATTTCCCTTCCATTAAGGAGGAGGCTCGAGCCCAACAGTGGGACGTATATGAGCTGAGACGATGATGAAATAAATAACACAAAAATTAACTCTTAGTCTCAATAACTGTATTATTCTAAATATGGTGTAAAGAACTTACTTGCTGCTAGCACTATGATGGCGACGATGGCTGCCACGATAAGCCCCAGAAGGGTCCAGCAAAGTGGTCGCTTGCAGCCACCCTTCTCGCCTCGTTTATCTGCCGTCACGTAAAGCTTTTCACCTCTGTAAAACAAAAACAAATGATAAGTGTAACCAGCCATGAAAATGTGTCGAAATAGGTGTAGAATAAAGTTAAAAAAAGAAATTTAAGATCTAGAGTTCTTTAATAACTCATCATTCAGCCCTTCGTTGTCTATTGTTGGATGTAAGCATCCCCCAAAAATTTTCAGAGGGTAGCAATATTTGGTTTATGTTTCCTAAAAGATTGCTGCTGCCCGCTCTTGTGGGTATACCTGTAGACGATTTTTTTCGATTCCCCCGGGTAATTAAAAGGTGAGTACAATAAGGAGACGGGTTATTTAATGACTAGGCAATTTTTTTTTGCTTATGGTGGTAAACAAGCAAGCAGCACAGCTGATAATAAGCGTTACTGCCATTCATGCTTTCCGTGTGGTGACGGAGTAAGAATACACTTCACCACCCCCTATCTTACCCGTGGATGATCGTAAGATACGACTAAGGGATATAAAACGCAAACATCTGTGCAAGAGAAGGAAAATTCGAAACAAAACCCTATACCAACACGTCTGACCAGCGTGGTACAGTAGTTCAATTCCCTTCATATTATGGAGGAGGCTCGGGCCCAACAGTGGGACATAATGAGCTGAGATGATGATGATGCCGCTCATGGATTTTTGCAATACCAGGGGCACAGCTAGCCCAAGCTGTCTACCAAGCAAACGCCATCCAGAAAGTTGGGCTTACGGCTGCCTTGCTTACTAAACGAAGTGTAACTGCACTATTAGATGTCGAGACTGTGGTACTGCCCTGGACGGGACAGCCCACTGTTGTAGACAGACAGGACACTGTCAACAATTTGGTCTTACCACTACTGAGGGTATACATAATTAGTATTAACTATTTTCTGTGTATTTCTATTATGGCGACTAAATAAAAATACAATGTCACCTAATATTGGTATATTAGGTGACATTGTATTTTTATTTAGTATTGGTATATAATATATATATATATATATATTGGTGTAAAGATGCGAAAGGGAATGCTCCAATGGTTCGGACATGTGGAAAGAATGCCGAACGAACGTCTGATTAAGAAGATATACAATGCGAAAGTGGAAGGATGTAGGTACCGGGGGAGACCGAGACTAACCTACCTAGACCAGATCGGTCATGTACTGAAGGAAGGTGGAGTCAAGAGTCTCCGAAACCGGCGAGCGTGTATGAAGAGAATTATGAATGTTGAGGAAGCGAGTGAAGTATGCAAAGATAGAGTTCTCTGGTACTCTGTTCTCTCTGCCTACCCTTTTTTTCTTTTTCGCTAGGTAGGACCATGGATGTGGTCGCGCCCCGGCAAATCGGCCCGGGGCGACGGAAGAGGCGGCGCGCAACCCCATGGACCCACCCTGCAAACACCTCTCTTCGCCGTGCGAGCGGACCACCGGTACCCGGTCTTTGTCTTCGGTGGTCCTCTCTGCCTACCCTGCAAGGGATGAGACGTGGTGATATGTATGTAAGTATGTGTGTCACCTAATAAGTAGGTACTTTTCCGTGGATGTCTTAATTATCGGCGGAGGATCATCATAATAAGCAGAAGCGTTCTCCTGTTAAACTACCAATAGCATTTTTGAAATAAAACTAAATATTTTTACGGATTCTATCGCGTTTTTATTTGATTTTTAATAAGCCAACGTATCGAACACTTTACAGCGTTCAGCTTAGAATAATAACACATAGAAACCAATTCCACACACAATATTTGACGCCACTAAATTGGTGACAAAAATGTCACCCTACGCCGGCCCGTTCCGTAGTGTGCAAGTTCATTGTGTTTTATTTTATAGTAGTGTACGTTTATACTCGTGTAATAGCTTGTACAGATTGTATAATAGTGTGCGTGTATACTCGTGTAATCGCTTGCACACTAACAGGATTTTTGACTTCACTTTTCTAAATACTTAAACTACCGAACTATCCTTCTATCTATTTTTATTCTAAGGTTCATGGTCACGGGAGGACCAAGGTGTTTCATATCTAACAAGTCATTATTATTACAGAGATTTATAACTATCCACTGTAATAACGATGATTTGTTGTCGTTAAAATATTACTAAAAGCTGTATGTCGAGCTGGACTAACAATATCCGAAGACGTTTAATCAACAATTACGTTCCCAAGGAGGGATGACGTCATGCAGTCGGTGGGTCATAATACTGCCAATAACTTTTGCAATGTGTACGGGGGAAGAGAAATACATATTGCCTCAATCCAAAGTAATTGGTATAAGAGCAAGGTAATGATGATATTGAAAAATAAAAATTAAAAAAATTAGATTAATTAAATGTTGACGGTACCCTCAAAATAAATAATTACTGCAATTAAATACAATACTCGTTTTTGGCTAATAAAATTTGAGAATTTAAGAAATATTTGATTAAATTACGTGATATCATCATTTATCATTTTCCTACTCTTATCCCAATTACTTGGAGTCGATACAATATGCACTCTTTTTTTCACAGTACATATTGTAAAAGTTATTGGCAATAGTTTTATGACCAGCCGCCTGCCAGACGTCAACCCTCCTTGGGAATGTAATTGTTGACCAAACAGCATCAGATGCAGTCGGCCCAGGTAGTTATAAAGCTCTTAGTCGTCTTTTACGACATCCACGAGCAAAGTACTTCAAAGTAGTAGGTAGTATTCGTAGCCGCTACCTCACAGCATATAGATATAGATTAAATTACGTGATATAACATATTTATATCGGCAATCTATTATTTTGAAATGGAGGATAAAAAGGGAGACGCATTACTCTCCTCCGGTTAATTAATATACCGTATACCTGCAGAAAGGAAAGAATACGACAAGACCACTTGCAATATGCAGCAGTATTTTGAATATTGATTCAATTTGAATCAATATACGATGTTCTGCAGAAAATTACAATTCTGGAGACTGCTCTTTATATAGATATAAGAAATTTCCTTATACCCTATTCCGCCTTGAAACTATCCCGTATTCCTTCTTTTTTAAGTTGTGGGGTATATTGATTAATCCTGGATAATAACTACTCTATTTCAAAACTATAATAAATAATAATATTTATTTATTCAATTGACGTAAATATATAAATAAGATATTTAAAAATACAAATTGCTATTTCATCAAACAATGGAGAGAAAAAAATATTAAAACTGATGCGATCGTCAAGAAATATAATATTATTATAGGAAACGTTATATATATGAACTCACACTTATTTTTTTATATATACGTACATAGTTCTTTTGCTCTTATAATTAAATGTAAGTAATGTAAATATAATTATTATTTTTATTAAGAAATGAAGGTGGCAATGGCCATTCTAAAATAACTACAGAAGTATGTTTGAAAATCGAAACTATTCCTTTAATTTATTTTATGGCTAAATATTCAAAATTATAATTACAATTTACTATAAAATTCATGGTACAATTCAAATCCTTAAACACGTAATATTGTTCTTAAGTAATTATTACTCAGCGCAGGTAGGTATTTTTATATCAATTAATCCGTAAAATTATACACAAAATCTAAATTATAAAACCTAACAATTAATTACTTATTAAATCACTGATCAAAGAATCGATTACTAATTTTATAATACCTTCACGGCAAATACAACGGAAAATCTTGTCTGCAAAAAGGTAAGGCCAAGATAAATGTTTAATATTTCTAATATAAAATTCGTATTAGTATATATTATATTTATACGCACTGTTCGCATTGTGGGCACTGTTCAACATCTTGAGGAGAAGCAAGAAGTCTTTCTTCACTATTTTCCATCATATATAATGACCAGAATGTAACCAATGCGACGTATTCACTCCGTCCAGTGAAATGAAAGAACATTATTAAGTACAGATTCTACCTGGCCTAATTAATTTTTTATCTACCCACATAATTTATAACAAAATTATAATATAATACTTTTTCTAGAGTTATATGTAAATGTCGTTATTTTGAATATATTTTTTTAAGGAATTTTATGGCATGGTTATAAGGACCTTTCTGATAAGTTTTTTTTGCAGCTGTTCACTTAATTTGAAGTAAACGGCTGTTAGCACTTCCAGTTGCTGCCTTCAATTGCGCGATGGTCTTACTATTAATGGTTTCTACAAGATTTTTTTTTGCAATATGAAAATATATGTTATAAAAGCACTATTATTTTACATTCATTATATTTTAACATGGTGTTTTTAATAATTTTATACATTGTATTTTCTCAAAGATATATCCAATGTACATTTTGTCTCTCTATTGTTTTATTATAAGTATATAATATAGATAATACTTTAAAACATAAAATCATTGAATATTAGACCGCCATGTGACAATTTTATTTACCCGCCAAAACTCCATTGTTAACTGTAGATAGTAAAAAAAAAATATATTGTTGATTCTTATATATCTTAATTATTTCTCCCATAAAATTAATTTAATCTTATCCTTTCAATTGACGTTTGTAAGTAGGTTATTTTCCGTTCATTATACACCATTCAGGTTTCCTTGCAATAACAACTTTGATACTTTATTACAAGGTTTATTATGTAACAGTTTTATGGTAAAGATAATAGTTTTCTGCTTTCCGATTTCGGATGCACCTATGCAAATACGTGGTTTAAGTTATTTGAAGGTCGGCAGTCAAGAGTTAGGGCGTGTCGCATTCTTGTCTCGAAAGGTTACCGATATGAAATGAATAACTGACATAGTATAGTATCAACTTGATTAAATAAAGTTATGATGAGAATAATATTAGAATCTAATCATTTTAATATTAGATGTATTAAAATATTACAAATTATAAATACGATAGTGGCTGTATCCAAAATAAAAACAATAAATTCAAGCTTTTTTGAAAAATAAAAACAATAAATTGAAAAAAAAAATACGTACGATATATACGATTTTTCATGTTGGTGACTAAGTATCGAAATTATAAAATATTATACGCTGGTGGGGAGGTGTTGGTATAGGCTTTTGTTTCGAGTTTTCCTTCTCTTGCATAGATGTTATATGCGTTTTATTTTTTTTTTCTCCGCAAGGTGGACCATAGATGTGGTCGCGCCCCGACAAATCGGTCCGGGGTGACAGAAGAGGCGGCACGCAACCTCATGGACCCACCCTGCAAACACCTCTCTTCGCCGTGCGAGCGGGCCACCGGTCCCCGATCTTTGTCTTCGGTGGCCGCGTTTTATATCCCTAAGTCGTTTCTTACGATCACATACGGGTAAGATGGGGGTACCTTACTCTGTCACCACACGGAAAATGGCTTTAATAGCAGATATCCAAATGGCATTAATTGACAACGAGTTGTTTAGAGAAGTGACATTTTATAAATATTGAAAACAAAACGAAACCATTTTTCAACAATCATTTTTATCAGAACATATCAGAACATTTTATTTTAATAAGTCTTGAAGGTGTTACAGTTTAATACTAGGCTGTTGAAAATATAATTATCTAATAAAACCTAGTTTATACTTTATCGTGCCTTATTTTGCTGTTTATAAGTAGATATAGGTTTCATAAACTATTGTAAAATTATTACTCTTTCTAGAATTCTCTTACATGTTAGTACGCTTTTAAATATATTTTTTAGATGTATGGATGAAATAGGCAATATTAAAAGTAGGATATTATAAAAATGATTTATTTTTACTAAACTAACTAACAGTTGGCTAAAATCACTTATAACTCCTTTTAGTTAATGAAACTAAAATTCCAAAAAAAAATTCCAGGTGCAAGGTAAATAAAATAAGTAATCCCTGGTAGTATGTAACTTATTTTCTCTTAATATGCTTATAATAAAAGCAGCTGATGAAAAATTTATTTTTTAAAAGTAATTTGATTTTTTTCATAATGAAAAAAAAAAAATTTTTTTAATCTAAATTTGATGACGATAGTTTTATCGCTTGTTTGTTTATTATGGTATTTTATAGTGTTTAGATGTGTATCAGTGTTCGGTGGAAGGCTTTCTTTCAACCATTTCTACTTTTAAATAAACAGGTAAGATTGTGTGGTATGCCTTATCATCGTGTAAAAAATACTATATCAATCCGTCTGGCTTGCTTGACGTATCTTAGATCCATCTCTCACTCATGATGGAGGAGTCATGCTCAACTATAAAATTCTTGGGTGTTTAAAGAAAGGTCAAGAATAGCTAAAAATATTTATCAATCGATATTTGACTAGGAATGTTCTGACCTTTAAATTATAGACAAAACAGAGCTGTGAGACTTGTCAAGTATTACAAGTTGTGCCGGTCGGCGGATACTCGCGTGAGGTTACAGCGGTCGTCGGGTCGTCGCCCCGCGCTTTGTTTCTTACCCTCCTCTGCCCACCTCCTTACTAACCCCTCAATCGTCTGCCAGCACTTGGTCCTTATACTACAGGCCTTGACGCGATATTCCTGTTAGTAAGATTTGTCACTCAATGCTAATCTTTTGCCAAGGTTCGGTTAAACAAGTCTATATCTCGTATTCGATTAGAATGAGAATCGTTTAGGATGATGGCCATATATTTTTGTTGATATTTTGTGTTGTTGCTGTGATAGATAGAACAATAAGATTTTTTATATAGATTTACAGACGGTTTGATAGGTCAGTTATTGTTAAATATATGTTGAAAAATATTTGATTTATTGTAGTGATATCTCAAATAACAAATCGATCATAAGTTCTTAAAAAGTTTCAACGATTTATGATCATCAAAGATAATATCATGAACCATTTTCATAAGTAGGTAATTCACGAAAATGGACAAGTAAAAGATAGATCTCAGGTTTGGACAGCTTGTCTATATTTTTTTCTTATGTAAACCAGCCTATTCCTCTTGTTTTTTTTTGTTTGTGTGTCTTAGTTGTTAGCCTCAGCCTTATGACAGCTTTACCCGGACTGTGAGTGAGCGCTGAGGACTCTCAACCCGTGAGCCTATTCCTTTTTTTTTCTTATATAAACCAGCAGCCCTTGCGCACTTATAGCACCGTCGATGTGTCTTAATCCTCAGCAATATTATAACCGTAGCAAAATTTCTATCTACAGTGAGCAAATTACTTTTGAATCTCGTTTACAGAAGGATATGTCATAGTGCCAATTAATAGCCAAATTACATTGTATATTTTTTTAAACAACAATTGTCACTAATCCATAAATCGTGAAGTACTTTACAATTACAATTGATAGATTTTTAATTATATTATATTATTTATATGGTACAAGCAAAAATATTTTTTTTCTGTCATTTGGCACGAAACTTAGAACATCTGTGCATTGCTAATTATGCAATGCAAGATTATGCAATGCTAAACCTTTGCAGGGTTATATTAGCTGTATAGTTTTAAACATCTATACACGTGCAAGTATGAAACAAGTTTTGTTTTAGTCTGCGTACGATCAGTGACCCACATTGAGATCGTGTGTGATCAATGCTCAATCAGAGCATGAGTCGTTGAGCAAGTCTATTCAAATCATGAATGGCCTCAAACAAGTCAAATATCACTATGTCGTTTAAGCTTACGCAATATTGAAAAGTGCATTAAAGCAGTGGTAATAGTGATAGCTGATGAATGATTGAAGTGGCAATAGGTTATGTTAAATATTAGAGATTAAATTAATAGTAAAATGTTCGTGTCCGTATGATGACGGAGTAAGAATACAATACGCCACCTTTATCTTATCCATGGGTGTCGTAAAAGACAACTAACGGATATAATATAAATATAACATTTATGCAAGGGAAGGAAAACTCGAAATAAAACCTTATACCAACTGACCAACGTGGTACAGATATGAACTCCTATTGTGGAAAGGGCCTTGAGCCTAGTGGAAAGAACATGAGTTGAGATAATGATGATAATAAAAAAGTTCTTGCTCGAAAAAAAGAAAGAGATTGGTTACACAGTTGCTAGAAGAGTTGGATGTCATGCTAGCCCCAAGTCTGTCATAAAAAAAGCCTTTGGGTTTGTTACCTAATTTACCGCTTTTGGAAGTAATGTTAAGTCCTTTATGTCTTCTTGTATTACGACAGACAGGAATAGAAAACGCGTCACACTCAACAGTTTTCCATCACAGGTAGATATTTTAATAAACTTTTAAAATGGTTTAAAAACATTGTTTTTAAAGAGGGCAGTGTATTTAAAACAAGCTTTTGTCTTTTTCTTCACATAGGCCGTACAACTGTTTTTCGGAGACAATAGAATAAGTGGCTTCCTTTTATCTATGAGAAATTCGTTGTAAGTAACGGGTACTTAGAAAGGTTACACAAAACCAGTATCTTATATGCGGGTTCTTTATGAAAAACAACAATTATCTACCTAACCGGACTTGTATATATTTATGCGCTGTAATGAGTTAAATATGTTATCTAGGTTATAAATCGTTAACTTATTAAATCTATCTATCAGCCGAACAACTACCATTGTTGGAAATAAATTACTCTAACGATCCCCCGCGGTCTAATGTCTTAATCATACCGCAGGTCATTACCATACTGCAGGCCATACTGCAGGTCATTTGGTGGCCTATCAGCCGGTATTTATGATTTCTATGGATAAAAAAGAACATATTTTCTTCTTAGCCTGTCACCAAAGGATTTGCGACGTCGCCTATTTGTTTTTTTTTATTATTTTTTATTTATATTGTAACATTTGATTGCGTATTATTTGTTTTTAGCTATTAGCGAATACAGGTTCAGATATACCAAAGTTTCTCATTAGATTGTGTAAGTAATTCTTTCCACGTGCACTGGATGTGGCAGCAAAGAAACCGAAACTGCATTTGAGCAGCTTAAAGGAATATAAAGTGGACCTCACATGGCGTTACGCGGTATTTAACGTATTTTCTTGGTTAACGACCATATTTGGCGGCAATTTGATGAAACCTGTTCAAGATCTATGTTGAAATTTCATCATTTAATTTGTCGCTAGCCATTACTCGATGTAATCTTCCTCCATCAATGAGAGGATAGTACTATAATCGATCGATCGTATTGAGGTACTTTTTTTTGGCGGCGGGCTATTATACTATTGAGGTGTATTAATACTTCCCAGGTAAAAGTTGCTGTCCACTCTTTTACTGAGATCGCAGCCAAATTACTACTCCCACGGATAAGTAAGGGGTGGTGACTTCGCCACACGAGTAAGAAAGATAATTATTATCAAAAACAAAGTTATCTTTATATGTGTTATGTACCACATGGGCTTTAGATAATTCATCATCTTCTAGCTCTTATCTCAATTACTTGGGTCAAAGCGATATGTTCTCTTCTTCCATCGTACGTATTATAAAGATATTTATTGAAAATAGTTTGATATCCAGTCGCCTGTTTGATCAATTCAAACGAGTAATGTAAGGTTTGGAATTATTTGAAAACACTGTGAAAAAAAAAATTAAAGAAATCATGTGGTGTAGGTATATTTTAAATTATAATTCTTAAAAAAAAATATTGTTGTATTTTACTGGAACTAAATAAATCTAGCTCCTAAATACTGAGCTTGGTTACATTTATATTATTCAAAATACGGCTTTGAAATGCAGTATGAGTTCTCGTCATGGATGCCGCTTACCGAACTCTTAAATGTATTGTTCAATATTTGTTTCAGACCACGACATTTCTTTGTAATACAACGCTTGAATATGCAATGGCTTTCTAGAAACAATAATAACAAGTTATTTTTTTTTTGTTGAGGCCAAGAAGTTATTTTTTTTTTGTTCACAAGTTGTTCTAAATAGGTACTTTCTGCCGGATTTCAGTCTGTAACAAAGCGTTGTGTAACTGGTAATAGGTTTCATTTCCATTGGACTTCCGTGCAGCGGTAACAAACTATAGATATTTATTATATCGCTTTTAAATATTTTAAAAGTAAAAAAAAAAGATTGCCTGTTAGAAATCGCTTTTAGCGATAAGGCCGTCCATTGTACTATCTATCACCTAGAATTATTATTATAAATATATCAACTTCGGTGTGCAATAAAGTATAAATAAATAAAAATACAAAAATGCCTTTCAAGTAAGTCTTAAACATTTTTCTCATATCAAATTAGGTTTCGAACCTTTTCTACAATACGAGATCAAGTGACCTACTATATACCACGCCGATTTGACTTATTGGTATAGAATTTTATTTTGAGTATTCCCACTCTTGCATAAATGTTAGGGAATCCATAATACGTGACCTATTTAGGGGAGATAATCTTTAAAAATAAGCTTGATCATAATTGGGTCTAGGCTGGCGTGGCAGGCCCACGTGCAAGATAGATGGTGGCGAATTGTATTCTTACCCCGTTACTGGCCTGAAAATTATTACACTATACTAAGAAATAAAGCCCGTGTGATAGCGGCTACTTCGTGAATGTCGTAAAAGACGACTAAGAGCCTTATAACGACCTCGACCATTCCATCTGATAACGTTTTGTCAACAATTACATTCCCAAGGAGGGTCAACGTCTGACAGGCGGCTGGTCATAAAACTATTATCAATAACTTTTATAATATGTACTATGAAAGAAGAGTACATAATGTATCGACCCCAAGTAATTGGTATAAGAGTAGGAGAATGATGATTAAGAAATAAATCATACTTTCATCTTTTCTCTACGTCTTTCATCTCTTTAAGAAAATAAATTATAAATATTACATTTTAATTTATCTCCTATATTTTCCATTTCGTTTCAGTGAGAACACAACCTAATACAATTAGATACGTAATTTGAAAGTCAAGGAAGCTAATTGTGAGCTGTAGTTGTGCGAATATTGAGAAGCTAAATAATAAGATGGCTGATGAAACATCGACTTAAGTAACGGAAGAGTTTTCAAGCTTTGATTAGTAGGCCATGGAAACGTTTCAAATGTTAATTTCTTATTTACAAGATATAAGGTAAACACGCATAGGAATTTTGACCGTACAATTTAATATCCGGTTTGTTACTTTTTAGAACATATCGTGAGGTTTCCGGGTTGTGATGGAGTAAGAATACAATTCACCGCTTACCTTGCTGGTGGGTGACGTAAAGATGTCGTCTACTTTTTTTTTATGGCGTATGGTGGCTAACGAGCAAGCAGTACACCTGATGGTAAGTGTCATTGCCGCCCATGGACCTTTGCAATACTAAGCTTGGGCCGCTGCCTACCAATAAAATCCCCAAACCCACCCAGTTAGGCGTCCGGCTCTCTCGCTCACCGAACGAAGCGCAATAGCACATTGCCATTACTCGGACGTCGATCTTCTGCGAGAGTGTGGTACTACCCCAGACGGACCGGCCCGCGGCTGTAGACAGGGAACTTTCAACAGCGTGGTCCTACTACTAATTAATGGGTGCTACCACTATTGGTAGCATATGCAGAGAGCGTTTGTGCAAGAGAGACAAAACTAAATAAAATCCTATGCCAATTGACTAGACAGTCAGCGTGGTACAATAGGTCAATTACCCTCCTATTTCATTGGAGGCTCGAGCTCAGTATTGGAACGTATACAAGCTGAGTTGATCATGATGAATGCTAAAACACAAGTCATTAAAATATATTGCATTGACCGCTGCCGGTCTCTTCGAAGTAATGCGTTGCATAATAATATGAGTCGTGATGTGCACTTCCTAGTTTCCGTTCTTTAACAATGCTCACCTGTCGTGGGACCGAATGCATTCGGGTTTATATTTTTACATTACATAGAGTGTGAAAGGTTTTTTTTTTTTTTTTTTTTTTTTTTTTTATGTGTCTTAGTTGTTAGCCTCAGGTGGCTATGACAACTTTATACGGACTGTGGGTGAGCGCTGAGGGCTCTCAACCCGTAGTGTGAAAGGAATTTTAAAATTTATATTTGGACTTTATCAATAATACTTTAATTTATATGCACTAATTTTCATTGTGTTACATTTATTCCATACTATACGAAACAATTTATTATTGATGATGTCAAAATATAAATTTTAAAATTCTACCCAGAAAGTTTGGTTTTTGACTCACTCGCTCATCGAATAAAGCGTAACAGCACATTGCCGTTGCTCAGACATCGATTTGCTGCGAGAGTGCAGTATTACGCTTGACAAACCGATCAACGGCTGTAGACAGAAAACTGTCAAAACTGTGGCTTTACCATTAAGGGATATAATAAAAAGGTTAATTCCTTGCTGGGTTTTGTCTTTAAATACAAATCTAAAATGTTATGCACTCCACTTGACAGCGTACTCTTAATATCATGTAGTTTAAAAATAATATTGCGTTATCTAACCTAACATGCATACCTATGACTATTTGCAAACGTATTTCGTTTAATTAATAATTAAATCAATTACGCATTCATACATCTAATTGCCGCAAAAATGAAACCGGAAGTCAAATCTAAATAAAATACATTTTTATTTTTTTTATTTCAAATACTTATACTCGCAATTTTGCACATTCAGTTTATTCCTGCTTGGATAAAATGTAGCCTACATTACTTAGAAATATTGGTTTCCTATTAGTTTAAGATTTTTCTACTCAGTTATTACTAGAAACGGTATGGAGTTCTGTAACCGTAAGCGAAAATAGCCACAAGTCACAACCTTAAAAGAAAATAACGAAACCGAAACCGTCATAAAAGTTTCAAATTATTTCGTATAAGGTCAGTTATAAGACATACTCATATTACAACAGGTTTTCTTTCAACCAGCCGAACCGACAACCTAAACGTAATTAAAAGGAAATAATACAATAATTACCACACTTAGTATTTCCTTATTATAATTCCCTAAAAATCTATTATTCGAAAATGTCGAATAATCCAAAATAATTTCATATTCGTATCTGAAACGAGTATATGTTCTGATATCTTTATCCAAATTGGAAACTTTGTATATGCTACATTCCCAGTAAATATCTTTACAGCTGTAATTTTTTTTTATAATATTTAGTAGTAGTACATATAATACTTATCGATGTTTACTGCGGAGTTAAGAATACATTTTCTTGTCAATTCTGACAACGTTTTAAACATTGTAAGAAAAGGGGGGGAAAGGGAATACTGGTTTGCTTCAAGTTACGCTGTAATGCCATTATTTCATAGGCTTATGTAAACACGTTAAAATGAATTATTTAATAAAGGCGACATTTACAAGGATAGATAAATAATATAAAATTTCGTTCTTGATTTTTTTTGTGGAGTTTTTAGCTTGATTACTAAGACGAAAAGGTCTTCCAAATCCTTACAAAATCTTTCCAAAGCCAAATCTTTGTTTATAAATTCTTCATTTAAAGTCATTGTGCGTCAGTAAGTCGAACCGTCGCGTCGTCGTCAACAGTCTTCAACAGTGCTATGGCCACATTGTTAAAGGTATATTTGGAAATTTTGGTGGAAAACGAAAACTTCAGTATTTCCTGCGCATCAAATTACATATGCCATCAAAATATTTAATATAACATCGTTAAAACACTAAGATATTGAATATTATACAAGAGCACCACATGACACTTTTCCTTTCCCGCTAAAACTCTCATTCGTTCTTGAACAATGAAATAACCATAGCCAATAAAGTAATAACAAAACAGTCTAACTACACATACATGTGTACATGTTAAACTAATTATCTTTTTTTAAAATAAATACCAAACGATATAATTATGTCATTTGACAAAAACGTAAATATTTAAAATTATTTAGATAAACTTATTACGTACGTGTGTTATCAGTTTTTTGGTATGTAACTTCATTATAATGCAATAATATATCGTAATTGTCTTTTAACTTACAAGTGGAACACGTAATGACGGATATTAGATATACTAACTGCAGTTAATGATAGTCCAACGTAGAAATATGTAATCACGATGTTTAACTACTAGTTTAAACAAATACTGATGTAATACTATTTGTAGAGAAAATAGAAATGTATATTTAATATTACACAATTTAGCAAACAGAAAAAATGTGAATAAAATATGGCGAACAAGGTAATACAAACTGACCTTTTAGTTAATAAAATACACGTACAAATTATTCATGCAATAAAGTAATTCAGACGAATTATTATTTTGATACGAAATTTACATTTCAACAGTAAAATTATTGCATATGTCTTCATACTACGATAGTTTTCTATTTCAAAGAAATAATTTGGTCACCATTTATAGATTGATAATCAACTTTTTGCGATAAAATCAAGGAGAAAGACGGTCTTATTTAAATGCTTCTCATCTAACAGCAACACTCGAAACTATGATCAGTGTTTTTCAGCCGAGCCATCGGGAATGAAGCATCTGGTTACAAAGCTTCATTCCTACTCAGTGAGCTACGGTGATGGTAAGATTTTTCAACAGTGCGTCTCTGACTTCGGATAATATTTTTACGGACAGTATTTTACGTAATACTTTTAAAACTTAGCTATACAATATTTTATATTATAATTTGCCTTTCTTTAATTTTTGAAGTGAAAACTTCTTTTGGCGCATCGTACACAGATATTTTTGTAGGCTGTAAGTGAGGCTGATCCGTCACGCTCTGAGGTGAAAGGCTCGATCGGGTGAACTCGGGACCGCCAAGTGTACCCGTGCGAGAGACAGTCAGCTGCTTTTCACTGCTGTGTCGCTATGTTTACTATATTCAATTTATATGTAATAATTGTTATTATTAATTATTATCAATTATTCAATAGATTTTAATAGTTATTTTTTGACGGTTGGCTATGGTATGGTCAGACCCATACATATGGCACGCTTTTTAATTTTTTTGTATTTGTTTTTTTTTACTAAGTTTTAAGTTTTCACTTCTGTCGGCAATCTTCATGACTGCTTTGTGGTTTTTTTTATTTCTTTTGTGTTAAATTATCTACATTTTTTATTAATTGGCCAAAACCTTAAACTATTGGCGGTGTCTTAAGACATTTATTGCCAAATATGTATGTACCAGTATCCTAATGAATGTAGGTATATATTGATCGCTATTGGACCAGTCATTAAAGATAAAGTAAAAATCTGCTAATAGTCTATAAAAATCCTTTAACGAGAAATTCCGCTGAACTTAATGAGCGTATATATTGCAAAGGATAATTAAAACTCAATTTTCTATACGATTTTCTCTGAAGTCAATGACAGGAATAGTCCAATTATAGAGGAAACAATCTATCGTTGCGAACGTATTCAGGTTTTTAAACGTTAATTATAAACAGGACGACCTCCACGCATTTTGTAGCCGATTGAAAGAAATATCGTAATTAATTGTTTTTGTTTGTAAAATTTTGATAAATTTAGAGGTTATTGTTAAACGTGTTTGAAAGCAAAAAATAACTATTGCGTTATCAGCTAGATGCTTTTGCGGCATTTTGTAGTAACAATTAAGATTTTTGTTTTTTATTCTGATCTTGTAGATTAGAAAAATAATCCTTTGACTGTACAAATAAGCACTTCAAATAGTCGATTTAGTAGGACGAAGCTCTCGTAACGTTAATTTATTTTTAAAATTTTTAAAATGTAATTCAGCAATATAAAAATTAGTAGACATATACTTTTAAGACTATACGCGAAGTCAATTATAGTCATTAAGCCAAGGTGTTAATAGCGGAATTTATGAAATAGCGTTGGCAATGTTTTCACTTTTCTGGAGGAAAGGGATATTGTTCAGTAAATTATTTCAAAGACAACTTCCTAAAATGAATTTCCTAAATTTTATTTTACTGCAATACATAAGTGGCAGAAAATCCTTTTCCCTTTAAAGTATTAAATAGCTTTGAAAGAAGAAAACGATTTGAAACTGAATTCTGTCGTATGCGTATTGCGTCGCATGCGTTCTATCGCTAAATAAAAAAACATTATATCGACAGATTCTGTCCTAAACTATCACCGCTTAAATATTACACAAGTCATTCAACTTATTTGTTATTATGCTAAGTTAAACCAAGTTAGCTAAGTAACTATTGTCTTGAGATATGAGAAGTTTTCTCGGAAAGATAACCTCTTGCTTTGTGATAAGAATAGCTTTATTGTATTATGATTCATAATGGTAATATTAATATTTATCTTTAAAGATGAGAAAAGAACTGCATCATTGGGAACTAGATTAAGTAATATTAATTGATATCGTCCGTCGAGCAAGGAGTATTTCATTATTTTCATGGTTTTATAATTTCATTTAAGATAAGATAAATCCGTCACTTGCTCCTTCCTTCCTAGAAATGTGTGTTCGTTTATTGCATTTTTTTTGAAAGGGATTTGGACATGTTTTGAATTATTTCAAGTTCCATTTTATTAGATCGATAAGGTAAGCCCATTTTTTAGTACTAGACAAAAACTGAGATTTCTTGCTCTTAAACCCAAGAAATGACTTCTTGGGTTTAAGAGCTAGAAATCTAATAAATTAAATATCGCATGTATATACCTACTACTGATAATAACTTTAATGGTAACAATTATAAAATAGTTACCATTGTATACTTTTTTGGGATTAATTTATACCGTTATACACTCTAAATCTATTGTGAAGAGTAAAGATCTACAGTGGTTAATATTTGAGGTTTTCAAATCTCAGTCAATTTTGGAAAAATCATGATCATTACAAGCAACTTATGACATTTAGTATGACCAATTACGAGAAAGAAAAGTTTTAAAGAGAATGACTGAAAGAATGAGTAGGTACTGATATAATTTTGTGGATCACGCAAAAACACACTGCATTGCACAGATCACGTAGTGATTAAGAAAACGACCTGCCATGCAACTGCCGCGGGTTCGATTCCCACTCTCCTGAGTACACAAATACAATACTTTGTACGATCCACAAAGTGTTATTCTGAGTCTGGGTGTAATTTGTCTGCGTAAATTGCATGTTTGTAAATTCCCCGGCAATATAAGGATTTTGCCCTTAGTGCAGGTCTTATTACAAAAAAAAGAATAGTTTTGCGTCACGGTGATTCAGTCATAAGTTACATTGCTTGTGTGGGCCGTGGAGATCTTCAATTAATACAACATTATGTGATTTACAATTCAAATTATAATGTGCCGATTAAACGAAGCAGATTTTAGGCAATGTGTCAAGGCCGCTTTCGTAACTTATAATATCAAAAGCTTATTGTCTTAATTATCATTATTATTATGATTCTGATGTTTTTTAAAGATAAAACAGGCTCTTTAACTGTCATTAGCTCGCTCGTATATAGTTTTGAATATTTATGAAATAATATATTGAATATATTAAAAAGATTTTTTGTTAGTAAATGGCTCGTTTTGAGTAGTTGTCAAAGTTATTTAATTTCGGGTTAGATTTTTAGGCAGGATATTTGCATGATTGGCAAATAGTTGTTTTGGATTTGGGTGTATTCTTAGCTATAATTTGATTGTGTGTTTTGTCTACGTGGTGACGGAATAAAAATACAATGCAGCATACTGTTTTTTTTTATAAAAATATCATAAAGTAATGAGTCGTTCTTGCCATGCGGGTCATTGAAGTCAAGGATTTATTGTGGTCCGTTTAATTACCGGTAAAGGATTATATAGTAGCATATGGTCCGTATGCCACTCATCAGTCGCCCCAAATGGGAAGGAAGTTGTAGCAATGTATCAATTAATTACTGGTAAAGAGTTACAAAGTTGGCTGTACTGGTGGCAACCAGTCGCCCGGATCGGTTTGGGCTGGATGTGACCAGGCCATAAACTGTCAAAAAAGGTAATTTATCCTTGACCCTATGTGCACCTGTTTTGGTGCCTGGTAGGAGGCTTCTTCTGTGGGTTTATAATCACCTACCTACTAATTCAAGCTTCTTTATAAGGCCGTGTATTTTGATGTGATGCTTGAGTATAATATAAAAAAAAATTGTTAACGTAATGATTTCTGATGTTTACGCGAGTATTAAACATTTAAAATAAAACTATTTTTAATAGATTATATTGAGTTTGCATTGCATTTTTAATTTTCCGACGTAAAACTTCGCTTTCTCAAATTGAATGTTTAATAATAACTGACCATAAACAACATATTTTTTTATTCAAAATCATTTTATTTTTGTACTGGCAATGAATTTGTATCAAATTGTAGGTCAAAATTTAATAACTAATACTGTAGCGGGTAGTTATATATATCTCTGTAATAACGAGGACTTGTTGGAAGTAAAACACCTTAGTACACCTACTCTCGTGTCTATGAACGCTGTAGTGTCCAAAGCATCGA
This sequence comes from Lymantria monacha, assembly GCA_905163515.2. Taxonomy (NCBI): domain Eukaryota; kingdom Metazoa; phylum Arthropoda; class Insecta; order Lepidoptera; family Erebidae; genus Lymantria; species Lymantria monacha. The sequence goes on from LR991082.1 coordinate 9,882,379, forward strand.
GAAATTAAAAGTCAAATATAAACGCGATAGAATCCGTTGAAACAGTTTTATTTCAAAAGAACCGTTAGATATACTTTATAGAGTAGCATAGCTAGTTAGTTTTTATAGTGAAGGTTCTCAAACATAATCAAATATAATCTCTTAAAAAATATTATCCCACTGTTGGGTAAGATTGATTGTTGTCCTAACAAATGATTTTTATCATTATTCGAAAGACTTAAACTTGAAAGTTTGGAACGGAGTGAGGATCTAAGTTGATAACATTTTTTTACAGTCTATGTAAGTGATTTTTGTTGAACAAGAGCCCACTTCACGATGGAGGTAAACTCTTTTGGTACACTAAATAAAATTGGTTGTATTGGGGTTTTGTTATCATTCTCTTGCTATCTGGTTAAGTCTTTCATATTATCTAGTTAAGTCTTTAAGTCGTTACAGCGTGCAACCCTCTTTTTATCTCTCTCTCTTTCTATCAATATTTAGGTGACACCAGAACTGAGTCCCTGTTTTCGATGGTAACGTAGCAACTCTGAATCTAGTAAGCCCTGTTTGCGGGTCGATTGCAGTAATAACGTAATAACTATTGAACTGTAACGTCACTCAATAAAAATACTTCCATTGATTTACTCTGAATGTTTCACGTTTTCTATTGTCTGACACCGATATCGAATCGTGCGGTCATTTTTGCGCAATTCATCATAATAATGAAAAAAGACGCGTGCCAGGTCCTGTGGCTTTATTCGCTATTAATCAATTTTATTATTATCAATTACATCGAAGTCAGTTTTCAATTGTAATTAAATATAAGATCAATTTGCTATAGAGGAACACCACCCAGGCTGTGTGGTAGCGGCTACGAATACTATCAGCTCTTACTTTGCTTGTAAATGTCGTAAAAGATGACTAAGAGCCTTATGATGACCTGGGCCAGCTCCATCTGATGCCGATTGGTCGGCAATTACATTTCCAAGGATGGTTGACGTCTGGCAGGTGGCCGGTCATAAAACTATTGCCAATAACTTTTACAATATGTACTATGAAAGAAGAGTACATATTGTATCGACACCAAGTAATTGGAATAGGAGTAGAACAATGAATGATAATCAATTTTATTATTATCAATTACATCGAAGTCTACTACTATCTACTATCCCTATTAGTGGTAAGACCACACTTTTGACAGTTTTCTGTCTACAGCCGCGGACCAGTCCGTCCGGGGTAGTAACACACCTTCGCTTGAAACTGATGCCTTAGTAGTGGCAATATGCTGCTGTGCTTCGTTCGGTGAGCAAGAGAGCCAGAAGACCATCTTTCTGCGTGGCCTTTCTGCACTCTTGCAGCTTATACTAATAATATTACCATCAGGTGTGTTGCTTGCAATTTTTTTCACTCATGTTATTGAGGCTCGTACTCAGTAGTGAGACGTATATTAGCTGATGCTGATACATGATGATGATGATGATAAGAGATAAACTTTTTATAAAAACCTATTATCAACAGATTTTAGGTTTATAAACATCTATTGTTTTTAAATAATCGAGTTATTTGATTGTTCAAATTGGTGCTCATAGAATGCGCACATTCCACAGAGGTTGCGGTGTATGAACTTTTAGCTGAAGATGTACAAACAAACACGATATTGTATTGGTTCGTTGCTAATTATTGATTTCTTAACTTGGTTATTTAACATATTTTTGTATTCCTCAATAGAATACTATATGGCGTTTCTCTTTGGCGGGGTTATCGCCATAATGGTAACGCTTCGTAGACGGGTTGGCGATCATAATAAGGTATTATACGTTTCCCTCAACCGATCTTCACGACTGCACGTAAGAGAGATCAGAACTGTATTCTTATCCCGACGCCAGGCGAGGAGGATAAGACTACTCTTTATTAACAACTAGCTTCGTCCGCATAAAAGGTTACTTTCCTAAAGTTTTTCATCCCCTATTTTTATTTTACCCATTAAGGATAATTTTTTTACAAAATTTTAATGTCATATTTATATCTCATCAATGTAAAAATAAGTTTCAAGCTTCTGGCTTTAAAAATGACGATACTTTCTTACAACTTTTCATCCCCCTTTATAACCCTTTTTGTCATTAAAAAGTAGCCTCTATCCTTTGTCAGGCTCTAGATCATCTGTGTACCAAATTTCATTTAGATCGGTTCGGTAGTTTTGGCGTGAAAGAGCACAAGAGACAGACAGAGTTACTTTCGCATTTATAATATTAGTAAGGTTTATCATAATTATTTCGACATTAGAATATAAAAGTTACCATCATCTAGTATCCTTCTAAGCACAGGTGAGCATACTGTAACTTAAAAACAAGCCTAACTGAAGTGAAGTCTCTTTAGAAGTAGTAGTAATAAGTATATTAGCAGCTATCTTAACTTACCAATAAAGTTTACAATAATAACGGATTGTTAAAAGTATTCTTACGTTCAGTATTTTAGTTTTATTTTATTTATAACAACTTGAAACAAGGAAAGACGTAAGGTATCGACAAGGAAAGTTAAAAAAAAAGTAAGGACTTTCAAATACCTAAATAATAGGTCTAAATCGTATCATGAGAACAATAGCTTGTATAAATCACATAAACAATCATCCTGATTAGAAATTGAATTAATGTAAATAAATAAATCAGCCAGTCAATTAATAGAACTAAGGAAATTCTCTTAGACAATAACGACTTTTATACAATCCATTCCCGTTTGCAATAAATACCTATGTGATTTATAAGTAAAATGGTATTATATATCAAGGAATTTTATTATACTGCGAATTATATATTTAAGATGTCTCTTGCGATATAAATTATTGTTATCTAATTCAGAAATTGTGTTCACAAAACTTTATGCTTTGTTATTAAATGATTTAAAAATATCTAACTTAAATTTGATTAAAATTTTATCGAATTTGAACGTTTCAATTGCGTAATATAGGAAAGTAACTATACAAAAAGCAATTTTACGATTCTATCAAATAGCAATTTGTACAAATAAAGGAGGTATAAAAATTTGTAATGAAACTAAATTTACAGTTTTATCTGTTCATTTCTTTTTAATTTTCTCTCCCGTGACTACGTATAGTGTAAAATATCCGAAATCTTCTGTTAAAATAACCAAAATAATAAATGCGGAAAAATGCACAAAATTAGTTTTATTTTATATACATATAATACTTGCGTAAACATCAGAGATCATTAGATAAAGATTCATCTTTAATAACAATCATTAGAAAAATATTTCATCTTTTAACATAAAGAAATGTCATGGTCTTTTAAAGACAATCAACTTGTAATTGCAAATTTCACAGTGAGGTCATATACCTCAAGGATTTTGGTATTTTAGCCTGTTTAGGAAGAAGGATTTGTAACGTTAGTGAAGCAGAAATACGAGTCTGTGACTAATTTAAGCCACGCTCCAAAGATCTAGGGTTCGCTGTCCTCCATTTTAAGATTCTGCTAAATTTGTGACAGTGTGATGTGTGATTCATTACGATCATATTTGTATTTTTAACTTCAAATAGTATACAATGTTTCTCATTTGGTGCCTGATCTCTTCCTGGTCATGATTCATATTAGAAGAGATTATGGGAGTCATCATTACTCGTATCATATTATAGTTCATTAATGTCCCCCTTTTGGGCTTGAGCCTCAACCAAAATAGGAGGGAAATTAACCTAGAACCTAGAAATTAACCACGCTGGTCATATGGGTTGATTTAGAGTTGTATTTCTTTCTCTTTCACAGATGTTGTATGAATATTATACCATTTAGTCATCTTTTACAACACTCACGTGTTGAATTGTAGCCTTACTCCATCACCACACGAAAGAGTTGTGAGCGTATGGGGATGCATTTTACATGCGGGTTACATTAATAATTAGTTATTTTGGGGTTATTTTTAGTTCGTTACCCTAAAAACCCTAAAAAATATGAAATCAAAACCGTAACCTAACGTATACATTTATCAGTGGTGTAATAATAAATGTGCAATTATACATAATACACAAGTTATTCTTTCAACATTTTGCATTCAATTACTTAAATTTCGGAAACCACAATGTGATATACTAGTTTCTATAAAATTATTTGTGTAATGTGAAAGAAATACTTTTAGTAACAGGTCTGTTGTGCAAATAAAGATAATTAAGATTAATATTTTTTTAGTTTTCCGTGTGGTGACGGAGTAAGAATACTATTCACCACCCCATATCTTACCCGTGGGTGATCGTACGAGACGACTAAGGGATATAAAATGCATATAACATCTATGCGAGAGAAGGAAAACTCGAAACAAAACCCTATACCAACACGTCTGACCAGCGCGGTATAGTAGGTTAATTTCCCTCCCATTACGGAGAAGGGCCGTGCCCAACAGTGGGACATTTATGGGCTGTGATGATGATGACTTTTTTAGTATCGAGTTATATGTTTATGAAGAAATAGGTCAAAAGTCCTTGCGAGTGGCAGAAGCGGTAATTAGACTGCCATCTACAGGGAGGAATCTGAAGTTGCTTTGCTGTCGGGACATCGACGAAAAGAAGTATTCGAAAGTGTCTCTTGTAGAGCATGTATCAAAGTCACGTTGTCGAAGCTATCGTTGATCCGGTCAAGGGGCGGAGAAGGGAAATATGCAATGTTATGCCTATTGAAGCAGAGGCTTGAGTCCATCAGTGGGACATAGGTATATAAGCTGAGATCATCAGATTCTAGATTGGTTTTCCATCAATTTTAAAATATTATTTCAACGACAAGGAAGATGCAAACAGGACTTTAAAACATTTACATTGGTAGTGGTAAGACCACGCTCTTGACAGTTTTCTGTCTACAGCCGCGGGCCGATCGACGTCTGAGCAATGGCAACATGCTGCTGTTCTTTGTTCGGTAAGCGAGAGAGCCGGAAGCCCAACTGAGTGGGTGTGGGATATGTATTGGTAGGCAGCGGACTAGCTATAGGTACCCCTATTTATGCAAAAGTCCATGAGCGGCAGTAACACTTACCATCATGTGTGCTACCTGCTTGTTTGCCACCGAAAGCAATAAAAAAAAAACCATCTCGATAGTAACTACTTATTTATAGTGACTAGCTTACTTACAGAAATGATTTAGATATAATTGTAATATTATTAATTTCAACCACTAAATTTGTTTTTGCAGTGACTAATATACTCCATGACTAAAGTTGAATTATATGAAACTGAGCCACAGACCTTCGAATTAGTCTATCGTTACTTGAATAAAAACTATGTGCGTGATGAATTTACTAAAATAGAATCAACATTACAGTTATAACTATTACTTGACTTAATGTTCTAGCGTGATTTAATATTAGCTTCAGATTGATGATTACGGCTTTTCCGCTCATTATTTGGCTTTACACTTCATTAAAAATTTTACCAAGCAATTTGTGACGGATGATACAAAATAAAACTACGCAGTACGCATTCAAGAAGAAACTTTTGTCAAAAAATCTAGTTATAAATAAAAAATTACACGCTGGCGTAGAATAAACATTTAATTCATGTAAAAAATTATCTTCAATTCTTGATACGGTAACTTAGATTTGCAGCATCTGTGTTGTTGTACCAGACCAATCAAACACAGTCATTAATATCACGGTTATCGAGCCAACTATCAATAAACAACTTTATTAAAATCTTCTTGTTTCAAATGAATGAATCACACGCTTGAATAAGTATTTGATTCATAGTTTGACAGAAACTAAAAACTTTATATTCATTTACATTTTAAAAGAATTACTATAAAGTTCGTTACTATAAATTCTATAATATTGTGATTATATCGAACCAGTCTACGCGCTGCTAGTTCACGTGCAATCCGTTGAGGTCACAGATTCGCAGCACAGTCGTTCAATTTAACCGTAGTTTGAACGGTACCTATCGATATCTATCTTACCTTGCTTAACTTGAGCGCACTTATTATAGATTAAGGGTGCATTATAAGTTATTGTTATTGTAAATATTTATTTTTGGAAATTTTTATGCCAGCAAATGCTTTTTTGTTAACTATGGACAGACAAGCGGCAATCCTAGCCGATAATAAGGTAACCATCGCTTATAAAACTTTAGAATTTAACAAGAGTGTCATCAAACTTTTAGTTAGCGGTTTATGGACTGACCGCATCACGCTCGGACGTCCGACGTAATAGCAAGCCAAAGTTTGCTGGCAACCGACGAGAAAGACCGGGTTCCGGTTGCCCACTCTTATGATGTCGAGAGGTACATAGCAGGACGAGTCTATGGGGTCGGGCCCCGCTTTTCCTGTTGCCCGGATGGATTTAGCGGGGTGTGATCAGACATAGACCGCAGCAAAAAAAAAAAAGGCCAAAGTTTGCTAGAACATCAACAGCTACACAGCAAAAACATCTGCAGCTGAAAAGTCAGCTGCAGATGTTTTTGCTGTGTAGCTGTGTCCATTGGGAAAGCCCAATGGATATATTTATATATAGTTTCCATAAGGTCGCTTAATATAGGCGAGTCTATTTCTCAGTCATGTTCCTAAGAATATTCCGATGATAAACATTACCAAAGAACATATCTGGCAATTATAGCGTTGTGCTTTTATCTAAGAATTATACGTAGAAATATGATTGAATTCATTTTGAACTGTTACATTTGCTATATATTCTTTCCGTTAACGTATTTAGTACAATAGTAATAGGTAGCATAGGAAATATATAATTTAGAACTATACTCAACTTTTGATTGAAAATCTAATAAGACTTTTATGAAGAAATTGGTTTGGAATTTGAGAAAATAAAAACATAATGCCAAGAGAACACGGCTACGTATCGTTTATTTGGTTCGGCCGGATAGCGGTAATTTCAAATTCCGAATAGTTTGATCTTGACTTGAATTTGATTCGTAACGTAATCAACAACCGATTGTAATTGAATTTGCTGAATACAAAACCATGGTAGCAATAATTGCTGTGAGATGTTTTAGGATAACTTTTAAATTTAGTTAGGAATAATACCGTTTATATTTTATACATACATACATAGCCTCACGCCTGTTTCCCAGAGGGGTAGACAGAGACTACGGATTGCCATAAACCACGATTCTGGCATACTTCCATCGCTTCATTCACACTCATAATAGTCTTCATGCACGCTCTACGATTACGCATACTCTTAATAAGACCTCTAGTCAACACATCTCCAACTTGGTGCAGAAAACTATGACGTGGTCTTCCCCTTGTATTAGTCCCATTCACGCTTGCTTTATATATTTGCTTCGTCAACCTCTCGTCACTCATTCTTTCTAAATGTCCAAACCACCTCAGCATACTCTTTTTGATCTTTGTTACTACTTCTTCATTCACACCACAGCGCTCTCTTATAACATTTTTCCTAATTTTATCTTTCATACTTACATCACACATACTACGAAGAGCTCTCATCTCTACAGCATTTATTCTACTTTCATGTCTTCCCTGCCAAATCCAACTTTCACTACCATATATGAGAGTAGGTACTAATACTCCCTTATGTACAGCTAAACATGCCTTTTTGGACACGTTTCTGCTTTTCATAAAGGTTTATAGTGCCCCATTCACTCTATTACCAGCATTTACTCTTCTTTCAACATTATCATCATTTTTACCATCTCTAGTAAACAAAACACCCAAATATAAAAATTCTTTCACCTGTTCCAGTTCCTCACCATTTATAAAAATGTTACATTCCGTCATACATTTATCCTTTTCAAAAACCATAATTTTCGTCTTACTTACATTTACTTTCATACCTTTTCTTTCAAAAGCTTCATGCATAGTAGTTACCATCGCCTGCAAATCTTCTGCCTATGATGCAAGTAATACCTACTTGATCATTGGCATAAAGAAGACATTTGATAAGTAACTCATTCATTCGTAAACCACAATCATTATTTTTCAGATCTTTCAAACAGCTATCCATGAATAGGTTAAACAGCCACGGGGACGCTACACATCCCTGTCTAACACCTTTATCGATATTAAACCACTCCGTGTAGGCTCCGTTTATTCTTACGCACGCCCTGGAATTCTTATAGATGGATTTCAACGCGTGAATAAGATGTCTGTTCACCCCATACATAGACAGTACCGACCACAGTTCATTCCTCCTCACTTTGTCATAAGCTTTCTCCAAATCAATGAATGCACAAAAGATTTTTTGACCTTTAGCCAAAAATTTCTGCATCATGCATCGTAAGGAGAAGACTTGATCCGTACAACCCATACCTTTTCGGAAACCTGCTTGTGTATCCCATATTTTCTTGTCAGTTACTTTCACTACTCTTTCAATCAATACTTTCGCATACAGTTTGCTGACTATGCTAAGGAGGCTTATGCCCCTGTAGTTCCTACAATCTTGCTGCGAACCTTTCCCTTTGTACAAAGGTACAATTACAGCCTTACACCAGTCGTCAGGTACTTGGCCATTAGTCCAGCAGAGATTGAAGAGCTGGTATAGCATTATATTTTATAACCACAATAATAGGGTTCATCTTGTAAATATGCCTCATATTTTGTTCTGTTTCAGTATTTGGCTTCTGTTTTTTTATTGTAAAATATTTGTATGATATACAAATTGTAGTGTAACTTTAATGTGAATATCTATAATAAGTACCAAATAGGTTTTATAAAATAATATAAAATATATTGCACGTCGGTTTTTTGAAAAAGACAATCGATAAATTTCGATTTAATAATAAAATAAGTAATTTTTTTTTAATAGATAACACCTAATAGACTGTTAGTGCTTTGTGCGACGTCACATAGGTAGTGTGCGACAAGGACAATGCTCTACAAAGTCGAAAATAGTCGATTGTCTCTTTCCAAGTTTCTATGTGCAACATTTATGGTCAGGTACTTGTACTTTCTTTGTACTAAGAAAAACGTGGTGAAGATGTTGTATTATTAGTCGGTAGAAATGCCTGTTCTGGATAAAACCTTAGCTCACGTGGTAGAAAGTGATAATTGACGCTCAATGACAGTGATAATCACCAAGCTCTGTTATCGCGATTTATAAACAAATATTCAAAATATTTTTGACTGACCTCATATATTTTCTGTGTTCGTTGACAGGCACGAAGTATTCATCGTAAGGGTTGGCAGCGTTCATGTCAACTTCCACATCTTTCTTCTTTGCATTACCATTCTTCGGAGTCAAATTGATCAGTTCTAAGTTAACAGCTTCGAGAGTTTTTGCGTCAGTTACTCCGTTAGGTTCTTTCGTGTGTCCATTTTGTTGGGCTCCGTTGGATGCGAAGGAATCGTTGTGATTAGGGTCGGCTTCATCATGTGTGTATGCTCGATTATCGAAGCCTGTTGGTGATGATGGTGGGGATGGAGGCTTATGTTGTGGCCTCATGGGCTCCCGCGGCGACGCGGATCTACTGTGACTATCCATTACTTTTGGAGCGGACTGACATCTGTTGACAAAAAAATACAATTAATACCCTTTACATATTAATATTATAAAAAGGTTTGTAAGTATACTTGTATTGAGGTAACGTCTGAAATTTGATATTAAAAATTCTCCCACTGATAGTAAGCCACATTAACTCCACACTAATCTCTATTGATGGATATATATTTTATTCCAAAAAATATATATTATTACCATGCCAAGATGTACTGAGTCAAATCTAGTACATAATAATCTACATATTATATTCGTTACGCATATAATAAAACACATTAAATAATTATTTTTTTGGACGTATCCTAAACTTATATTTTTTCCTCAGTACTCTTTAGTTATCTCAGAGTCCAAATCAATACATGACCGCGTATAGATACGTATAGATTGTGTATTTTGAAAACCATCATTTTAAAAACTTCACTAGTTTGCTTGACCGCAAATTGGTCACCAATTGGAGGCAAAACAGATTTAACTAATTAATTTGAAAATCTGTCTGTGAATCATTCAGCTATAAAGTGGTTAATATTGGTTGATTTCAATATATAACAATAAAATATTAAAAATACTTTTAAAACTAAATAGTGCGAAGTGAACTATCGACGTTTTGAAGGCCGATTTATAATACTTCGTACAATAAATGTAATAACGAAACGTAGCTATTAAGTACCGGTAGCTGAAATTGCTGTTCCTTAATTGTGCATTTCTTCCTCAATATTGTAAGCAATTTGCAAATATTAAAGTCCTTGTTTTACATTACGTGTCTGAATTCATGAATAATATCGTGTTTGTTAAATTAAATATTTTAACATCTCAGCCTATATATTATGTAATTAGGTACCAATCCTTTTTTTAGCAATCTATGGTCTGGGCACACGCTGCCTATTCCTTCCGGGGCACCGGAAGAGCGGCGCGTGGCTCCATACCCTACCGTATTCCCTCCCCATCGCAATTGAACCCGCCACTGGATCTTTGATATCCGTGGAAGGTACTAATCTTTAGCAATTTTTTTTTATACATTAAAGGTATACTGCTATATAATACGCAATTGGTCAGACTAGTTTGCATAGGGTTTTATTTCAAAGTTTGCTTTCTTTCTCTTGCAGTACAGGATAGTTTATCCCACTACGAGTACATCTCTTACTCGACTTTTGTTGTGTGTTAGCGGCTAAGAATATTTTCAATATTTACATTGCTCGTGGGTATCATAAAAGAGAACTGAGAGTATTATATCGACCTATATTTTTTTTTTATTTGCGGTGCATTATATTAAAAATTACATTCATAAAATTAATGCGAAAACTTTTGCAATATGTTATTTTTTATTGCTTATCGTGGCAAACGATCAGACAGCACACCTGATGATAAGTGTCACTGCCGCATATGTTGGGCTTCCGGCTCTCTCGCTCACCGAACGAAACGCAATAATATTACAATGCCATTATTCAGACGTCGATCTTCTGCGAGAGTATGGTACTACCCCGGACAGACCAGCCCGCGGCTGACAGAGAACTGTTGAACACAGCATGGTCCTACCACTATTTTTACGATGGAAGAAGAGATATTGCTTCGATGACAAATAATTGAGAATTTTGATTAAAGGATGATTACATCTTGCCTTTAATGAATATTTCTCAACTTAACAAGTTGAGAAACTCGTAGAATAAGGTAAGTAGTAAATATTATTGATACTAGTAATTTCGTTTTGGTATATATCAAGATGGCCGAACGAACCAATTACTGTGCCGCTATTAAATTTAGTTGCTACGTAAATTTTATTACTATAACAGTTTTGATGGATAGCGTATATTATGTTCTAACTTTGGATAAACAAGCTTGTATAGCGTAAAAACATCGACAAGATCCCCTTAATTGGTGGTTACCAAGTGTATGAAACATTCGTAATATTTAAATATAAAACTTAATATTGATTTACGAAAAAACATACCAAATCTTTGTTGACTTATTTTTTAATGATATACCATTTATTTTTAAGGATTCTTCCAGAGAAGGAGATTAGGCGTCTTGTCTGTGGTGTATACTAATGACTTTCAGGGTATATAACGAATTGGTACTATCGATACTTACCATCAATCATCATGTAGTCTACTCACGCTTTTAAGACTGAGAATAAAATCTAAGCAAATGTTCAATATGATGCAGAATCTCTTTTCGCCTAAGAGAGGGGGAGAAAGATAATGTGATAAAGCTTATGATTTTTTAAATTATAAATTTGAAACCTAACATCTAATTCTATAGTTAATTGGAAGATTTTTCTAAAATATGAGCAAACTCAGCATTTAGAACCGGTGATTCTAAAATAATGTATACAAAATATACTATGCTAATTCATCTAGTCTAGCCTAATTTCTTTCCTATGCATATGCTAGTGAGGATATAGGTTGAGTAGAGAAGAATTATTCTTCCCTTATTTATTATTTTCAATCACGAAGAAGCAGTGTTAACTATTTGTCATAATTGAAATATCAAAGGTAAAGAGAAACAAAAGTAGGATAAGAAGTTGGACATTTAAATGTATATTTTCGTCATCATCTCATCTTATTTACATACCACTGCTAGGCGGGAGTATCTTTTAGAATAGGAGGCAAATGGTCCTACTATATCACGCTGGTGAGACAGGTTGGTATAGTGTTATATTTCGAGATCTCTTTTCCTTGTATAGTTGTTATATATTAATAGATGATAGATATTAATCTATATATCTTTCAGTCATCTTTTAAAACATCCATAAGTACGATATATGATGCTAAATTTTATTCTTACTCCGTCACCACACGGAAAATGTAATTTAATTATTTACTAATAAAATTGCGAACGAAATGATCACAGATGCTTTAAAATAACAGAAGAGCAAACAAACTTTGGGATAAGCCTGTCAACAACGTTGGTTAGATAACGATTATGACTTTCAACTAGTGTATTACTATAAGTATATGGTCAAACTGGGATTAAAAATAATGAACATTGTCCTTAGTCTCGATGCACAAGTGTCGTCGAGGTTAGCCACCTTTTACCTAATTTAAACATAAGCACTGTTATAATTATTGTTAGTGTATAAAGGTCATAACCAATTGTGAGGAAAATGGATCTGTCACGTTCATTTCGTGAAGGTTAAAATTGTTTGTGAACCTAGTTAGATTGAATTTCTTTAGAGTCTAATTTTGTAGAAGCAGAGGAAAATAAGTGTCAACTAAAAAGTGATTATTTCACAATTTTCTTTTTTTAAATAATTGCTATCGAGAAAGGATTATATATTATCTTTAGCAGTTATTTATTGAGTACGGTACTAAGAAAGATTTACTAAAATATAAAAGTAACTTATGTAGTAGAGTATCATCCTCTAGAAGAGGATGGTTTTTTTTAAATTCTTTTTTCTCAAAACTGATCTTTATACTCTAATTTAATAATACAATATTACAATTGAAATAATACAAAATAAATAAAAACACATTTATAAGTAACAGTTATAGTAATATAAAAAACCTTGAAGTCGATTTCGAAAATGAAGACGTTACATTTATAACCGATAGTCATGACGCCGTCGTAGAAAATAACCTTTAAAAATTAGTACAAAGGTGGTGTTGTTGGTATCTTCGTAGATTATGTTGCAACATTCAAGTCTTAACTGTACTCAAGGGAATGTTTATTATATAGAATACAAGCTATTATGAAAATAATGTAATATTGTAAAACTTTGATTTACTCTAACATTTGCAATATTCAAAACGCTTCAATTTATAGCCAACGCATCAAGTAAAATTTCTGTGTGATGACGGAGTAAGAATACTATTCACCACCCCATATCTTACCCGTGGGTGATTGTACGAGACGACTAAGGGATATAAAACGAATATACCATCTATGCGAGAGAAGGAAAACTCGAAATAAAACCCTATACCAACACGTCTGACCAGCGCAGTATATTAGGTTAATTTCCCTCCCATTACTAAGGAGGCCCGAGCCCAACAGTGGGGCATTTAAGGGCTGTAATGATGATGATGATGATCAACTAAAATATGAAACGTAGTAAATAAATATAAATTAAATTTTTCAATCTGTTGCATTGTGTATTGCAATTTCTAAGCGTAATTTTCTCTTAATTGTTAAATAATAAGTCAGTATATACTACCACAAGTGTATACTGATAACTAAATGATACATTTAGCAAAGCATTGGGCAGAAACGAAAAAGTATATGCTTTATATATATAACTAAAAGTATATGAAAGTATATAACTACATGTATCTACGTCTATCTACTTATAAAGTGATATAATAAATAATCTGTAAATAGTCGCAAATTTACCTTATTCTAGGTAAGTTCGATCTCTTCTTCACAGGAGATTCTAGTACCAATGATCTACTGTAATAATATCGAGCATGTGCAGAACGAGGCGTGCGAGGAGCTTTTCGAAAATGCTCGCTCCTCACTAGGTTACCTCCTCCAGGCATAGTGCACTCATCACATATCGCTCACAAAAAAAAATTTTTATTAATAGAGCATTTTAATTTATTATGAACGAAATAATGATGTGGATTGATTGATTCTGAATAGATCACTGACGTGCATATAGCTCGCAACACAGGTGCATTCAGGTGACGAAGAAAACATTCATGTAAACAAACAATGTTATTGTTGATTTCACAAAGTACAGGACGGTCTAGAATTATGTTACTTTTATACGATTATGTTTTGATGAAGCTAATTTAGTATAAATTAGCTTGAATTAATTAGAATTAGCATCAATGATGATAGTATTTCATAATTTGGGTGTACCACAAGGATCAATTCTAGGTATTGTTTTTAAATAATCAAATGTGTTGTATTCAATTCTATTAACCGTGGCCTATAATAATGGTTCAGTAATAAATATATTATAATACAGTAAAAATAGTGGTAGGACCACGCTGTTGATAGTTTTCTGTCAACAGCCGCGGGCCGGTCCGTCCGGGGTAGCACCACACTCTCGCAGAAGATCGTCGTCTGAGTAATGGCAATATGCTATTGCGCTTCGTTCGGTGAGCAAGAGATCCGGAAACACAACTGGGTGGGTTTCGGGTTTGTATTGGTAAGCAGCGGCCTAGCTATACCCTTGGTACTGCAAAGGTCTATGGGCGGCAGTAACACTTACCATCAGGTGTACTGCTTGCTCGTTTGTCACCATAAGCAATAAAAAAAAAGGCTGCCAAACTTCTATATTACTTTGGTATTCACTATTTTAGATCAGATGCTTTAATAGAAATTGGACAAATGCCATTTCATTTGTCCAATTGTAGTGTAATGACATTTCATTACACTTAAGCAAATGATAAAATAGTAGCGTGGATAAATATGATTAAACATCCTGTATTGGAATATTTTCAACATTAATGAGTTCATGCTAAAAGAATACACTGCTTTGTGACTATGCAATCTTTCAGAGAATAGTCTTTAAATGCTTTAGTCTAACGTAGAAAATTATTTTATTACAATAGAATTAATTCGCATTAAATCTATTTTGCCATATATGGACGTTTCTTGATATTTTAGGTTGATTCTTTGCATTTTTTAATCGCAACATTTAATTTTTTTTGCTATTTTCAATAAACATACTATTTAAGATATCTATTTTATAGTTATTTAAAAAGACTGTTATGCAAAAACAGATTCTGTATCTGTGTCTACATTTGAATTTTTAGTGATGTCATATTTTAAATATTTATATTTATTTATGACAGCATGTGCTCAAATAACAATCATTGTGATAATCATCTTAGATACAATGGTTTTATTGTGTCTGGTGAAGTGTTAGAAAACTAAATATTGATATAAATATAATTGTAAACCTACCTAAAAATGCAGATTAGGTATTTTTATTAGCAATTTGTGACCAGTTCATCCAGTTATAAGTTTATTTGCTTTATTGCTAAAATGCAAAAAACCATGAAAGAGTCTATAAATATACATTCTCTGTTTGTTTGTCAATTTCTATCAAATGTTGAGTACATATATTTTTTAACACATTCGTTTCAAATTTCATTCTTTCAATCATTCATTAACACGTGCGGATATTTAGTTTAAGGTTAATACAATTTCTTCTAATATCTATCTAAATATGACAAATTGATTCAATATTTTCTTTAAATTGTACTTAATTGTTAAGTTACTTAAAAACATAACAAAATGTCGTGACTGGATGCAGGAATGCTAAACACGCAGTTGTGAAAGGTTTAAACCTTAGCAAATACTTGAATAACTGCATTTCAATTACTGTGACGTACAAAGGCACCTGCATGACTGTGCTAATTGCTTTATTGCATTTATTAGATTTTGACAATCCATTTAGCTGCGTCAACACGTTTGTTTTGAGTTCACCATTACAGCATTATAAAGAATTACTGAGCCTTAATATAGATTCTCTAAAAGATTCTGTAATTGTTATAGTTCATCTAATCTAAGAAGTGCATTTTGACGTTTTGCATTTTTTAATACACAATAACCTTGGTCAAACGTATACACATGACTGCAAACAATAAATCTGAAATTTTAAACAACTATTAAGTTATTTACATAATTAACAGTGCGGGTGACTTTCTTGTACAATAATCTAATGCTAAAACTCGTAAAACTAATTTATAATAAAAATAACATGGTAAATAGTAATTGTTATTGACAACCTAACAATGTTACGTTATCACGTTCTATACAGTAGTGCTTGACAACTTCCAATTCACGAATATCCAAATAATCGGTAAAAATATTAGAATAATGCAATTAATCGAATAGAGATTTTGACAGAGATGTACATTTCGACACTTTGATTGATGAGGAAATAATTATGTGTGTGTATGTTCGCGACGCTGATAATTCAAGTAATAGTAGTAATTCTTAATAAATAGCAATTTTCAAATCCAGTTTTTGTTTTTAATTAACCTAATCCTACTAAATATGATGAATAGATTCTATGCTGAAATAATTAAATTTGTTTAGTACTAATTTAGCACTTAATTTATTCATCACCTTTTTGAAAAATAAACCGATTATTAATTATAAAGAATCAATATCGATTTCTCAGTAAAATCGGATATTTTCGATAGCGATTATTTGATTCACATACCTAGATAACTTACTCAGACAGCTGTCAAAGTGCACTTCTTAGATTAGACAGACTATAATCGTTTATAATTTTGGTATATCAATTACTCTTTAAGAATCTCAATAGTTAAAAGTGTGGGTTGTCGGTAGATTATGGGTATATACCTCTATTTATCGTAATCCCTATCTGTTTCACATTTTAAATAAAACTATTTTTACGGATTCTATCCCGTTTGTATTTCACTTTTGATTGCCCGACGTTTCGAACACTTTACATTGTTCATGGTCAAAGGGATCCTCTAGTTTCAAATGTGTAATACTCGCGTAAACATCGGAAACAATCACTGTAAATAGACGAATGTAGAAGATTAGGTGTTTTAGATTTATAGTAATTTAGTAATACTAAATTGAATCATATGTAAAAAAAATATGGATAATATATCGACTATCTATATTTGGTGATGTTTAGCTGCATCGAGCATCAATATCACAAGGGTCGCGCAAGTCTATATACTCGTAACTTACACTTTCACGCAGCGGCATGCAAACCACAGATTAGTTTCGCTAGCCAGTTTCATGTCTAGCTGTGCTGAAATGTTAATAGTCTTATATCGACATTATATATGTATAGACAACCTTCATTATTTTACTATTTTATGAAATAATTACAATATTTGGTAAAAAAGCAAGTGCTGTTGTTTCCTTTATAAATTGAACTGTGTCATAAACTATTTGTTTTGCTTTCTTTTTCTGTTACCTAATAACAAGTAGCTGTTATGTAATTATTAATTTCAATTATTAGTTTTTATTGATGATCTTTATATATTTTAAATAAAATAAAATCATTTTGATAGGGTTTTATTTTGAGTTCTCCTTCTCTTGTACGATATGTATGGGTGACTTGTATTGTTACTTCCCCTTTACCTGCAAGTACAATTTTTATTCTTAATATTTTATTGATTTCTATTAATTTATATATATATTTTTCATTTTGGTATTCTATTAGTTTTATAGCACTCTTATAATTTTATATTATCATTAACATCTGTATTGTATTGTCGAAAAAGCGATAATAATATTATAAAAATATGTCCTCGAGATGTTTTCGCTAAGTTGCGAAGTGGATTTCCAATTTACTTGTGGAATTTCCTCATAGTCTAGGTATTATTTCACTCGAGGTTTAGTAACAATAACCTAAACAAATTAAAATCAAGGTTTGACTGTTTCTTTATTCTTTCGAATTTATTAATAAAAAAAATAATATTATAATGTATCGTTGGTTATGGATATTATATATTATAATTTGGTGTTCAGGTACCTGAAGTAAAGGCAAACAATGATCAACTTTAAATTTTTTTGGTATATAATTAATTTGGAACTACTTTATCGATGGCAAAAAAATGAATAAAAATATTATGTAGTAACAACAACATACTTATGTACAACATATTGAAATAGAACAAGTGGGAGAAAAATAACTTTTATTTCTATCAATTTCCTTTTTGAAAATTAATATTGAAGAAAAATATGTTTTTTTGATGTATAGAAACTATGAAAATAATAAATTATTGTATTATCATTTATATTATATTCTCTTGATAAAGATATGACATAATAAGAATACAATGTATTATCACTCATTATTACACCACATGTATCATAATAGAGGAATAAATAAGCAGGTAACAGAGAAGGAAAAAGAGCAAAGATACCCACCTAACCAGCGTTGTATCGTTCAATTTACTCCAAATTTTAGCACACTCGCAACTAACAATAGGAATTAGAAGATAGGTATATTTTTTATTTTAATCAGCGTTTATGCTCAGTAGTATTTGTATTTTGAATGAACGACCGTGACTTAATTAATATGTCAATTACTGTTTGTTGTTGGAATGTATTAAGCAAATACACTTACTTAACAAGCATGAAGCTTACAACCCAGTTGCACAAAAATACGCGTGAGTTTTATTGTATTTACGAAATGTTACTACAATATGACTTATTATAATAATGTATTGTAATTTGTTTTAATAAATTATGTAATTTTTATCTAAGTAACAGCACTTATTCTTACTCTATCTTTATTTTCATAATTTGAGATAATTTATATACAATCTGCATATGAATTATCTCGAAAAAAATTTTTTTTCCGTGTGGTAACTGAATAAGAATACAATTCGTCTCTTTCCCTCATACCTATGGTGTGTTAAAAGAAAGAAAATCTCGATATTT
The DNA here is from genome assembly GCA_905163515.2 of Lymantria monacha. Lineage (NCBI taxonomy): Eukaryota > Metazoa > Arthropoda > Insecta > Lepidoptera > Erebidae > Lymantria > Lymantria monacha. Next base: position 9,901,138 of record LR991082.1, read on the forward strand.
TATATCCTTATGCCCGTACGCCCTTATACACGTATGTTCTAAATGGTTGTAAGGTTAATTTCCCTATAATTTATTGTGGAGCGCTCGCACTGCGAAGAGGGGAGAGTTGCATGGTGGGTCTATGGGGTCACGCACCGCCTTTTCCGTCACCCCGGACCGATTCGGCTCAGCGAGACCACGTACATAGTCCACCGCAACAAAAACATGGGATGAGAGAAAACAAATGTAGAACAAATGTAGAACAAATGTATAAGCTGTAAATAATGGATGGATATGTAATTTCATAGTTTTTTAAGTTTGCTAATATTTGTTAAGGATGTTTTTTTACGGCATATTCTTGGGAAATTAATCCATCGAGATCTTTAATGATTATGAGTAATCTTTAAATTACTTAAGGCGCCTGTTCCGTTGCCACGTAATTTACGGTCATTGACTGTGGGAAACTAATTCAACCATTCTTTTGTATATTTGTGATTTGTTTTTTTTTCTTTTTATATTTATCACTTTGTTTAATTTAGCTATTAATTTCGTTGCTAAAGTATCTTTTTATCTCTATTTGTTACTCAAAATTAAAGCAAGCAAATTATGTAAATGAATTTTCAGATTCTCTGTAATTTTTTTTTTTTACAAGACTACACCCGACAATAATCATTGTATTGGGTGGGACTTTAAAAACATACAAATAAACAGACACAAATTACATTAAGTCTTAGAACAACAGGTTGTGGGTCGCACAAACATTGTCTTGCGTAGGAATCGCACCCACGACACGGTACGATAGGTCGATATCTTAATTACTACACCAAGGTGCAGTCATTGATAATTTATTGAAGTTTAATTAAATAAATTAATAAGTTTATTGAACTAGAATCGTTTTATTTATCTGCTGGCTGTGGTCTCAGTTTTGCTTGTGTAGTCAATAAAGTAAGTTTTTGTTACGTATCAAGTTAATCAATCAATTTTATCATTAATCTTCCCTTTATTCAACTGGAATACAACGAGATCAAAATGTTTGTAGCTTGTTTAATATTAATATGAATTCAAATAACAAATACCTTTAATTTCCATGCTGCTATTAGAACATCTCATTAAGGGGTTTAGAGCCATAATCGCCGCGCTTGGCAGGCGGGTTGGCGATCGCAGTGTGGTGTTATATGTATCCCAGGAGATAGCTGCTGCCCACTCTCCTGGTGAACCCTTAGCCGACTTTTACGACTCCCACGGGTGAGCAAGTGGTGGCGACGCATGTATTTTATCCCAACGCCACACGGGTTGCGGTTAGTTTCACATGCAGGCGGCACAGGACCGTACTCTGTGGCGTACCATAAGGGAGGCCTACGTCCAGCAGTGGACGGCGATGGGCTGAAATGATGATGATGATGATGATGATTAGAACATCGTTGAGCTCTGGTTACGCTTAAACATACGAGTACGTGATGGGAAGAAAAGAAGACAATTATACATTTATTACTTTCAATTACATCTTGTTGAGGTGCTATGATAAATGAGTCCTTTGCAGCGTATGAAAACTTTTTCATAGGATTGAACTGAACTGAATGGCATTCACTCTACGCGGCCAGCTTCAGATTACCTTTATTTCATCCGATTTCAGCTCAGCTCATTTACATTTTACTGTTGGTCTCAAGCCTCCTCTATAATGAAAGGGAAGTTCACCTACTATACCACGCTGATCAGACGTGTTGGTGTAGGATTTTGTTTCATTCTACTTACTGTAATACTATATCTAAGTTTAAGCTAAGTGTCAATAAAATAGTATTTTCTTTCTTTCAGATTGTTTCCGTTAATTTCATGTTTGTGAAGTCCGCAGCATTATTATTTCTTAATAGCAGGGTGTCTTAAAAAAAATTCTAACACACTACAATAAATATAATTTTATATTTAAAAGTAGTTCTTTTTTTATTAGTATCAGTCTATAAGCATCATTCTGTTTTGCGATAACATAAAACATAAACAGACGGACAGTATGAGGCAAATGGAGATTTATACTCTATTTAGATGTTTATTTTATTTAATCTCATTTACATACAACGTCGCTTAAATAAAAAAGTAACATTAATCAAAAATATAAATTTTACACAACACGCATTTAAAAATTTTTCAACGAACAAATGTTCCGCGTAACATAGAATAAAGCACAGTTTGTGATATTTAATTTTAATATATTTTTTTTATTATTAAAATATAAACTATAACAAAACTTTTTAAGCAATAATACCAAATTTCGCAATTCTATTTAAGCGACGACATGTCTCAATATTAGGTTCAAACCATTTTCATAATTGAGAGAAATTGTGCTAATATACTATACTGGTTAGATGGATGAATATAGGATTTTATTACTAGTTTTTCTTCGCTGGTAGTGATGTGATCTGCTGGCGTCTCTCACCCACGGGTAAAAACGGTGGGGAAGGTGAATTGTATTCTTACTCCATCATAAAACAGAAATTTGTGATACAATATAGTCTAATGCAGTCATGTTATAGATAGAGAATCGAATATTGTGAAAGTTCTATTGGGAAGTATTTTGTAATATTACTAAATTTAGTACTGGTTTAGATCTATGTATATAGGTATAAGTATTTTCTCCATACAAACGTATGTCTTTGTATATGTTTGGTGAACCATGTCAGAATCGTTTGTTTGTATTCCAATTTCAACAGTGAAAGGGGCTCGAGGTTAGCGGTACAGATGTTTTGACGAATAATTTGTTATCTAGCTGGAATCTTTTAACATGTTTTGCAGTTAATAGCATTTAACATGTTTGACTGCACAGATGGCGTAGTGGTTAAGATACTGACCTTCCGTGCCAGAGCCGTGGGTTCGACTCATGCGCAGGACAATACTTTGTGCGATCCACAAACTGTCGTTCTGAGTCTGGATGTAATTTGTCTGCGTTAATGATATGTTTGTAAAGTTTTAATACAAGCATTATTTTCTTAGTGCTGGGTGGTGTCTTTGGCCAACGAAGACGTCTACCGGTGGCCCGCTCGCACGTCGAAGAGAGGAGCTTTGCATGGTGGGTCTATGGGGTCACGCGCCGCCTCTTCCGTCACCCCGGTCCGATTTGGCGGGGCGAGACCACATCCATAGGTGGATTATCTACCGCAAAAAAAATAAAAAACGCGTGGTGTCTTTAAAAAAAAAACGTTATGTTCCTAGATTCAGTTACTTAGTAGGTACTATATCTTATCATCATTCTCCTACTTTTATCCTAATTACTTGGGGTCGATACAATATGTACTCTTCTTTCATAGTACATATTGTAAAAGCAATTGCCAATAGTTTTATGACCGACCGCCTGCCAGACGTCAACCCTCCTTGGGAATGTAATTGTTGACCAAATGGCATCAGATGGAGTTGGCCCAGGTCGTTGTAAGGCTCTTAGTCGTCTTTTATGATATCCACGAGCAAAGTAAAGGTTGGTAGTATTCTTAGCCGCTACCACACAGCTTAGTAGGTATTGTATCTAATACCATTATATTAACTTTATACTTGGTTGACTAAAACAAGACGCCACAAGCGTGAAATTCGACCATGTAAGTACACAATTACATAATATATAAAATATGTAATAAATAAAGATTATATTTATATATTTAAACTGTGTAACTTTGAAATACTTATGTACAAAAAGGTCTCTAGGTCTTAAGGTCTGTAGGCGTGAGACATTATTTTCCAGTCAACCATATTTGATGGCGAAATAAGGTAAAGTAGACGCATTTTGAATTCTGTATATACAATATAATTAGATACATATTTAATTATTTAAATTACGTGTCAAATTTTATATAATTGTATTATATAAACATATATGTACGTACGTTTATATATTTTTGAATCAATGCCAACACCCCCGCTCTAAGGAAATAATCCTTGTATTGCTTTACGAAATAAATATATAATTAAATTATACTCAGAACAACATTTTATGAAATGCACACAGTTTTATCCTGCGTACAAATTGAAGCCGCGACGCTTGGCATAATAGGCCGTTATCTTATCCACTACGTTGCCAGTTCTGGATTGTTTCTAGCTTTGTCCGTTACAGACTGTGGATCTATGTAACGATGCATTAGGAGACGGTAGGTGGCGTTGCGATCGATTTCAAGGCAACCATTTCAGAATTTAATTTTGAATTTGTATAGAATTGAGTCTGACGGGTCAGCTAGGGTTATATGAATATATAAATATACTAGATAGATGTCGCCCACTCGCTTCCCTCTTTTCCGGATAAGTAATCAGTAACATATTACCTATATATTATTTCTTTTTCCGAAACACGCTGCATCTTATAGTATAAATATTATTCCGATCGGTTTAGTAGTTTTCGCAGTATAACCAAACCGAAAAGAACTAGTTCTCTATTTATTAGTATATATAAAACATAAATATATATTTAGATTTTACATATACATTACGTAATACCGAAGTATAAATTCTTAATTTGTTATGTGTTGACCGCATAAGGAGAAGAAAATTGCTTAAACGAACGAGATCAATAAAAATCACAGCCAAAAATGGTGGCTTCTGAATGATGACAATTATATTGGTCACATGGAGTGGGTCTTTTCTTCTGCTATAGTGGTTGAAGGGGTAATAGCTGCTTAATCGTGATAGGGCACTACTTGTTGAGTCTAGTCTAGACAGAGTATTTTACATTTTATTGTAGAAATAATTATTTTTAAACCGCAAGGCATCGAAGCCTAGGATTTAGTGAACAATAGTCGTATACTCGTATGCGTAAGCGCATGAGGTTTGACAAGGTTATCTGAACGAAAAGCGTTTTGAATTGTTTCGCTCCAAAAATAAACTTAAGAACCTGTCTATGGATTTGTGAATAAAAAGTCCACGCGACGTTAAGGTGAGCATCCGGGTCAAATCGGAATCTTTGGAGGTGACATCAATATTTATTGTACTGTTTATATTTTTTAGAATATATTTCGAGAAAATTCCAATAGCTGTCTATTTTCATGACATTGTTTTTAAGGTGATAAGAAGTTTATAGTTAATTTTTTTCCACAGAATAAAAATACAAATCCTAGAATCTAGTTTCTATAGCCAACCAATTATAACGTTTACAGTAGACACGCCTTAATAAAAAAAAAAACCACGTGCAACATGTTAACGAAACTACAACCTGACATTATCCTTTCATTTAAAAAACAGGTACATTTACAAGTGACTTGTTGATTATAATAAACGCCCTGGAGTTACTAGTTAGGTACAAACTTGAACAAAGTTAATCTGTAAGTCATAAGGTAAGGAAAACATGTTTTCCTTATGACTCAAATTAACTTTGAATAAGTACGCAGAGCGGAAGATATTGGGAAAATCATGGTTATTGTGAATTTGCCTGATCTTGAAAAACATCCAGGAAAATCTTTACAATAAACAGAATTGTTGCCTTAACGTTACCTTCGTTGTACCAGGATATACGTATAAGGAAGGACAATCTTCATTTCAGGTCTTTATAATTTCCACTTAGCCTCGACGACGAGTATTACTTGCCCTCATTGATTAACTATCTGTGTTAACTATTCATTTCAGATCTACCTACTTTTTTTAAATTCAAATACATACATACATACATACATATCATCACGCCATATCCCTTGCAGGGTAGGCAGAGAGAACAGAGTGCCAGAGAACTCTATCTCTGCATACTTCACTCGCTTCCTCAACATTCATAATTCTCTTCATACACGCTCGCCAGTTTCGGAGACTCCTGACTCCACCTTCCTTCAGTACCTGACCGATCTGGTCTAGGTAGGTTAGTCTCGGTCTCCCTCGGTACCTACATCCTTCCACTTTCGCATTGTATATCTTCTTAACCAGACGTTCGTTCGGCATTCTTTCCACATGTCCGAACCATCGGAGCATTCCCTTTCGCATCTTTACACTTTAAATTCACATCTTTAAATTCAAATAAATGCAAATTATTCCCATAGTTACCAGAGGTAAACATAATTTGTGAATGTGTTTGTTTTTTGTATATTGTGGAATGTGACCAGCTTAAAACTTGTAAGGAGTAAATGTATATTATAGGGATACATATCTTATATAGTGATTTAGAATTTTTCTCAGTAACAATATTATAAGACAACCATCTGAACAGTCTTTAAGCAATAATAAAGAGAGAAAATAGTAATCTTATCTGGGACATGTAGGAGTAAAATCCTACGCTCTAGTTATGCCATGTGAATACAAATATATAATTTAAAGTTTGTTGTCTGTGTTAAGACCAAATTGTAGTTTTACTATAAAAAGTACGATTCAAATATATTTTATTACATTATTAAATAATAGAATAAAATATTTACAAGCAAAACTGTAAATGAAACACTATATCAACCTGTCATTATAGCTTACAATTGCATGCATTACCAGATAACTTCAGATCAATATAGATAATATTTTTTTTAGATATATTGCGTAGCCCTACCAATTTGTTCGTCTTATTTTCGCGTTTAATAAATATGAACGTGAACAGTTCTTATAAATATTTATAATATTCGTATACCCACTACAAATACTCCGCAATTGATGTTTTCTCGATCGTCTTTAAATGCAGCCTTCTAAATTGATTCAGAATTCCTTGCATGCTTCTTCAAGGCCGTGAAGTCGTGTCATGAGGCCTGTTTACAAATTGCCTCAATCTATCACAAATTCATGCCTCACTCTAGGCAGCGTTAGGCAATTCCGATCATGTCTTGTGAAACATCATCTGCATACAATCGCATACAAACATGGATGGATTTGCTTCAGATAATACGAAGTTTTTCTTTTAAGTAAGAGTACTAAATAGATATTTTATAGCGTGAAAAGCTATAGACGATTAATACGTCACTGTTGGGTACAAGCCTCATTTGCTGAATAAGAATAGCTTACTACACCACGCTGACCAGAAGAACTGTAATATTTTTTGGCAGTTTATGGAGGCGGGCTGACATGGGGTTTATTTCGAGTTATTCTTCTTTTGCCGTATATATCTACCAGAAAGAAAAGAGTAGTGATCATTGTATATTTACTTCAACATCACACGGAGAGTTCTGCCTGGTTTATGTGTTATAATAATATTAGTATTTAAATCAGCGTTAAGGAATACGTAATTATACCGCAGATGGAAAAACCGAGGCAGAATCAATACGATGTATATCAGATTAGCTCATCGTGTCTTTATAGACTGCACGTTATGATTAATCATCTATAGTGTTTCCTTATCACTTTTCTGGTACTATGTATATCAGGAGTCATACCATATAGGCCGACTAAGTTCTTTTTAGTTTTAGTTATTAGCGGGCTGTGATTTGTCTACTGTTCACCATAATTAATGCGGTCGAAATGCGATCTCTACGGAGAATCTGTGGAGTTAGGCTGACCGATAGCATTCGTAACGGCGACGTAAGAGAGCGAGTAGATATGAAAGAGAGTATTGGTGTAAAGATGCGAAAGGGAATGCTTCGATGTTTCGGACATGTGGAAAGAATACCGAACGAACGTCTGGTTAAGAAGATATACAATGCGAAAGTGGAAGGATGTAGGTACCGGGGGAGACCGAGACTGACCTACCTAGACCAGATTGGTCACGTAGTGACGGAAGGTGGAGTCAAGAGTCTCCGAAACCGGCGAGCGTGTGTGAAGAGAATTATGAATGTTGAGGAAGCGAGTGAAGTATGCAAGGATAGAGTTCTATGGCACTCTTTTCTCTTTGCCTACCCTGCAAGGGATATGGCGTGATGATATGTATGTATGTATATTCACCCTAACCATGCGAGTGTTGTCCAATAACCAACCCGATTATTCCTTATTGCGATATGAGCGGGCCAACGATATCAATTCTTTGATTTCGAGATGGTTCACAGGGTGGTTTATCTTTTCGGGTAATTACCCCTGTAGACATTCCTGATAAAGTACTGAAACATCGAGGTTGACTTTCTTGTGGAGGGTGGATACGAGTTCGATCATCCGTAGCCTCAGCTATGATGGCATCAATTGCAGCTCATGTCTAAACTATTTAGGATTGTTTTGTACATACAACGTATATGTGTAAGTGCCTGAAATTATATATGTAGGAGTTTTGCTTTAAAGAAAAATATTTGCACAAGGAATGAGTACGATACTATCATCAATAGATGGCGCGTAGGCAAATTTAAATGGCAGCTAACAATACACGAACTCCCACGCATGTCTGAGAACTTTTGAGCTGTTAAATTTAAACAATTGTTTATATTCAGATTGGTTTTAAGGTCAAAGAACATTTTATTCCATCAAAAACATATTTTAAAACGTATGAGAATGATTTAATCGTGAATCTAATTAATGTATAATTATAGCATGTGTAAGAATGTAAAATTATGTATAACGTAATGTTTTATGTCGGTAAATAATGATACCACATTTGAAATATGAAAAAAAAACAATCTTTACGGATGCGATGGTAGCCTTCAGGAATGGACTGGAGTCCTCCCGTGACCATAAACGCTGTAAAGTGTCCGAAATGTCGGGAAAATCAAATACAATCGCGATAAAATCCCTAAAAATAGTTTTATTTCAAATGTGTAATACTCGCGTAAACATTAGAATTCTTTAGCATTAGAAATAATATAATTCTTTATATTTGTAAGGCCTAGGTCAACGTTTTTGTTCATAATTTTCGTTTATTTCCTCTTGTATGAGAATAGTACTATTAAATGATAGGACGTTATGCAAAAATTACTGTTTTCTTTATGGGCTGATGCATTACTTTAACATTATACTGTCAAACTGATTGTCATTGTTATGCCTTTTTTTTTTCCGCAGGGTGGACCATGGATGTGGTCGCGCCCCGACAAATCGATCCGGGGCGACAAAAGAGGCGGCACGCAACCCTATGGACCCACCCTGCAAACACATCTCTTCGCCGTGCGAGCGGGCCACCGGTACCCGATCTTTGTCTTCGGTGGAACCATGGTTATGCCTCAAGGTTTCCATTACAATGATAATATTTTATTGCAGTTTAGGTCATCAAAAATAGAGGATTGGTGAAAACGGATTGTCACATATGTATAGAAGGTATTAAGATATATCTAAGATAGCAATTTATCTGATTCTATTGAACAATAGCAGAGCTTTGACGCGAGTCGTTTATGACTCACGAGTCCTTAAGCATTCATGACGAGTGTGTAGCTCTCGAAAAACCTTGATTGAGGCTTTCGGTTGCTTGAGATATTTAAACTATTTCCTCTCGTGTTGTATCGATATGTCGTTGTTATAATATTTATTTGTTTCGCTTGAGGATATGTATATGTAATATTTTTTTATTGCTTATGGTGGCAAACGAACAAGAAGCATACCTCATGGTAAGAAAAGTAAAGGTTGATAAGCAGATGACTGAATATAAGGATAGCTGAAGATGTAACACATCCTCATTACTCATTTCAACTTTAAGTCTCACTTAAAAGTCACTGCTTTTACCATTTACCAAGTTCGGTTCTAGCATTCGGACAATGGAAAATTGAAATGGAAAAAAAATTGGAAATGGAAAATTTTCTATTAAGAAAATTTTAACATTATATGTTAAATATAATAAGTCTTTTGCGCTTTTTAATCGACAGTAGCATAATTATATCAGAGTTGAGTTAAAAGTAACTATTACATACATTCATACATATCATCACGCCATGTCCTTTGCAGGGTAGGCAGAGAGAATAGAGTGCCAGAGAACTCTATCCTTGCATACTTACCTCGCTTTCTCAACATTCATAATTCTCTTCATATACGCTCGCTGGTTTCGGAGACTCTTGACTCCACCTTCCTTCGGTACATGACCGATCTGGTCTAGATAGGTAAGTCTCGGTCTCCCCCGGTACCTACATCCTTCCACTTTCGCATTGTATATCTTCTTAACCAGACGTTCGTTCGGCATTCTTTCCACATGTCCGAACCATCGGAGCATTCCCTTTCGCATCTTTACACCAATACTCTCTTTCATACCTACTCGCTCTCTTACGTCGTCGTTACGAATGCGATCGATCAGCCTAACTCCACAGATTCTCTGTAGAGATCGCATTTCGACCGCATTAATTTTACTTTCATACTCTTTTCTGCATACCCAACTCTCGCTTCCATACAGTAATGTTGGGACAAGCACTGCGTTATGTATTGCTACACGTGTCTTCTGGCTGAGGTGGTGGCTACCGAGAAGTTGCCCCAACGCTCCGTTCACTCTATTTCCCGCATTCACTCTTCGCTCTATATCAGTGGTGTACCTTCCATCTCGGCTAAATCCACATCCAAGATATACAAATGCATCCACTTGCTCTAGTACATCATTACCTATTGTTTACCTATTATACCTATTGTTACCTAAGTAACTATTAAGTTAAAGCAAATCAAACCATTCATTATATATAAGCCCCATTTTTATGGGGCTTATATATAATGAATGGTTAAAATTAAAAGTATGTTAATTTTTCATTTCGTTTGAAATTAATATGATAATTTACCATCATATCGGAACGCGCTCGCAAGGTGAGAAGAACCGACGAGAAACTCGGTAGACTCGTAATTTTTGTAAGTTAATTCTTTCAATAATATTTTATACAATATATTAAATAACTATTAGTATCAGTGCCAGCCTTTTGAATCAGGATATATTTCTTTTTTTTTAATACAATACAAAAAGAAATTAAGGTTAGGTTCACCAGCGACACGCGATCACGAGTTAATTACTAGAGCAGTCATCACAGAGCATTAATTATCATTACTATCTTTGGCTAAGGATGCTAAAATAAGATATTTTAGCATCCTTTCTATTAAAAGAGATAATGACTATAATTCGTCATTATTAGTAGAATATATCTGTAATTGTTACTGCGGCTAGTCAAGCAATTGACTTGAATAATGCCACAATCCGTGTGGTGACGGATTAAGAATACAATTCACCACCCCCTATCTTACCCGTGGCTGATCGTAAGAGACGACTAAGGGATATAAAGCGTATAAAACATCTATGCAAGAGAAGGAAAACTCGAAATAAAACCCTATACCAACACGTCTGACCAGCGCGGTATAGTAGGTTAATTTCCCTCGCATTACGGAGGAGGCCCGAGCCCTACAGTGGGATATATATATGGGCTGATATGATGATGATGTTGAAGATAGTAAAAATATTTGCTATAAATAATCAAGGCAGTAGCAAACTTAAAGATTCTTTTTTATATATAACAGAATTTTAATCATATCAGGTACGTAGAAGATCCACGCTAGATCACTGCATGTTAATAAACTCACAAGCGTTGTCGAGAGAGCCTGTCTGGCCTGCAGCTTTTCTTGCAATATATAATTATAATAAAATACGTGCATAATATTAAATCGAACTTGATATAACCGCTTCAGAATATTAAATTATCCACAGCCATTCTACGATCTCAATATTAAACTAGCCTTTGACTTGGTGTGAGGTTTTAAGTTTATTTTGGTATTAACATGGATTCTATATTAACTTTCTCCTTTTCTTAATCATGAATAGTACTTAATTCAAGTTGTTCATTGCTAATAGGCAATCAGGCCGGTAAAGGCTGGATGAAATATAACTTGAATTATATTTCCTTTCACTATTTTAACTGTTAATCGGGTTCTAATGATGCTGTTTTGATTATTAAAGATACATAGGATAATATCAATAGTAAAAGATTAAATAATGTTAGTATTATAATAATCATCATCCACACACGCACGCACTCACACACGGAATCGCCCACCTGTATGAACACACTCAACGCCCACCCATATGCACACATACATATACTTACATGCACCCTTAGACACACGTACACTGAGACGAGCATACACGCATGTTTCTTTTCTTTTTTTTACTTATATACTGCCTACTGTAATAAATAGTCTGTATTTAATTATTATAAAAATATTTCTTGTGTAGTGAGGGAGGACACTGGCTCCTGCAGCACAGTTTGTAACTTGCGTAGGAGCCAGAGATTCCCATATATTTTTGTATTGTTTATATGGTAATAAATGTCCCACTGTTGGGCTCGGGCCTCCTCCATAACGGGAGGGAAATTAACCTACTATACCACGCTGGTCAGACGTGTTGGTATAGGGTTTTTTTTTCGAGTTTTCCTTCTCTTGCATAGTTGTTATATGCGTTTTTATATCCCGTAGTCGTTTCTTACGATTACCACGTAAGATAGGGGGTAGTGAATTGTATTCTTACTCCGTCACCACACGGATAAGCTATAAGTATAAGTATTATAATAACCACAAGTAATTGAAGTACCGTATTACTTATACGTTGAGTCTATGACACAATTTTCATATTACTAGCAGACAGTTCTTAATGGATGGATTTCTTAATAGATGCCGTAAAATTTAAATTTATTATTTTCTTTATTTCTTATGAATTCATATTGTTATTAAGTCTGTACTATATATTTGCAAAAATATTATGATATTTCTGTGTAGTAATGTGATTACAATGGTTTTAAAGATATTGAGATATTTATCATTCAGCCTATTACTGTCCCCTGCTGGACGTAAGCTCCCATAAATGAGGAGATAATGTCATAATTGTCATGCATGCATGCGTCGGGCGCAGCGAGATGTAATACATTGCATAAAAAAAAGGGTCTTGACAGACAGACAGACACATGGACAGACGGACAGACGGACGGACGGACAACAAAGTGATCCTACAAGGGTTCCGTTTTTTCCTTTTGAGGTACGGAACCCTAAAAAAGGTGAGACCTGCCGCAAACTCTCCTATTGAGAACCTTAGCCGATTATTACGACACCCAGAGCCGAGTATGGGGTGGCGATAATTGTATTCTTATTCTTATTATAATTGTATTCGTCACAACATGAGAAGATACAAATATTACTGCACTTAGTGGTCTACTCTATAATAAAGAAATATGCTACTCCTATTAGTATTGAGTATGATGATTTGAGTATATTTCGTAGTGATTGTCCGTGTGGTGACGGAGTAAGAATACAATCACCACTTATAAGAGACGATAAAGACGACTAATGGATAAAAAAAATGCATATAACATCTATGCCAGACAAGGAAAACTCGAACCTAAACCCTATACCAAGACATCTAACCAGCGTGGTATAGTAGGTCAATTTCTCTCCTTTATGGAGGAAACTCGAGCCCAACAGTGTGACATATGTATATAAGTTTATACGATGCGATATTCTATCTATATATTTTTTTGTCTATAAGTTAGCATCTTCAAAAGACTAACTGACAATATCCTTATTAAGTACACAATACCTCTATTCTAAAGTCACTTCAGAAACATCGATTTGAATATCAAATTTATTCAAACTCTCTTAATAAATTACTGCCAATCACTGAGAGTAATAAATGTCACTGTGGAGCACAAGGTATACTATCGAGTGTTGTAATAATACACAAGTATCGTGACACTAGCCGACCTCGCCACGACTTTGGTTAGACCAGTCGTGAATTTGATATCTTAACACAGTTGAAATGGAAATAAGTTTTTAGATCATATTGATATTTGGTGTCATTTGTAGTGCAAACAAAGCAAAAAGAAACATTTCTATATCTGTTTTATAAAATGATACTTTCCCATGAGTTGACGGATTAAGGATTTAATATCTCACCAACCTTTATTATCCTGTAGGTGTTGTAAAAAAATGGCTGAGGGATCACTAATAAAAGAATAGGTAGCAATGCTCTGCTGAATTTCCATATATAGTGGCTTCAGATCAGTCAAATTTTATAGCTTCAATGTAGGTTTATAAAGTGCTCTATGTATGATCTGCTCTTGCTTTAATAGATATATTTTTTACTGTAAATAAATTGTTTAAGGTAATTATGACAAAAATAATATTAATTAAACTAAGACTTTGGCTACATTGAAGATGTACATACATTGATTTTATAGTTATAGAGATTAATATACATAAGCTTCTCCACGCAACAAAGCTTGACTCAGTCCTCTAGTGACTATGAACACTGTAAAGTTTTCGAACCATAGGGCAATAAAAAATCAAATACAAACGCTATAGAATACATAAAAGTTGTTTTTTTTCAAATGTGTAATACTCGCGTAAACATTATAGATCATTACATTTTAGCTTATAAAAGAATATTCGTTTTCTTTTTAATTTGAATTTTAACAATGGTGTAAAACTTGTTTTATATTATTGTTTATTACTCCAGTTTTACCACAATTAAATCTAATAATATACACGTCTTGCCGGTTAGATAATATTATGAATATTATATTATCAACGATTAATATTTAAATATTATCACAGATTCGTTAGATTAGCCTTATTAAAAAGAGTAAGCTTTATGGTAGCGGCTACGAATACTAGCAAATCTTATTTTGCTCGTGGATGTCGCAAAAGACGACTAAGAGCCTTATAACCTTTTTTTTTGTTCACGCTGTGGAAATGCATTTATGCACTAGCTCTCGCCGGTGACAGACGAGGGAGTGTGTGGGACTCGCCGGCCAGCTGATTCGGCCGAAATACCCACTAAAACCACAGCGGTCCCTTCCGCGTTTTTACGGGGTGCCGGAGAGATCATCTATTGACATTCTATCCCCGACACCCCAAAAGAGCCTTATAACCTGGGCCAACTCTATCTGATGCTGTTTGGTCAACAATTACATTCCCAAGGAGGTTTGACGTCTGGCCACCGAAGACAAAGATCGGGTACCGGTGGCCCGCTCGCACGGCGAAGAAAGGTGTTTGCAGGGTGGGGCCATGGGGTTACGTGCCGCCTCTTCCGTCGCCCCGGGCCGAATTACCGGGGCGCGGCCACATCCACGGTCCCACGATGCGAAGAAAAAAAAAAAAAAGGAGAGTTGACGTCTGGCAGGCGGCGGGTCATAAAACTATTACGATTAACTTTTACAATATGTACTATGAAAGAATACTCTTCTTTATATTGTATCTACCCTAAGTAATTGGGATAAGAGTAGGACAATGATGATGAAAAAGAGTAAGCTTTCAGAACTAATAGATGTGTGGTGAGATTAACCTCATTAAAAAGACTAAACTTACATGACTACTTGATGCCATCATTAATATAATATTTCATTAGCCATTTACTTGAAATCATTTATTTTACATCTTAATGACCATCTAGATTCTAGATGTAAAGTGATTGTATGTGTATTAAGTAGAACGTACTTAGTCAATTAAATGAATGACGAAGAAAATCGTGCTAATTGCAACCTTCAAAAGATTTCGAAATGTATTTAACTGTTTGTAAGTGCAGATAATCGGCTACACGCTATTTAAGATTAAAAAAAAATGTAAACAAAGAAATCGTTGTTCTGAATTGTATTGCCTCAACCATGTCACGTCTGCCGTGTTTCCATAGCGTTAGGATATATTTTTCCTTTAAGGAGGATTAAGAGGCTCAAAGTCGCTCAGCGTGCTATGGAGCGGGGCTATCCTTGAGTTTTCTCTGCGAGATAGAATCCGGAATATGGAAATCCGCAGAAGAACGGTTGTAACACGAAGATTTAGCACGCTAAAGTGGCAATGGGCAGGCCACATCGCTCGAAGAACCAACAACCGCTGGGGAAGAAAGGTTCTAGAGTGGCGACCACGTACCGGATGACACAGTATAGGACGCCACTAGGTGGACAGACGACCTTGTGAAGGTTGGTGGGCGTCGTTGGATGCAAGCGGCATAGGACCGCGCTCTGTGGCGTAACATGAGTGAGGCCTACGTGCAGCAGTGAACGGGAATAGGCTAAGATAATGATGATGATGAGGGTTAAGAAGACTACTTTCTGCATATTATGCAGATTATAACCATTAGATATGCTGATTGCGATTTAAGTAATAAATATATAGGGTTAGGTAGTCTTTTGTACTCTTGTATAAGTTAATAGGTACATTTTTATTATTTGAACATATCACAATGATTATATAAAATTATTAAAGATGACGCTTTCTGTTGTTAATAAGTTCATTTGAATTTATTAAAAGTATCTCTTAAAAAGCTAATAATTCAATGTGTAAAACATTTTAAACTGTTAAATATAAAAAAAAAAAAAAAAATTTTTGGCACTATTGTTTTTTATGTTTTATATAACATACATTAGAACAGTAAAATAATATTTAATATGAATAAGTTTTACAACCTTATACTTATAAAAATTGAAAAACCTTATTGAAAACATTTTATTATTTTACTCTAGCATTCATATTTTCCTTTAAAAAGTATTACTGTTCTAATGCTTTATTATTAACAAATTGAAGCCCTTTCTTTAATTGAAAGCTTAAAAGCATTTTCATGTTCTAAAATAAAAATTATATAAATTTTAAAATAAAATAATTTTTATATCTTCGTATCTTGGATTATAAGGATAATAGATAATAGATTTATTAATAGAAAATATTTATCTGTTTTAATGAATAAGTAATAATAGTTGTATATCATAAATGTACAATGTACATAAATAAAAAAAATAATCAAAACTTCGGTCTAATACCTACTTTTGTTTTTAGCGTGTATCAATATAATAAAAAATACAACTCTTTTTTTAGAATTTATTCTAGAACATTCACTTAAATTTAAATACTATATATATTCCTTTTGTTATGGGTTATAGTTATCTTTAGATACTTTCTATGTGAACTATTCAACATACTCGTAATAATGAAACTTCAAAGAAATAAAATACTGCCGCAGATTATTAGCATGCCAAGATTGTTTTACTAGTATGTTTACAGCTAATATTATCGATACTTCTAGAAACAAATAAACGTATAAGTATATAATAATTCTAAATGATTATATAGATTATTTTATGCCAACAATTTGCAGTCATCGGTACATTAGTAAGCAAATATTAGCATACACGCAAAGGAATCACCAATATTATCATATTTACCGTGTTTAAGACCAGTTAGCCTAGTGGGATCAAGGTTGCCATGTATCTGGCTTTAGTAGAATGTGTTTGGATTCTTGTTTTCGTTTGTATTCCACAAAATATACGTGATAAACTATTTTTGACATAAAACTACTATTTTTTATGGATTTGAAGCCATTCTAATGTTGCTATTGCTACATTGCTACCGGTATGTCGGGTACTTTCGAGTATCTATGGTCACGGGAGTTCTAAGATATTTTATTTTCGATAAACGCACTATATTAATATCATCATCATCACAGCCCATAAATGTCCCACTGTTGGGCTCGGGCCTCCTCCGTAATGGGAGGGAAATTAAACTACTATACCACGCTGGACAGACGTGTTGATATAGGGTTTTGTTTCGAGTTTTCCTTCTCTCGCATAGGTGTTATATGCGTTTTATATCCCTTAGTCGTCTCGTACGATCACCCACGGGTAAGATATGGGGTGGTGAATAGTATTCTTACTTCGTCATCACACAGAATTATATATATTAATATACTCGTACATATTATGTATAAAATGACAAATAATGCCATTTAATAATAGGCTAGACTAGGTTAAATATTTTCCAATATCCTTTTCCTATGTATCTATATATCGGTGCGGACTTTCTAGTGTAGTTATTCAGAGTGACTACCGTACCATGCAAAAGGACACAGATAAAATGATAAAGGTGTATTATACCAAAGATAATGTGTTCTTTGAGGTAATTTATCTAAGAGGATTATATTGAAAGCCGGCTATACCGATTATAAGTCTTAATCAAAACACTTTTTTTGTTCTTCTTAATTTACTATTCTTTCAGCTGCCATTTAGATTAATTATTGACTAATAAGCTAATAAGAATCCTGTGCTGAACCTTAAACATTTCTATAACAGTCCTACTGTTGGATGTTGATGATTTAAAAAGATTTTATTTAAGTTACATTTTACGCCTTGTAGACATTATTTGACATTACATGGTAATCGGGTGATATTAATACGAGAACAAGACTAAAGATGATATTCATGAGAAGTAGGTATATTCGATGTAATAAAAAATACGGAGCTTAGTTACTAGACCTTGGCAACCCTGTAATGTATGAGAAGATAAAGACATTGGTTAATTACAGTATAGAAATACTTATGTTTATAATTTAATACTGGCAGGCGATAATTTGTACTTATTCTTTTTATTTATACCTATACATAAACAAAAACAGAGTTATTCATATGCCTTACTTGCCCGTGGGCGTGGTAAAATCGGCTGAGGGATTACCAGGATTATAGACAGTAGCATTTTTCTGGGAAACATATAAACCTTACTGCTATCGCCAATCCGCTTAATAAGCGTGGTGAATATGATAATAACGCCTCTAACCACCATATGGAAGGCCTACGGCCTGCAGTGGACAACGAATTAATAATGATGATAATGAAACAACAGCCAATAACACACTACATATTGAATAAAATAAATATTAAGCTCTTGGTAATATTAATTGTATTAACTTCTTTATAATATTCTATTCTTCTTAAGGCTAAAAATAAGATAAAAACTTGTAACATGTATTATAACCTTAAAAGAGAAATAAATAAATAAATTGAAATTGAAATATCAACATATAGTTATGATATACATACTCGTATAATAAATGAAAAGGACATTCGAAATTTGAAAATAACATAACAAATGAAAATCACGATTTATGTTCGAAATTGAACACATTTGAAATAAAACAATTTTTACGGATTTTATTTGATTTACGTTTATATTTAATATTTAATTTGTAGACGTTTCGAATATTTTACAACGTTCATGATCGCAGGAGGACTCCCGTGTGTTCATGATCATGAGAGTTTTACCGTGTAAGCGTGTTAAATTTATTTAATTTCAAATTCGTTAATTACTTACAATTTGTATCCAGTTAATAAGTTTTATCAGTTACGCGTTGTTTATACTCAGATATAGCGATCATAATATCATTTTTTGCCCTCCCATAAACATTATAGAGCAGTTAGCATTGCCAAAAGTACAGTTACAAACAACTTCGTTATAGTTACGAATCTTTTATTAGTTAGAATGATCGATCACTACTTGCGATAGTCACGTATTAGGAAGCGGTTCCGTGTCGTACGTCTCGCCCACTTTAGTTTGTAACTGTAGACTTGTGGTCACTGACCAGTGACCTCAGCCGAAGTATAAGTGTTTTATTAGCTGTTACTTAAATTATAACATATTAATTTATATTTGTAATAAATCTAATGTAAAATAATAAGTGCTGTCATCGATTTTGAATGTAGTTTTATCCGAATATAGAAATTGTAATTTAGATTATGAGGAAGTCGAGCTTAAATGAATAAAGCGTTAGGTATATATTTTATTCATTATGATTTCTTACTCTGTCTCCACATGAAAGTTCTTTTTTATTTATTATATTTATTTTTATAATATTTAAATCGTTATCTAAAAATTTATAGTAAACGATTTATTTCTTTTAATATTGATTATGAAATTGCAGCTGTCTGTGTTCTGAATTTATAAAATCAATAGACAATACATTCAGTTTCAAAGTAAATTAATCTAGATCATATATTCTAGAGATCAAACATTAAATAATTAATGCGTAGGCAGTTACATGCAACTACTTAAATTCTTCGAGATCCAAGAGTTAATAGTGCAATTATCTATATTTTATTGAGATACCTAAGATGTTCCATTCGGTTTTACAGCTAAACTGAATATGTTTTCTAGTTTATAGCTAATTTCTATTTAGCTTTATCATTTTATCGTGTATCAACCCGTATGACTAGCATGGTATAGTAGGTTTATTTCTCTCTTATTGTAGAGGAGGTTTGAGCTTATCAGATAAAGGTATATGAGCTAAGATCATTATTACGTGTAATAAGCTCATTTATCGAATAATATAAGAAAAATATTTAATAGTCTTTTATTTATCGAGTAATATAAGAATAGTTATAATCTTAATATATGTATATAAATTACGCGTCACGTTGTTTGTCCGCGATAGACTCCTAAAGTACTTAACCGATTTGAATCAAATTTGCACAGCATGTGTAGTTTGATCCAAATTAAAAGATAGGATAGCTTCCATCTCAATTTATAGTCGCCATATTATTTTATTGCGAATTATTTGTTTATTATTTGACAACTATCTGTTATCTCTAAACGATTCAAACAGATAGGCAGGTATCTGTTGACTGGATTGAGTAAGTATTTAATAGATAGCGCTATGTTAAACGTACAAACGTTTCATACAATTAGCATAACCACCACGTGTTACCGAGGCTACCTTAGCCACAGCAACGCGTGGCTGGGTCTGCTAGTATTTTATAAAGATTAAAAGTTTCTTTGTCTAATACAAGGTTGTTAATCTCTAAAGAAGGCAATAACCACATTATTGTTAAGGAAATTGCTCTTAATTTATAGAATGAGGAAGCAATATGATTGCCCTTTGTATTTCTGTAGTTTGTAGTTATATCAGTAAATGTATGGTAAAGTTATATATGTATCTAATTATAAGTGTGAAGTATGATTTTGTAATAATTATTTTAGATTTTTAAATTGATAAAATTAATGATTTATATATTAAGTTTCTATAGTAGTCTACGATCTCTCTATGGTCTAGTAATATATTCGTAGAGTGAATGATTTATATGGCAGACTGGTATCGTTAGAGGAGACTTTGTAATTTAAGTTAGTTTAATTCTGAACTTAGGGAAGCAAATAACTATCTATATAAAAATCACGAAGTTTGATACCAAGCTTTATTGTAAAAATCAAAAGACTTGAAAGTTCAAGACATAAATTTCAGTCATAAGTTTTTTAGTCCTTTAACATTTAGTTTCATACAAGATTATAAGATTAAATATAAAATACAAGGAGATATTAAATAAAAGCGAACAAAATTAACCAGCAAGGCACTAATGTCAAGAAGAATCAGAGAATCCGCTCGATAGGCCGATGCGTGAAATATGGTGGGTTGTGATGTCCCACGCTGCCTTTTTGTTCTTTCAGGAGGTTAGGAGAGGTCTGGCAGATTATAACTAGCCACAAAAATTTAGCTCACTTAAAGTGGTTTGGACCTTAACCTATTAGTCAGCTGCTTCAGTTCTGTGTCTACTATGTTTTTCAATATATTCTAGGTAATTATATCCATGTTCAATCTTGGTAATTAATTTTATTTGATGCCGTGTGATGACGGAGTCAGAATACAATTCACCAACCCCTATCTTACCCATTGGTGATCGTAAGAGATCATTAAGTGTTATAAAACGCATATAATATCTATGCAAGATATGGAAAACTCGAAACAAAACCCTATACCAAAACATCTGACCAGCGTGGTATAGTAGGTCAATTTTTCTCCTATTTAAATAGGCTTGAGTCCAACAGTGGGATATATATCAGCTGAGATGAATGGTTACGAACCTTATACTTTGCCATATTTTTTTTTCTTTTCTTATAATCTGCAATAGACTAGATAACTCTTTGCCAATCCTTTGTTACACACCGGAAAATATTTCTTATTGATATGAAAAAGTGATTGGCCCTATTCTAGATCGCAAGGCCGTACCCGCGTTCCTATCTAACAACGAAATAAATAGATCGATTGATCACGATCTTATATCGAGTGCAACCGGTTAACTGACAAAAAAGGTGGGTGACAGATTTTCTATTGTTGTTGATAGGAAGTAGATGGTATGACATAGATAATCGTTGATTGCTACTTGAAAAAGGGAATGGAATTCATAAATTTTTATATGGTACTAAACGTTTGCTTGCGAGATTTAAGTGAATAATTGAAATAAAACTACTTTTATGGTTTTTATCGCGTTTGTATTATGATACGAGTATAGTACTTTTTTTTAATACTGACCATAAATTTGTAACAAAATGTGTTTCTAAATTTAATAATTAATACTGTAGGGGGTAGATATAAATTGTTGGCGGTTAGAAATCGCCTTCCGTGACCGTGGACACTGTAACGTGCTCGATACGTCGGGTAATTAAAAAATAAACACTAATGCGATAAAATCCGTAAAATTAGTTTTAATTAACACTCGTAAATATCTGAAATCTATTCTCTTTGATGTAAATGTTGACGCTTTGTTGTATAGTAACGACTATGAATACTGCTAATCCTAGATTTAGATTGTAATTAAGAGCTTTACATCGACCTGGGCCAACTCTGTCTGCTGACTACGCCTGGTCAACAATTACATTTCTATATAAGGGAACGATGATGACAACAACGTGGCTGCAACGATGTGGCCTCGGGTAGGTGGCCAGTGCCACCGAAGACAAAGATCGGGTACCGGTTGCGCGCCGCCTCTTCCGTCACCCCGGACCGATTTGGCGGGGTGCGACTACGTCCATAGCCAACAGCAAAAAAAATAAATAAGATAGGTGGCCAGTCATAAAATTATTACAATATGTGAGATGAAAGAAAGTACATATTACGTTGATCGTAATTGCATAATTGGAATAAGAGTCTGATGATAACTAACAATCCTATGAGTGTTTTACTGAAGGTTTTTACGTGATTGAGAAACAAAATGCCAAATATACAAACTTTCATATTTGTAATGATAAGGATTAGGATACTATTAAAACAAGAAAAATATAATCTTTTATTACATTACGCCATGACTAATACATAATTATGCCGAGATTATGACACTTGCCCCAAGCTGTCAATGTGCAAGAATTCGGGCGCGGACAAGGCACGCCTTCTCATGCATATACAATGAAATTGAGACCTGATTATCATTGAAAGAAACGTACGTAGCTATGACAATTGAGATGAAAATTATCTTTAAACGGTATGACAATAAGTGTGAAAGAATTCTTTACGAAGCGGTGAGTTTAAATGCTAGCAAGGGCCTTTTGACGGGAATTTGAAAACGTCATGTGGTGCTCTTGTATTATATTTGATATCTTAGTGTTTTAACGTGTTATATTAGATAATTTTGATGGCATTTTATGTAATGTGATGTGTGGCAATACTGGGAAATAGTGAATATTATATAAAAGTGCTTTACAACGTTTTCGTTTTCCATCAAAATTCCCACAAGATACCATTAACAGTGTGGCCATTGCACTGTTAATGGTACAATTTGACTTAGACAACGACTGACTTGAAAGACTAAAAACGTGAAAATATTTATAACTTGACACTGGCACCAATAGCTCGTATATGTAGCTGATTGCCAATACATAAGAAGAAGAAATGCTAGCAATTGTAAATGCTTTTGTTTCGACAGTTTGAGCTTAGTTTCATACTTGTAATTTTTTTACCATAGCATAAGTCAAGGCATCTATTAGCTTATCGATGACTGTTGGACATAAGCCTCCGCCTCATGGAGGCGAAATATTGCTATAAACACCAAAAGTCGTGAGTTTTCCAGGAGAGTACCTACTGTTGTTCATTTTCTTGGCGCTCTTTTAACCGGTTTTTGCGACCACCACGGGAAAGTAAGGTATTAATATGTGTCTTTATTCGTAACTAAACGGTGAACAAAATTTAATGCGAATTCTAAATTATTTTTGTTTCTGATTTTATTCTACGTTCTTTATTTAGACTGCTTTTTTTATTAAGTTTATAAGCTACTTGTTGTATTTAATATATCACTAGATTTATTAAATTGTTTTATTTATGAGCTGTAAAAATTATGTCCTCCAAAATCAATGAATTATTACTCATACTATGTACTTATATCTTACGTTTTAAATAATTGTTATTAATAATTTCAAATGTGAAATACAACTTATTAACTTTTATTAATCATTCAATCGAAGAAATTTCATTCAAATGTATTTTTCAATATAGTGACTGAGAAAGAATATAATTCACAAGCATCTTACTTATTTGTGAGTGTTAAAAGATAACTTAGGGATATGGTATCCAGGTAACATCGATATAAGATAAAGAAAACTTGATATGAAATTATATGCGGTTGTAACCTATTTGAGCAGCGTACTATAGCAGATCAATTTTCCTTCTGTTGCGGTGAGGCTTCAAGCCCAGCCGTGGGACTTATATGCGCTGAGATAATAATGAAATACAGTCAAAATCTGTTATAACGACATCGAAGGGACTGCTCATATTCAGTCGTAAAAACCGATAGTCGTAACAACCGGTGATGTTTAATGTGTATCGTGCAAGTACAAACAAATCGATAGGTAATTATTGGAAAAATATATTCATTCAACTATGTACATTTTGTTTATTACACATAAGTACCATGCATCTTATTTTTCTATGTGCATAAAATCGGTAATTTTAGTCTGTTTGGAACACTTCTGTGCAAAGATAAGTTAAAAAGTAACTGAAGAGATATGAAAAAGCGTGCTTTGACTCTACTACACGCACGTGTTTTGTTTCTAAGAATTAGAAAAGACCCTACACTAAACTAAATCCTATTGTTTTCTTTCCTGATTTTAATAGCCATTGAAGACAGATGTGGATACCTATTCAAATTGTTTACAATACAGCTTAGCCGGTCGTTCTAACAGATCTAATTCTCCGAAATATTAGTTAATTGTGGTCGTTTAATGCGGTATGTCGTTATTAGCAATGTCGTTAAAAGCAATGTTTTTCATAAGGCGGTCATATAGCATTCAGCTGGGACCTTTGTTCTAGGTTATTATAACCGGCATGTTGTTCTAAATGATGTCGCAGTAAACGGTTTTGACTGTATCACTATTACACATTAAAATATATGCAGTATTGCTTAAGCGTTCTGTATCCAAAGAATTGTATAATGCCCTGTGAATGAAATCTAAAGTAAAGAATAAAATATTATTACTACATATCTTTTCAATTAGTTATAACATTAATTTAATTAAAATTAACAAACTATATTACGTATTTAAGAATAGTAATAAATATTACGCTTAGTTGTAACTTAAGTATTGCATAAGGAAAGAGGTATAAACTTTCAACTGCAGTCACAATGACTGCATTGACTGCACAGATAGCGTTAAGACTATGGACTACTATAAGGTTAAGACACCGACCTTCCGTGCCGCCGTGGGTTCGATTCCTACGCAGGACAACACCTTGTGCAAATCATGAAGTCTTGTTCTGAGTCTGGGTGTAATTTGTCTGCATTAATTATATGTTTGTAAAGTCCCCCGCAATACA
This sequence comes from Lymantria monacha, assembly GCA_905163515.2. Classification (NCBI taxonomy): domain Eukaryota; kingdom Metazoa; phylum Arthropoda; class Insecta; order Lepidoptera; family Erebidae; genus Lymantria; species Lymantria monacha. The sequence goes on from LR991082.1 coordinate 9,926,222, forward strand.
AGGATTATTTCCTTAGTGCAGAGTGATGTGTAAAAAAAAATTAACAATGAAACGATAGGAACAAGCCTTGTAATTGTTTATATTTCTTGTTTATTTTTATTGTAGGTCAAACGCTTAAGGCTGTATATGAATGGGATGAATCAATAGATAGCTGCTTTAACATTTTATCAGTGTTCGTCTAAGGGACCGTCCATTAGTCACGTGAGGTATGAAAAGGGAGGGGTTTGACAAAAATCACGAAGTCCTAAACCTTCATAGTCTTAAACCTTACTACGTATCACCAAGGTTGGGTTAAAAAAAATGCTAAAAAAAAGATCACGTGATTGATGGACGTCCCCTAAGCTCATATTCGTACCTTTTCTGGACTCGAGTCACCTCGGCAATAGGAAGAATATTGACTTACTACTTACTTATTACTTGGTGTTACTACACCAAGCTAGTTAATGTTCGTTTGTACTGTAGTAGTCATTTTATTAATGTGATGTCTAGTCTTGGGTTATTGGTTATTATTTTTATTGTGTCCTGTTTTGATAGACAAGTCAGCAGTCTTGCTTATGCTAGTTGGTAAGTGCTTATGGCCCTTTGTAGTACTAGAGGTACAGCCAGATCGCTGCATATCATAAGGTTAAGTTTGGGGTATATCGTGCAGCGAATAAATTGTAATAGAAAGTTGCTATTATTCAGACGTGAATTTTCTGGGACAGTGTGGTTAGTACCATATTCTCTCAGAAAATCGACGAGGTTGTCCACGTACAAGAAATAGATCGCTACTTAAAGCTACAGGCTGAGAACTCTGAATATAGTTAAATAATACTTTCGAATATCTTGATAATTTGTCTAATCGAGCTAGCGTTTAACAGAATTGTGAAGAATATTATCTGTTACTTTTTGGAATGTATATAAGATAAGGTAATTTTCGTGTGGTGACGGAGTAAGAATACAATTCACCATCGCCTATCTCACTCCTGGGTGATCGTAAAAGACGACTAAGAATTATGAAATGCATTTTGCAAGAGAAAGAAAACTCGAAACAAAACCCTATACCAACACGTCTATACGACCAGCGTGGCATAGTAGGTCAATTTCCCTCACATTACGGAGGAGGCTCGAGCCCAACAGGGGGACATATATGAGCTGAGATGATGATGATAAGATAAGGCATATCTGTTGAACTTGGCAACCGGCTCCAGTCCAACTGACCATCATCTATTTCATCTAGGAAGGCTTCTATCTCTTGGCATAAGTTTCCCTTTTTCAGTGCTATAATAGTATGTAGTTATAATAAGATAATAAAGTATTTATTATCTACTCTTGTCATTTTAATTAGAGTGTAAATCAATCTGTAGTCCAATATTGTATAATCCCAAAGCGTACTAACAATATGCGCACGCGACGTTCGCACCGTTACTTCCGTTGTAACCGGATGTTTCGAATGTGAATGGTTCTTACAAACCGGCGTTCATCGAAAGCAATCGTTAAATCAGTCTTATATTATTAACACGCAACGTTTTGTAATCTTAATTTGCAGCTAATTAACTATTAAAACTCGTTAAAGCGTAAAACTGAACTTAATTTAACATGTATTTATTTTATATTTAATTAATAATAGTTATGTGCTACATGCATTCATCATTAAGATTAATTTTAAGAACTTACGTAATGGAAAGTAACATTTTTTACATACATCGATCGCTTAGTGTGTAGACTAATAGACTGCGTGTAGAGGCTTCGAGATTGAACTCGTCGGTTTTATTTACGATGACGATTAAAGGGCAAAATAAGTTCAAAACTATTAGTATGCAGATTTATTACAATTTAATGTTTTTTCTAAAAAAAGTGTTTTTTAGTGCAAAATGTACGTGAGAAGTCAGTCACCATTATTATTGTAGTAATTATCATAGTTAAGCAAAGAGTTGTTTGCTTTTTAACTAATAATGTGTACAAGTATGATAGTTGTATTTTACGAAAAAGTTTATAACCGTCGTAAATACTTGCGTAGAACAGGAACGTATTAAAAAGTTAAGCAACTCTTGTTATTCCGATAACGAGTTATTTGTCAAACTAGTTTAAGGTTATATTCAATTGGTTAAGCCTATGTTTAACGTTTGTAATCATGCATTATTCGTCAATTGCTATAATTAACATTGCCAAAGTTGAATATTCAATTACGCACACATCTTTTGCTTTATTGTAACACGTGTTTTTTATTAAAATGACGTAAGTGAAAGTGCAATCGTCTATGTTTTTATTTTTTTTTAAAGTATGGTATAATATGTATAGTTAAAAAGACTGACACAGGTTTACTTATTTTTTCTAACAAACCAATGACTTTAGGATATGAATTACTACGCCCATGACGTGCGGTGTCCCACAGGGGTCGGTCCTCGGACCCACCCTGTGGAACATCGGCTACGACTGGGCGTTGAGAGGGAGCCTCCCACCCGGGCTGGGCGTAATCTGTTACGCCGACGGCACGCTCGTCACAGCCCGCGGTGGGACGCTGGAGGAGGCGGCAAGCCTGGCGACTCTCGGCACCGAGGAGATCGTCAGGCGGATCGGGGCGCTGGGGTTGAGGGTGGCCCTGGACAAGACGGAGGCCCTCTTGTTCCATGGGCCCCGCATGAGTCCTCCCATCGGCGTCTCGATCACCGTCAATTCGGTGGACATCAGCATCCGGGCCCATATGAGGTATTTGGGCCTGGTGCTCGACGGGCATTGGTGGTTTCGGGAGCATTTCCGCAGGCTCGCTCCACGGCTCGTCGGCGCGGCGTCCGCCCTTTCGTGGCTTATGCCGAACGTGGGCGGACCGAGCGCTACGTGCCGAAAGCTGTACTCGGGGGTCGTCCGGTCGATGGCCCTGTACGGCGCACCGGTGTGGGCGGGATCCCTGACCGTCCGACTCAGGGCTCTTCTGTGGCGACCACAGAGGGCCATGGCGGTCAGGGCCGTACGCGGGTACCGCACGGTGGCGACGGAGGCAGCGTGCCTGTTGGCCGGGACTCCCCCGTGGGACCTGGAGGCGGAAATGCTCGCCGATTTGTATCGGCGGGTGTCGGGGGTGCGAACGGGGGGCGGTGTGGTCTCACTGAGGGAGCTCACCGCCTGGCGTGTCGACGCCCGCCGAGACGTCATTGCTCGTTGGGCAGTCCGGCTGGAGAGGCCTCGGTTCGGTGTGCGGACTGTGGAGGCCTTCCGGCCGGTGCTGATGCAGTGGTTGGAACGGCGGCACGGGGTGCTCTCCTTCCGACTGGTGCAGGTTTTGACGGGGCATGGATGCTTCGCCAAATACCTGTACACGGTCGTCAGGAGGGAGAGTACACCGTCCTGCCACCACTGCGATTGCGACGAGGATACGGTGCAGCATACGCTCGAGGCGTGTGCCGCTTGGGCAGAGCAGCGCCATGAACTCGTCGCAATCATCGGTGCCGACCTGACGCTGCCGACCATCGCCAGGGCGATGTTCGACAGCGTCAGGAACTGGGACGCGGTCGCAGCCTTCTGCGAGGCAGTAGTCTCGCGGAAGGAGGCGGCGGAGCGCGTGCGCGAGGAGCGTCTCCTCGACGACGCGAACCGCCGCCGGCGACTGGGGCGGCGTAGGCGCGATTACCTGCGCCTGATGCCGCCCTAGCCGAGGCCGCGGGTGACTGGACCGGGGAATTAGTCCGTCACCCGCCGAGAGGCTGACCGCGCGAGGAGGGAACGACGTCCGCCCCGGGGGGGGGGACGTCGCTCAAGGGGAGGGTACCTCTCAGGGGGTATTCCATCGGGCCGGCCACTGACGACAAGTTCACGCTGCTCCAGTGGCCGGTCCAACGACGTAGGCGAGGTTCGTGGGTGGGTTACGGGTATGCGTGCTTACGCCCCTCTGTCGCCCCGGACGGAGTGGTGCGAGAAGAGCGCCGACCATAACCCACCCCAAAAAAAAAAAAAAGGATATGAATTACTTTTAAACGAAACTTTCAGCCTCGCCGAAACTCCAGTGCTTATCTTTAAAATAATGTTAACGCAATTACGTATTACTAGTTAGTTATGTACTATATGTCTAACAATAAATCATTAACTGAAAGTTGTTTTTTTTAAAGTTTACTTCCAAGTGTCTTGTATATTCACGTCATAAAAAATATATTTGTTACGTACTTTAATAATTGTGTTTTTATTTTATTTAACACTATTTATTATTTTTAATAAGTTTCGGTTACGGCCGAAACAGAGAGCAAGGCCGAAAGTTCGGTTTTGGCTGAAAAACCCAGTTTTGGTCGGACACTAGTTAACAATATTGAGAAATATATAAGTGAGTAAATATGTTTATTTAAATTCTAATACAATGTATAAATAAATATAATGTATAAAATTTAAACTTAGTATATAGAAACATAAAAAAAAAACTTACCGTAAATGTGTTACCGTCTATGTGAATACTACAGTGTCCGATGTTTTTGATACGTCTATTAATTTTATATATGTAATTCGGATGGATTTTTTTTTTATAGGTAGGCTAGCGTCTGGACGCGCGCTTACGTTCCGTTCGGGGCGACTGAAGGGCAGCTTATGGCCCCGTAACACACCGTATTCCCTCCCCATCGCGATTCAGATGGATGCTGTTTAATTTCAATAACGTTTAATATAATTTTTATATCTACTTTATCCCTTATACATCCCATTGACTCGTGTATGCCTCCTCCACTTGATCTGCTATCTCACGCTAGCCAGGTAGGGCAAGGGTTACGTTTAAAGTTTACCTATTCTTATATAAAAAAACATATTATCATATTTTATTATCGATAAAAGGTTTAGAGGCCTGTTAATATACGCACAGGTTATAGAAAACGAGAGTGATATGAAGTATATACATATTATGTGGGCGCGTGGCCATGAGATAACGCCTTCAGCACAAGATCAGAGATTGTACATCGTTCACGTATTAATCATAGGTCAGACAAATATAATTTTCACTTCCAGATGCTTGACATTAAGAAGTATACACAATAAAACATGTAAAAGCTATCATTTTTATTTACAAGCCATAAACTGAAACGGAATATTTGATTCAGACGACGTATTTGAATTAATTGGATTCCAAAAAGTATTGATAGATTATGAAGAAAGGCTATTATAGAATATACAGGCAAATAGAAGTGAATTTGTATCTATAAATGTTAGTATATTGGACAAAATTTGGTAATAATAATAGTGGTTGTTATTATAACAACTGCTCAGAAAACAAAAATTGTGATTGATGATTTACATATATTATTTTTGATATTATTATTAATGGTGTCCGTAGTTGGATAAACAAAATCTATTCATAGCAGCTAGCATTCTATAAACAAAAGTACTCCACGTAAGCGAACCGCCAGCTCAATAATTTTTAACGTTTAATATACATCTTTAAACGATGAAAAGATAAGAAACTAAAATAGAAACATAAACAATTATTAATAAAGAAAATAAAAAAAATACGAACGTATTTTATATTCTTGCCTTATTAAAAAAAAAAAATGTATATTCTGTACTTATTCAGAAAAAAAAAATCTATACACTGTGGTTATCAATGTCTACGTCGCAATTGCATCTGTTAAGCATAATATTTTTATTGATCGAATGATTGATAGCAATTGACTTCGGTTATGTAGTTAGTGAAAGTATTGACAATTTATAGATTGAAAATCGAGTTGTATTATTCTATCAAATTCTATACTCTCTAAAAGAACATCTTTCGATGAACCACGTGCATATGTTTGTATTTTAACTGTACTAAGAGTTTTGGCGCGAATGTGGAAATGTCATGTCACGCTTTTGTACTATATTCATTTCTTTAGTGTTTTGTAGTGTTATATTGAATAATTTTGCTGGTATTTTATGGAATATGGTATAGTTAAAGTGCTGAAGTGTAGTGATTATGGTATAATAATGGTTTACGTGTATTTTCATATTTTGCACACAGCAAAAAAAAGGGATAATATATGTTGAGTTTTTAAATACTAATTATGAATCTAAACCTATTTCAAATGTATTAATAATATATTTATAAAACAGAGCTAACTAAGAAAGACTTCATTTTTAAATTATGAAAAATAAAAATATTTATAAAACAAAAAACATAAAAGTTCTTAAGTGCTATGTTTTACCACCAGGTTGAGCGGTAATCATACGATTATATAATTTAAAAAAATTAAGCGTTAGATAAGATTAGTTTCAATATTATACCTTCTAATAATGAGTCATTTTAGACAAAATAATTGTGACCTTTCAAGCTCGGAAGCTTCAATGTCATACCAATGACAGTTCGTATCCTGTCTTTGATTCACTTGCAATTATCCTACCTTAAAGTAATTTATATTAGTAGGAAGGAAATGTATTTATATATGTATTTATCTGATCATATATGTTTAATTCTTAATGTGTTTACATGAAGGTTAATTTGTATGGTGATTTTAATAAAAGGTCATTAAATTTATGTAACTGTGTCATAAAGGATGTTTGTTGTTTTTAGTCAAGGTGAACATCAAGTTTTATAACTTAGTTTTATAGTAGAACTAATGAGATTATTTCTATATTCTTGCACGCGTAAGGGGTTTGTTTATACATCGTATTTTTGCGGAAGCTAAAAACGCTATTCACAGTCAAATAGAATTAAAATCTATCAATATAGTACCGGTTTAATGATAAACAGTGATTATATGAATGGCGCTTTTTGGTTTTATAAGTCATAAAAATCGAATAGTTATAGTCATATGCTTAAAGCAGATTGGTATTAGATTTGATCAAGCTAGTGGTCACTTTATTTTACTACTATTGCCTTATAACGAGGGTCTTATAATAACAAGGGTATTTAATTTTCCGCATAATATTAATGATTTAAATCGCCTATTTATAACGTTATTGTAAACTGTTCTAATTTAGTATCTACTCTATACGAGAAAAAATCTATAATCCTTAACAACCCATTTTTTTTTGGTAGGCTTTGGTCCGGATCCTTAAGAATCCATGGGATTTTCAAAATAAAATTTGCATAACCATTGATTGAATATTATTAAACGCATTCAATAAAATAACCCAATCCATTAAAAACATTTACAAAAATGGTATTGTAACTTATAAATTAACTCATCTTTTTTTAGAGACTGTCGATATATCGGCTACCGTTCTCGCGTCTATAAAGCTTTCAGGCAACTCACACTACAATACTAACTATCATACATTCAATACTTTCCATCATTACACGCTGTTCCCAATTCGTGTGTCTTCTCTAGAAAGTATATTACATAAGAGATAACAGTAAATATTACAGATTGTATTATACAATCAATTTAGCGGTATTGCCACAGCTTGTCAACTGCAGATGGGGGTCACTTGTAGTGTAAATGGAAATTAGATTGTACTATAAGCTGATTAGCTGTGCGAAGGAACATGTACTTATTATACTGGATGACTTCACGTACACGTTGGTATATAACATTTTCTATTTCCATTTAATGTTTTATTGGTATGTAGTAGGCAATAAGTTTTGCTATCTACAGTTCTAGATTGAGTTGCATTTGTGTGAATCATCATTCATCATTCTCCGACTCTTATCCCAATTACCTGGGGTCGATACAATATGTACTCTTCCTTCATAGTACATATTGTAAAAGTTATTGGCAATAGTTCTATGATCGGCCGCCTGCCAGACGTCAATCCTCCTTGGGAATGTAATTGTTGACCAAACGGCATCAGATGGAGTTGGCCCAAGTTGTTATAAGGCTCTTAATCGTCTTTTACGACATCCACGAGCATTTGTAGCTGCTACCAGACAGCATATTCATTTGTGTGAATCTTTTACTATATTAAGAAAGAAATTCGAACTTTAATATCTTGTCTGGCGTTAACATATACATATTTATAGAAGAAGCACATGTTAGTTAATATCTCTAGATCATTGAATGTTTCTATATTTTATATATATGCATAGTAGTAGTATCTTTCCGTGTAGTCACAGAGTAAGAATACAATTCACCGCCCTCATTCTTGCCTGTGGATATCGAAAAAGGTTACTAAGGAATCTAACATGCATATAATATCTATGCAAGAGAAGGCAAATTCGAAATAAAATCATTTATCAATCAGTCTGACTACCGCGGTATAGTAAGTAAATTTTTCTCCAATTTAAAGCAGACGCAAGCTCAGCAAGGAGATGTATGAGTTGAGATGATAAAAGGAGATGAGATAGGAGTTGAGATGATAAAGATATATAAGAATATAAAAGTTTACCAGCATAGAAATAGACGCATTCTTTATCTAGTCCTTTGATAGTCCAATGGGATAGCATTTCAATACCACCAGAAAGATTTACAACCGTAGAGGCATCATGTAAATTCTGCATGCAACGTTTGAAAAGTTTTCGAAAATTTTCAAAATGTTATGGTACTTGGATTTAATTTCAAATCTTAGGTTAGAGTTCTAACTTGATTGATGGTCAACATTACAATAAGGAGGGTTGACGAAAGATAAGTGGCCGATTATAAAACTATTGCTAGTATTTTTTGCAATATGTAGAAATACAGTACATGTTGCGTCAATCTTGACTTAGGATAGGAGCAGTAAATGGAGTATTAGAATAAAATCTATATATATATATAGATTTTTATATTTAATATAGAGATAATTTTTATAGATTATATATATATATATATATATATATATATATATATATAAGAGATTTCCACTTTTGTATTGACTCATCACGACATCTCTGGAACCATAAGGCCTACTAATATAATAAAAAAAGCGCATCCAAAAGTATTGATGATTGAATTGTTAATTGTAACACGAATATGTTGCATGTATATTGCGTGATATAAATGATATAACTGATGAAAAAGCGATCATAGCTATTGTAATGAAAATTGTTCAGTTAACACGCATTTGATATTTTGTATTGCAACAAAATTATGAGAAAGTCTCTTAGATGACTTTCGATAGCGATCCCTGAGATGGCTAATGGTAATTTTAAAAATAATATATCTATCATATATACATATATATCATCACGCCATATCCCTTGCAGGGTAGGCAGAGAGAACAGAGTGCCAGAGAACTCTTTGCATACTTCACTCGCTTCCTCAACATTCATAATTCTCTTCATACACGCTCGCCGGTTTCGAAAACTTTAGACAAAAAAGACTTATAAAAATAATCAAATCGAAGAAATAAATCTATTTTTATATGCCCACATCGACTGCACAGATGGCGTAGTGATTAAGATGCTTACCTTCCATGCCAGTGGTGTAGTTTCGATTCCTACACAGGACACTTTGTGCGATCTACAAACTGTTGTTTTGAGTCTGGGTGTAATTTGTTTGCATAAATTATATGTTTGTAAAGACCCCCGCAATACGGCGATTATTTCCTTATATTATATTATATTATAATAAATAAATATTTTTTATATAAAATATTATATAATATGGCTATATCGAAATTACAGTAATTCAAAAGAATAAATAACTGCTATATTTTACTTAGAAACCTAATAATACATCTAGTATTCTTTCTAGTTTCGTAGTTTTCGAGCTCTTCGATTCAGGATATAATATAATTTTTAAATATAATGAATTGTTTTCTTTTTAGGAATACATAATTACATATAGCTCACTTGAGAAATCGAGCAGTTTAATCCAGACAGCACCAGTTCAGTCCTTGGTTGTCTCTTTTTATTATTTTATTCCACTTTCATATTTATAACAGTTTTCGGTCTTCATTTTTAATATTTAAATACATTTACAAAAAAATACCGAGCTAAACTTGATCATACAAATATGATTAATTATTTTTATTAAAGATGTGCGAGGTATTATTAATATAATTGTCGTTATAATAAGATCATCATTCTCCTACTCTTATTCCAATTACTTGGGGTCGATACAATATGTACTCTTCTTTCATAGTACATATTGTAAAAGTTATTGGCAATAGTTTTATAACCGGCCGCCTGCTAGACGTCAACCCTTCTTGGGAATGTAATTGTTGACGAAATGGTATCAGATAGAGTTGGCCAAGCTCGTTATAAGGCTCTTAGTCGTCTTTTACGACATCCACGAGCAAAGCAAGGGTTGGCAGTATTCGTTGCCGCTACCACAGAGCTATCGTTATAATAAGATGAGAAAGTAAAATATTTCAAGCATTTACAATATGAAAATAACGCAAAACTTTTGATTTTTGCGGGCAGTATTAATGTTTTAATAATCCTATCCTACTGTTAACATTTGTTAATTATTTACAAATTGGTATTGTGAGAATTTATGTTAATGAGTAATGTCAGTTCGCTTTCTCATCTAATATGAACGAGTCAATACACTTGGTAATACTTGATATTATGGAAGCCAATTCTGGTTAAGTCTATTTGCAATAATTTAACAGGTTACGACCTGTAAAGCTTGAGACTCCTAAATATTACTAGATTATATATCCATACATATAAAAGTAGCTATTCTTGGTAATACAATCAAAGGAGAAAGCTAATATGGCGATGTATAAAGATCTTAAATGATTGGCATTGGACAGAAAGAAATTGAAGTTGCTTTACTAATAAGTTTTCAAACGATAGCCTTAAGATTTGATTGGAGATAATAATGTAAGCGATCCAATAGCGATGGATTGGAAACTTGATTTGATTTTTAATTTATAATATTTTTGATTCAACTTTATACAATAATATGTGAATAAATGGAATATTTACATACTCAGTTCGAATTACTGAAATTTAGCATTTAATATGTTTAATTATTTTTAAAAACCCGATTACGAGCGTAAAATGATGTCACAAGTGGGATTCGAACCCACAAGTATTGGAAATCCGTCCCAATCGTGCTGCCACTTACACCACCGTTAACTATTGTATGACATTTAAATCTCACATCGTATTATATTTACGTCTTTAAAGAGACGTGTGCCATCTACTCGACAATGTCGATATTCTGCGATATTGTGGTCCTACCCCGAATGGACCGACCCGTGGTTGTAAACACAGAATTGTCAACAGCGTGGTCCTACCACTTCCTTAGTCGTCTTTAACAACGGCCAAGAGCAATGGAATTATTGGTGTTATTCGTAGGCATCACACAGCCTTGTGATCATCCATCCATCAGCTTATTAACATCCGCTATTGGACATAAGCTTAACTAAGGTATTATAATATCATAAGTACTATGGACATGAGGATTGGCAATTACAATTGCAGTTAAGTTTCACAGAAAATTGTTGCTGATCATTCTTGGTGAGATCCCTTGGCCGGTTCTAAGCGTCACTCGTTATTACACGATTCTTCATGTAACATACCTATATAGACGTACACACGTTACAACTTATCAAATTCTGCTGATAGCGACAACGTTGTTGCAATTTAAAAACGATCAGTGAAACTAATTTTTTGTTAAAAACACATTAGCCTTAATACTTTTGTTATAATATTTAATCTTTACTAATATTATAAATGCGAAAGCAACTCTGTCTGTCTATCCGTCGCTCTTTCACGTCAAAACTACTGAACCGATCTTAATGAAATTTGGTACACAGATAGTCTAGAGCCTGATAAAGGACATAGGCTGATAAAGGACATAGGCTGATAAAGGACATAGGCTGATAAAGGACATAGGCTTTTTAGCAAAAAAGGGTTGTAAAGGGGGATGAAAAGTTGTAAGGAAGTATCGTCATTTTTAAAGCCAGAAGCTTGAAACTTATTTTTAGGCTATTGATTAGATGTAAATAAATATGACATTAAAATTTTGTAAAAAATTTACCCTTAAGGGGTAAAATAAAAATATGGGATGAAAAACTTTAGGAAAGTAACCTATTACGCGAGCGAAACCGCGGGCAGAAGCTAGTTTTATATAAATAGTTAAGTAAAAGGCATATCACCTAGTGATGTATTAAAACATGTAATAATTTAGTTAGTACATTACGCAGTTTCATAAGACGAGTATATCACGATGCACGACCAAATGTTTGCGATTTCACTAAATAACAAACGATTATTGCAACTATCCATTTTTATTTACTATAGGATACTTGCTAAGGATAATTTCACGAATGTCTGTTTTGACCTTGTAGTATTATATGCATACATACTTACATATCATCACGCCATATCCCTTGCAGGGTAGGCAGAGAGAACAGAGTGCCAGAGAACTCTATCCTTACATACTTCACCCGCTTCTTCAACATTCATAATTCTCTTCATACACGCTCGCCGGTTTCGTAGACTCTTGACTCCACCTTCTTTCAGCACGTGACCAGTCTGGTCTAGGTAGGTGAGTCTCGGTCTCCCCCGGTACCTACATCCTTCCACTTTCGCATTGTATATCTTCTTAACCAGACGTACGTTCGACATTCTTTCCACATATTATATGGTTGTTGGAAAAAATGATTATGGTACCAGATATTATTTTAAAAGTTTTTTTTAAATTTATTTATAAATTATTGACTACAGAAGGCATATCGATAAAAATTTAGAACATGGATTCCATTAAATTTGACGATATTATTTGTCATTTATATATTTTTACTTATATAATGAAAAGGTAATTTTTTTTGTTTTTGAAAGAGATAAAACCAGAACAGATGTAAGAGTAACAATAGGTCATGATGTACTAGAGCAAGTGGATGAATTTGTATATCTTGGATGTGGATTTAGCCGAGATGGAAGGTACACCACTGATATAGAGCGAAGAGTGAATGCGGGAAATAGAGTGAACGGAGCGTTGGGGCAACTTCTCGGCAGCCACCACCTCAGCCAGAAGGCACGTGTAGCAATACATAACGCAGTGCTTGTCCCAACATTACTGTATGGAAGCGAGAGTTGGGTATGCAGAAAAGAGTATGATAGTAAAATTAATGCGGTCGAAATGCGATCTCTGCGGAAAATCTGTGGAGTTAGGCTGACCGACCGCATTCGTAACGACGACGTAAGAGAGCGAGTAGGTATGAAAGAGAGTATTGGTGTAAAGATGCGAAAGGGAATGCTCCGATGGTTCGGACATGTGGAAAGAATGCCGAACGAACGCCTGGTTAAGAAGATATACAATGCGAAAGTGGAAGGATGTAGGTACCGAGGGAGACCGAGACTAACCTACCTAGACCAGATCGGTCATGTACTGAAGGAAGGTGGAGTCAAGAGTCTCCGAAACCGGCGAGCGTGTATGAAGAGAATTATGAATGTTGAGGAAGCGAGTGAAGTATGCAGAGATAGAGTTCTCTGGCACTCTGTTCTCTCTGCCTACCCTGCAAGGGATATGGCGTGATGATATGTATGTATGTAATTTTTTTTAGTAGTTAGTAGTAGTTTTTTTTTTAACAAATAGCTTGTAACATTATTCCTATACATGTAATGATAATTTTATATATATTGTTAATGCTTAAAGATAAAAATGTATTCAAGTTAATTTATTTTTTTACAGCCCTAAAGTATTCCATTGTATGTCTGTGGAACAGTGGGAGGAGAAAATTAATCTTTTAATACTGGTACGCTGGTCAGTCAGAGACAAAGTTAGAACTGATGATAAATTGTTTAATATACTTCATAATCATACGAAATTTTAATTCATATTTAATTAAATATTTATCATCATCATCATCATCGCAGCCCATAATGACCCACTGTTGGGCTCGGGCCTCCTTCGCAACGAGAGGGAAAATAATCTACTATACCGCGCCGGTCAGACGTGTTGGTATAGGGTTTTGTTTCGAGTTTTCCTTCTCTCGCATAGATGTTATATGCGTTTTATCCCTTAGTTGTCTCGTACGATTACCCACGGTTAAGATATGGGGTAGTGAATAGTATTCTTACTCCGTCACTACACGGAAAAATTATAAATATTTATATTTTGATGTAATTATTGTTCTATGAAACAATCGGCATGAGAGAACTTCGCTAAAAGCACAGACTTTTTTATTTAGTCTTAAAAATTACAATAGAAAGTGAAAATAATTTTATAAAAAACCTTGGAATTTGCAGTGGTAAAGTATTTAATAATATACAGTGCGACATACACACTTTGAAAGCGGTTCCCGCCATATTCGGAGAACATCCTTAAGTGGATTTTTTTTTAATATATCTACTGAATACTGCTGCTATATTATAAAGCTTAAGTTATCAGTTTCAACTTTCAATTGATGATGAGAAATATAAATTTAAGTTCAATATTTACTCGCAACACGTAATCTTTAAGCAAATCAATATTTCACTAAAAGATTCGTTTCATTTTACCCGTTTCATCATCTCAGCTCATAGATGTCCCACTGTTGGGCTTAAGCCTCCTCCATAATGGAAGGACAATTGACCTACTGTACTATGCTGGTCAGATGTGTTGTTATAGGGTTTTATTTCGAGTTTTCCTTCTCTTGCATAGATGTTATATATGCGTTTTATATCCCTTAGTTGTCTCTTCCAATCACCCACGGGTAAGATGGTGGTGGTGGTGAATTGTATTCTTACTCCGTCACCACATGGATTTACCCGTTTATTGACAATTTTTTTTCTATGCATATATGCATACAAGGTTCTAAAATAATTTACAGTATTTGGAAGTGTGCGTGTGAGGAATATAAAGAGAAAAAATGACTGTTAATTTTACCACCGATGCGATTTGAGTTAACTCAGATTTGCGGGTTTTTCAATTTTCTTACGTCTTTAAGTAAGCACCACATAACTCTCTATTACGTTAAAATAGCTTTGGACATTAATAAAATAAGATAGCTTTGGATTACGATATAAAATTTTGATTATACATTATTTAAGTGTACATTTTTAAAGCCTCCGGCTCCAATTAAGATAATGTGTATGTACATATTTATACCCGTAATTTGATTTAGGTATACGATTGTGGTTTAGATCTAACTATCACGTAAGTTATGTTTTACTATTAGGATTCGAATTTTAAATTATTTCAGTTTTCGATGTCATCATAGATTTATGATTTATGGCAAATAACCTGACATGGATTCATCGACAACAGACTAGACGTGTTGCAAAAGTTGCAAGAAGATATTTCGATCTTTTGTAACTCAAAAAAGAACGTCTCGTTGAATATAAAAAAATAATGGGGTTCCAGAACTCTAATAACTTCAAATTTACAAATCTTTAAAATTTTTATTAAATCTAGAACTTGAATAATTAATTTATTTATCAACGCTAAAAATGAAACTTCATTTGAAAACATACGTAAATGTTTTCTTTGAGTGCATTTGTAATTATATATAAAGTTGTATAAACTTTATTTATAGTAGACGAAGATGTCTTAAAAAGAATCAGTCATCGAGTGCCTTTCAAAAGACGTGATTCACTTTCGCTGAAAACATTTTATTTTATTTCAAGACAATTTTAAGTATACTGTTACTCTATAATAAGTGTCTCGCAGTTCATTTACCTTTAGTATTTTCGATAAAACATTCTTTAAATGTTTTGAAATTATAGTTGTTAAATCTTTAGACCAGCGTATAATGAGAATGGTCGTCAAATTTGTCGCAATTGCAATTTTCGCAATACTTAATCATTTATATTTATTTAGCTCGAGGTCGACTTCTGTAAGATTTTTTTTTGTACCTGATTAATGTATGTACGACATATTTGAATAGTAATTTAGGTATCTTTTAAATACTAAGTAATTTAAATTCTGTGCCAATATTTTTAAATATTTTTTTAAAATTATATATTACTTATTTAAAATAATAATATTCATAATGAATTAATCTGCTAAATTAAAATAATTAAATAACACTAATTTACAATTTTAAATAGTAACTGCACAAGTTAGTAAGACTAACAATAAATTACAATAAAATAATGCTTGTCATTAAAAAAAAAAAAAAATTAGGTTAAAATGTTTAACTAGTTTTGTATTCTGGCATATATAGTCTGAATTCTTGCTTCAAGACTATGACATACTGCTTTGTGAGTAGTATTACTTAAACTATTCTTTCGATTCTTAGATTGAATGTAATAACCCTGTTTTAAAAGAAAACTCATCTTGACATCTGCTAGTGGTATATTATGCTGACGTACTATGTCCGAAATGTTATAGTAGTTGAAAAGACGGTAAAGTTTAATACTAGTTAGAAATTTTCAACTGGTTTTGATGATAATACCATTGCAATAATAATATACACATATATATTTTTTTTATTTTTTTTTTAATTTTTATTTTTATTTTCCAAACTCTAATTGTTTGGGCATACGGTTCCCCTGGCATGATCAGGGATCTTAAATTAGCAGTGCTAAATAAAAATATTATTATGTACAAACTTAAAATTAGATAAAAATAATAAATTATAATACTAACTTAATGTTACTACAAGAAGCAAAAATTTAGGTGAAGACAAGTTATACAAATTAACAAAATCAATCAATATAACAAGAGAGTAAATAACAATAGAGATAACAAGTTAAGAAGAGAAAATAACTAATATACACATAATACATATGTACGAGGTGTTATATATTATTTTAAAAATTCTAAATTGTAAATAGTTATAAACTGTGTATATATTGGATATTAATAAAATGGGTTTATTTCTGACTGAGATTGCACAGATGACGTAGTGCTTAAGATACCGACCTTCCGTGCTAGTACCGTAGGTTCGATTCCTACGTAGGACTACTACTTTGTGCGATCCACAATGTGTTGTTCTGAGTGTGGGTGTAATTTATCCACGTTAATTACATGCTTGTAAAGTCCCCCGCAATACTTATTGCTTTAGTGTGAAGTGGTATCTATATTTTAAAAAAGAAATATTAAAAACTATGTTTTCCCGATCGATATACAATAATTATTTTATTCCTGGTTAAATTTATCGTGCAATAATTGTAAACTACGTATTAATATAATAAATTTAATTTTTTTTAAATGTATTTATAGTTTAAGTAGGTTATATAATCAAATATGGTTGTAAAAGCAATTTATATGTAAATATGACTAAGAACAACGAATTATTATGTTTATTTTAAAATTATTGATCAACAGCCTTTCATCATTACATAATATATTTAATCTGTAAATACTCGCCCTCTTTGGTCAATAAAACCGGTTGAAAATGGACTTGTAAAGTAAAAAAAAAACATATTTGTACGCAATGAACGCAATAGCGAGAGTCGGAATTATGTAAAGGCGGAACCCGTTCCCATTGGAACTGGGTCGGTGAGCTTTCCACCACAGGTCCATGCCCTCGGTACGGAACCATTACAGCGACTGGCTGAATACTTTACGATTCATACATACTTTTGCATAGCTATTTACTAGATTTCAAATAAATGTATTGCTTAAGAGGTAATATAGCTAACATTGAAGGAGTTCAAAGATGGAGAGGTATGTCAAATTTAATCCATGGCCGTAGAGTTTCGCATAAATTTTTTTAAAGCGATAAATGAACAATTTTACATGCATTTTTTTATAGTATCTAATAATAACATCACATTGATTCAAAGCAAACTTTTGTTTTTAAATAATATTTGGCACTAAAGAACTAATCCTTTACTGCCTACTACTACCTATTGGAGAATATAATTTTATCGTCACTATCAGCATTTCAGCTTATATACGCCCCAATGCTGGGCTTAAGCCTACTCCACGGTGGGAGAGAAATTAACCTCTCTCTCTCGATTTTTGACTCGACTCGATTTTTCCTTCGCTTGTATAGATGTTTTCTATGTATTATATTTATATTTATATGTATTATATATATATATATATATATATATATATATATCCCGTAGTCGACTTTACCTACGAGATACCCACGAGCAGAAAATAAGGTGTTGAATTGTATTCTTACACGGAAACACTTTTTTTTTTTTTTTTTTTTTTTGGTGGACTATGGGTTAGTCTCGCCCCGCCAAATCGGTCCGGGGTGACGGAGAAGGCGGCGCGTGACCCCATAGACCCACCGTAAAAACTCCTCTCTCTTCGCCGTGCGAGCGGGTCACCGGGACCCGATTTTTAACTTCGGTGACCCGCCCGGCGGTTCACCCTCGCGGGTTCCTCTCGTCGACGCCCCAACAGATTTCGCCGTTGGGGCGTCGCCCTCACGCGGTGGCCTCACGTCGGGTGACCGGACAATTCCCCGGTCCGATCACCCGAAGCCTCGGTTAGGGCGGCATCAGGCGCAGGTATTCGCGCCTGCGCCGCCCCGGCCGCTGGCGGCGGCCCGGGGCGCGGGAATCCTCCCTTGCCCGTTCCGCCGCTTCCTTCTGCGAGATGACAGCCTCGCAGAAGGCGGCGACCGCGTCCCAGTTCCTGATGCTGTCGACCATCGCCCTCGCGACGGCCGGCAGCGTCAGGTCGGCACCGATGACAGCGACGAGGTCACGGCGCTGCCGCTCCCATCCCGGACACACCTCCAGCGTGTGTTGCGCCGTGTCCTCGTCACTCCTGCAGTGGTGGCAGGCCGGAGTCCACTCCCTATACACGACCCTGTGCAGGTACAACCTGAAACACCCGTGCCCCGTCAATACCTGCACCAGCCGAAAGGTGAGGACTCCGTGCCGCCGCTCCATCCACTCTATCAATACGGGCCGGAGGGCCTCAACGGTCTCCACACCGTGCCTAGGCCTCTCCAGCCGCGTAGCCCAACGGGCGATGACGTCTCGGCGGGCATCCACGCGCCAGGTGGCTATCTCGCTCAACGATGGGGAGCCACCTTCCTCGCGCGCTGTGATAACCCGCCGGTAGAGGTCGGAGAGCATCTCCGCCTCTAGGTCCCACGGGGGTGTCCCGGCCAACAGGCACGCCGCCTCTGTCGACACCGTGCGGTACCCGCGAATGGCTCTGACCGCCATGGCTCTCTGTGGCCTCCACAGAACCGCCCTGAGCTGGGCGTTCAGAGCCCTCGCCCACACGGGTGCGCCGTACATGGCCATCGAGCGGATGACCCCCGCATACAGCCGTCGGCCCTCGAAACTGGGTCCGCCCACGTTCGGCATGAGTCGAGAAAGGGCGGACGCCGCGCCGACAAGCCGGGGAGCAATCTGTCGGAAATGCTCCCGGAACCACCATCGCCCGTCGAGCACCAGACCCAAGTACCTCATATGGGCCTGGATGCTGATGTGGATGGAGTTTACCACTATCGAGGCGCCGATGGGTAGCCTCACACGGGGCCCGTGGAAAAGTAGGGCCTCCGTCTTGTTTAGGGCCACCCTGAGCCCCAGCGCCTCGATCCGCCTGACCATCTCCTCGGTGCCGAGAGTGGCCAGGCTCGCCGCCTCTTCGAGTGTCCTGCCCCGGGCTGTGACGAGCGTGTCGTCAGCGTAGCACACCAAGCTCAGCCCGGGGGGGAGACTCCCTCTCAACGCCCAGTCGTACCCGATGTCCCACAGGGTCGGCCCCAGAACCGACCCCTGTGGAACGCCGCACGATACACGGAAACACTCCCCCACACGCAAAATTTATAGTTACAAACATAAAATCAACGAACACCCAGAAACTAAACAATCTTTTTTAGATCACGTAAAGTATTATCATGAGTAGAAATCGAACCCGCGACACTAGGAACGGTCTTATATTGACCATTACGTCTATCTGAGCTATCAACCTTTATTACAACGTTTGTTAATATTGTCAAAATTTCAATTAAATTGGCAACACTTATCTACGTGTTTAGTTAAGGCAAGTCATTATATTTAATAAATTTTATTTATAATAATTCTCCTGACATTATGTTGAATACATCAATTAATTACGGACATAATATGTGTTTTTTTTTGTGTGGTTACGGAGAGAGAATACAATTCATTATCCCCCTTATCTTACCCGTGAGTCATCGTAAGAGACGACTGAGGGATATAAAAAGTATATAACATATAAAAACCCGATTACGAGCGAAAAATGATTGTTATAAGTGGGATTCGAACTCACACCTATTGGAAAATAGTTCACGGTGGTGTAAGTGGCAGCGCGATTGGAACGGATATCCAACAGGTGTGGGTTCGAATCCCACTTGTGACAACAATTTTTCGCTCGTAATTAGGTTTTTATAAATAATCAAGCATATTAAATGCAAAATTTCAGTAATTTAAATATACGCATATAACATCTATTCGAGAGAAGGTAAACTTAAAAGGACAAGAGTAGCAAAATGATGGCGATCCCGTTTTATAATAGTAAATATATACGATATAATTATTTTTTTTCTCTTTTTGCGTTGGGCTATGGATGTGGTCGCGCTCCGCCAAATCGGTCCGGGGGACGGAAGATATGGTACGCAACACCACAGACCCACCGTACAAGGACTACTCTCTTCGCTGTGCGAGCGGGCCACCGGTACCCGATCTTAGTCTTCGGTGGCCACGATATAAATAACTACAAATCATTTTATGAATTGAGCTTTACATAATAAAGATGATTCTTAATAGTCTCTCCAATTCTTTATAGAATGCTCATTAATAGCGTCTATGTATCACATAAGCGATAAATTACTGTCAATTCTAATTAAATCTGTTAGTCTATTATATCTTGAGATATAAACGTAATGAACATATTTAAATGCAATTTAGCGTATTCTATCGCGTCTGTATTTGATTTTTAATTTCGATGAATCGGTAAAAAATATTTTATTTCAAATGTATACTCGCGTGAACATCAAAAGTATTATGCAATTTTGCGTATTTGTAAGTCAAGTTTTGTTTTCTTAAAAGCTACTTCTACAGTAAGATTCGATTTTTTTATTGCCTATGGTGGCAAACGAGCAACCAGCACACCTGATTGTAAGTGTCACTGCTTCCCATAGAACTTTGCAATACCAAGGGTATATAGCTTAGGCCGCTGTCTACCAATAAAATCCCCAAACCCACCCAGTTGGGCTTCCGGCTCTCTCGCTCACCAAACGAAGCGCAATAGCACATTGCCATTACTCGGACGTCGATCTTCTGCGAGAGTGTGGATCGGCCCGCGGTTGTAGACAGAAAACTGTGGTTAGCGTACTGTGACAGCGTGATCCTACCACTATTGAATAATAAGTTAGGAAGAATTATATGCATAGAACGCTGTGTCAAATAATACCATAAATGAGAGTGCAAAGCTTTCTGGTTTAAGACCTTATTTCCTTAAACATAGATATCTATGTCTTATAAATTGTTATGTTATATAAATATAAAGTAACAAAAATATAATTTGAGTAAGACTGGTGATTTAAAATAACTATTCCATTGTATTAGAGTAAAATAAAAAAAAAAGGGTGAAACGAAAAAAGAAATAAGTCGAAGGTTGGGATGATTTAAAAATGATGTCATCGATCTGTTTGTATTTTTAACGTGAATTGACTGCATGGTTAGTGTACTGTTTAAGATATGAATCTACCGTGTAGTAGGTTCGATTCCCACGATACGGTAGATCGGTATTTTAACTACTTCTTTACTTCACAAATAGTTATTGTGAGTTTGGTTGCAATTTGAGTTTAGGTATAATTTGTGTCTGTGGAATCTATACTTCTAAAATGCCCCACATTACAAGGATTATTTCCTTAGTGCAAGATGTTATTAAAAAAAATAAATACGAAACCGTGCTGTATAGTTGGTAATATTTATTTTTAGCATGCTCCCATCAAAAGTTTTACGTCTTGTAATACAAGTGTCGATGTATAAGCGTGAATGGTACACACCTTGCACTTTCCCCATGATCTCACGCCTCGACCGGTAATGCAAGTAATCACTTGTATTCGCCTCAAGATATATATTGTGAAGCTTGATGGACCACACATGTAACTATATTTTATACATCAATAATTGACCACAGATAATATAAAACGTGGATGTGAAATTTTACATTTTAATTTAGCGTTGTTTTATGTTTAAACTATTAATTTCATTTTTGATAACATATGCCTGTGGTAGGTGAATGATACGCTTTCTGTGTGATGACGGAATATGAATACAATTCGCCATTCCTTATCTTGTCTGTGGCTGTCTTGGTGAATCAAATCAAATCAAATCAAATCATTTATTTTGCATAAGCCCCATAGGGGCACTTACATATTGTCAATTTTACATTGTTTTTTTTTTAATTAAATTTAATTAATCTACCACCGGATCGGAAAGCAGCCACATACTGAGAAGATCCGGCAAGAAACTCAGTGGGCTCGTCATTTTTTTTTATTATATTTTTTCACAAAAGAGTTTGGTTACATGTTTAATTTATGTTAGCTCCAGTGATATGCCCTTCGAGTAAAGATTCATTTTTAAAATTTTGTATATAATACAAAATTAAACTAAGAATATTTATAAAACAAAAAAGAAAGAAAAATGGCTGGACCAGATCCCACAAGCGGCACCCGATCACGAGTTAACTATTAGAGCAGCCATCACGCCCCTCAACCACATTGGAGGGAAGGGAGAGACCCGCTCCACGTAGCTACCGCAAGCAGAGACCTTTTCAGTGAGCATGACCACACCATAATCTATACCATTAAGGGGTATAATATACATATAACATCTATGTAAGACAAGGAAAACTCGAACTGAAAGACTTGAGCCTATTAATCGGACTTGTATAAGCTGATATAATACGCAAAAAGGACATAGTTGTCTTTATATAGAAAATAAATATTTTCTATTTTGGTTTATAAAAAAATATATATTTCTTAGCCATTTATACTACGCCCAAATAGCCCGGTGTGGTTACAGGGACGGCGTGCAGTCCTATGACATGCCGTACCTATCTTACTTACTAACACTTAGGTGGACCACCAGAACTGAGTCCTTGTTTTCGACCGTAACTTAGCAACTCTGAATCTACTAAGTCCTGTTTAAAAAAATTCTCACGAAAAAAAAAATTAAAATGAATAATATAAGCTATAAAATAGTTTTATTTCATAAATAGTAATGTTTTCAACATATAGCAATAATAACTAAATATATATAGCTGTTAGTTATATGTTTTTGCTTAACAAACAAAATAATCATTACATATGTACATTTGCAAGTAATAATAAAATGACCTAAATCATGCGACAATTTCTCATGACATCGCATTTGTCACACGGCCAAGACCTTGGCCATTGTAGTCAAGGACGACAATCACATTCGCCGGAAGTATTGCCGGAACAGCCCCATCACGCTGACAGCATCCGTGATATAAACCGCCATAATATCCGCGGTAATTGCTGAAACAGCGGGCCTAACTACTTCACTGTGCTGTCAACATACCGATTAACATTTGATAATAATATAATCGATCCATTTTTAATACTATTTACTAGTTATAGTTTAAAATATCATCTAAATAACATATTTTCTTATGTTTCAATTTTAATTTACCGTTTATTTTACTTTTATTTTAAATGTTTTATATTAATAAAAAATCATAGCCAGAATGATTTCTAATGTTTACGCGCGTATTATACATTTGAAATAAAACTAGTTTTATGGATTCTATCGCGTTTGTATTGTGTGGGAGGACTGTCCTCTCGTGACCATGATCACTGTAAAGTATTCGAAACGTCTGACAATTAAAAATCAAATACAAACGCGATAGAATCCGTGAAAGTAGTTTTATTTCAAACATAGAGCCAGAAACAATTTTAACATTTTATAGCATTTTCATCTGAGTGATGAGGGAGTAAGAATACCATTCATACCCCTTTCCAATCCGTGGGTGTGGTAAAAGCCATTATATGTAGATAACATGCATATACATATGTGATAAGGAGAACTTGAAATTAACACTTATACTAAACCGTCTCACCAGTTTGGTATAGTGAGTTAATTGCCCTCCTATTGAGGACTCCTCCACATTCATGTGTTTTACACGCTTTATAGAGTAGTTACAACTAAGGGACGTTAGCAAATAATATCAATGCAATTGAAAGCAAACTTCAAATAAAACTCCAAAGCAATCGTTTGATCAGCGTGGTATATTAGATCAATTTCCCTCTCACTATGAAGGAGGCTTGAGCTCAGTAGTAGGATAGGAGGATACAGAAGCTAAGATACTGAGAGTACTTAAGAAGTTAGATAAGCGAAGCATTTTAGTTTTACTTACCATATTGGTACAAAATTGTGAGACTACTAAAAGCACATTATTTCTGTAACTTCTTAATTATAATGTGGTAATAAATTTTAGTTACTGTAACGTATTGTATGATTATTGTAAATGTTTAATTGTAAAGTTTTGAAATAAGGATTATTTCATAAGCGGTTTCAATATTGAACATAAATTTATTGAATTTTATTAAGCAGTTAGCAAAATTACTTACGTTTTACGTATAAATATCGTGATTGTTCGTACATTGATTTTTGTATTTTGTAATATAAGTTTAAATGAGTTTTGTAAACGGTGTAAGATGTAGGAATTTAATATTAAAAGATTGTAATGTGACAAAAAATCTTATGGTAAAAAAGCAGTACTCGTTTATATTAAGCCGGATGCCGAACCGGTGTATATAAAGATCTTCAATACAAGTATCGTACATAATGTCTTTTATAATATCTTCAAAATAAGACGTATAAAGATATACATACATATGTATGTATGTATATCTTTATACGTCTTATTTTGAAGACATACATAGCATCACTCTTGCAGGGTAGGCAGAGAGAACAGAGTGCCAGAGAACTCTATCCTTGCATACTTCACCCGCTTCCTCAACATTCATAATTCTCCTTATACACGCTCGCCGGTTTCGGAGACTCTTATTTTTTTTTATAAAGGTATATATGATGTTAAAACGTTCTCTATTTTTTCTTATGAAAATAATTTATACACTTATTTAATAAATTCACAAATGCTACCATCCCGGGATAATATTATAGAAAATTACGATTTTTTTTAAATGTTTAATATTTGATTGTAACCCTATATACATAAATCTTAAAACTTATCTTAAGATATTTCCTTAAAATTTCAATAAAAAAATATTTTTCAAATTATTCATAAAAGTCCTTCAGATTCAGAAAAAGACACTTTTTAACCTATTGTTTCAGATAGATAGGTTGAACCTTTAACAATGGTGTTATTTGCTTGAATCCATTTAGTCACATTTGAAAGGAAGAGCTTATCAATCGTATTCTTATTCCGTTGACACACGGACTCTAAGATCAATTTTTTTTTATTTCAAATTAATAAAATAATGAATTCGTATGAAATTAATTTACAATTTTACGTCAAGTTACCGTGGTACTAGTTACTTGCTACCAAGCCAAACAGTTGAATTCATGAAAGAAGAGCTATTTTCTAAATTAATGCAAATTAAGTTTAAAATTTAGATAAAGATTAAAATCAGACTCAATTTAAAAGATGGCATACTATAATAGTATACATAACATATAACTCTCGTAGTGAATCATGATGACCTTTGAATGCCATCTATATCATGATTCAATCTACAATTCACAAATAAATTAATAATAATCACAGCGCAATTTTGCAAATCTACTAAAATTCACAGATTTAGTTATAATTATTGTAACTGACTTAAGACGAGACGTAAGTTATAAAGTGTTTGTTAATTATGATCTCGCACACTCGCCATCAAGAACCATCAATCTATTTCTTACATAAACTTTGGTTACATAACAGAAAACTACCAAATGCATATTTAACACTCGATTAACTCCGTAACATAATATATAACAATTTATTTAAATATTTATTTAATAGTTAAATGCATATCTATTTTAGCATACTCCTAAAATAACTGAGTCATAACTTTATTTATTATAATGCCTCTATTTCGTTAAATCTTAATATGCGAGTAAAACTAAGCATCTTGCATCTGTTATTATTATATTTATTTTAAACAAAATGTAAAGGTATTTTCCGTGTGGTGACGGAGTAAGAATATAATTCACCAACCCCTATCTTACCCGTGGATGATCGTACGAGACGACTAAGGGATATAAAATGCATATAACATCTATACGAGAGAAGTAAAACTCGAA
Organism: Lymantria monacha; assembly: GCA_905163515.2. Taxonomy (NCBI): domain Eukaryota; kingdom Metazoa; phylum Arthropoda; class Insecta; order Lepidoptera; family Erebidae; genus Lymantria; species Lymantria monacha. Next base: position 9,952,119 of record LR991082.1, read on the forward strand.
ACGAAACCTTATACCAACACGTCTGACCAGCGTGTTATAGTATGTCAATTACCCTCCCATTACGGAGGAGGTTCGAGCCCAACAGTGGGACATATATGAGCTGAGATGATGATGATGAAAGATATTGTAGCGTATAATGAATACAATAGTGACCCATCTTTGTGTGTCAAAATATGGTGTGAGATAAGATTATATAAAACGCTTCGCTTCGATTTAGGATTTATATTATAAGTACATATATTATACCTATGTATCACCTGGAAGTTTGCTGTTTGGTAGCGGCTATGAATACTACCAACCCTTACTTTACTCGTGGATGTCGTAAAAGACGACTAAGAGCCTGTAACAACCTGTGCCAACTCCATCTAATGCCGTTTGGTCAACAATTACATTCCCAAGGAGAGTTGATGTCTGGTAGGCGACCGGTCATAAAACTATTGAACAACTTTTACAATATGTACTATGAAATAAGAGTCCATATTGTATCGACCCCAAGTAATTGGGATAAAAATAGAAGAATGATGTACCACCTGGAGGTAATTATTGGAATTATTAGAATAGTGAGAATCCCATCCAAAATTCATTAATCGTATATAGAAATAAACAGCGGGGAGAGATTCTGTTTTATATTTTTTACTATGTAAATAATCATTAAATTTTGAGAAATAATACTTCGATTGGGCCACTCTGTACGGTAAGGCAAACTATATTCTCTTTTGATAAAATTCGAACAATTAGGACATCATATACGATGTTTCATAAAGTAACAATATTCCTCTAAGACTCTAGACTACGACGAGTCAAAAGTAAAACTTTTGACTCTAGACTTTTTACCCTACTTTTGATTCTAGACTTTTATTCACAAGATTATTAAAACAATAATCACTACATTGTGCTTGTCAATAATTGATTGTAAAAGACGACTCACGGATACAAGCAGCTAATATAGATATTACCCGTGTGGCGACGGGAATAGAATACAAAGGTCGTCACCCCTTACTTGCTCGTGGGAGTCGTAAAAATCGGCTAAGGGTCTCACCGGGAGATTGGGCAGCGGCTATCTCCCGGGTAACTTAATAACATCTACCGCGATCGCCAATCCGCTCGCCAAGCGTGGCGATTATGGCATTATTACCCCCCCAAAATAAATATGGATGCACAAAAAGTCACGGCCCCCAGTCACGGCAGTTCCGCTGTTCCACGGGCTCATTTTGGTAGCGGGCCTGTTGGTGGCGGGGCAGGGGGTGCTAGGAATCTCCGGCCGCGATCCGGCTACCAAAAAAATCGACCCTTGGCCCTGGTAACACACAACGTTCGGACGCTTAGGACCGACGAGAGGGTCATCGAACTGGATGAGGAATTGAGCAAAATCCGATGGGACATTGTAGGATTATCAGAAGTGCGAAGAGAGGGGGAGGGCACGATAATCCTCCGGTCTGGAAATTTGCTCTTCTACCGGGAGGGAGATCACCCATCCCAAGGCGGTGTAGGGTTTATCGTTCGTAAGTCTCTCGTAGAGAACGTGGAGAGGATCGAAAGTGTGTCAACAAGGGTAGCGTACCTTATACTCAGAATTACCAAACGGTATTCGTTGAAGGTCATACAGGTTTACGCACCGACTTCGACATACTCCGACGACGTAGTGGAGGCCTTATACGAGGATATCTCGAAAGCCATCCACACGTCCAAAACCCACTTCACGGTAGTTATGGGAGACTTCAACGCAAAACTAGGCAAAAGGACAGACGATGAGTTGAGAGTGGGACAATATGGATTTGGACAGAGAAACCAAAGGGGCCAAAAACTGGCCGACTTTTTGGAGAAGGAAGGCCTCTTCATGATGAATTCCTTCTTCAAGAAACGGCCACAAAGGAAGTGGACCTGGATTAGCCCTGATGGATCCACTAAAAATGAGATAGACTTCATCTTGACGGACAAACGACAAATATTCAATGATGTCTCTGTGATCAGCAGGATTAAAACTGGGAGTGATCACCGGATGGTTCGAGGCACATTGAATCTTCGTACGAAAGTCGAGCGGTCCCGCTTGATGAAGTCTACACTCCGACCTACACCTGTCCAATACCAGAACCCCGATAGCTTTCAACTCGAATTACATAATCGCTTCCAATGCCTGGAAGAGTGCGAATCTTCGAACGATATGAACAACAGGTTCGTGGAAACTGTCCACGCGGTCGGGTCAAAATTCTTTAGGGCCCGTCGCGCTACTAGAACAAAAAAGCTTTCTGACCAGACTCTTCAACTCATGGAGAGGAGAAAGGAAATGACGATACAGTCTTCAGCCGATTGGTCCGAACTCAGGCAGCTTAATAGACAAATCTCTAAATCTATGCGACGCGATATTCGCCGATTCAATACACTGCGTATTGAAGAGGCGATAGAGCGAAATCGAGGCTCCAAAGTGTTCGCACGAGATTTGTCTATCGGGCAGAGCCAAATGACTAAGCTGAAGACCGATAACGGTACTCTCATTTCATCCCAGAGTGAGATCTTGGGAGAGGTCGAAAGGTTCTATGGGCAGTTGTACAAATCATCCCTGAATCCTGTTGTCAGCTTGGTCCAAGACCCCAGATCCAAGCTAACTCGGCACTATACCGAAGAAATCCCGGACGTCAGCTTGTACGAGATCAGAATGGCTCTAAAACAATTAAAGAACGGAAAGGCACCGGGAGATGACGGAATTACCACAGAGCTCCTGAGGGCAGGCGGCAAGCCAGTTTTAAAAGCCCTACAGAAGCTGTTTAATTCTGTCATTCTCGGGGGCGACGTTCCAGAGTCGTGGACCAGGAGTGTGGTGGTGCTGTTTTTCAAGAAGGGCGATAAAACGCTCTTAAAGAATTACAGACCTATCTCACTCCTGAGCCACGTGTACAAATTGTTTTCAAGAGTCATTACGAACCGACTCGCGCGCAAGCTAGATGACTTCCAGCCGCCCGAACAAGCCGGTTTCCGAAAAGGTTATAGTACCATAGACCACATCCACACGCTACGCCAGATTATACAGAAGACCGAGGAGTATAATCGGCCTCTGTGTCTAGCGTTTGTGGACTATGAGAAAGCCTTTGATTCTGTCGAAACTTGGGCAGTGCTGCAGTCCCTTCAGAGGTGCCAAATTGACTATCGATATATCGAAGTGCTGAAGTGTTTGTATAAAGACGCTACTATGTCAGTCCGTATCCAGGATAAGAGTACGAAACCGATCCAGCTGCAGAAAGGCGTGAGACAGGGAGACGTTATCTCTCCGAAACTGTTCACCACTGCGCTGGAAGATGTCTTCAAGCTCTTAGACTGGACCGGACTCGGCATCAACATCAATGGCGAATACATCACTCACCTTCGATTCGCAGATGATATCGTAGTCATGGCAGAATCCCTGGAGGACCTTGGCACCATGCTCAATGACCTCAGCAAGGTCTCCCAACTAGTAGGGCTGAAAATGAACATGGACAAGACGAAAATCATGTCTAATGCCCATGTCATTTCTGTACCGGTCCTGGTTGGGAATGCGATTCTCGAAGTTGTCGATCACTATGTTTACCTAGGACAAACAGTCCAATTAGGTAGATCCAATTTCGAGAAAGAGGTCAGCCGACGAATCCAACTCGGCTGGGCAGCGTTCGGGAAACTTAGGAGGATCTTCTCGTCTAATATTCCGCAGTGTCTGAAAACAAAGGTTTATAACCAGTGTGTGTTACCAGCGATGACTTACGGCACTGAAACGTGGTCTCTAAATGTCGGCCTCATAAAAAGGCTCAAAGTCGCTCAGCGTGCTATGGAGAGGGCTATGCTCGGTATTTCTCTACGTGACAAAATCCGAAATACGGAAATCCGTAGAAGAACGGGTGTAACCGACATAGCCCGAAGAATTAGCACGTTGAAGTGGCAATGGGCAGGCCACATCGCTCGACGAACCGACAACCGTTGGGGAAAAAAAGGTTCTCGAGTGGCGACCACGAATCGGACGACGCAGCGTAGGACGACCCCCCACTCGGTGGACTGATGACCTCATCAAGGTCGCAGGAAACCATTGGATGCAGGTGGCACAGGACCGTTATAGATGGCATTCTCGTGGGGAGGCCTATGTCCAACAGTGGACGTTTACGGGCTGATGGATGGATGGATGGAATATAGATATAATGTAAGGAAAATTTTAAATAAAGGTCTATACTAGCTCGTATACGTATAAGTGAGATGATGATTCACAATAATGTATTATATTCTTAAATAAAATCTTTATCATTGTCAACGCCTCAAAGATATGACATCTTGACATTTACTTTGATGTAAGAATAATATTAAACCGGTGATGATATGCTTAGAGTTTTTAAATAAACTGGTATTTATATTGGTCTAAAATCTGACTTAAATTTGCTTACTTAAATATATTACTGAAATCTGACTTAAGTATTAAAAATAAACAAAAAGTGTGCGAACAAGGAACAAACTTGCATGTGCCGATTCGTTTATTATGCATTTTCTCTCTCCCAAAGCTCTGCTCTAAGCTAATTCTAGTCGACAATTATTTGCTGATAGCAAAATATAACATAGTAGTTTTAAAGATATTATATATATATATATATATATATATATATATATATATATATATATATATATATATATATATATATGTCACGCGCCGCTTCTTCTGTCACCCCGGACCGATTTGGCAGGGCGAGACGCATCCATAGCCCCCTAGCCCACCCCAAAAAGAAAAGGTATTCTATATATGTATGTGTAAATATTTGATATAAAACTATCTTTAAAGATTTTTAAATTAATTTTTCGGAGCTATTGTATTTAGCTTTTAATTGGCCGACCGTTTCGAACACTTTACAACGTTCAATCCTCCTATTACCACGAATCCTGTAAAGTATTCGAAACGGTTTTTTCAAACATTAGTGAAATTTTTACATGTACAATGTATGTAAATATTTTATTATTCTACATACTATTAATTAATCTTTATTAAACCATTTTCATTAATTTATATTAATATACATATATACATACATATACATATCATCACGCCATATCCCTTGCAGGGTAGGCAGAGAGAACGGAGTGCCAAAGAACTCTATCCTTGCCTATTTCACTCGCTTCTTCAAAATTCATAATTCTCTTCATACATGCTCGCCGGTTTCGGAGACTCTTGACTCCACTTACCTCCAGTACGTGACCAATCTGGTCTAGGTAGGTTAGTCTCGGTCTCCCCCGGTACCTACATCCTACCACTTTCGCATTGTATATCTTCTTAACCAGACGTTCGTTCGGCATTCTTTCCACATGTCCGAACCATAGGAGCATTTCCTTTCGCATCTTTACACCAATACTCTCTTTCATACCTACTTGCTCTCTTACGTATTAAAATAAACTTTAAGTATCTACCCAAAGCCTAACTATAATGAGGTTAAGCTCTCGTTCTCTAATACATATTATTGTTAAATATTTAAGAATATATGTATACAATTATAGGTAGTTCTGTGTATATAAGTAAAGAGTAACTCACCAAGACAAAACAGTCGGGTTGTAAAGCGTTGTCCAATGTATACACAAAACACACTATAGTCGATATTCACAGAGTTACTATCACAGCAATTATAACGGTACACTTAACATTACACAGTCAGCTACAATTTTCAATTTCCTTTGAGTTCTGAAACAATGAAAGAACATAAATTAACAAAATGGCAATATTATCAACACTATTCAAAAATCATTAATCATTTTTTACTCAAAAGCTTCCATATAGAGTTACCGTTAATTCATGGCTGTTCGCATAACCAAAGCAATATAAAAAAAACAATCAAGCAACTTCAATTATATTGGTTTAAGAATAGAAGGATCGTCATTAATTATTCTTCTGCCTTTATATGCGGTAATCTATGTCAATATAATTATTAAATAAAACAAAACGCAACATAAAACAGTATACTAGAAGGCAACATATAACATTAGATCCGAATGTACTAGGAGAAATTGGACCAAATTGATTTGTTCCGACTAATATTTTAATTACAAGAATTTGGTTTTATGGTCAAAATATATAATTTGCAGCATGATAATAGTAAATATTGTATTTAACAAACTACCAATTGTTCCTTATACAAAGTACTTGTATGTATTTTCTAGCCATGATTTTGCCCTACCAAAAAACTTAAGAACAATAATGAGCCATCACGGGACTGATCCCACCACACATTCCAGAATGAAATACAGAAATTATTTTGTAGAAATAATACACACATACATACATACATATCATCACGCCATATCCCTTGCAGGGTAGGCAGAGAGAACAGAGTGCCAGAGAACTCTATCTCTGCATACTTCACTCGCTTCCTCAACATTCATAATTCTCTTCATACACGCTCGCCGGTTTCGGAGACTCTTGACTCCACCTTCCTTCAGTACATGACCGATCTGGTCTAGGTAGGTTAGTCTCGGTCTCCCTCGGTACCTACATCCTTCCACTTTCGCATTGTATATCTTCTTAACCAGGCGTTCGTTCGGCATTCTTTCCACATGTCCGAACCATCGGAGCATTCCCTTTCGCATCTTTACACCAATACTCTCTTTCATACCTACTCGCTCTCTTACGTCGTCGTTACGAATGCGGTCGGTCAGCCTAACTCCACAGATTTTCCGCAGAGATCGCATTTCGACCGCATTAATTTTACTATCATACTCTTTTCTGCATACCCAACTCTCGCTTCCATACAGTAATGTTGGGACAAGCACTGCGTTATGTATTGCTACACGTGCCTTCTGGCTGAGGTGGTGGCTGCCGAGAAGTTGCCCCAACGCTCCGTTCACTCTATTTCCCGCATTCACTCTTCGCTCTATATCAGTGGTGTACCTTCCATCTCGGCTAAATCCACATCCAAGATATACAAATTCATCCACTTGCTCTAGTACATCATTACCTATTGTTACTCTTACATCTGTTCTAGTTTTATCTCTTTCAAAGACCATTATTTTGGTTTTGCTCACATTCACACGTAGACCCCTTTTCTAACAATCTTCTGTCAGCGAAAAATGGTTATTACCAAAGTTGTTTGAAATTGAATTTCCTACAACTTCTGTCCTTATCAATTTTTTCATAGGATCGATATTTTTCGATTAACATCCGAAAGGAGGGGGTGGAATTTTTGTTTGTCGAATAACTTGTTTATTATTAATTTTATACGAAAAATTTTCATTACCAAAGTTGTTTGAAATTAAATATCCTCCAATTTTTGCCCTTATAATTTTTTTCGTAGGATCGATATTTTTCGATTAACATCCAAAAGGAGGGGGTGGAATTGTATTAGCGCATTATCACTTGCATTATCATTGAAATTTGCATTTTTTTAAAATAAATTTTTGTTTCGAAAGAGTGGTCGTGTGGTAGCGACATTAATTTTAATTTTTTTATTATTAATATATTTATTATTATATATTTAATTTAAATATATATTATTATACATTAATTTTTAATTTATTTATTATTATATATTTATTTATATTATATATTTATTTATTATTAATTTATTTATTAATTATTATTAATTTAATAATTTAATTAAACAAGTAATTTCAAACAACTTTGGTAATGATAACTTTTCATGTAAAATTAATAATAAATGAGTTTTTCGACAAACAAAAATTTCACCCCCTCCTTTCGGATGTTAATCGAAAAATATCGATCCTATGAAAAAAATGATAAGGACAGAAATTGTAGGAAATTCAATTTCAAACAACTTTGGTAATAACTATTTTTCGCGTGAAATTGCAAAAAAACGTGAACGCAATAATAAAATTTCACCCCCACCTCTCTTTTCTGGCGTATATCGAAAAATATCGATTCTACAGAAAAATTTATAAGAACAAAAATTGTTGGAAATTTACTTTCGAACAACTTTGGTAATGACCACCAATAAATTTTCGTGTAAAATTGAAAAAAAAATAAGACTTATTCAATAAACAAAAAATCACACTTTCTTTTCGGGTGTGAATCGAAATATATCGATCCTACGGAAAAAATGATAAGAACAAAAATTATAGGCAATTTAATTCTAAACAACTTTGGTAATAACCATTTTTCGTATAAAATTGAAAATAAATGAGTTATTTAAAAAAACAAAAAACCATCCTTAAAATCAAGATGGCGGAAAATCCAAGACAGTGGGAATTCGAAAACCGAAATGTAGACTCCCAGTGACCCCCTCTAACGAATTCCGAAGAAAAATTCTACTTATATTTTTTCTTGGGTTTGGTCCGTTTTTCGTCTAATTCTATTGGGCTAGTGGCGCCACGTCCCCACTAAGCTGCGCTGACCCTGCATTAAACGTTTCACATCAAAACACATAAGCACTCTATAAGAATCTTATTTTTCGAAAGATGCCTGCTCTGTGATTAGTTTTAAGGATCATTATTATATATTCGCGTTATATATTTTTACTATTTTGATCTTTAATAAAAGCAGAAACTAGTAAATACAGAAGGATTTAAAGCAAACACAATATTGGTAGTTTACATAACATGTGGAAAAACCAGCTCGTAAACTGTTTACAATGACATCAAGTTCTCACTTGGATGGCAAAGGCATAAATCTTTCTGCCAATATTGTCACTTTGTTAACCAGTCTTGCTTACGGCCTCGATTGTATTTATAATCTGTTAGAACTATCAAGTTATGAATAAGTGTTTAAATAAATTAATAAATAATTTTTAATATAGATTATAATGGTCATTTTAGTGTGGCAATTTACTAAAAACCGGCGCAAAAATTAATCTCCCTAATAAATTAATCCCACAGCATTTGAAGATTGCAAAGCCGTAGTAGTTTACTATAATAATGCAAGGGTTATGAGTAGGTTATATTAAAGGAGAAACCTCTAAACTCCACAGGTGGTTTGAAGTGAACTAATTATAGTTTGATGATCTTATTTTTTTTATTTATTACTAGTACAAAAGAAAGTTACAATGCTATAAAATTAACGACATTTAAAACCAATAAGGTTTGTAAACCTTAGTGGTTTTAGATGTCAGTAAAATATTAGATGTGCCAATGTTGTAAGAAATAATCCAGTTGATACGACAAAGGTGGTGTACCCTGGGTGCGGGCGACAGTCCCCCAGATCCCTCTGTCGAATTGTCGCCCGTAGCGAATCTCTGGCGCGAGGGGGGGTTCCCCAGCGATGGGTTGAGCCCCAATTCGCTCCTGACCCTCTATTTGTAGAGGGTACAGGACGCGAAATTTCGGACGGGCCCGGTCACTCATTGATTTGAGGGCTGGGCAGGCTTATGCCACCGCCGACATATCGTAAACCTGATATCTTGCTTCAAGACAAGTTGTCGTGAGGCGTAGTATCAGGAGCGAGGGTCTTGGCTTAACCGCCCGGACCGCGAGGAAGACAACCTCTATAAAGAGTTCGAATCAACATTCGAATTCGGAAATCACCCAGAATCTTAAGTTCTGGCGTGCGGCGAGAAGATGCATGGCAGATGGGTTGTTCTGTCGTTAGCACGCTCCAGCCAGGGTACCGGCCGACCCCCTGGTTGGTAAATGTAGGCTTGCCCGGGTACAGGGATCTCTGCCCGGGTCGACGGTTTTTCTCCCATGCTCGTGGGAATTGATATGGATTTGCCTATTTTACTCTCAAAAGACGGGGATCCTACGGATTCCCACTCTACGGCCTTGCTAAGCCAACAGAAAACTGGCACAAACGACGCCTCGTCCTCAGGACTCGAGGCGTCCGCCGAGGGCCCGGCACCAACACAGGAGGCCCCAAAGACGAAGAGGCGTGGGAGACCCCCGAATAGGGGGAAGGCTTCCGGCGCCAAAAAGCGACAGGCGGAGCGGGAGGAGCGGCGGGCTCTCAGGGAGGCTGCCACCGCTGGACCCCAAGATGATGGCGGCGGATCTACTGCAGGGCCGTCAATGGACGAGGGCGACAGTAGTGTCGCAGAGCCGTCCAAAGATGAGGGCAGTGGATCTGCCGATAAAATGGACGAGTGCGGTAATTCCGCGGAGCCGTCCAAGGAGGTCGGTGCGATACTGACGGCAAGGGAGGAGGCCCTCCCCTCGAAGGTGCGAAAGCGCCCCCTGAACAGGGATGGCAGCTCGGGCGCCGATTCCGAGGGGAGTGTTGTCATCATGCCTCCTCCCAAGGTTCCGGCCTCTCGCAGAGGGCGAGGGGCCGTGGCGTCGGGTCGGGCGACCCACTCCCCAGCCGGCAGAGCAAGTGGAGGGGCGGAGGCTCGTAAGCGGGCCGACGACGAGGCGGCCGCCGCGAGGGTGCTGGAGGTGTTGTCCGGCATCCCTCCCACAGAAGTGGCGACCGCTGGCGCCCGCGCGAGCGGTGACGCCCTGGACATGGAGGCCCTGCAGGCCGAAAACGCCCGCCTAGGTGGCGAGGTGTCAGGCCTGCGGGCCCAGAACCGCCGCCTAGAATCGGAGCTGGGCGCGGTGAGGAGGGAAAACCGGATCCTCACCAAGGACGTGGCCGACCTAAAGGCGCAAATGGCGCGGCTTATGCCGCCTGCGCCACCTGCGTCGTCGGCCAATGCCGGCCGCCGAGACGTCGCCGCAGCCAAGCCGCCCCGAGGAGCTGGCAGGCCAGTGGTTCCCACCGCGCCGAAGAAGCCTCCGACCGCGGAGCGTGCGCCGCCGACCAACATCAGTGCCAGCACGCCAAATGTCGCCGTCGTGGAGCAGGCCCCGGCAGAGGTCCAGCCGGCAACACCGATCCCACTGCCTGCGGTGGGGGGCGTGTCGGACGAGGCCTTGCGCGCCATTATCGACACCGTCGGTAATATGGTAAATGCGCGCTTGGCCGTTCTGGAGGCAAGGCTGCCTCCGGAACCACGTGTTCGGCCGCCTCTCGCCGCGGACAAGCGGCCATATGCGGCACCAACCCCCGCCCCGCTACCCTGTCAGGGTGGCCGCGTGGGGGGGAGCTACGCCGCAGCCGCGGCTGGGCCCAAGCCCAAGGGGCCCGCTCCAAAGAGAAAGACGGCACCGGCTCCTGCCGGACCGCAGTCGTCGCCCGCACCGACACCGCCGGCGACGACCCGCGCACCCGCGACTGCGCCTTCCGCGCCTGGCACGCCCGCTGCGCCCGAACAGGGTTGGCAGGTGGCCGAGCGCAGCAGAAAGAGTCGCGGGCAGAGGAGGAGAGCGGCGGCCAAGCGCGCCGCTGAGGTCGTCGCCCCCCAGGCAGGAGCCGGAGGAGGCAGCAGCAGGTCGAAGAGGAAGAGGCCGCGCAAGGGGCTCCGGCCGCCGAAGACAGCCGCAGTGGTGATCACTGTGCTGCCTGAGGCGGCAGAAAGGGGCCTCAGCTATGAGGCCGTTCTGAGGAAAGCCCGGCAGGAGCTCGACGTCTCCGACATAGGAGGCGTCGAAGCCCGGACCCGCAAGGCCCGGACAGGGGCTCGGATTTTGGAGTTCCCTGGGGCCGAGGGCACCAGAACGGCCGATAGCGTGGCGTCGAAGCTGCGAGGTCTGTTCGCCGAGGAGGGTGGCGTCAAAATCGCCAGACCCGTAAAGTGCGCCGAAATGCGCATCGCGGGTTTGGATGACTCCGTGACGGTGGAAGACATCCGGGAGGCCATTGCCTCGAAAACCGGGTGTCCCATGGACACCGTCCGGGTTGGCGCCATCCGGCCCGGTCCGGGCGGCGTAGGTGCCGCCTGGGTGCAGTGCCCAGTGGAGTCGGTCAGGCAACTGGCCGACTCAGGCAGGCTCCTCGTGGGCTAGAGCTCAGCGCGAGTCACCGTGCTGGAGCACCGGCCTGCGAGGTGTTTCAAGTGCATGGCGGTCGGGCACACCCGGCCAACATGCACTAATTGCTTTGACTGCGGCGGACTCTGTTTCCGCTGCGGTCAGACTGGGCATATGGCGGCATCTTGCGCCGCCCCGCCCCACTGCCCCGCGTGTGCGGCGGGCAATAAGCCTGCCAAGCACCGCATGGGCTCTGGGGCGTGCAGACCTCCGGCTTCGGCTCCAAAGGGGCGGAGCGGCCCTTCGACTCCGGCCGCTCCCGCTCCTAGCGCGGCCCGATCGCCCGCCGCAAGCCAGGAGGTGATAATGGACACAGCCCATTAATGGCTGCCCAGTCCACTCACCTCCTGCAGGCCAACACCAACCACTCCGCCGGTGCGCAGGATCTCCTCCTGCAATCCATGGCGGAGTGGTCGATCGGTGCAGCCGTAGTCGCGGAACCGTACGTCGTGCCTGATCGCCCCAATTGGGTGGTCAGCCGGAACGGAACCGCGGCAATCGTCACCTCCACGCAGCGGCACTTCCCGTCCTTATCCCTCTTGGATAGGGGCGAGGAATTTGTCGCGGCGGATTGGGGAGGGGTCACACTGTACAGCGTTTACCTCTCCCCTAACAGGAGAATGGACGATTTCGGGGCCTCCCTCACCACCTTGGAGGCTTCGATACGGCGACTGGCACCGGGCCTCGTCCTGGTCCTGGGGGACTTCAACGCCAAATCCACGGCGTGGGGGTCCCCGATGACGGACGATCGCGGGCGGGCGATCGTGGAGTGGGCGGCGTCACTGGGCCTCTGTGTCCTAAACAGAGGCTCAGTGAACACGTGTGTGCGACAGCAGGGTGGGTCGATAGTGGACTTGTCGTTCGCTAGCCCCGCTGTCGCATCACGAGTGAGGAACTGGCGTGTCCTGGAGGAGGCGGAGACCCTGTCGGATCACCGTTACATCCGGATGGAGGTCTCCCCTCTCCGGGACCCCAGCAGGGGTCACAGGGCGGACCGAGCTCCCGCATTTCCGCGGTGGGCTGTGGGGCGGCTGGATAGGGACCTACTGGCGGAGGCGGCCATCGTGAACACGTGGCTGTCCTCACCACCCCTAGCGGACGGACTGGACGTTGAGGCTGTCCGCATCCGCAGTGCGTTAACGCAGGTCTGCGATGCGGCCATGCCCAGGGTGCGGCGTCTACCTCCGAGGCAGGGGGTCTACTGGTGGTCCCCAAGACTGGCGGACCTTCGTGCGGCGTGCATTAGTGCCCGAAGGTCCTACACCCGCAGTCGGCGGCGTCGCCGCGATGTTGAGCGGGAGGGCCAGCTGTACGAGGCGTACCGCAGTGCGCGTACTGCCTTTCGGCTGGCCATCCGGTCCGCCAAGGACGCGAGTTGGCAGGAGATGCTGGACGGTCTTGACCGTGACCCCTGGGGTCGCCCGTATCGCGCGTCGCTGAATAAGCTTCGCGCGCAGGGCCCCCCCCTCACCGAGACCCTCCAGCCCGACCTCCTTCGTAGAGTGGTCGAGGAGCTGTTCCCGCGGCAGTCGGAGCACACGCCCCCGGTCATGGCTTCGCCAGATCACGACCGGGAGGCCGTCGAGAGTGTTCCGCCCGTGACGGAGTCGGAAGTGGGGGCAGCCGTGGCGAAGATTCGTTCCGCCACCACGGCCCCCGGCCCGGACGGAATCCCAGTCCGGGTGTTGACGTTGCTCCTCGAGCATCTCGAACCTCGCCTCAGGCGACTGTTCAACGCCTGTCTGACGTCTGGACAGTTCCCTGAGTGCTGGAAGGAAGGGAGGTTGGTTCTCCTGCCAAAGCCGGGACGGCCCCCGGATTCGCCGTCGGCCTACAGGCCCATTGTGCTTCTGGACGATGTGGGTAAGCTGCTGGAGCGTGTCCTCGCTGCCCGCATCGTCCAGCACCTGGAAGAGGTGGGGCCCGATCTGTCGGACGCTCAATTTGGGTTTCGAAGGGGGCGTTCGACCATCGGGGCCCTGCTACGCCTGAGGCAGACGGCCGCGGAGGCTGTCGCCGGCAAAGGAGTGCTGTTGGCGGTGTCGTTGGACATCGCCAACGCCTTCAATAGTCTGCCATTCAGCTGCATCAGGGAGGCGCTCCGGTTCCACGGAGTGCCCCTGTACCTCAGGCGGCTGGTGGCAGACTATTTGGAGGGGCGCAGTGTTCTCTACGCGAGCCCCGCAGGGGACATTGTGCGGACGCCCATGTCGTGCGGTGTTCCGCAGGGGTCGGTTCTGGGGCCGACTCTGTGGGACATCGGTTACGACTGGGCGTTGAGAGGGAGTCTCCCCCCCGGGCTGAGCGTTATTTGCTATGCTGACGACACGCTCGTCACAGCCCGGGGCAGGACATTCGAAGAGGCGGCGAGCCTGGCCACTCTCGGCACCGAAGAGATGGTCAGGCGAATCGAGGCGCTGGGGCTCAGGGTGGCCCTAAACAAGACGGAGGCCCTTTTATTCCATGGGCCCCGTGTGAGGCTGCCCATCGGCGCCTCGTTAGTCGTCAACTCCATCCACATCAGTATCCAGGCCCATATGAGGTACTTGGGTCTGGTGCTCGACGGGCGATGGTGGTTCCGGGAGCATTTTCGTCAAATTGCTCCCCGGCTGGTCGGCGCGGCGTCCGCCCTTTCTCGGCTCATGCCGAACGTGGGCGGACCCAGTTTTCAGGGCCGACGGCTGTATGCGGGGGTGATCCGCTCAATGGCCATGTACGGCGCACCCGTGTGGGCGAGGGCTCTGAACGCCCAACTCAGGGCGGTTCTGTGGAGGCCACAGAGAGTCATGGCGGTCAGAGCCATTCGCGGGTACCGCACGGTGTCGACAGAGGCGGCGTGCCTACTGGCCGGGACACCCCCGTGGGACCTAGAGGCGGAGATGCTCTCCGACCTCTACCGGCGGGTTACCTCAATGCGCGAAGAGGGTGGCTCCCCATCGTTCAACGAGATAGCCACCTGGCGCGAGGACGCCCGCCGAGAAGTCATCGCCCGTTGGGCTACGCGGCTGGAGAGGCCTAGATACGGTGTTATTACCGTTGAGGCCCTCCGGCCCGTACTGATGGAGTGGATGGAGCGGCAGCACGGAGTCCTCTCTTTCCGGTTGGTGCAGGTCTTGTCGGGGCATGGTTGCTTCGGCAAGTACCTGCACACGGTCGTGCGGAGGGAGTGGACTCCGTCCTGCCACCATTGCAGTAGCGACGAGGACACGGCGCAACATACGCTCGAGGTATGTTCGGGCTGGGACGGGCAGCGCCGTGACCTCGTCGCTGTCATCGGTGCCGACCTGACGCTGCCGGCTGTTGCGCGAGCGATGGTCGACAGCGTCAGGAATTGGGACGCGGTCGCCGCCTTCTGCGAGGCTGTCATCTCGCAGAAGGAGGCGGCGGAACGGGCCCGGGAGGATTCCCGTGACCCGGACCGCCGCCCGCGGCCGGGACGGCGCAGGCGCGAGTACCTGCGCCTGATGCCGCCCTAACCGAGGCTTCGGGTGATCGGACCGGGGAATTGTCCGGTTACCCGACGTGAGGCCACCGCGTGAGGACGACGCCTCGACGGCGAAAGCTGTCGGGGCGTCGACAGGAGAGGGGCCCAAGAGGGCATACCGCCGAGCGGGCCACCGAAGACAAAGATCGGGTACCGGTGGCCCGCTCGTACGGCGAAGAAGAGGTGCTTGCAGGGTGGGTCAATGGGGTTGCGCGCCGCCTCTTCCGTCACCCCGGACCGATTTGGCGGGGTGCGACGTCCATAGCCCACCGCAAAAAAAAAAAAAAAAAAAAAGGTGATACGACAAAACGCTTCGATGTCGGTACATTTATAAAAACAGTGTATATAAATAATAAGGTCTAAATTTTTCGTTAAATTATTTACAATATAGTATAATTTTGTCATGATTTTGTAATTGTAAAATAAATTATGTATCAAATATAAGTATTTTAAAAAGATATAACGTTTATCACTTTTGCGATGTTTGTTGACATTATTCACTCGGTCAACGTGCTAGAATACTTCAGTATTGTGCTTATTCATTTTTTCATATGTATTTACCAACGAGATTGCAATTACTTGAGAAAATATTGTTTTAGGACGAGTACTTCATGTTATTTCATTTATTTTCTTTGAATTTAGCAGAACGTTTATAATTGTTGCATGACTCATGATAATAAAGAAAATATTTTGGCCTATACATCATGATATAACCTTAAGAAAGGAAGGTATAACGACCATTGTATTAAAAGAAAAAATAATTAAAATAAATTGATATGGTAATAATACTACATGGTAACACCAATTGGTTTTTTCGGGACAGGCTGTGGTATGATCACACCCCATCCAATCCACCTGGGGTGACGGAAGGGACAACGCTTACCTCCCGTACATGTTTCTCTCTATGCATCACCATGAGTTAAGAACAGTAACAATATATTACCACCCATTATTTTACTATGGGAGTCGTAAAAATCGTCTAAAGGATCAGCAGGAGACTGATCAGCACGTTTATTTGAGGCACTCATGTCACCAATTGCGATCCCCAATCCACCTTTAAGCGTAGTTATTCTTATATTATCTCTCATTAGTGAGGAGGCTTACGGACAACAGTGGGTGTAAATAGGCTGACGACTGGATGGATGGATGGATATAGCAATACTTGCGACTTAGAATATTTGTTATCTATACATATAGGATTCTGTGTATGCTGTAAAATGACATGATGACAGTCATTATATATTTGCACCATTCCGTTCCCAACTTTACTTAGGCTGGACGCAATATATACTCCTTATCGTACATATTGCAACAGTTATTAGCTTTAGTTTTATGACTGGCCACCAGTCTGACGTCAACCCTTCTTGAGAATGTAATTCTTGACTAGACGGCATCAAAATTGACCTAGGTAAATGTAAAGCCGGCCACCGAAGATAAAGATCGGGTACCGGTGGCCCGCTCACACAGCGAAGAAAGGTGTTTGCAGAGTGGGTCTATGAGGTTGCGCGCTGCCTCTTGCGTCGCCCCGGACCAATTTGGCGGGGCCCGACCACCTCCACAGTCCACCGCAAAAAAGAAAGAATCCCTTAGTAGTCTTTTATGACATCCACAAGTAACATAAAGGTTAGCAGTATTTAAAATCGCCACCATATAGCCAATCATATCTTTGTACGTAGTCAAGTTAATAATTATCAATTTGTCCCTCTTGTCTCTGGTATTGTAAATGTCTGTGAGCAGTAGTAACACTTACCATTAGATGTTCTGCTTGCTCGTTTGCCACCATAAAAAAAAATAAAGAAGTGTATGATCAAAATAGTAAGCAAAAGTATGCATGTAATATTTTTTTAATTATGTAGGTAGGTATTAAAATTAACCAGCAACTAGTTGCGGTTGAATGACGACATACACGAAGTGGCTGTCCTTTGACCTCATTTAACAATGTATGATATGGTGCTTTGTATTAGTAGGTGTAAAACGTGTTCATCTATTAAATCCATAAACACCACATTGATTAAAACTTGAATAATCATTAAATCAAGAATTTGTTAGAAATAAAGGGTCCCTGTTTGTAATCTGGTTGAGATGTTATCAAGTTTTTTAGGGTACAATAATTCTTAGTAACATCGATCCTTTACTTAATTAGCGATATTCACAATGCATTTTAATCTAATTTAAAAACCTCGAGCTAAAACCTACTCCATTCTTAATTCGAATATAGGTTTTCCTTTATGTTGATTACGCGATTTTTATATTAATTGTGTAGCGAACTTCAATATTTTTTTGTTCCTTAGAGTAGATAATTGAGATAGTCAGAACTAAGTCTGAACCAGAACTGTTGAGTAAGTTCCAGAAAATTCACGAGGAACATAAGCGTTCGCTAAACTTAGGAGGATTTTCTCGTCCAATATTCTGCAGTATCTAAAAACAAAGCTTTATAACCAGTGTGTGTTATCAGCGATGACGTACCTATAATACTGAAACGTGGCTTCTAAATGTCGAACTCATATAAAAGATCAAATTTGCTCAGCGTACTATGGTCTGGGCTATGTTCAGTATTCTTCGACGTCATAAAATTCGTAATACAGAAAGCCGTATAAGAACGGGTGTATCTAACATAGCCCGAAGAATTACGTCTTTGAAATGGCATTGGGCAGGAAACATCGTTCATCAAACCGACAACCGTTGGGACAGAAAGGTTATCGAGTGGCGACCACGAACTGGAGGGCGCAGCGTAGGATAACATCCCGCTGCGAAAATTGACGACATCTTAAAAGTAGCAGGTAGCCATCCGATGCAAGTGGCGGGTTAATGAAAGAATGGGAGTCATATTTTTATTTATGTCAACTTTGAAAATGGCATAAAAATAAACTTAAAAAAAAAACAAACAATCAAGTGTATACGAGGGAAAAAAGCCTGTACAATATGTTAACATTGTTGGGTAGATGCACACGTCTCCTTAAAGATGTAAATATAATACGATACGAGATTTGAATGTCCTACAATAGTTCACGGTGGTGTAAGTGGCAGCACGATTGGGACGGATTTCGGTGTGGGTTCGAATCCCACTTGTGACATTTTTCGCTCGTATTCGGTTTTTATAAATAATCTAGCATATTAAATGCTGAATTTCAGTAATTTGAACAATAAACTGTCTTAAAAACACTCAAAAACTACACTAAAACGACAAAAATTAAAAAAATATGGATTTAATACAACAGACGACCACCTACTGATGGATTTAAAATCGGTGTAATTTATTTTTTATTTGTGAGCCCAGATCTATTGATAGACTTAATTAGCCCCCTGTTAAAAGGTCTGTCATTAATGATGAAAGATGATGATGATATATAAGATAAGTTCTTTGTTACGTAAATTATATTTTTTTTTTATAAATACTGATGAAATTATATATTATAACCAATCGCACATTTTAATAATTAACTACATAAATATATTTATAAATATGTAAAACAGAACATTCCAAATAACTTGTTTTATTTATTTATTAATGTTATGTGAAAATTATTATTAATGCATTCAGATACGCGATGACATGGTTACATATTCTATGTATAATATTAGTTTTTCATCATCTCATTCATCTCTACAAATATATGTCTCACGATTGGGTTATTATCCATGTGGTGACGGAGTAAGAATACAATTCCACCACCCTCTATTTTACCCGTGGGTGATTGTAAGAGACGACTAAGGGATATAAAATGCATATAACATCTATGCAAGAGAAGGAAAACTCTAAACAAAACCTTATACCAACACGTCTGACCAGCGTGGTATAGTAGGTTAATTTTCCTCCCCATTACGGAGGAGACTTGAGCCCAACAGTGGTTATGATGATAATGATGATTGGATATGGCCTTCTTCCACTGTAGAAAAGAAAATCATCTACTACACCGCGTTGACCATCTGGTCACACATCTGTGTTGGCATAGGCTTCTATTTCGTCTTTTAAGAAACCTAGAAGTAAGAAAGAGACTGTATTATATTTTGACATTGTAAAATAACTTTGTAAAAATAGCCCAATGATAAAATCCAATGGCTGCAAATACCACGGTATCGACTTCAAATCTTGAGGTTTGAATTTAAGTTCAGGACATACATACATACATATCATCACGCCATATCCCTTGCAGGGTAGGCAGAGAGAACAGAGTGCCAGAGAACTCTATCTTTGCATACTTCAGTCGCTTCCTCAACATTCATAATTCTCTTCATACACGCTCGCCGGTTTCGGAGACTCTTGACTCCACCTTCCTTCAAGTTCAGGACAAATACTATTAAATGAAAATATTTATATATTTTATTTTCGGCGATAAAGACTAAGCATGTAAATAAAAATGTTCAACGTTGATTCAGTAATATAAGCAGGTAATTGTCGATCGTATAATTTTGGATACTAGATCCAGTTTTAAAACGGCCGCTTAAAAGACTCAGATGGGACGACGAATTGTCGAGTAGATTACACGTAAATGCGTTCCAGGTATCCAATAAAACCAAAATTTGTATCAAACGCAGCGTTAGTGACGCAACAGACGCTCGATTGGAAAGGCCACGTAAACTAATAAAGCCGATGCGCCTGAGTACTCACGAATTTAAGTGTTGTAAGCAACTTGTGGTTGCGTTGTTTGGACTACATACATAGTACATATGTTTTATTAATTTGCTGATTCGTTGAATAGCAATTATTACGATGATAGATTTATAATTGCTTTGTAAATTACTGTTATTATTAATTTAACATGAACATTTTTCATTAATTAATCAACATTGTTTTATTATTCAACTATCATAATTAGTTGTTGTTGATTGACCGATGACCCCCACACTTGATGGACCGATGATTTTGCGAATGTTGCTGGAAGTTGTTGAATGAGGTGGAATGGGAATGAATTTTGTGTCTCTGTGAAGGAGGTTTACGTCTAGCAGCGAACGGCAATAGCCTGAATGATAGTGGTTATTGGATTATGAAGTATTTGCTTGTATATACGTTGCACTATGAGATAGAAAGCTCTTTCATTTGTGGTAGATGAAATGGTACACGATATAATGTTGATCAGATGGAAAAGTATAGAGTTTTGTTTCGACATTTTCATCTATAGCAATCAACATTATTTATGTAATTTGTATTACATTAATAAGCCGTCTTTCACATATCTGGATGAAAGGACATGGTAGTGAATTATATTATTCCTTCGTCACCAAATAGAAAAATTGTCTGTGATTGCTGCAGAATTTATATAGCTAATGACACGTTGTATTTGTATGTTGCCCGCATAATTACGCCTAAATTTACTCAACGTTCCTTAGGATATGTTTTCGTGGTAAGTAACCGAAATAAATTTACGTCTAAGTTGTGTGGTGGTAATCACCACGAGTTACCAACCCTTACATCGTGGTGGTCGTAAAAGACTACTAAGAGCTTTACGTCGATTTGGGCCAACTTATTTTCAGTCAACAAATTTATTACCAAGGTGGGTTGACGCCAGGCGGTCGGTTATAAAATTATTGTCAATAAATACCCGATACGAAACGAAAAAAGAAAACATGTGTGTAAACATTGTCCGATAGATGGCATACATACCACCTCTTAGTTAACAACCCTTACATCGTGGTGGTCGTAAAAGACTACTAAGAGCTTTACGTCGATTTGGGCCAACTTATTTTCAGTCAACAAATTTATTACCAAGGTGGGTTGACGCCAGGCGGTCGGTTATAAAATTATTGTCAATAAATACCCGATACGAAACGAAAAAAGAAAACATGTGTGTAAACATTGTCCGATAGATGGCATACGTCACCTTGAAGACGTAAGATATAATATGAATCGAAATTTGCATGTCCTAAAATAGTTCACGATGGTGTAAGTGGCAGCACGGTTGGGCCGGATTCTCAATAGGTGCGGGTTCGAACCCCGCTTGTGACATCATTTTTCGTTTCGTATCGGGTATTTATAAATAATTAAGCATATTAAATGCTAAAAATTTCAGTATTTTTTTTATTGTCAATAACTTTCGCAATATGTATTATGATTGATTACATATTGCGTGGACCTCATGTAATTGTGATAAAAAACAGGATGATGATACTTTTAAAACAATACGCATACATACAATTTCAGTATCTTATACCTCAAGTCGAACCAAGCACGTCGGTACAAAATTTTCTTAATTTTTCATTTTATTTATCAGACACCACATATTCCTAAGGGAATAATCCTTGTATTGCGGGGGACTTTACAAACATATGATTATCGCATACAAATGACACTCAGACTCAGAACAACTCTATTATAGGATCGCACAAATTATTATCCTGCATAGCAATCGAACTATAACACGTGCACGGAAAGGTCGATATCTTAACTAGTAACCACTATACTACTATACTAACAATCTGTGCAGAATTGATTTCGGAGAGTAGCTGGGACAAACACCATGACACAAGATTTTTATTTACAAATGTAACTAACTATAAAGCCAGCTATTACGTCTTCCGCAAGCTACAAAAAAAAACTCATAATTTATAAATTTATATAAACTTATCATATTTTTTTTATGGCAGATATTTGTATACTAAGCTAATGTTTTTCTTTTAATAAGCAAGATTACAAGCAATTTATTAAATGGTTTTATTTAAATGCACGTCATGGTATTAATATCTAAAATATTAATATTAAATAATCAAATTAAATGTTTTTTTTATCAAAGATTAATCTTATAACTATAAAATCTTAATAACTATAAAATTAACAAGGCTTTTTTTGGGATAGGCTAAGGTCCGGTTCTCACGCAGCCTGTTCGTCCGGGGCGACGGAAAGGCAGTGTGGCCCCACAACCCAACGTATTCCCTCCCCATGGCCATTGGACTAGCACCGCTTCCTTGCCATCCGTAAAATCAACAAGGCTGAAAATTCTTATTCAATACAATTATTACAACATCTAAGCTAAGAAGAAATTGCTACGAAATAATTCTATACTATAATCACCTTGTAGACGATTATAGTAGAGAATAGAATAGTAAACTATACACTAATAGAGAACATATTGATATATTTAATATAAAATACGACACTATTATAAGTTTGACAGCGTCTCGCAATTTACATGCTACGGTAGCGCGACAGAGCTTTCCCTTCGTTAATTTTGTTACTCGAGTCTATGAAATTCGCACTATAAAAATACAGTTGTCACTACTGAAATTACTATGCCAAATATATTCAACGTTTAGCTATCTTAGTGATAAAATAAGTCTCGCAAAATTCGTAAAAACTGGTTAAGGGGTCACTAGGATATTGTGCAGGAAACTTTTTCTGAGTAACTTATAACATTGACTACGTCAATCCACCAGCAATCAAACAGCTATATTGAGTAGCAAAAGGTGTTATATCATCCCAAACATCTATCAATCTATCGGCCATTCTTATATCATATTTAGACATTATTTACACAAATATCTCTTAAACTTTCTATTACATCAACTTCACAAGGTCATATTATAATACCAACATTACGTCAATTTACACGACTAGACGGCTTCGAATTCCAAATTTTAAATGTCACTACCTAACGTCCTCGTCACGTTACTGTTGACCCAGTGCTGCCACCTGTCCGCAAACTTTACGTAATACCAGTTTAAAGTGTGGACAAGGCTTAAGAAATTATCCAAACAGCCAGAAAGGCGCGTGCTGTATCACAATTTCGTAATTATTGTCAAGTGATATATTTTATCTTTGATGAAATTGATCTAAGATTAAAATACAATATTTCGATGATAGATTTTTATAATTTCGTTATGGAATTTTTTTGTCGTTGTTTTAAATTATGTAATAATAATGTAAGCCTGACGTGGTAATTTTATAATTAAGTACGTACGTACGTCGTTGTACGTCACATATTTTAATTTAATCCACGTTATTGAGATGATGGATTTAGTCATCGAAATAGGTAAAACATGACTAAATTTGACCTTTATATTATTAATAAAATATGTTAAATATCTCATCAACATGACAATATATATTCAATAATAATAAACTGTTGAATATTAAAAATCAAGCACAACAAGATACATGTACATGTGAGAATATGATACAGACACGTGTTTGTGGTTCTGGCGAATTTAAATGGGAATTTCGTTAAAAACGAACATTTGATACTAGCTATACATAATTGCTATACATAATTGCTATTGATTATATTGCTAATTTCTTTATTTAATAATTATTTATAACTGCCGCGACATCATTTCCAACATAATTCAGTCATAGGTATATATTAGGTATTGTAAGTTCTTATTTATGCCCATTTTTTTTAACTAATAGCATCGAATTTTGCAACACTTTGTATTAGAAGTAAAGAAAAACAATATGATTTTTGAAGTTATACTTCTTTAGGCGCGTTATGAAAAAATGATGAGTGAAATTTTAAAATGCGCGCGCATCACTGTAACACAAAAGTAACAGGTTAAAGTTGCGCGTAGAACTACTCATTAAGTCTCGAAGTGCTCATAAATAATATTCAGAAGTAATTTAAATTGATAATTTTGAATAATATTATTTAGTATTCGTAAATATTAATGAAGAAGAAATATCCTATCCTTTTCTAGTCCTTTTATTATTTTATTGTAATTAGTTATTTGCATGCAATTAAAACTATTTTTTAATGATCCAAAGTATAACTACTTACGCGCGTATATAAGTACACGCATACATTTCTTATGTTTAAACTCCCAAAAATGTTAGAGACATCAATTTAAAGTGTATCAAGTATCTATTACTTTTATTCTTCTTACCGTTGGGCCACTGCCAGCTGCAGTTCATGCCTCCTCCACAGTGAGTAGGAAAATGTAGGTCAATTTCCCCACAATTAAATACCACGCCATTTAGACGAATAGGCATGGGGTTATATTATGAGAATTTCTTTTATTCTAGGGATACTATCTGTTTAGATCGCATCGTTGTTTTTTTATAATAAAAAAATACGAATAATATTATTATAAATAATATTAAACTTTATCACGCAGACATTAGTGTACTACAATCATAGTATCTAACGTTTTCGTGTGATGACTGAGTAAGAATACAATCCACCATTCCCTTTCTTGTCTATGGGAGTCGTAAAAGACGACTAAGCGATATGATACGCAGATAGCATCTATACTAGAGAGCTACATACCCTATAGTAATCCGTCTGACCAGTATGGTATAATAGATCAATTTCCTATTGTGGAGGAGGCTGGAGTCCAGCAGAGGGATATATATGAGGATGATGATGAAAACTACTCTTTTTTTTTTTAAAGTTAGTTTTAGAGAAAAGTCTTTTCCAATTAATGAAATAAGAAAAGAATATTTTCATTTGGCGTAATGAGTATAAAATATAATTGCCTTTATTTATTTTACCAACACCAAAACTTATTTTAACTTAAACTTATTTTGTCACGATGGATACAAATGATAATAAAATTAGCATTTAGCAGGGATAATAACGTTCAATATCATCTGGTTTATTTAATGTTTGTCAGATGTTATTCCAAGGTCGATATAAAGGTGAACTGACCCTTTAAAACTCGACTTGGGGGTCTTTTAATGTAGTTTAGTTGCAAACTGGTCCCATGACCGACACTAGGCGAAGGCAGGTGACATTCAGGTAGTATATTCTTAGTATCATTTATTATTTATTTATTTACTAGTATTTACTATCAAGTATTATTTATTGCAGGACGGTTTTTTATATAGAAAAATTGAGTCTAATTGTTAGTTGTCGCTTCGATAACGAAAGAAAATTTTGGATGAAAATTTATTGTACTAAGAGAAAATCTATGCGTCAGTGAGCACGTATAACTTTACGTCGCAACTGTCATGATTGTTTACAATATGGGAATACTCTTCAAATATTCTCATATGTAATTTAACTATAGAAAGTCTTTATCTATTTGTTTTATGGAGATTTGTAGATAATTATTTTTAACAAAATATTACTCTAGAAAGTTGTCCCCGGCCACCGAAGACAAAGAGTGGGTTCCGGTGGCCCACTCGTGTGACCAACTCAACCAACTTAAGAACAACAGTAACAGTATATGTATATATATATATATATAAGATAGGGGTGGTGAATTGTACTTTGACTCCGTCACCACTAATACTTTTTTATTTTTTTACTACCTCCAAGATTTCCTGTAGACGTATATATATATATTTAATAATGAATTTTGATGGTAAAAATAAAGGGATGGATTATATTGGTACCTACAAACTTGTGCCGTGCACATGGAATCCTTTAATAAAGTTGACGTAAAATTTGGCATTTACAATAAAAATAGCAAATATTATAATATACAATTTAGTGGTAGTTTATTGCATTAATTATAAATGTTAGAATTTACAATTTACAATACTTTCGCAGGGTTATATCTACATAATAAAATAAATATGAATTTTTATTTACTCAATGTTGAAATAATGACAAATCGTTATTGTTTATACAGTTTTGATAAATGTATGTCAGATTTTGTCAGAATTGAATTACAACGAGATTTTCGCACAAACATGCCATTGTTATGAACTACAAAAATTAAACTTTTATCAGATGATATTAAAAATAATTATTTAGGTCATAAAGCAAGGGTAATCGTTATATTAAGAAACAGATAGCTAAAAATGATAAATAAATTGAAAAAAAAAAGTTAAAGAGAAAAATCAGTATTTATTCGGGTACTGAAGGAAGGTGGAGTCAAGAGTCTCCGAAACCGGCGAGCGTGTATGAAGAGAATTATGAATGTTGAGGAAGCGAGTGAAGTATGCAGAGATAGAGTTCTCTGGCACTCTGTTCTCTCTGCCTACCCTGCAAGGGATATGGCGTGATGATATGTATGTATGTATTTCTTTTTTTTTTCATTTTCATCATTAACTGAACATATATTTTAATTATCATCATCTTGCTCTTACCCCAATAACTTAGGGTCAACACAATATTACGTCATCTCTGTAGACACTCTCTGTCTATCCATGACATGCTTCACGCTGTCCATCCATCTTTTTTTTGGTTTTCCTTTACCCCTAAAGCCTTCAACACTCATACTTAAAACTTTCCTTACTGCCTTACTTCCATCCAGTCTTATCACATGTCAATACCAGGTCAAACGTTCACTCTTTAATTTATCCGCCACTATTAACTTTTAATAAAGATTTTAATATAATTATGCAATAATATACTCGTATCACATAAAGGACACTAGTTGCTTTACACAAAGGACATTGAGTATCCTTTATGTAAAGCAACTAGTTATCAATCGCGTAAATCTATATTACTATTGCAAAGTTAAAGCGTTTGTTTGTCTGTCTGTTTGTTTGAACGCGTTAAACTCAGCCTCTACTAGTTGTATACCAAAGGATGTTATTTTATCAAATAGTTTGTTTATCGAGAACCATTATAGATTATAATACGTAGGTAATTCTGCAAAAATAATTGGCCAAAATATGATAATAATGGGCGTTAAATGTTTTGTATAGTAGTCGTTGTCAAGACAACTGCTGTAACATTTATTGTATTATGGAAGTCAATATTATTATATCTATTCTGATATTAACATTTGTGGTGGCAGCTACGAATATTATCAACTAGCAATTTTACATTGCCCCTGAGTGCCATAAACAACGAATTGGAGCTTAATAGCGACTCTTTTTTTTTGTTGCGGGTTATGATCTGGTCACACTCCGCCAGTTTTTTCCGGGCAACAGAAAAGGCGGCGCTCGACCCCATAGACTCGCCCGATAATGCCTCTCTTCGCCGAGCGAACGGGCCACCGGAACCCGAATCTTCGGTGGAAGCTTATAACAACCCTGGGCCAACTCCTTGTCAACATTTGGCTTTTAGTCAATAATTATATTCCCAAGGAGGATTCATGCATAAAATGATTGCTAAAACTTTTGTAATATGTACAATGCAAGAAGAATACATATTGTATCGATCCCCATTAATTGAGATAAAAGCAGGAGAATGATGTATCATCATCATCACAGCCCATAAATGTCCCACCGTTGGGCTCAGGCCTCCTCCGTAATGGGAGGGAAATTAACCTACTATACCGCGCTGGTCAGACGTGTTGGTATAGGGTTTTGTTTCGAGTTTTCCTTCTCTCACATAGATGTTATATGCGTTTTATATCCCTTAGTAGTCTCGTACGATCACCCACGGGTAAGATATGGGGTGGTGAATAGTATTCTTACTCCGTCACCACATGGAAAAATTAATGATGTATAATGATTTCTAATAATTATAATTCCATCTACGTAAATATGACGACATAGTTACAAATAAAATAATAACATTAAATCATCATTCTGCTACTCTTATCCCAATTACTTGGGGTCGATACAATATGTACTCTACTTTAATAGTACATATTGTAAAAGTTATTGGCAATAGTTTTATGATCGGCCGCCTGCCAGACGTCAACCCTCCTTGGGAATGTAATTGTTGACCAAACGGCAACAGATGGAGTTGGTCCAGGTCGTTATAAGGCTCTTAGTCGGCTTTTATGACATCCACGAGCAAAGTAAAGATTGATAGTATTCGTAGCCGTTACCACACAGCACAAAATAATAACATTAAATGTGTAAATATTCTAAACTGGTGCAGCTAGTTTATTTTATATTAAGCACTATATAGACCATTTATTCAATCCAGTTATTAATTAATTGTCGATGGCCAAAGTTTTTAATATAATATGTAGAGCGAGGTACTTACATCATAAAAACTTTATATATGAATGCAAATGTAAATTTATTAATAAATTTAAAATATAATATAAATAAATTTTTAAAGTTAATTAAAATTTTTTATTAATAAACGATTGATTGAGTAGCTATCACGAAAATATTTGAAACGAATACGGGAAAACAGAAAGTTTATAAGAATCTTTTCCGTGTGGTGACGAAGTAAGAATACAATTACGCTACCCCCATCTTACCCGTGGGTGATAGTAAAAGACGACTAAGGGGTAAAATATGCATATAACATTTCTGCAAGATAGAAAAAGCTCGAAATACTAGAAAAGCTAGAAAAGAAAAGATAGAAAAAGCTCGAAATAGTAATAAGCTAGTATAGGGTTTACTAAGACCAGCACTCGAAATAAAATCCTTTACCAAGATGTCTGACCAGCGTGGTGTAGTAGGTCAATTTCTCTCCTAGTGTGGAGGAGGCTTGAGCCCAGCAGAGGGACATATATGAGCTGAGATGAGGACAGGAATATTTTAGCTTGGACAGAAATACTGCTTTCGTGAGACATAAAAAATATTAATAAAATAGATATTAACGCAAATGAAGCTAGCTATTAAATAGCTATAAATTCTTATAAAATTATTTTTTTATATTATGTACATATTAAATATAATTAAAGTTGTGCATTAAATTGTGTCTTCTGACTTCTGACCTGGAAAAAGCACATCAAATCAAAACGAGACGAGCTGAACATGCGGTTCAGAAATATTTACTGGCTGATGGCACGTAACTCCAAACTTTCGATCGACAACAAACTGCTGATATACAAAATGATACTAAAACCAATATGGATGTATGGCGCACAGCTGTGGGGAAGTGCTAGCGACTCCAATCTAAACATAATACAAAGGCTGCAAAATGGCATACTAAGAACCATTTCAAATGCGCCGTGGTTCATCACTAACACAGAGATCCATGAAGCTCTGACCATAAGAACTGTCAAGGAGGAGTTAAAGCTGACAGGGAATAAATATAAAACACGACTGGAAAATCACCCAAATGACCTAGCCACCGCATTAGCAACTATTAACTACACTAAAACTGAAACGCCATGATATACAGAAACTTGGTGACAGATGGTGAAGGATAAGGGGTCTCCTGCTGAGGAGCTCCTTGAAACGATAAACGGCATACAACAAATCTGTTTATAGTTTAGGACTGATTGTAGATAAGCAGAAAAAAAAAATAATCAAAAAAAAAAAAATGTGTCTTCACACGAAATGAAGTTTTTGAACTAATATTTGTTTTTCAACTTTATTTAGATTTAGAAATTTAATTTAGATGATAGATTTTAATATTATTTTTTAAATTTAAAAGGATAATACCCTGCACTAAGGAAATAATCCTTGTATTGCGGGGGACTTTACAAACATATAATTAACGCATAGAAATTACACCCAGATTCAGAACAACGATTTGTGGATTTTAGAAAGTGCAGTCCTGCATGGTAATCAAAGTACGATACTGGCACGGTAGGTTAGAATCTTAACCACTACGCCATTTGTTCAGTCAGCATAGATAATGGTGATGACGTTAGATAAGATAGATGAGGGAGTCTCATGTGTTGTAGTAATCATTTTACGCTCGCAAATAAGTTTTCCAAATAATAATATTTTATTATAATATATAATAGTCAGCAAAATAATATACTACAAGTAATTAGTTTATAAAAGCTATTTTTTTTTAAGTAAGAATTTCTGCAAATATGTAACATTACCAAGTTTGGCTTCCGATTTGGAGCAATAATTGAGTAGGATGGAGTGGTGGTTGGTGTTTGCAATGCGAAAGTAAACCGCTGGCAACCGGTCGAACGAAGGCCGTCCAGCCGCTTTTGTCTAACGCTTACAAACAAGTGATAAGATGAAGCGGGGAGTGGGACTGATTTGGTAGTTTGTAAATTCTTTTTATTGCATGCATTTAGCTGCTTGTTTAATTAAATTAATTATTATTATTAAAAATACTACTAAATTTGATACGTCTTAAATCTAAATGCCAGCAGATTATTTTTGCAGTTTTATATTAAAAAATATAAAAAATATGAAAGTTTTCTTCAATCTACAATCCTTTTTATTTTTAGCAACACTTTTAAGCTTGTAGTAAGCTTCATTCTGTAATAAAAAAATAGCGCTAGTGAAATAGATATTGTTATATTGAACAAAAAAATATAGTTTTTTTTTAGTTATTTGCTAGTTATGCATAAAGTTTGAACTATTTTCTACCAATTTATCACAATAAATTCTCAATAGCTTACACGAAATCTGGGACTAGTATGAAATTCAAACTTCTATTGCATACATCAATATGACTCCAAATGATTTCTCCTTACAATGTACTAACGAATTTACAATAAAATTCGTTAGAATATCTGTGGTATTATTGTATATAGATCCGATGTTGTCCTTCTTAGGCCAACTAGGAAATATTATGACATAGATATGATAATAAAGCAAAATGATGATGAAACATCGATACATCGTATACGCTACCCGCTCACTCTTATTAATTGTTACGTATCAAAAGTGCAGAAATGCAGGCGCAAAAACGCATAGTGTACGCTGGTAAGTCGCACCGCAGTCGAAGCATACCTCTCGCTTGCTCAATACCTGTCTCACTCGCACTCTCGGACTGTTTGTAAATACAGGACCGGGTACACACGAATGTAGGTTTAGGTTGTACGGTACACCGATTTTTAACGCTGATGTAGCTTAAAAGTTTAAACGTCAAAACATAAAACAATTGATTCAAATATATTGTGAAATGTATATTAAAAATGAAGTTTGGAGAATAAATTTTAATTAATTATATTTAGTTGTAATGAAATAATTATAACGTTTCTTTTTTATAGATTATTATCCCATTTTTGGCCACTTGATTGTTCTACTAATGATGAGTGAGTTGCTGTGTGGTAGCGGCTACGAATACTACCAACCTTTACTTTGCTCGTGGATGTCATAAAAGTCGACTGAGAGCCTTATAACGACCTGGGCAGACTCCATCTCATGCCGTTTGATCGACAATTACATTCCCAAGGAGGGTTGACGTCTGGCAGGCGGCCGGTCATAAAACGATTGCCAATAACTTTTACAATATGTACTATGAAACAAGAGTACATACTTTATCAACCCCAATTAGTTGGGATAAGAGTAGGAGAATGATGATGATGATGAGTGAGGTATTGATAAAATACACTGTACTGGCTAGACAAGTTGGCATATTCTGTCATTTAAAAGTATCTTTCCATTGGAATTTTATAATTTGATGGGTTGATGTTATAATTGAAAGGTGATGTCACAAATTAACTCTACCAGTGAAGATATTTAATGGGTTTTAACTTCTCATAAAGACGATTATAGATTGCCATGACAACCGCTTTAAACCGCCAATTAAACCGCTTACAGTACTTAACCTTTGCACAGCCTTGAATTTTTTTTTACAGAACTTTCACGGAAGTCTTCAAGATATTTTTTTTCCTGATACATCACAATTTCAGCTCATATACGTTCCATTGTTAAACTTAATTATATAATGGAACGGTAATTTGCCTACCGTATCGCGTTAGTGAAACAGGTTGGCGTAGGATTTTATTTTCAGTTTTCCTTCTCTTGCTCATGCTATCTGCATATTATATATATATATATATATATATATATATATATATATATGCCTTAAACATCTTTTGCCATATCCACGGGCAAGAAAGGAATGATGATGAACACGTGGAGATTTAAAGTCGCCGCTATTATTAATAATTTAATATACACAAAACTTGTAGTGAGTGTCATTTTTGACTGAATACCTTGGTGTAGTAATGCCTAAAATTACTAATGCAATAAATAATTTAATAACTAAATAAATAAATTATATTAAGGTAAAAGATAATCATTGTATAAAGAGAAAGGAAAATGTTTTAAGATGTATGTATATAATCTAATATTGCCCACATTGAAAAAACAAGAATAAAAACAGCTTTAATATGGAAAATGTCTGTAACATCTCGGTATTATATTTTTTAAACACATTTCTTTATTTTAATTGTAGTATTTGCTAATTCAGCTGTTTTATCGATACCTGGTATAACCGGATGCATTATTTTGAGGGTGAGGAGTAAACACAACAACTAAGGTTAGCGATTTAATCGCTGAGTCTCACTATTATTAAAAGTGACTAGTGTTATAATTATTCAACATGCTTCCCTACTACAACTTTTCACGGAAATTATTTTGGCATATCTTTAAGCATATAGCCTTAAACAATACAAGTGATATTAATATCATCAGGATTAAACATAGATCTAAATATTCAGAAGCCCCTAAATCAACTGCTGGCTGAAAAGCTTAGAAATTAAGCGTTAGAAAATTAATTTTTGTGGCGATAAAAGTATAGCCTCATAAAAGTACATATTCTCACTGTCATTCAAGAGACATATTCGGGATTGTGTCCACTCTTCGGGTACTTTTTGATGTATTTTAAATCCCGGACCTAAAATAAAATTAAAAAAAAACGAAAAGGTATTTTAGGGCTGTTAGATTATTGATGAGTTAAATAAATTAGCGTAACAAAAGTAGTAATATATAGTATGAATTTGTATCTAAGAATATGTAAAATTATTGTCAGAAGTGGGATTCGAACCCACGCCCACAGAGTGGACTGCGACCTGAACGCAGCGCCTTAGACCGCTCGGCCATCCTGACATGGAGAAAGCATATCAAATAATGTACAATTTTAAATTCAGTTAAAAGAATAATTCCTCTTTTCAATGAATGAATATTTTTAAGATACTCTCTTTAGAACTCGCTATTGGACTATTGCAAGGCACGGGCGTCCTTTATACTGAAAAAAAAATGGCATATCTACTAACTATACCAGGCTAAACAGCCTAAAAATATAAAAGAGAAAAACATGAAATTCGTTTCTAATCCAACCAATTTAAACAAATTAGTTTGATTTGATTAGTTTATATGTGGTAGGACCACACTATTGACAGTCCTCTGTCTACATTTTAAGTAGCATATAAGACTTTAAGGCGGTATAAATAACACAAAATATCGATATTATGTCTTATCCTAATTTTCTTAGGTGTTAACTAACATTATTGAGATGCGAGCACAGAAAAATAATAACACATTGTTATAATTAGTCATGTAATTTTTATTCTTCTGTAACTTTATAGACATTCGCCATTATAGTCTGTCGATTATAAAAAAAGCGCGACAAACATGTTTCTTTTGCTTCCCTATATAAAAAAAAAAATTGGTGACAAAAATCTTTTTCCATCAAAACAGTGAACTGGTTCTAAAATTTAACCTTGAATTAATATTTTACAAGATTATTTTGTATTAAACTAGCTGCTCGGCACGGATTTACACGATTAGTGATTATATTCTAAACTCAGAGTTGTTTCTGCCTACTTTTCTGTACTTAAATAATATTAAGAGCCACATATTGTGTATGAAACTATTTCATTTTTAAAACTAGAATCATCTATATACATTATTTTTATCGAAATCAGTTTGACAGTTTTGTAGATTAACTTCAAATACAACATATGATTTTTACGCATTTAAATCCATAGAGGAAGAGACGATGCCCGGCTGTGCATGTTCGTATATTCAATATCTAGATTTGGATCATATTTATAATGGAATAGTGGAAAAATATCTTTTTCTAGACTTTTTTGTAGCTTTCTTTAAAAACTATTTAGAGTATCAATTTTATGCGTGATTCAGTTAGTGTAAGTGTAAAAGAAATATGCATATCGTTATGTGATAAAAATGTATCAGAACCTTCATTATTCGAGTCTGCATACGTTCTAATGCTGGGGCTCAAGCCTCCTTCATAGTAAGAGGAAAATTAGTCCACATTTTATACCACGCGGATTGGCGTAGCAAAAACTCAAAATCAATGTATTAAAATATTGGCAATAATATATGAGAAATCTCTGTATACAAAAATAGCATAATTGTATTTTAAATATTAATAATTGTATATAATTTTTAAAAATAAAATAAATTAATATCAAATATCTCTATTTAAGCAAATACTATGATTGTATTTTAAAAATGATTTAATCTTGAATTTGATCTGTAGTTCACGTAAGGATGTAACAGCCATCTAAAACTAACCTCCCTAGTCCAAAAATAAAAAAAAAACAACATGAATCCAAAAGAACCATTTATTAAAATTCATTAAAAAGTTTCTACGACAGTAAACGAACATACACACCTGAATATTGACTTTAACTTATAATATAAAGAAAAAAATGTATCCTTTTGCAGACGTTTATTTGCGGATATTTATTGAATTATTCATAAAGACATAATACGATTGGCCTCTTTATAATATAAGAATTTTGTATGCATTATGTGTATATAATAACTTCATCTTAGGACGGCTTAAGAATTAAAATCTGTCGCCATCCCTTACTTTCCTGTGAGAGTTGTTAAAGTCAACTTAGGATTCACCAGGGTGAGAGCAGCACCACTCTCTTGGGATCTGTGTGGTGACGGAGTAAGAATACAATTCACCACCTCCTTTCCTACCCGTGGGTGATTGTACGAGACGACTAAGCGACACTAGCAGATAACATCTCTACAAGAGAAGTAAAAGTCTATACCAAATCGTTTGTCCAGCATGGTATAGTAGGTCAATTCTCTTTCCATTGTGGTAGAAGCACGACCCCAGCAGTAGGATATATGATCTGAGACTCTCTTGAGAAACTTATAAAAACCAATATCGCTGTCAACTCGCTTGTCAAGCATGGTGATTATAGCAGTATTCCTACTAGAGGGATCTATTTTCAGAGAGTGATTAAAAATAAGCTGAGGGAGGAAGATAATGTATGAAATTAGTAGAAGTGAAAGAACTAGAAGTGAAAGAACTATAAGCCAAAACTTAATTTACACTTTGAAGAGAAGCTTGGACACAAAAATGAACTTATAGTAATTGAACAAAAAAAGTGTGTGTGTACTTATGTACACGCGTTAGAAGATTTTATCTTTCGCCTTATTCTACGTTTGTAGAAAAAACGACACTAACAATAGAAAAAAAGGTATTTAATACATTGAAAGTTTTATTATAACGCATTATTTAGTTAAATAAAGTTTATTTAAATATCAGAAGAAACTAAAATGTTAGTCTACATTTTCATAGCTAACTTCAGGGTGTTGGTTTTTCGTGACGGTGTGCGCGCGCAGCTCGCATCGTAAAAAATACTCTCATCATTTTTCCCTAACGCACCAAACGAAGTATAACTTCAAAAACTATTGTTGCTGCATATAAATTCTAGTTTCTTCAAATATTGCATATACAAGA
Source organism: Lymantria monacha (assembly GCA_905163515.2). NCBI lineage: Eukaryota > Metazoa > Arthropoda > Insecta > Lepidoptera > Erebidae > Lymantria > Lymantria monacha. Next base: position 9,987,495 of record LR991082.1, read on the forward strand.
TGATACAAGATAAAACTTAAAATCAAAGCTCTCATATGATATGAAATATAATGACGTTAAAATGCAAATTTACATGTACAAAAATAGTCATAAACATAGCGAATTGCATTAGACTATCATAATATATGCAGAATCTTCGTCTTAGATTTTGTTATGTAATACCTGTATCACAATATTGCATATTGCCAATCTACTTATATTGCTATTTCATAATTTTATTTAGAAACATATATTTTGTTTCGTAGAAGCCTCAGTTAACTTATTAGACAAAATCGGAGCGTAAGCTTTTTTTGCTCTTAAATAATAATTTATTTTGCATAGTGTCATAAAAATTGTAAATTATTTGTTAAATCGATGAAAAAGTAAACTAGAGCAGTAAACACTTAATAGTTTAGAAATTTCTTAAGGTTTAAATAGATTTTTTTTGCATTAAACATCTTTTGCAATTCTTAACGATCGCTTACCGCGTTTTATCATAGGCAGCGAATGAATTAACTAATTGCATATTATAAGGTTTTATAGAAAACTAAACAGACTGACACAAAGATGGGACTGGATAAAAAATAAAAATAAATAATATAGAAATCGGACACTGCTCTACATAATGGATCCAGTTGTGAATAACTTATTGAAACAAATATAAAAATTTATTAAAATCTGTTCAGCTATTTAGAAGTAGTTTAGTCAAAAAACACGTATGAAAGAATATTAATTACCATTTCGTGTGTTGACAGCGTAAGAATACAAATCACCTTCTATCTTGTTGATCGGTGTCGTGAAAGACGACTCAGTACAATACGCAAAAAACTTCTATACAAAATAAGAAAAAGTCGCCATAAATAGAATTTTATCAGCCAGTACAAGCAGTATAGTATAACTTCAAACGAGCCCAACAGTGGGAAGTGTGTTGGGATTATGACGATGATTAAGTACTATTATTATATATAATATTAAGTATTTAGAATATTTGGCTAAACAGACGGCTAGATCTACGCTGTGTGGTAGCGGCTTCGAATACTACCAACCCTTACTTTGATCATGAATGTCTTAAAAGACGACTAAGAGCCTTATAATGACCTAGGTCATCTCTTTTTGATGCCGTTTGGTCAACAATTACATTCCCAAGAAAGGTTGACGTCTGGCAAGCGGCCGGTTATAAAACTATTGCCAATAACTTCTACAATATGTACTATGAAAGAAGAGTACATATTGTATCGACGCCAAGTAACTGGAATAAGAATAGGAGAATGATGACAGATGGCTAGATCTCTAAGCAGTAGTCTTGGGTTCGACTTTCACGTTGGGCAATTTTTCTGAGTCTTTACTTCTTGTCTTTAATTGTATGTTCTCTCTCTTGCTAGACAAGGATTTATTTGTTAATAAGAAAATATTTTTTTAGCCTTGTTTTAAAGGTCATCATTCTGCACTAAGGAAATAATCCTTGTATTGCGGGGGACTTTAGAAACCTGCAAACACAGACAAATTACATCCACGCTCAGAACAACACTTGGATGGCGTAAAGTATTATCCTGCGTGGGAATTGAATCCACGACACTGACGTGGAAGGTATCATAACCACTACGCATAGATCTTTACAGTCGACAGTCTTATACCAAAAGTTTTCATACAAAAAACGTGTACATATAAAATAAGTAATCGCGGTTCGGATACTTTCGAAATATCGTTTTTTTATGTCATTTCATAACATACATTGCATGTGATAAAGCAAACCTCATGATACATTACATAAGTGAACATGTTAATTTATAATAAATATATATATAAGTATATATATGTATAAGTATATATATGTATATGTATTACTTATATAAATATATATTATAATGTATAAGCGTGATGATAAGTCACGGTTTAGTGTTTAGTTTGCATAAAAACTTATTTTGTTACTTCAAACTACAAAACGAAGTTTCGATACTTTTTAGGTAATCATAGAGAAAAAAAAAATTACAACGTGATATCTTGAGCTCAGGATAATTATGGTTTATTAGTATTTTATTTATGTCGTAGATAATTCTTCCGTATGAGAAGTGGAAAATGCAAAGGTTCTTATCGCAATGTCATAATATATAGAATGTTATTACTATAGATTTTAAAAGACATTCGTGTATAAAGTTACTCAGTCTTATTTTATTATATACATATCTACGTAGATTTGATTGGTGTAGGTATATAGCTATTCTTAATAAGTAGATATCAAAATTATCAAAGGAATCATATAGAGAAACAAATAATAGTTTATAGGTAACCTAAATTAAAAACCCTCATCCAATCGTTAGCTATCATCTTATCTCATCATCATCTCAGCTCATATACGTCCCACTGTTGGGCTTGAGCCTCCTCCATAATGAGAGGGTAATTGACCTACTATACCCCGCTGGTCAGACGTATTGGTACAGGGTTTTGTTTCGAATTTTCCTTCTCTCGCGTAGATGTTATATGCGTTTTATATACCTTAGTCGTCTCGTACGATCACCCACGGGTAAGATAGGGGGTGGTGAATTGTATTCTTACTCCATCACCACACGGGGAATCGTTAGATATATCCTATGTCAATGGCACGAGAAGATAGGTTTTGGTAATTTGCTGACAATAATTTCCATCCCTTTCTTTACCGTCGATGTAGTTAGACACCATTTAGGCACGTAAGTAACATTACTATAGGAAAGGAAAACTCTATTAAACCCATTTGATATTGAGTGCTATACTAAAACGAACCCTTTACTTATGGTAGACGTTCGTGTTTATTAATATTATTTATATGGACAGAAAAAAAAAAGATATAGTCGCCCATATTGACATATTACATTGAACAATACTAACATGTATGGCTTTTTTGTTCTTACCTTCGTCTCATACGTCCCTTTATAGGGGTTGAACCTTATTTGCATCGAGAGATAAATTTACCACGTTGGTCAGACATAGTCATGAATGCTTTAAGTTGTCTTACTCCTGTATAGATGTCTACGTCATCTTTTACGATAACTAAAGAAAAGGAAACGGCGATGAATTGTTATATCTTACTGCACTACCATAGAAAAATAAGAAGAAAAACTTCTTCACGAACTACTGAGGATCTTTATATATAAATAAAATAAATACAAGTAAAAAATATTAACGATTCAAATTAGAGTTAGTTAATTTCATCAATAATAAAAAAGATAAAGTTATCACCAATTCATTGTTAACTTTATTGCGTTTTAAGTAAGGATTTCATAAAAAAATATAGATAAGTCACACATTACATTTATGCTACCATACAAAGAGAAAAACTACGTCATCTAAACTCTTAATCAAATCAAATTGGAATGTATTTCTAGTAGAAGTGATTTTAGATCGAAATATTCTTTTTAATTTCTCCAATTGGTCCTTTTGTTAATCTGTTCAAGTTATATTTTGAATATACTATTCCTGACAGTCTCACAAGGCGTAGTGGTCTATATAGGGCTTCTATTGCGAGTATCCTGTCTTCGATCCTCATACAGGACAATTGTTTAGAAATAATTAAATGATTATTTTGCGTCTGATTTATATAGATATTCATTGATTTACAAAGCCCACGCGTGACAAGAATATAGTTTTTACTGCAGATGACTTAAAAATAAAGTAGTATTGAAACTTAATATAATTAACTACTTATGTGTCCTTGATCTTGAGTTTAAATGACATTCAAATAACTTTTATAAGTATGCCTTGAGGATTAATTAATAAAATTTGAACAATTTTTACGTAATATTACAATAATTTTCTAAAATTATCTAATTTAATACCGGTTCGGAATGTGGACACTATTATGAAAATCCGCTAACAAGCACAAGGTTCTCTTAGGCTTTTTCCATTGCTTTAAAAGAACACATACAAATATTCAGCACAGCGATGACATTAATAACTTATCTATAATAAATTTTGCTGTTACACGATTATAATTCTAAGGCCACTAAGAAAAAATATTAAAAAGCTACGTCGATTTCGTCATGTATTAATTGTTCTTTATAATTATTTCGGCAACTTTACTGCTCCCGAATCCGAATGGCAAGAAATATAATATTTATAACAATAAGAATAATTTATTTATCATTTTTTAATGTATAGAATGTAAATTTTAATGTACAATAAGACAAAGAAACTTGAAATTAAACCCTATACGTCTGATCAGCTAGGTTGTAGTAGGTCAATTTCCCTTCTAGTGTAGAAGGGGCTCGAGCCCGACTGTGGGCCATATATGAGCTCAGATGACGATGATGTTGTTACAGTATACGAGTTTATTACAATAACCTTCGGAATAGGCTATGCGATCAATCAGCCTAACCTTAGGCTGATCGACTGCATTCGTAAAGGTGACGTAGGAGAGCGAGTAGGTATGAAAGAGAGTATTGGTGTAAAGATGCGAAAGGGAATGCTCCGATGGTTCGGACGTGTGGAAAGAATGCCGAACGAACGTCTGGTCAAGAAGATATACAATGCGAAAGTGGAAGAATGTAGGTACCGGGGGAGACCGAGACTAACCTACCTAGACCAGATCGGTTATGAACTGAAGGAAGTTGGAGTCAAGAGTCTCCGAAACCGGCGAGCGTGTATGAAGAGAATTATGAATGTTGAGGAAGCGAGTATACTTCATGCAAGGATAGAGTTCTCTGGCACTCTGTTCTCTCTGCCTACCCTGCAAGGGACATGGCGTGATAGTATGTATGTATGTATGCACCTTAGGAATATGTTTGAATGAGCTATATTAAGTATATTTTTTTTTAAAAGACATCAACCTGCACTAAGTAAATATCCTTGTATTGCGGGGGACTTTTCAAACATATAATTAATGTAGACAAATTACATCTAGACTCAGAACAACACTTTGTGGATCTCACAAAGTAGATATAGCAGGATAATTATCCTGATAAAATATTATCCTGCGTAGGAATTGAACTCACGGCACTGGAACGGAAGGTCAATATCTTAACCACTACGCCATTTGTGCAATCTATCTATAAATTTAAACTATAAAATATTGAGTAGCTTTTGTAATCTGAAATTGTGTTTCAATTGCTATGTATTTTCTGTTGTAAGACTCAACAAATTCGTGCCATAATATTACGTTAACCTATAGGGTTGGCATGCATTGAGTCTTATTATTATTATTTTGTGAATTAATTAATTAAAAAGATGAAGTGCCATTGTCATACTATAGCAGGCAACAGGAACAATTCCTAGCATAGACTTGGAATATTAAGTTAGTTGTATTTTTTATCCTCTTATTTTTATAATCTTATGAAGCAATAGTTCGTAGAACTGGAGAGAGACTATTACTATATATACGAGAAATAAGTACACGCGAGTCCAAAATAATAAATATTAAAAAAAAACCTAATTAATTTATTTTATTTGGGCACTATATTTTATATTACGAATTTAATAATGGTAAATTAGATTCAGAATAACAATTTATCGATCGCATAAAATGAAAAGTCCTGCTTGAGAATCGAATCCATTCTCGTCGAACTACTTAATGTATTTATTTAATTGCTTAGATCGTAAATTTAAATGTGTTATAAATACTCTATAAGTTGTCCATTCTAGTCGCAGCTCCGTTTAAGCCATTGTCCTTAAGTTTCAGACTTTCAAATTCTTATTATGAGAGGAACAGAAATAAGCTTTATTGTAAGCCAATTAGAATTTAAATTAATATGTCTCATTGTGAAGGCATTTTATGAATTCGTAAAGAAATAATACAATAGGTATTATGATTTTTTTGCTCACAAGCTAATTAAAAAAAAAACCGCCACGTAACATTTAATAATTTCTTCAATTAACCATTAAATGACATAATAATTATTATTGCTGGCCAGCTGGTTATCAAAATCGTATAATATACTCATTAGTAGCGATATTATTACTGGAATCTTCGTTTCCGTCTTGAACGTTAAGCTCATTATACGAAGCTTCGCCGCTCGTTGAAGTCTTTTCTTAAGACGTTTGATTCCTTATAAAATGCTTGAGTAATGAAATCGAAAAAAATATATTTAACAACTGCATTCGTATGATAAAAAATAAAATAACAAGACTATTGAAATTTATTGTTAGTATTAAAAGAAATAAAAGTGTCAAATTTATAAAAAACATAAAAAGATAACTTACTAACCTGTATAAAGAAGTGTCCTAGTAAAATAAAAATCACAGGCACAAAATCCCAAAAAAAAAAATGTTCGTTGCACAAACACTTCGGTATTCAAATTGGTAATATTTGAAAATTTAAAATTAACGGTCGGCGTGTTGCTCGCGTTCGTTCGTAGCGGAGGCACTGACGGTGCGCGCGCGAATGGCGACCGGCGATCGGTCACGTGCATCCGCCCACCGGCACCTGTTACCCAACCAAGTTGTATAGGACACCCCAAAACTAGTTTTTTTTTATAATTTTATCCCTTTTCCGCTTCCTGCTAGCGTCAAAGGACAGATATAACAACATCTTGAGTCAACTCTTCATTGTTTTGAAAAAAAAGAAACATCTTCTACCAAGGTTAATTAGGACATGCTATGGCTTACATAAAATAGGTAGACATTGAATCATTACAATTTACCTTGCATTATTTTATCTATTTTCATCAAGGAAATATCTCGAACTAACGATTACCACAGATTGTGTCACAGCAAACAATCGAAAGTGTTCTATCTAAAAATACCAAGTATTTTTAACGTATTATTTAGAGTTTAAAATAATACCTTTCTAATTACTTAAAATGAGCTTCGAATAAAAAACAAGGTCAGGTATCATTCGAACTTTCAATCAGTTTTTTATTACGGAAACAGCGTTATTGATTACAATACATGCATACCGTTTTCCGTTTAATTAAATCCGCGATTTTACAATAATAGATACTAAAATGTTACTTGTGATAATGTACTAAGAACGCTATGTAATAACCATGAAGATTAAGCACGTATATTCATTGCATCACTGCAAGAGATGAGAAGAGAATTTCAAAACAAAACTCTATAGCGATTCTTTTGGGACAGTGTTCGTATGTTAGACAAATTTTTCGTTCATTATGTACAAGAGCCATACTCAATAATGGGTCATGTGCGATTTATAATAGAATATATGGACTATATTTAAATAGAAATTTTTGTTTAACAGTTATTCATTCATCATTTTTGCATCTTCATCTCAGCGTATTCACGTCCCTTTACTAGGATGAGCCTCTTTCATAACAGGAGGGCTAATAAATAATAGGCTTAAGCATAATAGGCATAGGATCTAAATAGTTGTGGGGCCTCACTGTTGACAATTTTCTGTCTTTCATCGTGGATGGTCCATCCAAAAAATCTCGTCAGTAAATCGACGTCTGAGCCATGGCAATGTGCTGTTGCGCTTCGTTCGGTGAGCGAGAGAGCCGTGAGCAAAAATTTCTAGGTAGGCTTGGGGTTTTCATTGGTAGACAGCAGCCTGGTTATCCTCCTGGTACTATAATGGTCCATGGGGGGGGGCAGTAATATTTACCATCAAGGGGTGCTATTTGCTCGTTTGCTACCATAAATAATAATACCTACTATACCACGCTGATCACACGGATTGGTATAGAGTTTTATTTCGAGAAGAAGAAAAGCCGAAGACTAAGACTCTCTTGCATAGATGTTATATGCATATTATATACCTTAGTCGTATTTCACTACATCGATAGGCAAGATAGAGGGTCACCGAAGTTAAAATCGAGTACCGGTGGTCCGCTCGCACGGCGAAGAGAGAAGGTTTTACGGTGGGTCTATGGGGTCACGCGCCGCCTTTCCGTCCTGTATAAAGTGGTTAATTTCTCTGAAATTTGTCTGTTCTTACACATAGCAAAGAAAAAGGTAGTCTTTTTAGTTTCTTACTATGCCTGATTGAAAATGGCAGTTTATTATTGAGGTCTACCAAAGATAGAGTTATCAAAATTAGACTCCAAGTCTCAAATGTAGATCTTTAATATTTAAAATATTAACAACATCCGAAGTATATTCATACATATATCTAATTATATATCTAATTGAATATTTTAAGTAAAATTATTCCATATATTTACATAACTGGTGGACCGATATATCTTATCGAAATACATACTTCCTTGTATGATCATTAACAAGATACGTTTTAGTCGATATGACTAATTTTATTTGCAAAAAAATCAGTAATAAAATTGTTGTCAGTTTGGCGACATATTAAAATTATAATGTCTTCACCTATATTGGATGTCGCAGATGTTTACTAAGAAACGTAGGCAGATAACTTCAACACAGGAGAAGAAAACAATGGAATAAAATTCTATGAGAACGAGACTAATTTATAACACTAGAATGTATATAGATGAAATGAGAATGTAAGTTTGATTAAACTGGGACTTCACAAGTTAGTATTTACTTGCTTCCTTTCGTCTGAGTAGAGTAATGACACGGCGTGTATTAACTTTAGTGGCCTGCTCAAGCCAGCCATTTCGCCTCCAATCCACTAAAACTAGCCTAAAATCAATAAATATAACTATATAGAAAAGAAATGAATATCATAATATTATAAATTAAATTAATTTTGCGTTCCGTATAATTTCAATTACATCTTATTGGTTTTCTTGGTTAACTTGTTGAACAACAGCTGTAGTTTAGTAGTACTGACAGAATGCCTTACATATGTTTCAGACTTAAACCAAATTTCGTTAAAAGAAATCATTATGAGGAAGTCTGTTTATTAAAAACTCTATAAAGAACTATATTAACGTTGACATATAATCCTAGCATATCGTTATTACTTTGGATTCTATAGTTCATAATATATTATTCCGTATGACAATTCTCCTGAACATGATTAAACTAATAAGTAGACCATGCAATTTTTTTTCTTTACTTTTTTCGACAGAATATTCATGAAGATAAAGATACATACATACATATCATCACGCCATATTCCTTGCAGGGTAGGCAGAGAGAACAGAGTGCCAGAGAGAGTTCTCTATCCTTGCATACTTCACTCGCTTTCTCAACATTGATAATTCTCTTCATACACGCTCGCCGGATTCGGAGACTCTTGATTCTACTTTCCTTCAGTACGTGACCAATCTGGTCTAGGTAGGTTAGTCTCGGTCTCCCCCGGTACCTACATCCTTCCACTTTGGCATTGTATATCTTCTTAAACAGACGTTCGTTCGGCAAGATAAAGATAAAGATAGTGTATTAGAATTATGCAAATGAGAACTAATTTATTAATTAAAATTATTATAATTTTCTTATCATGTCCATCAAAAAACCTGTACTTCGTTATACAAAATAATAATAATGACATATTTTGAAGGATATAGGTTACTGAAACAAATGATTGCTCTAAATTTGGGCATGATTTGGGCTTGTTAATCATTTGTTTAGCATTCCATGGCACCAGGATTAATCAATCATATTTCGTTGGCGTTTAAATCAGATATTTGTACTTAGAAATCATTTAATTAAATACCATGTTATAAGTTGCATAATATTTACGTAGTTATACTTAGTATGACGAGGCCATATGACAAATAGTTTTAGCTAATGAATTTAATGCATGACCTAGAATAAAATGTAGGTTATATATGATCTTAACGTGTAAATATTTCCTATGCGCTTATGTATATACATTTTACGTAAGATATTTTACTATTGGAAATAATTTTAAAGATTTATATCTGGACTATATATGTGAAGAAGTTCTCTACCAGTATTTCAGCCTATATATATATACATACATATATTTATATATATATATATATATATATATATATACATATATTTATATATACATTTATATATATATATATATATACATATATATATATATATATATATATATATATATATATATATATATATATATATATATATATATATATATATATATATATATATATACACACATACATTTATATATATATACATTTTTATATATACATATATCATCTATACATATGACTTCGATTTTAGGGTGTGAGAGTGGCGACGAATATTACCAACCCTTACTTTGCTCGTGGATGTCATAAAAGAAGAGAGTCATATATCGACCGACTCTCAGGCCAACTAGCTGATGCCCTTTGGTCAATTATTACATTCCCAAGGAGGGTTCACGTCAGACCAGTGATCGGTCATAAAACTATTGCTAATAACTTTACAATATTTAAGAAGAGGAGTTCATACAGTACCGCATTGCTTAGGGTGGACGCAAAACGTCGAAACCCAAGCAATTCGGATAAGAGCCGGAGAGTGATGATCTGTTTTTGCACGTGGTGAAGAAATTAGAATACAATTCATCACACCCTATTTTATCTATGTCTGTCGTAAAAGAAGCGTAAGGTATATGCATACATCATCAAATGTGCAATAGAAGGAAAAATTGGAATAAAACTTATTCCAAACCGTCTGACCGGCATGGTATAATAAGTAACCGTCCGTGACGGAGTCGGAAGTGGGGGCAGCCGTGGCGAAGATTCGTTCCGCCACCACGGCCCCCGGCCCGGACGGAGTCCCAGTCCGGGTGTTGACGTTGCTCCTCGAGCATCTCGAACCTCGCCTCAGGCGACTGTTCAACGCCTGTCTGACGTCTGGACGGTTCCCTGAGTGCTGGAAGGAAGGGAGGTTGGTTCTCCTGCCGAAGCCGGGACGGCCCCCGGATTCGCCGTCGGCCTACAGGCCCATTGTGCTTCTGGACGATGTGGGAAAGCTGCTGGAGCGTGTCCTCGCTGCCCGCATCGTCCAGCACCTGGAGGAGGTGGGGCCCGATCTGTCGGACCCTGCTACGCCTGAGGCAGACGGCCACGGAGGCTGTCGCCGGCAAAGGAGTGCTGTTGGCGGTGTCATTGGACATCGCCAACGCCTTCAATAGTCTGCCATTCAGCTGCATCAGGGAGGCACTCCGGTTCCATGGAGTGCCCCTGTACCTCAGGCGGCTGGTGGCAGACTATTTGGAGGGGCGCAGTGTCCTCTACGCGAGCCCCGCAGGGGACATTGTGCGGACGCCCATGTCGTGCGGTGTTCCGCAGGGGTCAGTTCTGGGGCCGACTCTGTGGGACATCGGTTACGACTGGGCGTTAAGAGGGAGTCTCCCCCCCGGGCTGAGCGTTATTTGCTATGCTGACGACACGCTCGTCACAGCCCGGGGCAGGACACTCGAAGAGGCGGCGAGCCTGGCCACTCTCGGCACCGAGAAGATGGTCAGGCGAATTGAGGCGTTGGGGCTCAGGGTGGCCCTAAACAAGACGGAGGCCCTACTATTCCATGGGCCCCGTGTGAGGCTGCCCATCGGCGCCTCGTTAGTCGTCAACTCCATCTACATCAGTATCCAGGCCCATATGAGGTACTTGGGCCTGGTGCTCGACGGGCGATGGTGGTTCCGGGAGCATTTCCGTCAAATTGCTCCCCGGCTGGTCGGCGCGGCGTCCGCCCTTTCTCGGCTCATGCCGAACGTGGGCGGACCCAGTTTCGAGGGCCGACGGCTGTATGCGGGGGTGATCCGCTCAATGGCCATGTACGGCGCACCCGTGTGGGCGAGGGCTCTGAACGCCCAGCTCAGGGCGGTGCTGTGGAGGCCACAGCGAGCCATGGCGGTCAGAGCCATTCGCGGGTACCGCACGGTGTCTACCGAGGCGGCATGCCTATTGGCCGGGACACCCCCGTGGGACCTAGAGGCGGAGATGCTCTCCGACCTCTACCGGCGGGTTACCTCAGTGCGCGAAGAGGGTGGCTCCCCATCGTTCAACGAGATAGCCACCTGGCGCGAGGACGCCCGCCGAGAAGTCATCGCCCGTTGGGCTACGCGGCTGGAGAGGCCTAGACACGGTGTTTTTACCGTTGAGGCCCTCCGGCCCGTACTGATGGAGTGGATGGAGCGGCGGCACGGAGTCCTCTCTTTCCGGTTGGTGCGGGTCTTGTCGGGGCATGGTTGCTTCGGCAAGTACCTGCACACGGTCGTGCGGAGGGAGTGGACTCCGTCCTGCCACCATTGCAGTAGCGACGAGGACACGGCGCAACATACGCTCGAGGTATGTTCGGGCTGGGACGGGCAGCGCCGTGACCTCGTCGCTGTCATCGGTGCCGACCTGACGCTGCCGACTGTTGCGCGAGCGATGGTCGACAGCGTCAGGAATTGGGACGCGGTCGCCGCCTTCTGCGAGGCTGTCATCTCGCAGAAGGAGGCGGCGGAACGGGCCCGGGAGGATGCCCGTGACCCGGGCCGCCGCCCGCGACCGGGGCGGCGCAGGCGCGAGTACCTGCGCCTGATGCCGCCCTAACCGAGGCTTCGGGTGATCGGACCGGGGAATTGTCCGGTCACCCGACGTGAGGCCACCGCGTGAGGACGACGCCTCGACGGCGAAAGCTGTCGGGGCGTCGACAAGAGAGGAGCCCGAGAGGGCATACCGCCGAGCGGGCCACCGAAGACAAAGATCGGGTACCGGTGGCCCGCTCGCACGGCGAAGAAGAGGTGCTTGCAGGGTGGGTCAATGGGGTTGTGCGCCGCCTCTTCCATCACCCCGGACCGATTTGGCGGGGTGCGACGTCCATGACCCACCGCATAAAAAAAAAAAAAAAAAAAAAAATGGTATAATAAGTAAGTAAATTTTCCCTTCTATTGCAGAGGAGACTCGAGCTGAGCAGTCGCGTCCACTCGTGAATTTTATATAATACACAAATTAAATATATAATACTTTTTGAACAAGTGTTAAAGACGTTCAAATAATTTGATCGAATAATATTAAGACAACTATTATTAGAGACATTCTTTATTTGTTCGGTTAACCAATTGCAAAAGCTCAGGTAAGGTAGGCTTATCGCTTAGCGAATACTCGGAAATGGCGTGCATTGCCTCCGTATACTGCAAGATATTTGTCATATTATTGTGGCGTTTGAACAGTTTTGTTTAACTTATATTGTAAACTAAAAATATGTGAATTATTAATGTTGAGGAAGCGAGTGAAGTATGCAAGGATAGAGTTCTCTGGCACTCTGTTCTCTCTGCCTACCCTGCAAGGGATATGTCGTGATGATGTGTATGTATGTATGTAAACTAGGAAAAATTAAAGATACGTGTTATTATTAAGAAGTAATATTGCTTTTTAAATACATTAATATAACCCGATTTACAAATAAAAGCTTACCCTTATGTCGTATCGATGTAAAATTCCATAATACGGATTGGATTGTATGAATTCACTTGAATTATTTTGTTTTTAATTAGATTTTTTTTATTGCTTATAGTGGCAAACGAACAAACAGCACACCTGATGGTAAGTGTCACGCCCATGTCACCTTTGCAATATTAAAGATACAGCTAGGCCACTGCCTACCAATACAACTGCACAGATGGCGTAGTGGTTAAGATACTGACCTTCCGTGCCAGTGCCATGGGTTCGATTCCCGCGCAGGACATTACTTTGTGCGATTCACAAAGTGTTGTTCTGAGTCTGGGTGTAATTTATCTGCGTTAATTGCATGTTTGTAAAGTCCCCCGCAATACAAGGTTTATTTAACACAAAAAACAAATCCGCAATACACAACCCGCGCAATAGCTCATTGCCATTACTCAGACGTCGATCTTCGACTCTCTTCAGACGTCGAGAATGTGGTACCGAGAATATATGATTTTACATCATTATTCCATTTAATCTATCCTTTTTTATTATTATATTATTCTAAACCCACGGGACAATGAACTATTATATATTTAGAAAATAATTTTATTTACCCTTACATGTTATTTAAAAATAATATTATATTATCAGCTTTCTATATATAGGTATCATCTTTATAATTACGATAATTGATGGTTTTAAGGCAAGTCATCGCCCCAATGTTCAACAGCTTTCAAATGTCCTGTGTGTAATATAATGGTGTATAGTCACGATTAATTCAACAGTGAAATTGAAAGTTCATCGTTTTATTTATAAGACATGCAAGTGAATGTTATTCTTTTAGATCTATAAACAAAAAGAATACTTTTTTTATACACTTAGTGTCTGGCTGGCGCTGACTTATACAGAAACATGGTCTCTAAATGTCACCTTCATAACAAGCCTCTAAGATGCTCAGCGTGCTATGCTATATTCGGTATTTCTCTGAAAACGATTCAAAATACCGAAATTCATAGAAGAACGAATGTAAGTAACATAGCTTGAAGAATTAGCACGCTGAAATGGTTGCTGGCCGTATAGCTTAAATATATGATAACAGAAAAATAAATAGAAAAAAGACACAAGAAAAAGAAAGAATTATTTATACACAGTAATTGAATAATTTCTTGCGATAAAGATATTTCTAAAGAAGATTTAAGCTTAGCTGCGTTTAAACTTAGCAAAACCATAATGGAAGGGGTACCAGTGAGTGTAAAAGGTTGCCATAAGCTACTTTTTTTTACTCACTGGTGTCCATTTTCTAGTTTTCTTTCTATAAGGCTTAGTTATAGCTATTGATATAACACAATTACTTTATGTTTTGTACAAATTGTTTTGTTCGTGGGAATTATTAAACTTTTATTGAAATAGACTTATGAGAATATTACATATTTTATATTTATTCCATATATATAATTCATTTAAAACCAATTTTATTTATGAATTAGTTCCTCAAGGGTATATAACGCAATACAATTGCAAACGCACTAAAAGTATGAAATGAAATTAATTTTACGGATTTTATTGCGTTTAAATTTCATTTTTACCATTCAAATATTTCATACTACAAATGTTGTAAGGTATTCGGAAGCGCATTACATAAGTCTAATCATCAAGTATCAGAAAAAATTACCTTATATATAAACATTAATTTGGTAAAACTTCTAGTAAATTAAGAATTTTATATCACTAACAAATGAAATATCGTTAAAAGAAGATTCAGATTTGAAATAAAACTACTTTTACGGTTATTAAAAATCAAATACATACGCGATAGAATCCGTAAAAGTAGTTTTATTACAAATGTTTAACACTCGCGTAAACATCATAAATGTGAAAATTCAGACTTCTATATATCAAAGCTATTTATTTTAACTATTTAAGTTAACTGTTATAACTGCTAATGATCACCTTTAGCCCTAACTATTACACTATTTCCAACTTTCCAACAGTAACATAATTCCAAGGTCACTATGCCACACACCAGTTCATAAGAGCAGTGTTCGTTGCGCTCCACTGACAACACACTTGCTCGTCTCCCTCGGCCCAAGTTAGCTTCCTGTCTACCAAGCAACAGGTGTTCATGTGACCATGTCGTAAGGACTGATTGCTTTGTGACCCACACTTATAAGTAACTTGATATTTGTGTATAAAGAAAACACTGATAATACAAGTCTGAAATTTATTTTCATTTCGTTTTAACAATGGCATAGATAATTGTTTTGAGTTAGTTGTTGATAGTTATTTTGATTGATAGGTTTTTTCGTGTGGAAGTAATCGTAAAGTTAATATGCCACTAATTAATATAATTAATAAAATACAACGTTAACCTTATCCGTGTGGTGACGAAGTAAGAATACAATTCACCACCCCCTATCTTACCCGTGTGTGATCGTAAGACACGACTAAGGGATATAAAACGTATATAACATATATGCAAGAGAAGTAAAACTCGAAACTAAACCCACAGACGTGTTAGTATAGACTAACACGTCTGACCAGCGTGGTATATAGTAGGTCAACTTTCCTTCCATTACGGAGGAGGCTCGAGCCCAACAGTGGGACATATATGAGCTGAGATGATGATGATGAATATTATTAACTTGGCTATAATGTATATATTAATTGTAACGAAAGAATTACGAATGTATGTTAATAATCTTATATTGCCTTAAAGTTAGGTTTACTTGTAAATAAATACTGAATATAGAGTATTTGTTGTTACTTTCATTAAAATTAGTTGTATTGAAATTAAATAATAAGTATTAGAAAATTGGAAATTTAATGAAAATGAATTTACTTAGTAGTTTATGGTAATTTGAGTGATTTATTGTTTTAAATTAGTAATTACATTATTTTTATAATTTCATTACAGTACTTGAACATATAAATTTATATTTAAACTAATTCTCCATGTGGTAATGGAGTAAGAATATGACTGCACAGATGGCGTAGTAGTTAAGCTTTCGACCTCCCGTGCTAGCGCCATGGGTTCGATTCCTATGCAGAACAATATTTTGTGCGATCTACAAACTATTATTCTGAGTCTGGGTGTAATTTGACCGCATTAATTATGTTTGTAAAGTCCCACGCAACACAAGCATTATTTCCTTAGTGCAGGTTGGTGTAAAAAAAAAAGAATGCAATGGTCACTAATTACCCTTCTGTTTTGTTATTGCAAGAATCGATTCAAGAATGTAAGAATATAACATCACTGCAAGAGAAAAAATTGCAAGATTAAAGACTATGTCAATCTGACTAGGGAGATGGATTATTAGACTAATTTCCTTCTATTAAAGACGAGTGTTCAATGGTAGTTCAATAAAAATAAGAAGCTGAGAAGAAAATGAAGAAGCAATTATTACTCATACTATATAATATTCTTTATTATTAGAGGTACGGAAAGAGGGAAAAATGGATGGATTGCGTAAAGCATGACATGGATAGAAAGAGAGGCAACGCAGATATGACATCTGATATCGTTGTGTGGAAAAAGAAGACACATTGCGTAGAGATCAAGTAATTAGGGCAAAAGTAGGATGAAAATGATAAGGATGAGAACATTTTAACATTTCATTCTCTTTCGAAGCTCTATTTTCATTTGCTACTGTTGGGGCTGTTGACTTTATGTAGTCCCAGGATTTTGGAAGTAAACTCATATATTTTCTGATTTGTTTAAATGCTACAATCAACAGTTAATATAAATTTTAATAGCGAACGTTTGCGTGGTGTTCACAGCTTATATCGAGTTAGTACGCCTTTTCTTCCGCCGCTGCACCGCGCGCTGCATCGTCGGGTCGTTGCAATTCGTGAGCTATCGTGTATCATCGTAAACAGCTATCTTTCAACAAGCAAAGGATAACTTTACACAACCTTTCATCATCATCACCATAACAGCTCATATATGTCCTACTGCTAGGCTCGAGTCTACTACCACACTAGGAGGCAAATTGACCTATTAAACCATGCTGGTCAGACGTGATAGTATAAGTTTTATTTCGAGGTTGCCTTCACTTGCATGGATAGATGTTATATGCATATTTTAGCCCTTTCATCTTTTACGATCACCCACGGCTAAGATAGAGATTAATGAATTGTATTCCTATTCCGTCACCACAGGGAAAATCTTTAAAAATCTAAAATTTATCACGAAATCTTTAAAAATCTCTAAACAAAGTCTTTCTAGGAATAGGCAGTTATTTTTGATTTCATATAATTATTAACATGCAATATTAAATTTGATTTTTTTTTAACTCACATCTGCATTAAACCTTAGTCTACCTGATGAACAATAAAACCCACGGTGCATTTCCAAGTTACTGACTACCTGGCACATGAATGAAAGGATGTGTGCGAGGGAGCGAATCCTCAGCCTCAATGATATCACTATTGAAACATTCTCAATGTTGCTTTGTTTGTAGATACGGAGATTATAATAAATTATGCGTCATTATGAATAGATTGGAATAATTATTGTAGTTTAGTATAGGATTTGTGGAATATTTGTCCTATTTCTATATCTCTAAAATATGCAGTCATATAAAGCTGTTTGTTTGATATCTATATCTATAAAAGAGGATGTTTGTATACATCGTGAAACTCAGAAACTATT
Organism: Lymantria monacha; assembly: GCA_905163515.2. Taxonomy (NCBI): domain Eukaryota; kingdom Metazoa; phylum Arthropoda; class Insecta; order Lepidoptera; family Erebidae; genus Lymantria; species Lymantria monacha. Next base: position 10,005,264 of record LR991082.1, read on the forward strand.
TCACCGATCATTATGAAAATTGGTGTGTATATGTATTTTTTCACGGAGAATGTTTATATTCTCATTGATTTAACTTGCCACTGGGTAGCGCTGGCATATATCGAGTTCAACAAATAAACCAATCAGCTGGATTTGCTAGTAAGTTATAGAAAGATAATTCTGCCTACTAACAGAGTAATCTTAGTAGTGTCCAGTTGTCCATTTTTAGTATTCTATTATATTTCAAGTATTTTTGAAGTAATGAATGTATACCAGGTTTGAGTCGTCTCCTACTATTCCTAAGGAAAATAAGTTGATAGATCATATTCTCAGTGAGTCATCATATGGAATATTTTACATTTTTATAAAAGATATAAATGACATGCTTAGCTAAATACGCTTTGGATAAGATGTTAAACCTGTTTAGTGTGTAAAGGAACACTTAAGAAGGAAAATATTATAAATATATTTGCTATGGGGAAAAACTAATATAGACTTGTTTATTATTTTTATGGCGTATCGCCTGTATCACCAAAGGAGACTAATATCTTAGTATCCAATTGTGGTAGGACCACGCTGTGGACAGTTTTCTGTCTACAGCCGCGGGCCGGTCCGTCCGGGGTAGTACCACACTCTCGCAGAAGATCGACGTCTGAGTAATGGCAATGTGCTATTGCGCTTCGTTTGGTGAGCGAGAGAGCCGGCAGCCCAACTGGGGTGGTTTCGGGGTTTGTATTGGTTGGCAGCGGCCTAGCTATACCATTGGCAAAGGTCCATGGGCGGCAGTGACACTTACCGTCAGGTGTGCTGTCTGCTCGTTTGCCACCATAAGCAATAAAAAAAAAAAAAAAAAAAAAAAACATATCTTTTATACACATTACACTGCCATTTTATATAGTTAGTCGAGTTTTTGGACTTATTTTTATATTGATATATTTACTGTATTTGATGGAGTGCTCACTTCTGTCCGTGCCTTAGTCCTCGTAAAACGCAACCTTACCAAAGTTGAACTATAATCCTAAGAGAACACATTACAGAGATAAAATAACCCTTTATGTTGATCTAGGAAATGGTCTATCTAAGTGCCAATTTCCATCCAAATTTGTTCAATGGTGTAAGCGTGATTGAGTGACAAACATCTAAACATACAAACATTTTTACAAACTTTATAGTATTAATATATATTTATAACATTAATAAAAAGTAGGAAAGAATTAATTTAGTAAATTTAAAGGCATTTTAACATTGATTATGGGATACGCGAATGACGTCACCTATGGTGACATCATTCGTGTATCCGTCGCTTAAACCTAAACAGCGCCGTTTAAACTTAACCGTTTAGTTACCGTTTTTTAAACATTTTAAAATAAGACAGTAATTCTAGCACTTACCTTGAGCTTCGATAGTGAATCATTACAGTGAAATATTATACATATATCTATATGAGTCTGTGTGGGAATGAGACGTAAGGCTCTTCATAGTCTTACACTTTTATCCTAGACGGCATAAGTAAAATTTAATGAAACTCTTCAATTATGTTTCATTTCAAGATTCACAAATGTGTTTCTATAATTTATAATACTTAAATTACATACAAACTAACTTTTTGTTATAAACATGATTTGTATCATATCTTAACCTTCTTAATCTTTCGTAACGACGACGTAAGAGAGCGAGTAGGTATGAACAAGAGTATTGGTGTAAAGATGCGAAAGGGAATGCTCCGATGGTTCGGACATGTGGAAAGAATGCCGAACGAACGTCTGGTTAAGAAGATATACAATGCGAAAGTGGAAGGATGTAGGTACCGGGGGAGACCGAGACTCACCTACCTAGACCAGATTGGTCACGTACTGAAGGGAGGTGGAGTCAAGAGTCTCCGAAACTGGCGAGCGTGTATGAAGAGAATTATGAATGTTGAGAAAGCGAGTGAAGTATGCAAGGATAGAGTTCTCTGGCACTCTATTTTCTCTGCCTACCCTGCAAGCGATACGGCGTCATGATATGTATGTATCATATCTTCGGCAAAGCTTCGGCTTTTGGAACTGAGAGTACTTTATGACAAATGATTACGTATATATCAAATACCATATCACATTATCCTATTTATGTAATGGCGGAGTAAGAATTGAATAATAATTACTTCTTCTTTTCCCGTAGGTGATCGTAAAAGATGACTAAGGGACGCAAGCTGATAATATCACTCTATTTACCAATACAAACTCAAACTCACCCCAGGTGGGCTTCCGGCTCTCTCGCTCAGCGAACGAAGCGCAATAGCACATTGCCATTATTCAGACGTCGATCATCCACGAGAGTGTGGTACTACCCCGGACAGACCGACCCGCGGCTGTACACAGAGAACTGTCCACAGCGTAGTCCTACCACTAATTCAGTCCCGTGGTCCTGGTTTTACAAGCTTGAACCTAACAGTGAGACGTATATGAGCTATGATGATTCTAATAAAACAAGCACGTTGAGATTCAAGTGAGAACAGGTTTAATAATTTATTCAAAACTAACATGCTACAGATAACATATACAAAAACTAATATAGGTAATACATTAGTGACAACAGATGTCGGTAGCAGTATTTAATGTTGATTATTTAGATATAAATTTCAACACTCCCACTATATCTAATAATCATAACCATAAGCAAAAATTAGGTAACATTTTATACAATCATCAATCCTAACAACTCCATAAAGGCATAATGTTTCTTAGCACACAAACTTTTAGTAAACAAGTCAGCGGGCATGTCAGCAGTCGATAAATAGTATAATTTTACTATATTATTTGAAACACACTCTCTGGTAAAATGATATTTCACATCTATATGCTTAGATTTTTTGTGAAATACTGGATTCATCGACAACTTCTGTGCACTCTGACTATCATTAAACAAACTTAAAGTATACATTTTGTTTGTGATTTCAAACTGCAAAGTTCTTAAATATATGGCTTCTTTACACGCTTCTGAAATACTCATGTATTCAGCTTCACAGCTTGAAAGAGCTATTGTTTTTTGTTTCTTACACTCCCAGGATATTACTCCATTGGATAACAAAAAACAATACCCAGTATATGACCGTCTATCATATGTATTGTTTGCCCAATCAGCATCAGCAAAACCTTTAATTTCTTTATTTCCATTCTTACAATATTTAATACCAAATGATTTAGTCTTTTTTAAATATTTTAAAATCCTCTTGGCATAATGCCAATGCTCATCAGTATGATTAATATTAAACTGGCTTAAATAGCTTACAGAGTAAGTTATATCTGGTCTGGTTAAAACCGACAGGTACATTAGGCTACCTATAAGCTGCTGATAGGGCACTTGTTTAGTTACATTTTGACCAGTGTTTACATTTAACTTAGTCTCCATTGGAGTTTCAACAATCTTACAGTCTGCCATTTGAAATTTTTCTAATAAACTCTCAATATAACTTTCTTGATTTAAAGTAACAGACTCTTCCTTTTTATCAAATTTAACATTCATCCCAAGACACTGTTTTACTTGCCCTAAATCCTTAATTTTAAATTTATTTGACAATATTTCCTTCAGGCTATTAGTTTCCTTTTTATTATTGGAGAAAATAAAAAAATCATCGACATAAAGAGCCACTATAGTTACCATATTTTCAATTTTCTTTGTATACATACAATGTTCCAATTTAGATTTCTTATAACCATTTTCAATTAAACAACTATCTACCTTTCTGTTCCAGGCCCTGGACGCCTGTTTTAAGCCATAGATGGCTTTATTAAGTTTTAACACTTTCTTACAGTTATCTGGGGAATTAAAACATTCAGGTTTTTGCATGTATATAGTCTCCTCTAAGTTACCATTTAAAAAAGCAGTTTTTACGTCTAAATGTGTAACATCAAGATCTAATTGGACTGATAATGAAAACAAAAGTCGTAATGTTGTATGTCTAACAACAGGCGAGAAGGTTTCCGTATAATCTACTCCTTGTTTCTGGGAAAAACCCTTAGCAACAAGTCTGGCACGGAACCTAACCTTACTTTCACTATCATATTTCTTACACAAAACCCATCTACATTTAACTATAGTACTGTCTTTAGGTGCATCAGTAAGTTCCCAAGCGTCATTATCATCAAAACACTGTAATTCGTCCCTTATTGCCTCTAACCACTGTTCCCTATCTGGTCCTTTTAGAGCGTCATCAAGTGAAAGTTCACAAACATTTTGGATAACACTACTTTCTAAACACATATTAGAATGACCATACCTGTCCGGCTTCTTTCTTTGCCTAGGGGAACCACTTCTTTTAACACTCACAACACTTTCCACACTGTCATCAGAAGAATCATCTGGTACATAAGTCTCGTCACCATCATGAAAAATTTCACTTCCTGATTCATATGATGTGTCTCCCACTGAATCCTCAATGGATTGTGATTGTTCAGTTTCCTCAATCTGGACTACACTTTCAGTTTGTTTGGCATTTTCTATAATGATCACATCACGGCTTGTTGTGATATCCTTAGTGCTTGGATTGTAAACTCGATAACCTTTGACATCCTCTGGGTAACCAACTAGAATCCCTTTTACAGCCTTTTTATTCCATTTGAGGCGCTTCTCTTTTGGAATGTGCATCATCACTATACTTCCAAATACCCTTAAATGGCTAATATCTGGCTTTACTCCATTCCACATCTCAAAAGGTGTTCCATTCAAATTTGCCGCCACTATCCTATTTTGTAAGTATACAGCAGTATTGGCTGCTTCAGCCCAAAAGCTTTCATCCATTTTAGCATCAAAGAGCAGACACCTTGCCTTTTCCACCACAGTACGATTGAATCTCTCTGCCAAGCCGTTCTGTTCTGGTGTATATGTATTACTTTTCTGATGAACTATTCCTGCTTTACTTAAATAATTATCAAACTCTTTATTCACAAATTCTTTCCCATTGTCGCTTCTAAGAATCTTAATTTTTCTGTTTAATTTATTCTCCACCTCAGCTTTGTATCTTTGAAAACATTCAAAAGCTTGATTTTTGTTTTTCAAAAAATAAATATAGATGTAGCGACTATAGTCATCAATGAATAAAATAAAATATCTGGAACCACCAAGCGACACATTCTTGAATGGCCCACATACATCCGTATGTATTATCTGCAGGAGATCATCACTTCTATTTCCCTTATGTGGAAAGGGTAAACGATTTTGTTTCCCTTCGCAACACACTATACATGACGACTTCGATATTTCTGCCTTTCTATCAAGTGTAAGACCTTCCACAGCTGCCTGCATTTTACTTAAATAGTTACTGTTGACATGACCAAGCCGGCGATGCCAAACTTCACTCGAGGTCACCACTGCAGCCAGCCTTTCAGGCATTCTCAACTTATAAACTCCATTTAATAAGCAAGCTGTAGCAACTAGCTCATTACACTTATTAAATATTTGACAGCCATCATCTTTAAAAAGGACCTTGTTGCCTTTTGCGATCAATTGACTTACGGAGATGAGATTCGTGGTCAAACTAGGTACACATAATACTCCTTCAACAACCACATCATACTCACAGTTATCTGTCAATGTTGTTAATTTCACATCACCAGAGCACTTGACAGACACTTTTTCTTTATTCGCAACAATAATTTCTTGGACTGTATGATTGTTCGACACATTTGTAATCCAATGTTCATTCGCTGTCAAATGGCCACTAGCACCTGAATCAATGTACCAATCATTCTTTGAGAAACAACCATTTAGAAACACAGCACTGAACGCATTTGTTTGTTTACGTTCACTGAATTTGTTATTTGATGAATCTTTTACATCCTTAGGACATTGATTACGATAGTGTCCTGTTTGTTTGCATTTGTAACATTTGATTACTTTCTGTTTTGACATTGACGTTGACGTCTGAGTTCTTCCGGTATTGGCGCCATACTTTTTTCGATAACTCGCAAATGCTCCGCTAACGTCGCCACTGTCTTCCTCCAAGTCCATCAATTTTGTTTTAATGGCGTCGGCTGTTATATTAATGCCCGAATGTTCAATCGCCATTATCATTGGCGAATATTTTTCTGATAATCCAGCTAAAAGCAATGATCCTACCCACTCATCATTAATATGAAAGCCCGATCCACTCAGTTTTTGGCTCGTTTCTATGATCTGAGTAACGTAGGACGTCATAGATGTACAATTTTCAAGGCGAATCGATATCAAAGTTCTCAACAAGCTGATTCTTCTTGTAAATCCTGAATCATCGAATAAATGCTTTAACTTTTCCCATAGTTTCTTCGTATTTTTGACATCCTTGATATGTACATATAGCGACGAGTCAATCGTTAGAATCAATTTTGCCTTGGTTTTCGCATCTGCTGCGGCTTCATCTGGATTCGTGACTTTGATACAGTCCGAAGTACCTTCCAGTATTAGAAAATTCTCCGCGGCGAAAGCCCACTCCTGGTAGTTCTCGCGACCTTTTAATTTTGGCACGCTCACAACGTAATTCGAACTCATTTTCACCGGCACAGTGTATTCTCAGTCCACAAAAAACTTATACAGCACTAACTTGCAAGTTCTTAACGAGAAAAACACGTAATTCTGGGCACATAACCTCTAATAAAACAAGCACGTTGAGATTCAAGTGAGAACAGGTTTAATAATTTATTCAAAACTAACATGCTACAGATAACATATACAAAAACTAATATAGGTAATACATTAGTGACAACAGATGTCGGTAGCAGTATTTAATGTTGATTATTTAGATATAAATTTCAACAATGATGATGATGATTCTTAGTCATTATGCAAGTCACATTAAATCATGCGAGCTTCTCTCAATATAAAAATCTAATTCGTTTAATTATGACATCGGTAAAAGTTCAAGGTCGCATTGGTGGTTTTTGGACCGTGTTATTATACTACAAAATGAAGTAGTCTGTGTTTTTCAAAAGCAGCTTTAGAGAAACAGGTTACTATTAAATTAAGTTAGTTAAAAGAATTATTATTTTTATATTCTTTTTGTAACCGTTTGGCGGTTATGCCAGTTGAATATAACGAGCTATTGCTTATGAATGGATTTAATGTTGGCATTCCTACGGTTATCGCTTAGATCCATAGCAATATATATGATAATGATCACACTTAAATAGAATACTAGTCTTAACCTTATCAGAATAAATTACTAAACTTAAGACTTGTTCATGTACTGATAGATTAAAGAAATAAAGGAAAAAGGTAAATCGAAATAAATGATTGAAGAAAGAAAGAAAACAGGAAAGAGAGAAAGAAAGAAAGAATAAAAAAATAATAAAGAAATCTATTTTATTGACTCTTAGCATAAATTTAGATAAAGTATTAGATAGAATAAGTCGAATGGAACATAATTTTTGTAACAAAAGATTAAAATAATGGAAAACTTAACTGTTATAATCAACACTTCCTATGTAGTAGTTGTCGTAAATGATTACTATATAAGGAATAAAAGTAAGTAACAAAATTTCATCATCACTGTAAGCGCGCGGTGGTAGCCTAATTGTTCTCCCATAATAGTTGTGGGACATGTATAAACAGAAGACGAACAAATACTAAAAGCGAATATTTTAAATTCTGCGGCTACGGCCGCCTTCTGGAGATTTATAGCATTTCCTTCCTTTTTAATAGCATTTATTTTCTTCCATTTAATAGCATCCTGTAGTACGAAAGAACGCGCAAACTCTGCGACGTGTTGTAGTTAAGCTTCTATAGCATTCAAAGCGCGAGTAGATAGGTAATCTAAATATTAAATTCGACCATCATTCACGCAAGGGTGTATGTAGCAATGCTGATAGCGAGTGGATCATTTGTTTGTGTTTAGACGCTTTGCTGCTAAAGTAATTTAAAAAATATCAACGTTAATACGAATGTTTAAGTCGCTTTGTGGCTGCAAATTTTTTGTGACGTATTAAATTTCTTCTGCTAACTAAGAAATGAACATATAAGAGGAAGTTTGAAAGTTGCGCCAATGACGGAAAAGTTAAGCCAACGCTCCGTTCACTCTATTTCCCGCATTCACTCTTCGCTCTATATCAGTGGTGTACCTTCCATCTCGGCTAAAACCACATCCAAGATATACAAATTCATCCACTTGCTCTAGTACATCATTACCTATTTTTACTCTTACATCTGTTGAGAGCAAGATAATGATGATTAAATTTCTTGTACATTACCTACTGTCATATCACGAATGTGTGGTAGCGGCTACGGATACTACCAACCCTTACTTTGCTCGGGGATGTCGTAAAAGCCGTCTAACCTTATAACGACCAGGGCCTGAATTCTATCTGATACCGTTTGATCAACAATTACATTCCCAAGGAGAGTTGACGTCTGGCAGGCGACCGGTCATAAAACTATTGCCAATAACTTTTACAATATGTACTATGAAAGGAGAGTACATATTGTAGCGACCCCAAGCAATTGGAATAAGAGTAGGAGAATGATGACTGTCATATCACGAATGATGTGAAAGTAATGAATTTTAAAATTAGAATCTTTGAATATTTCATGTCTAAATGATATAACTATATTTGTAATTATTTCTTATTTTTAAATATGTGAAATTTTTAATTTTAATGGAATTATCTCAATTGTTTTTTTTTAGTTTTGTTAAACATGTCATCATCTCGTCTCAGCTCATACATGTACCACTATTGGGCTCGAGCCTCCTCCTCCATAATGGGAGGGGAATTGACTTAATATGACACGTTGGTCAGACGTGTGGGTATAGGGTTATGTTTCAAGTTTTCCTCCTCTTACACAGATTTTATATGCGTTTTACATCCTTTAGTCGTCTCTTACGATCAACTACGGGTAAGATGAGGAAGAGGGGTGGTAAATTATATTGTTATTCCGTCACCACACGGAAAAATGTATACAGTTAAAAATATTGTAAATTTATAGTAATTTAAATTTAGTGAAATATTTATTGAATTGTTGTTGCCTATAATTGGGGAGTAAAAGATAGAGAAACAAACACGCAGAGTGTTTGTTTACTAAATTGTATGTGTATTAATTTGTGATCCAAAACTAAATAATTAAACTTATATCTGCATATTATTCACGTACGTACTGCTTAGATTGTCTATAGTTATATATCTAAACGATTTTCCTTGAAGCAGTTTAAGTTCAGATGCCACAATGCGTCATCTCCACATGACGTCACTCGTATTCCCAAAAACCAGTATTGAGATCTTTTAAAATTACTGTTGATACTCGTGCGATTATTTTGAAGATGACGTCACACACCATTTTAAATATATATTTGTTTAAAGATATTTAAAATAAATATGTATCGATGTTAAAGATTACTGTAAAATGCTTCTATTTTTTTTCAATTATATAAAAATGTTGTTCTCAGCCTATAGAAAAGTTTTTTATGCTGTGCTTGTAGAGTTTTGTATCGAGCTTTCCTGCTCTTGCATGTCATATTATGATATTATTTGCTTAGTACGTCCCCTATTTATTTTTATACGATGTTTAGGAGAAAGAACGACTGCCTATTCATTGTATTCTTAGTCCGTCATAATACTGATAAAGATTCAAAGATACAACATTATATCTGACAGTAAATATAATACTATAGTCCTTGTTGCAGTCCGACGTAGCAAATCTCTTCTCTTTGTGGCGACGGGATCAGAATACTCGGGACTCTTTACTTGTCTGTGGGAGTAATTAAAATTGCCTGGTTCACCAGGATAATGGCAGGACTCTCTTGGGAAACGTATAACATTTTATTTTGTTCATCATTCCCTTTACTATGTGTAGTGAAACACACGCAAGTTGGTTCAATACTGATTTATTATTTTAATACCCTCCACCTAGTTACAATTACAATATACTACATCTCCTTCTTTCTGAAGAAAAAGAAAATAATATAAGGAAAACTTATTATTAATATTATTAATTTAAACGTAAGCTTACAATAGATATCTATTAATATACCTAGTTATTTGTCTGCTAATTACATTTTTTTTGTATAAATATTTAATTACATAGATAGTTACAAACATAATAGTTATGATCTATATAAATAGATGTAAATATTGACAAAAAACAATCTAATCGAATTCTAAATTGGCCAACATTCGTGCAGTTCTTTCCTTTGACCTAGTAATAGCCGTGGCGATTATGGTAAAAACCCTATTAATGAATGACTGCGCCATGTGGTACTCTATGAGGCAGGCATATATAGCAGTGGGCGATGGAGGGCTGAATAACGATGATATTGATGATTATTGTTTGTTAAAGGAAGTCAACGTTTTATTAGCTTTACGGATAATAATTTGGCACTGGATTGGCTCTGGTGTTGTTAAGGTCCCTATACTACAGAATCACTTACCGTAAGATGTGTTGCTTACTAGTTTACTACCAAAAAGGGCAAAAAAAAGGTATACCACTGATATAGAGCGAAGACTGAATGCGGGAAATAGAGTGAACGGAGCGTTGGGGCAACTTCTCGGTAGCTACCATCTCAGCCAGAAGGCACGTGTAGCAATACATAACGCAGTGCTTGTCCCAACATTACTGTATGGAAGCGAGAGTTGGGTATGCAGAAAAGAGTATGAAAGTAAAGTTAATGCGGTCGAAATGCGATCTCTACGGAAAATCTGTGGAGTTAGGCTGATCGATCGCATTCGTAACGACGACGTTAGAGAGCGAGTTCTCTGGCACTCTGTTCTCTCTGCCTACACTGCAAGGGACATGGCGTGATGGTATGTATGTATGTATGTAAAAAAACTTTTTCCCCGTGTGATGGTGAAAATCCCATATATATCCTGTGGTAATTATAAAAATTAGCTAAAGCTGCACTAGTTTAGTGACAACAACATTATTCTTAGAAATTTATAACAATAATTGCTATTGAAAAACCACTTTGTCTGGCGAGGGTGACGAACTATATGCAGTGATGAATGTTTTTATAATTAAATATTTGGCAAATAATATTTAAACTAATATTGTCTTATTCTGAAGGTTGTTTGTAAATTAGATCTCTTTTTTATTGCATGATTGTTTGGACTGCGAGGCATCCGAGGCGGCGGGTGACTGGATCGGAGATTAGTCTTTCACTCGAGGAGAGTCTGACCAGTGAAAGTCACTGGAGTGTCACCTCGAGATGATACCCGAAAGGGTTACACGCCGGGCCACCGATGACAGACATCGGGTTCTGGTGACTAGTCCTCACGGCATAAAGAGGTACATGTACGGCAGATTATGGGGTCACGCGCCGTCTTTTCCGTCACTCCGGATGGATTGGATGGGGTGTGACTGTACCAAAGCCTGCCACAATTAAAAAAAGAGCACAAAAAAAAGACAGTTTATTTAGATTTTAATTTACAAAACAAGATATAGTGCTTATTAGTACATTAAAAATCCCGTATGCATGTAGATTTTCTCATGGTTTTTTCTTAAATGATTCACTAAATGATGATAATATTTGTATCATCGCGTTTTTATACATTTTTTTATAAAATATACATATTACGGGTTGTCCCCTAATACGTTGGTAAAAGATAAAACACATTTATCCCACAACTATGTAACTAAGCATAAATTATCATAATAATCAAGTGATAGGACCACGCTATGGACAATTTTCTGTCTACAGCCGCGGCCCGGTCCGTCCGGGGTAGTACCACACTCTCGTAGAAGATCGACGTCTGAGTAATGGCAATGTGCTATTGCGCTTCGTTCGGCGAGCGAGAGAGCCGGAAGTCGAACTGGGGTGGGTTTGGGGTTTGTATCGGTAGGCAGCAGCCTAGCTATGCTCTTGGTATAGCAAAGGTCCATGGGTGGCAGTGACACTTACCATCAGGTCTGTGCTGTCTGCTCGTTTGCCACCATAAGCAATAAAAAAAAAATAAAAAAAAGTATGATCGAATTCCACTTGTTTTTTTTTATTTTCTTAGTACCAGATTATTTTCTTAGGAAAATAATCCTTGTATTGCGGGGGACTTCATAAAGATTCAATTTAATGGACATAAATTAAACTTGAACAACAATTTGGGGATCGTACAATATATTGTCCATCGTACGAATCGAATCCACGACACCGGCATAATAGGTCTTAACTATTACACCATCAACCATCCACCAATTATTATTTATCTTTACTACAGTAAATACTTGTATACAAAAGCAGCAGTGCTGTATGGTAGCGGCTACGAATATTACCAACCCTTACATTATTCGTAGGTGTTGTAGAAGACAATAGAGCTTTCCAGAGACCAGCTCCATCTGATACCAACTGACCAACAATTTCACAATTTTAAAACAATTCATTTGTAGAGGAATAGATATTACATTGATCTGAAGAATTCTGAATTTTGTATTTAGAATGTCAAAATTACTCAATCATTCTTCAGCTTTATAGAGCTTTAGGCGAAGGCCATTTATTGGTCGTGCAATGGCGATGAGGAGGGAAAACGGTAGCTTATGGTGGGGGACACCGTCCCTCCTTCGCTCCAGACGGAACAGAGAGGATTTATCCAGGCCTGCCCAAAAAAAGGCATAGAGCATTTATGCTATTATAGTTGACTTGACCCTAGATACTTTTAAGTTCCTCAAGAATATTTTTTTCCAAGATAACAAGATAAATTAAGATAAGTTGTATACATTCAAAATATTATTGCGATCAACAAAGCCTATTTACAATATATTTAATTATGATTCATAATGATGAGTATGCTGCTTATAAGTCTAAATCACTTTTAATAAGTATTTATTAGTTAGGCGGTAATGTTTATGGGAATACTCAATACCTTATTTTTATATTAAGAAAAAATAGACATGAGTTTCTAAGTTTGAATAAGGTAAAATCTCAATTGTGTAGTATCATACTAAGTATATACTTTCAGTCGGCTCCGCGGAGGTAGTACATATTTACATACATACCATCACGCCATGTCCTTTGCAGGGTAGGCAGAGAGAACAGAGTGCCAGAGAACTCTATTCTTGCATACTTCACTCGCTTCCTCAACATTTATAATTCTCTTCATACACGCTCGCCGGTTTCGGAGACTCTTGACTCCACCTTCCTTCACTACACGACCAATCTGGTCTAGGTAGGTTAGTCTCGGTCTCCCCCTCCTTAGTAACGGAGTTAGTATCACACAATTTTTGCTATATCACCGTTTTTATGACAACGACGCTTGACGATGATTATTACCAAATTTGCTCGATTTCTGAACATTTATAAATATTGCTTCTCTCCTATTTATCGCAGTATTATGTGCCTTTACTCTTATTCGATAAACAGGTTATCTGATTTAACAAGATTTTTGAGAAGCCTATTATAAGTTTACTAAATACTTTATTCTTATAATAGTAAGAGATTAAAGGACGATCAAGTGAAAATATATAATGCATATAGCTGGCGTGATAATAAATTTAAAATAATATTCTTAGTATGCTATCTACAATATGCTCTTTGCTCGCATCTCATAACTTTATAGAAATAAGATAAAACGAAAAGATTTATTTATCGCTAGGTTGACTTTTATGTTAAATGATATTATTGACTTGTGATAAACATAAAAGCAAGTATAACCAAAAAAAGCAAGAAATTGGTAACTTATTTACCTATCCGGTGTAACTATTGATTATTAATCATAACTACAAAATATTTTTATTTCTCTTGGTGGCAAATAAGCAGATAGCAAACCTGATGGTAAGTGTCACTACCGCCCATAGACCTTTGCCAAAGGTAGAGCTAGGCTGCTGCCTACCAATATAAACCCTGAACCCACCTCAGTTGGGCTTCCGGCTCTCTCACTCACCGAAGGAAGTGCAATAACACATTGCCATTACTCAGACGTCAATCTTCTGCTAGAGTGTGGTACTACCCCGGACGGACTAGCCGCCGCTGTAAACAAAGAGCTGTCCACAGCGTGATCCTACCACTATTAAAAATTCAATCACATTCCTGATTAGTTGACTATAAATACCTTTATTTGCGATTGGCTCCAAAAGGCGCGTCCACAAGGACGCCATTCACTATCAGGGTACATGTACTCACAATACATAACCAAATAATTTTTGTATCTTACTTAAGCTATTTTACTGTAAGCTATTAAGCTATTTTACGTCTTCCTACATCTTTATAATGTGTAATCTGCAAGGAGAAGACTTGGTATTTTGAAATACAGACTTGGAAATTAGTTTAAATTCAGCTAATTATAAAAATTTATAATTGCAAAACTTTACATGTATGTGTGTATAATATACAGGGTGGAAGTGGACCGCTCCCGAAAACAAAGCTGGTGGTGACTCTACTAGTCCTACTTGTAATGATAGGCTAGAAAAAAATTCGATTCGGATAAATATTTTTTTTTTTCACAACGAATTTTAAGTTTTTTTCACATTCCATCGTATTAGAACAGTGCTATATAACGATAATTCTATAAAAAATACGTAACTATAGTCTATCTAATCTAAGAAGTGCACTTTGACAGCTGTCGGAGTAAGTTGTCTATAATCACTATCGAAAATATCCGATTTTAGTAAGAAATCGATATTAATTCTTTTTAATTAATAATCGGTTTATTTTTTATTTTTCAAAAAGGAGATGAATAAATTAAGTGCTAAGTTAATACTAAATAAATTTAATTATTTCAGCATAAAATCTATTCCTCATATTTAGTAAGATTAGGTTAAGTAAAAACAAAAACTGGATTTGAAAAGTGCTATTTATTCAGAATCACTACTATTACTTGAATTATCATCGTCGCGAACATTAATAATTATTTCCTTATCAATAAAATTGTCGAAATGTACATCTTTGTCAAAATCTCTATTCGATTAATTATATTATTCTAACATTTTTACCGATTGTTTGGATATTCGTGAATTGGAAGTTGTCAAGCACTACTGTATATAACGTGATGACTTGACATTGTCAGATCGTCAATAGCAATTACTATTTACCATGTTATTTTTATTATAAATTAGTTTTACGAGTTTCAACATTAGATTATCGTACAAGAAAGTCACCCGCAACGTTAATTATGTAAATAACTTAATAGTTCTTTAAAATTTCCGATTTATTGTTTGCAATCATGTGTATACGTTTGACCAAGGTTATTGTGTATTAAAAAATGCAAAACGTCAAAATGCACTTCTTAGATTAGATGAACTATAGACTCAGATGACAAAAGACGCAATCTATTCAAAACTCACGATCATATGTTCAAGAGTTCAACGACCTCGCGTGGTGAAAAAAAATTTTTTTTTTATGCGAATCGGTTTTTTTCTAGCCTATCATTACAAGTAGGACTAGTAGGGTTACCTGTGTTTGTTTTCGGGAGCGGTCCCCTTACACCCTGTAGACATATGTGTATCATATTGTAGTGAGAGAAAATTATTTTTATGCTTATATATATATATCATACTAAACTTTATTTAAAAAAAACTCTATAATAATTTAAAGAACGAATCAAGTGTATAATATTATTTATTTGTGTTATTATCAACGTCGCAGAAAGTTGTCGAGACGTCGAAGCGTTTATGTCATTTTCTTTTTGCAAAAGAAGTTTATGGTTAAAGATTGTCTATGAAGCAATATATTTGTTTTAAAATCACTTAAAATGCTTATGGTGTGATGATAACTATATATGAATGAAGATATTTATCTCATAAATTATAAATTCTCTAGTTAATGCCTTGAATTAAAGGCTTGTTCAATAACATATTTCAGATTTCAATAAAAAAAAATCTCACTTTTATAACATATTGATACTATAGCGTACTTACTGTAGGAATAAATTTCTATAATAACGATGACTTATTGGCCGTGAGACAACTTAGTCCTCCCGTGACCATGAATGCTGTAAAGTGTTCGAAACATCGGGCAATTATGAAATACAAACGCGATAGAATCCGTAAAAGTATTTTTATTTCAAATCTGTAATACTCGCGTAAAGATCACACATCATTAGATGTTGATTTCATGTATTAAATCGATTAATATTTGAATATATCTCTATAGAGTTTGTTAGTGAATTGCAGACTATTTTTTTCCCAGTACTTAGTTTTATTTATCAATAAGCCATGTTTTTTTTTTTGACGACGAACACTTAGCTTATGAAGTAATCCTTGTATTGCGGGAGACATAATAAACATACAATAAAATTAATGGGCCCAAATTACACCCAGACTTAATACAGTTTGTGGATAAAATATTGTCCTGCGTAGGATTAGTACCTATGACATTAGCGCAGTAGGTGGATATCTTAACCACTTGTGCAGTCACATATATTTATATGACGTCACACTAAAGTAAGTATATACAATATATCATCCGTAAGTTCTATTATATACTTCTACTATTCGTATATGTCCGCTTTGACCATTATATTACAATTAAAATAATTAGTTGCATACAGATTATTTCAACGTGTTTGTGCATTATTTTTTTAAAATCATTAAAGGCGACCAGAGATTATCGTTTTAATAAAAGAAAACAGTATAAAACTATAAAGTGTTATTTTATTTGTATGCGATGTAACGTGTGACCTCTGTATACTTATTAAGGTAAATAAGATAATCTATTTTCGTGATGGTGTTAATTTGGATTCCATGTATGTTCTATTTGAGTAATAAGTATGTGTTTAATTTTATATTTATCTGATGTTTTTTGTTGTGACATGTAGCGGTCACGAATAATATCCAACTATTGGAGAATCGTAAAAGTTGGTATAAGAATTTCTGCACCCATTTGTACCAATTGCACCTTAGGCCGATGCCTACCAATAAAATACCCAAACCCACCCAGTTGGGCTTCCGGATCTCTCGCTCACCGAATGAACCGCAATAGTACATTGTCATTACTCAGACGTCGATCTTCTGCGAAAGTTTGGTACTACCCCGGACGGACTGGCACGCGGCCATAGACAGAAAACTGTCTACAGCGTGGTCCTACCATTATGAAAGAAAAGAAAGCGTTAGAAGAAGAAGACATATTTTTGGATAAAGACAAGAGAATGTTGTTTTTGATTTTTTCGCGAATATTATACATATTATAAAAAAACTATTTTTATAGATTTTTTAATTTAATTTTTTTTTTTTACTGTCGTTTCAAATGCTTCTCGGCGTTCATGGTCATGGGAGATACCGTAGGAATAAAACCCGTAAAATAATATTTATTTCAGATATTGTTGTAGTTAATAAATCTGTGACAATTATTCTAAAAAAAAATTCTTAAATTTCATTATAAATTGTTATTTATATTGTTTATTTATCTTAAAAAAATGTTGTTTGAGATTCATCAGCCTACCAATGTCTATTGCTGGACACACGCTTCCAGAAGCGGTGGTAATACTACAATCCCTATATTAGTAGCTATGCTATGCTAAGTAGCTAAAGCAAGGTGGCATCGTATTAGTCTTATACTTTTTCCTGCGGAATGCTGATACCCATATGCCAGGAGATCCATCAGGCAATATTTACGACTTCTACGAGAAGATATAGGGTGGTGCCGTCTATTTTTTACCTGTAACCATAAGGGATCCAAACTTTATAACACTGACACTATATGTAGAAAAAGTTGAGATTTTATTTATAGAAAATACAACTATTATGATCGAATTTACAAATATCACGACATTTAAAATCTTCACTCATAATACGAAGGATAACAACATAGTTTTTATCACTCAGACTAAAGTTCTGTATATTTTTTATAGACAGAAAATTCGTGTTTATTTTTTTGTAATCGAATGAACCAAAATAATATCTATCGATTCGAAGCGCCATTTTTAACGGTTTTTAACGTATGTTAATTATTTTGTGTAGGTGTATGTATACCTTATATAATGTATTTAAATCAGTATTATTACTTTATCTTGATATTTTTTTATTCCTTATCGTGGTACTCTTGATTGTAAGTCTTACCGCCGCTTATTAACCTTTGCAATATCAGGAGCACAGCTAAGCCACTGCTTACCAATGAAAACCCCAAACCCATCCACAAAGTAGGGCGGTCGGCTCTCATTCATCGAACAACGATCAACAGCACATTGCCAGTAGTTGGACGTCGATTTTCCAGAGTGTGGTACTTACCCGGACGGACCAACCCGCGGCTTCAGACAGAAAACTGTCAACAGTGTTATACATAATGTGACCAGACGTCCCGTTTCGAACGGGACTGTCCCTTTGTATAATAACGAGTCCCGGTGTCCCCGTAACGAACTCTGGGATTGTCCCATTTTCGGCAACCACGCAAACGTTAATTTTGAGTAATTTAAAAACGTGCCAAGAGTTTTATTCTTACTTAAAATCTTTACCAGTTATATTAAAGCAAATTTTTCTTCTGATAAATATGGTAACTAAACATTTCGCGTATATTTTTTAATTCGTAATTTTTAAGTTAACTAACTTTTTGTGAATACCTTTAAAAAGTGCTTTTTAATTGACTACCCGAATAAAATGTCCCGTTTTGAGTCAAAGAATTGGAAATGGTCACGTTAGTATACATCATCTTTACAGCTCATATATGTCCGACTGATACCAGTATGTACTCAGTATCGAATGTTAGTGTTATGTACTACAAGTAGTAGTATCGATTGGAGAGTATCGATACCATATGAGTACTCGGTAGTATGTATTCATCCTTACCTACTACTGGGTAAGATAGGGGATGGTGAATTCTTACTGCGTCACTGCATGAAGTTTAAATAATTACTATATATTATTAACTTTTAATTTTTTTTAATTTTTTAATACGTTGCACTAAGGAAATAATCCTTGTATTGCGAGGGACTTTACAATCATATAACTAAACGCACACAAATTACACCCAGATTCAGGACAACATGTTGTGTTATTGTCTCGCGTGGGAATCGAATCTATGGCACTGGTATGTTGGTGTCTTAACCATCGCCATCTGTACAGTCAAGTTTAATAATAGTTCTTTAACATTTGAAATAAAACTACTTTTACGGATTCTATCGCGTTTGTATTTGATTTTTAATTTCCCGACGTTTCGAACACTTTACCATGATCATGGTCACGGGAGGACTAAGGTGTCTTACGTCCAATATGTCATTGTTATTACAGAAATTTATTTATATCTACCTTATAAGGTACTAAGTTTTGACCCACATTTTTATACAAAATTAATACAAATTCATTTCCAGTACAAAAAGAGAATGATTCTATATATAAAATTTATGTTGTTTATGATTTGTTATTATTAAAGTATTTAATTTATGATAATCATTATTGTGGCAATTTTACAAAACTAACAAAACTATTCAGCTACCACCGGATCGGAACGCGGCCACACTGAGAAAGATCCGGCGAGAAAACTCAGGAGGCATGAGTCTGTGAGCATAGTCAGGACCGCGCCCGCCATTGCATCAGGTTTGATAAACCACAAATCCTCGCAAAAGGACACCGATACCTGCCTAGAATAGTTCGCGAGGCTATTGAAATCAAAAAACATAAAAAATTTCAATAGGGAGGATGGCTGGGTATTATCATCAAGCTGGGAACCTGTTATTCACTTAATTAAAAATAAAACTAAGAAGACCACCTCAAGACTGCAAGACACTGTGAGCACTTATTGTATAGATTTGACCCACAATAATAGTTAAATTTTAATTTAATTAATTTTAGTAAGACAAAGTAGGCCGCCACCCAAAAATTCAATAATAAAATTAGTATCATGCCTCCTGAGTTTTCTCGCCGGATCTTTCTCAGTGTGGCGGCGTTCCGATCCGGTGGTAGCTGAATAGTTTTGTTAGTTTTGTAAAATTGCCACAATAATGATTATCATAAATTAAATACTTAAATAATAATAAATCATAAACAACTTTAATTTTATATATAGAATCATTCTCTTTTTGTATTGGCAATGAATTTGTATTAATTTTATATACAAATGTGGGTCAAAACTTAATATCTTATAGGGTAGATATAAATAAATTTCTGTAATAATAATGACATATTGGACGTAAGACACTGGGGGTGTACACAGTCGTTTTTTAATATAGCGCTATCTAGATCATGTTTCTGTGTGTTTCGTTTTCTTTGACACTAATAATGTTAATAACTAAAACTAGATGGCAGAAATTACCTAATTTAAAACAATAAATTAAATAACCGATATCTTATAGACTTTTATTTTATTCAATTATTATTTTTTTATATTATTTTCAATACAAAATAATTATTGTACAAATAAAAGAAAATTATTATACCAAAGAGTTCAAAGTACAACGTTTTACTTTATTTTAATTACACAATCGAACCATAAAGTCATTATTTTCTAATTAAAAAGTAAATTTCTATTTGACGCTGCCGATTGTAATTTCTAGCATTAATAAAAAAACATAAAAAGTTTAATGAGTACGTAAGTTTTGTTTACTTATATACGAGTTCATTTTGTTCTCTTCCGTCGTGAAATTTACTTGAAAGAGCTTATAATTGTATATAAACATGGTGGAGTTTATTTGCAAAAGATGCTTTAAAATATAATTAAGTGAACAAATAAATCATCCCTGTCTCCTGTAAGTACCTACATACCAAATATTTTCAACAGAACAGATATTCTTAATATTAATTAGATTGTACTAAATACATTATACCCACATACATTTCAAAAAATATGAAATCATGATGGTTACAGAAGTGAGTTCAATCGACGAATTTCTAATAGTAGACCATGAAGAATGCTGAAATCAATAAATTACTATGAATCTATATAATTCATATATCTTTGTAGTTAGTATCTATTCTCATATCTACTGCAAAATCTTTTAAAGTTATCTTAGAACATTATTAGTAAACAACAAATGTAAAATATTTACACCGTATGTAACCATGTAAAACTAAAATGGGCTTTATTACCTTTTTAGCCACGATCAATTATCATTTGCCGAATCCCGAAAAATATCCAGGTGGAATGGATGCAAAAGAAAGCTAAACAATGATATACACATTTTGAAGACTTGAGAAGAAATAATAGAGATATTTACCAGACAAATTAAAAATTCTAAATAATCGATTGAAGAAAGAAAAGAAAGCAAATAGTAATTTTCGATTTATTAAATATTATACCTCAAAATTCAAAGTTTCTTTGGCTCTCTATAAGAATTTTGAATTAGGACCCGAGACTATTTCTCTATATTCTTTGAATTGCTAAGTAGTAAAGATCTTAAGACTTTTTAGACCACACTTATAAATCTACATATCGATGGGTTCTATGTATATGAGCCAATGTGTTAAGTAACTACTTTTCAATAGAGGCTCTCAAAAATATATCAAATTTATAATTTGAGAGGCTCTATCGAAAAGTTGATACTTTGCACATTGGCCCATATACAAGGACCCATCGGTAAAGGTACTATGTGTGTGTGAGAAGTATGTGTGTGTGTGAGTAGTATGTGTGTGTGTGAGTAGTATGTGTGTGTGTGTGAGTAGTATGTGTGTGTGTGTGTGTGAGAAGTATGTGTGTGTGTGTGTATGTGTGTGTGTGAGAAGTATGTGTGTGTGTGTGTCCGGATTGCGCATGTTTGGGTAGGAAATAAAAATAATTATTGAGTCGCGTAATAGATGGCGCTTTCATTGACATTAGTGGCGACAAAAAAAATCGATAGTGGTCTCTCTATTTCCAATGTATTATATTATTCTATGGTAAGACACCTTAGTCCTCCCGTGACCATGATTATTGTAAAGTGTTCGAAACGTCGGGAAATTAAAAATCGAATACAAACGCGACAGAATCGGTAAAAGTAGTTTTATTTCAAATGTGTAATACTCGCGTAAACATTAGAAGTCACTAGTTCTTTAATTTTTTAATGTAATTATTTTACTCGTGTAACCTTTATTGTAGATTTTAGTATAAGGTTGAATTTTTTTTCTTCTGGCGTACATTCAAGAATTCACTTTTACGAAGATGATGGCAGAATAATAATGCTTTTGTTTACTGTAATTAAGGTTACACGAGGGCTCTTCACTTTCTATTGCCGTGTTTTCCTTGACATGGTTACATTAAACGTCACGCTTTATTATTAATCTTAACAGGTAGTGAATGACAAATACCAATAAGGATATTTAACTACATATTTTTTGTTGTCTACGGGCGATACCTACTAGTTTTTTGTTAGATAATAATGAAAGTGTTTCTGAAAAGAAGATTAAATAAACACATTTGAAATAAAAGTATGTTCGCGACATTCCGAACATTTTATAGCGTTCATGGTCAAGAAACGCCAATACAAACGCGATAGAATTCGTAAGGATAGTTTTATTTTATTTCAAATGTGTAATACTCGCGTAAATATTAGAAATCATTAAGATTATAGATATCACTCAGATATATTTCATTTTAAATCTTAATTACGAGTGATAATATATTTTATTTAGTCATTAAAATTACTATATCTACATTAAAATACGAGTCAAAACATTTCCAGGGAGGATTGACGTTTGGCAGGCGGCGGGTCATAAAACTATTGCCAATAACTTTTACAATATGTACTATGAAAGAAGAGTAGGTACATATGTATTGTATCGACCCCAAGTAGTTGGGATAAGTGTAGGAGAATGATGATCTACATTAAAACACGAACCTACGTACTTACCTAGATGCTTATAAATAGAAGTATGTAAAACAAGAACCTATATATATATTTCGAACAAGGAAAAATTTCAAATTTATAATTTAGTTTTTTTTTTATGATTATTATACTATTATACCCACAATTATACCTAAATAAAGGCATTTAAAGGTTAAAGTGCATTAAAAAAGAGTTTCACCTATCTATTACAAAGTCAATTATATTTATTATCATCTTAAATAATGAAACATTTAGTAATATTTTGTTACAAATCTAAATAATATAACAGTATTATAAATGTTAAATGAAAATTTGATATGCTGCCGCCATTTTGTTTATGTTTAATATACTCATCATTTAAATAAGTAATATATTTAAATAAAACCTTTATACTGTATATTAAACAGCACATATTTTGCTATCAATATGTGGAAGGAGAAATAAAGGGACGACTCCCAAATAATCGTAGTTTAGGTTACATTGAAAAGACTCATTATTATCCTCATCACAGCCCATATATGTCCCACTATTGGGCTCGGACCTCCTCCGTAATTCGAAGGAAAATAAACTACTATACCGCGCTGGTCAGACGTCTTGGTATAGGGTTTTGTTTCAAGTTTTCTTCTCTTAGTCGTCTCTTACGCTCACCCACGGGTAAGATAGGTGGTGGTGAATTGTATTCTTACTTCGTAACCACACGACTAATTCTTTATCTATATATCACGGATAATTTTATAATCATTATTATACTTTAAATTAAATTTGAAGACAGCTAATAGCTGTGTGTTAGGGGGGCATAGTCCGGAGCGTGCTCGTTCGCGTCCCCTGCCAGTCTAATTAGACTGCTAATCCGGCTCGAAATGCGTAACGCAATGCGGGTTAGGGCGTCCCCCGGAGGCGACGCGTACCGACCCGCCCCCGTCGGTACGAACATCGGCAGTTGCGGCGATGGGGGCCGCCACCCATCACGCCTTGCCCAGTTAGACGAGTCGAGGAGAACGAAGTGCCGGGTGGGCACGTGGAATGTAAGAGGTTGTGTGGAAGGTAAGTTGCACGAGCTGATATCCGTCATGGCGGACAAACAGCTAGACGTGCTCTGTGTAACGTAGACCAAGCGAAGGGGCAGCGACGCCTGCGATCTTCCTGGTGGCGGGATGGCTCTGTGGTCTGGTGTACCACAGAGCGGTCGAGCCAGCATGGGGGTAGGAGTGCTGTTGTCCTCTCGCTTGGCCTCAGGTGTGAAGGATTACGGAATTTATGATCCCAGACTTCTCTGGGTCCGTATAAAACCAGGTGTCACCAAGGTATTCATGGTTGTAGCATATGCTCCCGTAGGATCCTCGGTGGCATCAGACCTAGAGAAGTTTTGGGATAATGTTAGGGAAGTTCTGGATATGGCAGAAACCAGTGTACGCGTGATTGTATGCGGAGATTTGAACGGATGGGTGGGGACCAAGCGTCCCGACTATGAGGACGTACTTGGTCCATTTGGTGATAAGAGAGTGAACGACGCATGTAGGCTCATAGCGGATGTATGCATGGAGAGAAACCTTATTGTGTCAAACACATTTTTCTAACATAAGGACATCCATATGTATACATGGAGAAGGAATGAACAGAAAAGCATAATAAAAGCATAAGATTTAATTTTGGTAGACAGTCGCCTCCGAAGCAAAATATTGGACGCAAGAGCTTACAGGGGCCCCACAGTCGACACGGACCACTATCTCGTTATTGCGAGATTTAGTGGTCTGTTCAGAAAGTGGAGGCACTGGCGAGAGCGTGTCCACTTCGGAGGGCTTGAAAGAATAAAGGTTGAAAGGTTGCAAGAAGAGTGTGTAAGAGAAAAGTATGCAGAGGGTGTCCGAGAACGGCTGACGATGGCAAGCCAGCCGCAATCGGACATTGAAGAATGCTGGAGAGTATTGAAAGAGAGTATGGTAGATACGGCGAAAGAAGTATGTGGAAGTTCAAAGAAGCATAGAAAAACAAATGGTGATGCATGGTGGGATGCGGAAGTGGCAGCTTCCGTAGAGCAAAAGAAGAAAGCGTGGCTGGACTATGTCTCTTCTTTGAATCTGAATGACAGTATGACTGAACAGAAGAAAGAAATATATCGGCAATGTAAGAATGACACCAAGGCCTTAGTGAAAGAGAAACGTGATAGAGCAAGTATGAGTGCAGAAGATAGGCTGACTAAAAACTTCGAGGGTAACACCAAACTCTTTTGGAGGGAGGTGAAGAAGTCTCGGGGTGGTTGGTCAGCCTTCAGAATGAATAAAATAAGGTCTAAAGGTGGAGACATTCTTACACAAACACAAGACGTGTTAAGCCGATGGAGTGAATATTTTGGCGATATGTATGCGGATGCTACGGTTGGCGCCGGTGTTAGATGTGGTTTAGTAGATCAACATTCGACAACGGCGTCCTCCGATGGCATCAGTATGGATGAAGTTGAATGGGCGATAAGAAGTTTGAAAAATGGTAAGGCAGCGGGCATTGATATGGTGTCTGCCGAGATGATCAAGCTCGGTGGCTCTTGTGTCTGGGAGGCGTTCCTGTTGCTCCTCAATTTATGTTGGAGCTCGGGAATGGTTCCCAGGGACTGGAATAGCGCAGTCATCGTGCCTTTGTTTAAAAACAAGGGTTCACGTTATGACTGCGCAAATTACAGAGCCATAAGCTTGACCAGTTTGGCAGCAAAAGTGTATGGAAAAGTTATTGAAAGGAGAATGAGGATGGTGTCCGATGGTTTACTGTGTGAGACACAAGGAGGTTTCAGGAGTGGAAGGGGATGCATGGATCAAGTGTTCTCTCTGCGCAACATTGTGGAGAAGCATCTGGCTCTAGGTCAGAGGGTTTTCTGCAGTTTTGTGGATCTGGAGAGAGCATTTGACACGGTTGTACGAAAGGAACTTTGGGACATTTCACCGGAGTATGGTATTAACGGTAAACTGCTACAGGCTGTGCAGTCCAGTTACATGGGCTGTAGAGCCTGTGTGCGGCTGGATGATGGAATGTCGCCTTGGTTTGACGTCAATATCGGCGTTAAGCAGGGGTGCGTTCTGTCAGCCAGGCTGTTTATCATATATCTGGATAAATGTCTCCAAAGGTTGAACGATATGAATGTGGGAGTCCAGATGGGCGACTCAGTGGTCACTGCTCTGCTTTATGCAGATGATGCAGTCCTGCTGGCACAGTCAGCGACTGACCTGCAGACCCTAGTGGACACAATGACAGAAGATTGTAAGAAAAGGGGTCTACGCGTGAATGTGAGCAAAACCAAAATAATGGTCTTTGAAAGAGATAAAACCAGAACAGATGTAAGAGTAACAATAGGTAATGATGTACTAGAGCAAGTGGATGAATTTGTATATCTTGGATGTGGATTTAGCCGAGATGGAAGGTACACCACTGATATAGAGCGAAGAGTGAATGCGGGAAATAGAGTGAACGGAGCGTTGGGGCAACTTTTCGGCAGCCACCACCTCAGCCAGAAGGCACGTGTAGCAATACATAACGCAGTGCTTGTCCCAACATTACTGTATGGAAGCGAGAGTTGGGTATGCAGAAAAGAGTATGATAGTAAAATTAATGCGGTCGAAATGCGATCTCTGCGGAAAATCTGTGGAGTTAGGCTGACCGACCGCATTCGTAACAACGACGTAAGAGAGCGAGTAGGTATGAAAGAGAGTATTGGTGTAAAGATGCGAAAGGGAATGCTCCGATGGTTCGGACATGTGGAAAGAATGCCGAACAAACGCCTGGTTAAGAAGATATACAATGCGAAAGTGGAAGGATGTAGGTACCGAGGGAGACCGAGACTAACCTACCTAGATCAGATCGGTCATGTACTGAAGGAAGGTGGAGTCAAGAGTCTCCGAAACCGGCGAGCGTGTATGAAGAGAATTATGAATGTTGAGGAAGCGAGTGAAGTATGCAGAGATAGAGTTCTCTGGCACTCTGTTCTCTCTGCCTACCCTGCAAGGGATATGGCGTGATGATATGTATGTGTATGTATGTATGTAATAGCTTGGACTGGAGTTCCATTATAGAAATATGGAAATATAATTCTTATCAAAATTAATCACTTATTATGATAGTACAAAATTTCATATGTAGATATAAGATATTAATAATTATTATATATAAAATCTTGCTGTTGTAAATATTTGCGAACCTGGTTTATTTTGTCATTGGGTCAAAACACTGAGAAATTTGAACCAAAAGTCGTGACTCAGACTTGCCTGACAGGTTCGTATGATCCCACACGTAAGGTGAACGATAATAATGTCGGCAGAGCAATTGATTGGTCAAGAATTTTAATGACACGATTCATGGAACCTTCGGCCAAAGAAAGTGTTGTAACCTTCTACTGTTTTAGTTCAATGTTAAAAAAAGTATCAAAACCCTGCTCACTGTGTACTGTGGATATGAAAAAAGTATTTTATATTTTTCTATTATTTATTTTTAAGTAAATATATAGCGGTACAAATATGTAGATATATAGACGCTTTCTTTATAGGCAGGTGATATATAGCAGGCTTTAGGGGCAAGGGGACACCGAAGAAAAGACGGATGAATCACGTGGATCATGACATGGATTGAAAAGCAGTGAACGCAGAGATGGCATCTTATAGGGTTGTGTGAAAGGGGATGGTACCCGAAAGGGTAACCCGCCGGGCTGGCCACAGATGGGAAGGAAGCGGTACGGTATAGCAATGGAGAGGGAATATGGTGAGTTATGGGGTCACGTGCTGCCCTTTCGTCGCCCCGGATGGAATGGGCGACGTGTGTCCGGGCCATAGGCTACCAAAAAAACAAAATAAAAGGGTTGTGTGAAAAAAAGAGAATATATAACATCGATTCGAAGTATTTGGAATAAGAGCGTGATGATGAGATATTAGTACTAAACTGGTGGTGATCAGATTACTTTTCTGCCCGTGGGAGTGGTACAATTCGGCTATGAGAACACCAGAATATATGTCATAGGCTCGATTCTCAAGTAGAGCCTACTGTTGTTTTAGACATCAACATTCACTAAGGAAATAAACCCTGTATTGCGCTGGACTTTACAAACATGCAATTAACGCAGACAAATTATACTCAGACTCAGAACAACACTTTGACTTTCGCACAAGGTATTGTCATGCATGGGAATCGAACTCATGGAACTAGCACGGAAGGTCGGTATGTTGACCACTACGCTATCTGTGCAGTAGAAACTTTGGGCACTAATAACTTTTTATTCTTAAGTCTGGCTGCAATTTGTCTCCATTCATTGTATATGCACATAGACACAATACAAGCATTTATTTCTCAATACAGGATGTTGTCTTTTATAAAAAAAAAAGTTTTTAATAATAAAATCATTTATAGTAAAAATTGATAATGATGATCTTGTCAATTGATCTAAAAACTTGTTTTTAACAATGTTGTAAAACTTCGCCGTTTTTAATCTATACGGAATCTTGTTAACATTAATATGAACTAATATTAACATAAGTACGAAAACGCGATCAAGTCTATATTTTCTAGTATGACAAGGTCAAATATTACCAAACTTGTACAAAGTGTGGGTATCACAGCAAACATTTACGTGACAAGAAATCAAAGTTATTCTAATATGTTGATTTGAGCTGTGATGTGATAATCACTTGTTATACTTCATATCAATAGATTTAGAATTATGATTGTTTGTAAGATTACATAAAATCACTGTATCAAACTATAGTAATTTTTTTGGCAGGCTGGAAATTAAACGCATGTACTTGCTGTCTGTACTGTTTGGGCGATGGAAGGGCGGCGTACGGCCCTACAACTTGACGTATTACCTCGGTGATCATGCATACCTTAC
Organism: Lymantria monacha; assembly: GCA_905163515.2. Classification (NCBI taxonomy): domain Eukaryota; kingdom Metazoa; phylum Arthropoda; class Insecta; order Lepidoptera; family Erebidae; genus Lymantria; species Lymantria monacha. The sequence goes on from LR991082.1 coordinate 10,033,686, forward strand.
TGAAGAGTGTGAGACCTGCCGTGGTAACTCGATCATCATGCGTACTTTACATACCGTTGGGCAGAGGCCCTTGGAGGGCAAGTGTTAGACGCGAGAGCTTTAAGTTTAGATATCGCTAAGACGTGCGAAATGGTCTAGTACAGGCCTTTTTATCGTTGCTACCATCATTTGGAATCCTCGAGGGCCTCTCTAAATAGATTTGGATGGCTCCTGGTTCTAAACTGTGATCAAATATCATCACGCCATATCCCTTGCAGGGTAGGCAGAGAGAACAGAGTGCCAGAGAACTCAATCCTTGCATACTTCACTCACTTCTTCAACATTCATAATTCTCTTACATTCACAATTCTCATAACATACAGAAGGTTTATATTTAAAAATAAAGATTACAATTACTAAATATATATTCATATAAATGATATGACATCATTGTCATCATCATCATTATCACCACAGCCCATATATCATTGTTGAGCTCGGGCTTCCTCCGTAATGAGAGGAAAATTAATCTACTATACCGCGCAGGTCAGACGTGTTGGTATAGGGTTTTGTTTTGAGTTTTCCTTCTCTTGCATAGATTTTATATGCGTTTTATATCCCTTAGTCGTTTTTTACGATCACCCACGGGTAAGATGGGGGGTGGTGAATTGTATTCTTACTCCGTCACCACACGGATAATTTTTTTGATTTATGATGTATGTGCCAGGAATATTTTCAATTTTTAAATGGTCTCTTTAATAGGATTCACTTATATTGTTTATGAATTTAGAGTTTTAATTAAAAAGAACTAGTATATCTTGTCCAATTGTATCTGCCGGGTTTTATAATAAATGCCATATTGAATCAATCTGTATAAATTATGGATATAGTAAGTAGAATATGAAATAATTAATTTAGCATTTGTTGTAGATTTGATGAGATCAAGTTTTTTATGAATATAGTCATGAATTTTATTATTGAAAGCAGAAATTAATTGAAATTCATATTATTTGTTATGTATGGGATTTGTCGATTGTATCGTCGGTGAGAGGAACACACCATTAATAAAAATTATTTCTTTCCGTGCGGAGATGGAGTAAAAACTTTTAAACAACGATTTGTGAATCTAATAAACAACCGACCTCTTTTTTTTTTGTTTGGGCTACGGCGGCACATTCCTCGCACCACTCCGTCCGGTGCGACAGAGAAGCGTAAGCACGCACACTCGTAACCCACCCATGACACCTCGCCTTCGTCGTTGGACCGGCCACCGGAGCTGCGTGAACTTGACGTCAGTGGTCAATAAACCACCGTCCTAAGTGGGAATCGAATCATCAACACTGGGTAGTTAGATATCTTAATCACTACACTCTATATGAGCTGTTAATTTAAATAGTCTTATATCATATATATCATTTAAATAGTCATAATCTGAGGCGAGCCTTTAACAAGTATATATTGTAAATAGTTTTAGAGGCAGCGCTTTTTTTAAAGTCTCTAAGATATAAGCCCATATATCTTTTTGTTCTCGCCAACAAGGCCAAGGATTCGGCCGGTTCAATGGCGATGGGGATGGAATACGGTGGGTAATAGGGCCAAGCGCCGTCATTTCGTCTACCTGAATGGAACGGAGCGCCTGTATCCAGACCATAGCCTGTCAAAACCTGGACGGCGTGTGTCAAGACCATTGGCTGCCAAATAAAACCTTTTTGTTCGATTACATACAAAATCCGATCGGTATTTACGTATTTATATAAATAAACTTATGTAGCAGTTTGAAATGCATATCTTCATTACTTCATATGTGTTATGCAAAATCGGCATTAATTTAATAATCACCTAGTAAGGGAAACTGCTTGGCCGATAGCTAAAGGGAATCTGTGTAAATCTAGGTCACAGCTACTTATTGTTTTTAATATATATTTACAATACAGCGCCATCTATGGAAGATGGTGTAAATATGTTTATGTCAAAATACAATTTCATTATTTATAGTAATTCAGAATTCAAATTCAAATTCATTTATTATGTATAAACCCTGTGAGGGCACTTACATATTGTCAGTATTAACATTTTAATTTTAATCTAATAAACTACCACCGGATCGGAACTAGACCACTTTTGAGAAGATCTGGTAAGAAACTCAGCGGGTTTGTCTATTATTATTTCTTTTCATTTTTTTATATATATAAAAAGAATGGTACATGAAAGAAATAGCTCCAGTGTGATGCCCTTCGAACCTAATAGTTTAAATACAATGTAAAATAGCCAATGGCTGGACCAGATCCCACAAGCGGCACCCGATCACGAGTTAGCTACTAGAGCAGCCTCAACCACCTTGAAGGGAAGGGAGGGACCCGCTCGACGCAGCTACCGCAAGTAGACCTTTCAGTGAGCATGACCAATACCATGTATTACTAACGCTAACCAAAGTCAAAATTCGTTAGGCAAAACACGCTACGCTTCACAGGTATGTAAGATCATTATAAAAAAACATAAAACAAACAGTTTACAAAGACAAGGTAATTGCTGAATGAGGAGCTGCTCATAGCCAGTCTGTACTATCGCTCAGAAACCTGTTTAACTAATTGAATGTAAAGCAGTTTGAAGTTTTGGAGCTTTATTATTTTCTCGTCCAGCGGATTATCTTTTTAGCGATGTTTTAGCGTACTTCAAGAAATCGCATCTACATGGTAGATCTTACTTTGACTGGTGTATTATTCTCTTTTCATCTATTCGGTTTCAAATACTTACCCATGTAAGAGGTATTTGTAACTTTGACGGGTTCTGTTACTGTTAAAATTCTTTTTTTTCATTGTCCACCGCAACGACTTACGCAAGAAATGAAAAGCCCTAAAACATTTCAAAAAGATGCATTAATATATTATAAATTCCTTTAGACATACTTAAAATGTTATAAGTAAAGTTTATGTATGATTGTTGTAGGCTTCAGGGGTAAAGGAAGACCAAAGAAAAGATGGATGGACTGCGTGAAACATGATGGATAGACAGGGAGAGATTACAGAGATGACGTCTGATAGGACTTTATGAAAGAACAGGACATGTTGCGTCGACTCCAACTAATTGCAATAAGAGCTAGATGATGATAGCATAGTTAAGTATAAATATAACATTTTGATATGCATGAATAGTGATTCAATGAAATTTATTCGATATCTGTTAAGGTTATACATTTGCAATACATGCATCTTATAATAAATGGTATCCGCTATTTATGTCTTCATAAAAATATTGATGATTTTGCTTTGTTGATTTAATTCTATAAAACGTAGAAATGGCCCTTCAGACAAAATCATGTTGTTGATTTCGATTGAAATAATAAAGTAACGTGGCCAGTCCGATCATTCTAAGTTCAGCATATTGTTTTTGCTTCACCTCTTTTTAGATAGGTTATTGTTTGGCCTTTTTGTATGGTGGAGTAAGAATACAATTCCATCCCTTGTCTTACATAAAAAGTAAACAAAAGATATAATACACATATAACATCTATGTAAGAGAAGAAAATCTCAATATAAAGCGTATATATCAAGCCGTCTGACCAGTAAGTCAATTTCTCTTGTTTTGGAGGAGCCTAGTATTTCAATATAGCAAACAGATAAGGGCGTTCAGCTCAAAAATGAAGAGCAGATGTACAATAGAATGCGAAGTTCAATGTCACCTCCCTGTTACTCTGAACAGCTGTCTTGCCAAAGACCGACAGCAAATAAAAGTAACGCGTATTAAAAAAACAATATACGCTAAAGAGTAAAAGAAAGATAAATTGGTCTCTGATTGCAATTGAAATGAACAGAGACCTGCCCAAGGATATAATTGGAAATACTTCTAGAAATTGTATTGCATCTTCTCAGTAATGAGCTCAGATAAAAAGAAATACACTAGACTGAATCATAGTCGCATTATCGAAAATTTAGTAAACAATACTTGGTTTGATGACGTTGAGAGAAACCGCCCGGACTCGTTTTGACAACGTTTACCAATACGACCTTGCTTTCGAAAAATTCTGCAAGCCTTTTATTAGCATATCAATCATACGATATATTTCCCGCTGTTAAAAGTCCATTGATGCTTTTAATAGTTAAAGTTATAAATAAAAACTTACTTCATCGGCAATGACTGTAAATTAAATGTTTTTGATTTGTAAATGTCACTTAGTGTTTAATAGACAACCTAAGGTATGCTTCTTGATGTTTGCATTTTATAAATATATTGATTATTTGTATAATTTTCAATTTGCACGTTTGTAGGGCAAAAAATATGTAAACATGATCTAGTTCACGGTTGCAGTCACGGTCTGTGTGTTTAAAAATGCATATTTATGCAAAAAAAGATTGGCATATTTGAACATCCGTATTAAATAAAGACTTGTTGCGGTTTTATATGTAATATTTTTTGGTTAATAGATAATTAAAACTATTAATTTCTTCGTATCCTGCACCCAGTGATGGATTTGGGCTTAGGCTCACGAGACCCGGGTTTAGGCTGGCAAATTTTTAGAGGCGTCAAAATTTTGGAAACGTAAAATGCACATAATAATATGTAATCTTTCTTTTTCTTAAGTGAAAGACTAAATTCATTTGCATATTCTACTATTACAATTAAAATTATTAAAATAAAAATTATTATTTGAAATTATTAAAATTATTTTGTTAAAAATACTAAAAAAATAATTTGTTAAAATTTAAAAATATCTATCAAATTAATATTAAAAAAGGGCAATCACTGCCAGCATCTCTAACTAAACTAAAGTTGCTAGTGAAGTTATAATTACTTATGTATCATCATATACCTATATATTGACGAGAGGTCATATAAAGAGTATGCGTGATCGTAGAGCATGCATGAAGACTATTATGAGTGTGAATGAAACGATGGAAGTATGCCAGGATCGTGGTTTGTTGCAATCCGTTGTTTCTGCCTACCCCTCTGGGTAACAGGCGTGAGGCTATGTATGTATGTATCGTCATAAGATCTCGGGCCATAGCCCGCTGCTAAACTCAAGTCTCCTTCACATAGTTTAAACTGTAAGTTTAAGGATAGTGAATGATTAAGAATGCAATTTACTAACCCTCTTAATTGTTGTAAAGGACTATAGGGAAACTCAAACCTATATATTAACTGATATGTTATATAGCAGCCTGGTATGTAGCAATATTATCTTGATGGGAATAGCTTTAGCTTGTAAATGGTTTAAAATATAAATAAATCCAGCTTTGCCATAGAAACTTGTCATAAAATAACAAAAAAAATATAAAATTTCATCTCCACGAACTATGAAATATTTAGAACACCTACATGAAAGTTTGCCATTCGTCTGAACGTTACACGCGGTTTTCCGCGCAATTAAATGCAGATTTTGAATCAGTAAATTTTTATCAGAACATTCTTAAAAATATCTGGATATTAATTACTATTAGATAAGTCTGACAATTTATGTGTGGTAGCGGTTATGAATACTACCAACCCTTACTTTGCTCGTGGATGTCGTAAAAGACGACTTAGAGCCTTATGATGACGTATGATGTGATTGATGATGAAGTAGTTCATGTACCGACCTCATGCGCGGAGTATCGTGAATTGGATCCCTAAAGGGACTTTGTACTATCTGAAAATGGTTGTTCTGAAACTGAGGACAATTTGTGTCTGTGGTTTGTATATAATTACATTTGGATATAAGGTTTTATTCCTTAGTACGGTTACATTTACTAAAGAAATGTTTAACTGAAAACGTAATAAGTGGTAGGTACAATATATGTATATGTATACCATCGTTATATGGATAAATTGTTCATGTTGAATGTTTTTCATGGACTTAAACCTTATGTATTATATTATTATGAATAATATTGAAAATTATTTAATAATATTTCAATCTAAGTTTAAATCTTTGTATCCTAAGATTAAACTTAAGAATAAATAGTGGTTCCCAAAATCAAATATATTTAATCTATGCGCAGAATAATAAGCAGGTACCTATTAATATTCAAAGTGTGGTTTTAGATTGTGCCAAAACGTCACTACAGATGTGTGACGAATTAATCTTGTGAGACGAATACCAGCCTTGTCCTGAATTTTATAAAAAGTTGGTCGGTCGATTTGCGAATTTAGCACAATGAATCTTAATATTTATTTTCTTTAAGAATAATAGCATTTAGCCACACTGTCCGTGTGGCAATGGTTTAAGATAACAAGTATAGCCAATTAATTAACAATTGTCAATAATTGTGGTCACTTTGCTTCCCTGTGGGAGTCGTAAAAATCGGCTAATCTAATCACTAGAAAAGCGGATAGATGCTTTTTTAGCTAATGTGATAGCTCTTAAGCCTATTATGTATGGTGCCGCCGTTTACGGCACTATTCCTTAAAATGAACGAGTGCATTGAATGCGAGAATCTAACGTCCAGTAGTGGATGGAGAAAGGTTGAATGATGAGGACGATAAATAGTTCTAAGACCGCTCAACGCTCCGCAATCCAAATTTTAAAGTATTCATAAATTTATTTAATTTGTGAATTATTCACATCTATTATTCAATACATTTCTCTCTCAGTAGTGTTATTTGCCGACTACTATTTGTGTATTGCGAAATATTTGCGTTGTCAAGTGAAACGACGTGTTTGCTTACGTCACTGTCAATCATTGAGAAGTAATTTATTCTGAAATAATATTCACTTAAATTCTTTTTTTTTTTTTTTTTGGGAATTATCTCACCACACATTCCCACCATTGTAACTCCTGTAAGCCAGGATTCACAATGGTCACCATAAGGACCCTCAGCAGCCACGAGAGATGGTGATTCTTACTTAGTTGCTGTTGTTTTTGGTTAAATCTAGTCAGTGTTAAAGTATAAAAAATTGCTATTTTGTTGGAATAAACCATCTACTGGATATATTAGGAGTCTTTGATTATAAGAGTAAAAGTATTGGAATATGTGCTGTGACTATTTCTGAAAAAGGAATAAATAAGTGTTAGTTTGTAACTGGTTAGTTTTATTAACTGGTGAATATACGTACATGTGAAATCACAGATCACACAATAAATTGTGCTAAGTATGATTATTCAGTATTCTATGCGAAATAATAATAACAATTTCATACCAACCTCACACACCTCTATAATAAAATGCCGTTTCGTGGTCGCCACTCGACTGTCGAAGTTTCTTTCCAGTGGTTGTTGATACGACGAGTGATGTAGCCTGATTTTTTTTTTTTTTGTGTGTCTTAGTTGTTAGCCTCAGATGGCTATGACAACTTTACCCGGACTGTGGGTGAGCGCTGAGGGCTCTCAACCCGTGATGTAGCCTGATAATCGCTACTTGGTATTTATTTGGGCTACTGACGATTAAACCCGTTCTACAGTTTGCCGTATTCTGGATTTTATCACGTAGAGAAATGCTCAGCTATTTAGCACATTGTGCAATTTTGAGCATTTTTATCAGACTGATATTTAGAGACCACGTTTTAGTGCCGTAATTCATTGCTGGTAACACACAATGGTTATAAACCTTTTTATTCAGATACTGCAGAATGTTGTACGGGAAGATTCTCCTAAGTTTCTCGAACAGTTTAATAAAATAACACAGTTCCTTTTTAATCCTTTATTTTTAAAGTTTGTGTAATTAATTATTTCATTCCAGAAAATAATAATGATGCTATAAAAATATAAATTACCATATAACAAATAATAAGATATTTCTACTTAATATAAAATTATAAGATTAGGTCGTATACATATTATATAAAAATTAAACTCTGAAATGAAATATTTTTTTATATTTCTCAATTTTCTTTCGTAGTGTTAAACGGTAATGTAATACAAGCCCACATTCCGTTACATAATTTTTAGTCACACGAGAGCGAATCTATTGGCGCTAATCAGGCACATACACTGAAAACGTTGAGCTATGAAATATTTTCTTATAAAATTCTTGAAAAACGAAAATAATTTATGAATTTCTATTACCAATTCTTAACTGATCCAAGATTTAAAGTTAGAATATCCAGATATTTTATGGCGAAATATTAAAAAAATCTTAACTGATTCAAGATTTAAAGTTAGAATCTCCAGATAAATTATGGTGAAATATTAAAAGCATGCCTAGACCATCGAGACAATGTAAAATCTAAATGAAAATATTCATAAGTCTATCAATTTACACGATTACACACAGGTTTTGTGATGGCCGATGCTAAGTGCTCCATAGAGCAAGTAAGTTGGCGAATGCAGTTGGTATTATGAGCTTCTCAGGAGAAAACTTCTTTCACCTTCCCTTGATGATCCCTCAGTTGATTTTTACGACCCCCGTGGGATAGTATTTTAGCAACATATTGTGTTCTAACCCGGACGGGTAAATCAAATTATATATGCTTTTTTTAAAAGAGAACATCTTGCACTTAGAAAATAATTCTTGTATTGCGGGGGACTTTACAAACATATAATTAACGGACAAAAATTATACCGAGACTTAAAACAAGAATTGTGGATTACATAAAGTTCTGTCTTGCGTGGGAATCGAATCCATGGTACTAGTGCGGTAGGTATCTCAAATAATACGCCATCTGTGCAGTCATTAACTCTTACGGGATAAAATATCTTATCTGATAACGTCTCGTCTATTAAGGAAAGTATATTTAATTTTGTCTAAGATTCCAATTAAATTCGACCTTCACCCATCTTCTTACCGTGTGAAAATCATATGTTAATAAATATTTTGCTAAGTACATGCTGATAAGGTTGCCGCAAAAAGTATTTCTATGGCTACAATTAATTAAAATTGTAATAAAAAAAATGCTATATAAACAATATTTTTATTATTAATAAACTGTTTTTATACTATATAAATATGTTATTGTAGCTTTAATTGATTATAGCCATGAATATATTTTTTGCGGTTATTATTTTTGTAATAATCATAATCTAAAAATAGTTTTTAAAAAGGAAGAAAACATTTCACCACCCTATCTTACTATTGCGTGTCGTAAAACGCGATTAATGGATGTGATATGCATATAATATCTATGCAAGAGAAGAAATGCTCGAAATAAACTCCTACAGGAAACATGTCTGATCCATGTGGTGGTGGTATGTCAGTTTCGCTCATATAGTGGACAAACTTCTAAACTCAGTAGTGGGACTCATACGAGCCGAGATAGTAAATAAAATAAAATTTGCTTTTTATTAATAAAAAAAAGGTTTTTATTATTTATAGCTATGAAAATATGTTTTTTCGCTTATCCTATTGGGATATGCTCAGAACTTCATTTAATAAGATATGATTTTCATTCGATAAGCAGAGTGCAAATCCTTCTTACTCGGGATTCTCTAATTATTTTAAATTGGAACGCTTCCTATACGTGTAGTAATGGACTAAGAATATCACCGTCTCTTTTTCCTGCTGATGTCGAAAGCGACAGAAATGGCAAGCAGACAATATTTCAGCGAGAGAAATAAGATTTCGAAATAATATTCTTAAGTAGATAGGTTGACATATTCTCTTTCATTTTGACTATTACAGTGTTATTATCCTCTTACATGCTACTTTAGTCTTTTAAGTTACTTGAGGGAAATGAAGGGGCGGTGACTTGTATTTTTATTCCATCAATAACATACTATTTATATTTTTTTTTATATTAATTGATCTCATTCACAAAAAATATTTCTACTTTTGTCCATTATAGACTTTGAAACTTATCTGACTGATCTCTTTGGGGTACACAAAGCGGTTAAAAAGGTAAATGCGAAGATAGTTTAAATCATTAAGACAATTAATTAAGCACATTCTGTTGATTCACGAACTAGATTTTAGACTTTTCTGCTTTTTAGTTCAGTTTAAGAATTTTAATAAAACGAACGAAAACTACAGCGAAACGAGGTCGTTCGCTGGTAAATTATATTTCTTGAATAACCCTTTTGGGCATCCTTAGATAATTTGATAATTATACTTATATATGACATAATAACTAATATATGTATATATTAAATAATAATATAACAACTAATTCACTTCTTAGACTTATATATTCATACTATAATTTAGCTGACTGTTAATTTTTATCTGATCTTTGTAAAGTAAATGATTTCTATTAGTGACAAGTTTTATGTGCCATAAGCACCCCTATATCTATGATCAAGGGAACCATAAGTAGGTCTGTATTTTGGGGTACGTTGACTCCATGGTGATCTTCTGTTCTTGTAGCTGGAGCAGGCGATTAGGCTGTTCATGGCTGGAGGACGAGAGCGCTCCACGCTGATGCCATAACGACGGCTGTTGGAAGGCAAATAATTTATTTTTTATTCTATCAGTCTAAAGTTTTCTTTCTAGTCTTTTTTATTAGAGTATTTACTCTGAGACACGTCCTGGTCCAGAAGTAGTTTATTAAACTATATAATGTAAGTTTAGCGAGGCTTATATATAAGATATTATTATATTAAACTCGTAAAGAAATCTACAATTTAGGGACGAAGATCATTGCTCATATATTGCTTTGTGACAGCTACGAATATTACTAACACTTATATGACTCGTGGGTCTTGTAAAACACAACTAAGAGCTTTAAATCAACCTGGTTCAGCTTTATCTGATACCATCTGATTAACAATTACATTCCCATGGAGGTTTTCAAGGTTAGGTAGGCGGCCGCATATAAAACTATTGTCAAAAATATTATCAATACGTACGATGAAAGAAGAATACGTATTGCGTTGACCCCAAGTAATTGGGATAAGAGCAGGATGGTGAAAATGATGACGGTATTTAAAATAAAGCTATTTAAGGACAAAGTTTAGTTCCTGCCTGACCATGAACACTGTAGTGGAAACGTCGGGAAATTAAAAATCAAAGACAAACCCGATTACGAAACGAAAAATGATGTCACAAGCGGGATTCGAATCCGCGCCTATTGGGATTCCGGCCCAATCGTGCTGCCACTACACCATCGTGACTTATTGTAGGACATGCAAATTTCGCTTCGTATCATATTTAGGTCTTAAGGTGACGGTATGACATCTACCCAACAATGTTTACACATTGTTATAGGCTTAATACTTCACAATTTGCAGTTTGAATTGTATCAAACGATGACACAACCTTGTTATTTAAATTACTGAAAAAAAAAACTTTATAAATAATTAAGCATATTAAATGCTAAATTTCAGTAATTTAAATCAAAGACAAATATAATAAAATTCGTAATAATAGCTTTATTTCAGATGTGTAATACTTGCATAAATATCAGAGATATTTTTATTTTTTTATTGATTATGATCGCAAACGAGTAAGCAGCTGATCCCAATCGTTACTGCCACTCATGGACCTTTACACCAAGGGTATAGCTAGGCTACTGTCTACCAATACAAACCCAAACTCACCCAGTTGGGCTTCCGGCTCATCATGATGATACGTTATTCCACTTTTTAAATGAACTTTGATTAAGATCTCATTTTGTTATTTAAAAGTAGAGATGTGTGAATGAATGTGAGCAAAACCAAAATAATGCTCTTGGAAAGAGATGAAGCCAGAACAGATGTAAGAGTAAAAATAGGTAATGATGTACTAGAGCAAGTGGATGAATTTGTATATCTTGGATATGGTTTTAGCCGAGATGGAAGGTACACCACTGATATAGAGCGAAGAGTGAATGTGGGAAATAGAGTGAATGGAGCGTTGGGACAACTTCTCGGTAGCCACCACCTCAGCCAGAAGGCACGTGTAGCAATACATAACGCTGTGCTTGTCTCAACATTACTATATGGAAGCGAGAGTTAGGTACGCAGAAAAGAGTATGAAAGCAAAATTAATGCGGTCGAAATGCGATCTCTACGGAAAATCTGTGGAGTTAGGCTGACCGACCGCATTCGCAACGACGACGTAAGAGAGCGAGTAGGTATGAAAGAGAGTATTGGTGTAAAGATGCGAAAGGGAATGCTCTGATGGTTCGGACATGTGGAAAGAATGCCGAACGAACGTCTGGTTAAGAAGATATAAAATGCAAAAGTGGAAGGATGTAGGTACCGGGGGAGACCGAGACTCACCTACCTAGACCAGATTGGTCACGTGCTGAAAGAAGGTGGAGTCAAGAGTCGCCGAAACCGGCGAGCGTGTATGAAGAGAATTATGAATGTTGAAGAAGCGAGTGAAGTATGCAAGGATATAGTTTTCTGGCACTCTGTTCTCTTTGCCTACCCTGCAAGGGATATGGCATGATGATATGTATGTATGTAAAAGTAGAGATAATACTTACTTAGAAAATCGCACTATTTGTTTTTAAAGTTAACTGCTGTTTAAGTTTCTGTGAAGTTATAAATGTATTTCTGAATAGTTCTTACCTTTTTGTTCTGGGTGAAGGGCATTTATCACCAATAAGTACGGACTCGTCAAGTGTTCCATCAATCTGTAGTAGATCACCAGCCGATACTGATACATCCATCTTAGATGAACGCTCGAAAATGCACGTGAAAGCTGTGGTCAATATCGCCTGAGAGAAAAATGATGAAAAATCATGTATGCGAATGTTTAAACATATATGTTAATATATATAATTCTTATTAGACCCGGTAGGTGGCTATCGGAATGTTATTAAATTTAATTTGCAATACAATTAATAACTTTACAAAATATCATATTTAATGTAGCACTGCTCTTCCGGGTGGGACGAAATCTGTCGGGAACACTGGTACACTAATTTATTATTTTCAACTATACAAATGCCTTAGTGGTCCAAGTAGTAAAGTAGAATACCAAGTATTGTACGTTTGATATTCACGTAAGACTTTGAAGTTTATTATCGGGTGACTGGACTAGAGATTAGTCTGCCAGTCTAAGAAAGGCTAACCGAAAGTAGTAACAAAGACTTAGCACTAGTAGCCAAATGACGGCAGAGAGGTACAATATGGTAGGTAGGCTGCAAGTTCTTCCTTCTATCATCGCTTTGAACTGTTTGGGCAGGGTATGAATAGTAGTTTGTTCTATACAAAGTATAGTCTTTGTCAAATAAAAGGCAGTTCTTTGTGCAATCTGTTAATGATCGTTCTAGATATGGATTATTGTGCATTACTTAGTTGTATATTTATAGCTAGATGTGTGGTAGCGGCTACGAATACTACCAACCCTTACTTTGCTCGTAGATGTCGTAAAAGACGACTAAGAGCCTTATAACAACCTGGGCTAACTGTATCCAATGTTTGGTCAACAATTACATACCCAAGGAGGATTGAGGACTGGCAGGCGGCCGGTCATAAACCTATTGCAAATAACTTTTACAATTTGTACTATAAAAGAAGAGTACATATCGTATCGACCCCAAGTAATTGAGATAAGAGTAAGATAATAATAATTAGCGTTGGTAATATTTGTGACCGCCACAATAGATGTTAATGATAAAAATTAAAATTTAAAGCAAGAATATAGGATATGTGTATCTTCTCTAGTAGTTCATATGTCGTAGTAAAAGATATAGAATACTTTATCAATCTTATGATTTAGTTTTATTCAAAAAAAATAATAGAGCGACCGGATATCAGCTGCTATATAATAAAACAAAACTTTTATTTTTTAAAGACATAATTTATTTTATTGTATGCGTGTACGTGATTAAAATTGCTTCTAAATAGTTGACTAGATTTTGATGAAATGAAATATTTGAACGCGCCTGCACAATATCGTTTATTGAATCAGCTAATTTTCTTGTTGCCTATATATATTTAAGGAATCATGCGAATTTTATATGTTAATGGTCAAGAATTATAAAATACATACCACGATAATATGAAGAACAAATATGAAGACTGTAGAATTGCGGAACCCGATGTAATCGAATAGTAGACCAGATACTGTCGGTCCAATGAACGCTCCCAGTGCGAAGGTTGAAGTCCACATGCCCGAGACTAAGCCGTACGTTTCTATTGAGTTAGGGAGACCGCTTGCACTGGTGGAATTAAGATAAACATGAGGTGATGATAAGAAGTGATTTATTGCCAATGGTGGCCGATTTCTTTTCTTGTTGTCTATGGTGACGGATCTGGAAGTAGTTTATGTAATGTTAAGTGGTAATGTCCGCTCAATAATCTTAGTATATTTAAAGCGCAGAAGATTAGACTACTTAGATCGAATTACATAAAAATAAAATTAAATCTTGATTTAATATGTACCCATCTCGTTGGTTTGTCTGTAGAAGTCGTTATATCGCAGTGTCGTCTGGTGGCGAGTTACATCAATGGGGATAGCATATAAACCTTCTCCGTGAAAAAATACATATACATACCAATTTGCATAATGATCAGTCAAATAGTTTCTGAGTTTAGCGATATCATATATACAAAAATCTTCTTTTATAGTCATAAATAAGTTCTTGCATACAGTGAATTTTATATTTTATATATGAAATTAATCTAATGATTTACAACCTGATCGAAACGCGATCGTAAGCTAGAAGATCTAAAATAAACTCAGTCGGCTCGTATTTTTTTAAGTTGAAAAACTTGACTATGAAAGAAGAAGGAAAATTTAAAGGAAAACCCTATACCAACACGTCTAACCAGAGTGGTTTAATAGGTCACCTTCCCTCTCATTATGGAGGAGGCTCGAGTCCAACCGTGGGACATATATGAGCTGAGATAATGATGATGATGATATTATATAAATGGCTATTATTACACGGGAAGATATACGAGTAAAATGAACAGAAACTAATACTTACATAGCTGTACTTAGGGCATCAGAGAATGAAGCCACTAGTTGACTGCCCATACCCAGTCCGTGAAGTATTAAACCCACGATTGTCACCCAAATGATCCTATAATAAAAAAAAATATTTTAATACATTAATTTTTACGGTCGTATTCTTGCCAGATCCAGGATATTTTATCCGACGTCCTCGAATATTTATTTTAATCAACTATATTCTTACTCTAAATAAAATAATTGTTTTTTAAAAATATCAAATACTTTTAAACGAATGTTTTTTCTTGACATATGTATGATAATATTATCCCATACGTGCAATGTGAGAAAAATACAATGATTAGGTTTGAAAAGTGACCCCCCCCCCCTCCGTGGGACCTAGAGGCGGAGATGCTCTCCAACCTCTACTGGCGGGTAACCTCAGTGCGTGACGAGGGTGGCTCCCCATCGTTTAACGAGATAGCCACCTGGCGCGAGGACGCCCGCCGAGACGTCATCGCCCGTTGGGTTACGCGGCTGGAGAGGCCTAGACACGGTGTTGTTACCGTTGAGGCCCTCCGGCCCGTACTGATGGAATGGATGGAGCGGCGGCACGGAGTCCTCTCCTTTCGGCTGGTGCAGGTATTGTCGGGGCACGGTTGCTTCGGCTTGTACCTGCACACGGTCGCGTATAGGGAATGGACACCGTCCTGCCACCATTGCAGTAGTGACGAGGACACGGCGCAACATACGCTCGAGGTATGTCCGAGCTGGGACGGGCAGCGCCGTGACCTCGTCGCTGTTATCGGTGCCGACCTGACGCTGCCGGCTGTCGCGAAAGCGATGGTCGACAGCGTCAGGAATTGGAACGCGGTCACCGCCTTCTGTGAGACTGTCATCTCGCAGAAGGAGGCGGCGGAACGAGTCCGGGAAAATTCACGTGACCCGGGCCGCCGTCAGCGGCCGGGGCGGCGCAGGCGCGAATACCTGCGCCTGATGCCGCCCTAACCGAGGCTTCGGGTGATCGGACCGGGGAATTGTCCGGTCACCCGACGTGAGGCCACCGCATGAGGGCGACGCCCCGACGACGAAAGCTGTCGGGGCGTCGACACGAGAGGAACCCGTAAGGGTAAACCACCGGGTGGGCGACCGAAGACAAAGATCGGGTACCGGTGGCCCGCTCGCACGGCGAAAAGAGGTGCTTGCAGGGTGGGTCCATGGGGTTGAGCGCCGCCTCTTTTGTTGCCCCGGATGGATTTGTCGGGGCGCGACCACATCCATGGTCCACCCTGCGGAAAAAAAAAAAAAAGGTTTGAAAAGTGCTTGATTTTCATATATCGAGAGTAGAGTAAGACCTCAAGACTTCGCTTATGAGGCAAGCAATAACAGTTTTACATATAAAAAAATACATTGTAAAATAATGCAACATAGAATTATGTATGTCTACCACAGAAAATTTATAAAATATTAAATGGTCAACCTTTGTAACACCCCATAAACAATGACAAGGTTGAGAGTTGGTTACTTTAGGGCCCGTTAATGATTTGGTTTATGTGAAACGGTTTTCTTAGTCAAGAATATAGCGACATTTTTTATCTAGCTAAGATCTAAGTTCACGGAAGGCATCTAAGAATGGGCTCCTGACCGGCTTAGTAGGCAATGAAGAGGAAAACGATAGGTAGGGTTTCACGTCGTTTGGGGGAGGAATGGCTAGACCATAGTTGTAAAAAAAGAGTTTATGATCGGAGTGGAACTCGCTTTACTGTTCATGTTTATCATAGGATAATTAGATTACCTACACTACCGTTTCGATAAGATTTTTTTTTAATTTTGCATAGAGCAATAAGCGAGATGCAAACTAATAAGTTATCGAAAAAGAAAGAAGAAAAATACTGATAAAAAATACTAATAGATTAATAATTCAATCATCATTTGATAAAATTTAGCACATTTACTAATAATATGAGAAATAATTTACATATAATATTAATTACGCCGTAATATTTTTAGAGGTTTATAAAAAATAATTCACACGCTTTGGTTATAGCTAATTTTGGAATAGCAAAAATAAAAGGTCATCAATCTTCTTAAAAATAATTTGAATTTATTTATTACGACTTCAAATAGTAGCAGTAGTCACACAGTTGTTTTCTGTCTAAAGTCGCGAGCTGGTCCGTCCGGGGTACCACAGTTTCGGAGAAAATCGACGTCTTAACAGTAGCAATGTGCTGTTGCGCTTCGTTCGGTGAGCGAGTAATTGTCGTAAAAGCTAAATTAAGAGTGTAAATAATAGCACTAAAAGAGAATGAAAAATCAACATAAAAATCGATGACAACTCACCTGTCGAACGTAATGTTGTAGGTTACTTTCCCTCCTATTCTAGAGGAAGCTTGAACAGAGAAGGTATATATACCAGCTAAGATGATGATAATATTTAAGAGAACTTACGTTGGCATATCGAAGAATGGTGCAGGTCCAACAAGCAAGAATCCTCCAGCTACGCATAGAGAGCCAACGGCGATTACATACTTCGGTCTGACATCAGGGTGATCGCATAACCAGCCCCAGCAAGGTGCAGAAATTGCGTATACTCCACCGTTAATCACGAACATCAAACCAAGTACCATCGGAGAAAAATGAAACTGGGAAGATGAAACGTATTTTCTGTTATATTGAGTTAAAAGTTATTTTAATTCTTTAATTAAAATGTATGACTCCGTAAAAAAGAAGCCAATTTCCGATTAAAAAAGTTAGTTCTCGGCTTTGTTTTAAGGGACACCTGATAAAAATATTATCATTCCAAGAGAAGGATTATTTGAAATAAAATTCTATGTCTGCGTATGTGGTTAAACAGGGTTATTAGTAAATTTCTTTATTACTACCTATGCTTGGCTTCAGACTGTGTGTAAAATTGGCCATGAAAAAAATCAAGAAATATAGTAATGTAGGTACTTAAACAATAAATAAAGAGCGTAAGTAGTTGTTACTATAAATAATAATGTTCACTAGAACATCAATCAGTCCGGGCCCATAGCCGAGGCCCCCATTTTGATAATGGCCCTAAACTCCGATAAATGCCCAAACCATACCTACAATATTGTTTCTATTTGATGTAGATCCTTATTCTCCTACTCTTATCCCAATTACTTGGGTTGATACAATATGTACTCTTCTTTCATAGTACATATTGTAAAAGTTATTGGCAATAGTTTTATGACTGGCTGCCTGCCTGACGTCAACCCTCCTTGGGAATGTAATTGTTGACCAAACGGCATCAGATGGAGTTGGCCCAGGTCGTTATAAGGCTCTTAGTCGTCTTTTACTACATCCAAGAGCAAAGTAAGGATTGGTAGTATTCGTAGCCACTACCACACAGCAATTCTGTTTGATGTAGATAGTAAAATTAATTGCAGTTAATACATTCCTGTAGAATATCTAATTAATAACATATTTAAGAGCTGTACAAATTATTTATAATAAAAATAAATATAAGTCAGAAAAGTCCTTTTATTATTATTTAATTTCTTTATTTTTGCTACTATTCCTTTAAGTTTTGGGTTTTCAAATCGTCTGACAAGGCCTATAACGGCTCTGCTTAAGAGGTGGCAGAGAAGTGTTCAAAGCTAAGTTAGGTATTTAATCATTATCTCATCATCTCAACTCATGTATGTCCACCGTTGGGCTCCGAGCCTCCTCCATAATGGGAGGGAAATTGATCTACTATACCACGCTGGTCAGACGTGCTGGTATAGGGTTTTGTGTCGAGTTTTCCTTCTCTCGCATAGATGTTATATGCGTTTTATATCCCTTAGTCGTCTCTTACGATCACCCACGGGTAAGATCGGGGGTGGTGAATTGTATTCTTACTTTGTCATCACACGGAAAGGGGTATTTAATACTTTTTTACAAGTGTAGTTAACTTACATCACGTAAATGAGGTTCAAGAGTCGCTTGCAGAAATCCAATACTCATGCTTGTTGATATAATACTGATTGCCGACAACATCACACCAGGCACTTTCAGTAACGACATCATTGTAGCTACAACAAATATCACGATATCAATAAAACTGCAACAGATCCTGACAACCGATATCTGACGAACCGACCAACAGATATCTGACGAAGAAAAACTAATCACATTTAGATTGAGACAAGAGCAGGACGATCCTGCTCTTATTTCAATTACTTGGAATCGACGTAATATCTTAACGCCTTATCTCATCTGTCATCGTACATGTTAAAAATACTTTTGCCAATAGTTTTATGATCGGCCACCTGCCTAACCTCATTCCTTTATTAGAATGGTCATGATGGCATGATATAGAGCTAGGCCACGTCGATATCTCTTAGCCGTTTTTTACGACAGTCGTCACGAGCAATGTATGTTTGTAGTATTCGTAGCCGCCACCACACAGAAATTGATGGAAATTGGCAAGGGCGTAGCCAGGATTCTGTATAGAGGGAGGCAGATTAAGAAAATCCTAGACTATATTGTTTTAATCGTGGTTTTTAATATATGATGATCTCACATTAGTAGTGGAGATAAATTCATTAAAATAAAGTCTATATCTGAAATACTTAATTTAAAAGTATCTTGCATTTTGTATTTCAGAAACTTTGTACAGGGTATTTTGTACATCTCTGGGTATGAAGCTCGTGAGCATTAGCGACCGACCGTTCTTATAAGGGGAGCAAGGCAGCTGCCCCTCCCTGCCCGTACCTCGCTACGCCCTTGATAATTGGTACTTATTAATGTACAATTTTTAGAATGTTTGTCTGTCTATGTATTGTATATGTAACTTTACGTTCTATACCACGCTTTTCAGATGAGATAGTTTATGATGTTCCCGACATCCATGGCCTAGAAAGGAAGTAGTGAATTGTATTGTTACTCCGTCACCATACAAAAAATATATAGTTTTATAAACATACTATATTTAATATACACAAATTACATTCAAACCCAGAATAATTAATTTATTATGTATCATATAAATATATATACTGCGTAGTAATCAAAATCATAACACTTGACGTTGCAGGTCGATGCTTTACGCCATCTATTAGTCTTATCTTATGCTATTGACACTATGTATATATGTATATATTATGAGAAGTCCTAAGATATTTATATTTTCATTGATCAAAACTCTTTAACTCTCTGTTGTCTCTCAGTGCCACAGTCATCTATTTTTATAAAAGTAATAAGTGAATGTGTATAATTATATAGTTATAGGTGAATTGTACATGTATGTATGCGTGTATGTGTGGGTAATCATATATGTGTGTGTATGTTTATGTATGTGTGTAGGTATGTATGTGTGTGTATTTATGTGTGTTGCATGTTGTGACGAACCGTACTCACTCCCTGAAGGTTTCACCTGAAAATCAGCGCTGTAGCACATTTGTGACGCAGCTTATGCTGAGGTAAGACCTTTTGCGGTATCCTACGTGTATGTGTTTTTAGATTTTGTTTAGTTTGTTTACTTCTAAGTTTTGGAAACCGTAATAAATGTTTTTCTTTCTTCTTTCTATTTATGTAGTCTTTATTATAATAAAATCAATTATTTTTCAAACCATTATGTCTTCATTACCGAAGTGGTTAAAATAGATGTGAATATAGTCCAGGTTTCTTAATGTAACGTTTCATTATTTTGCCGTCTATTAAGGACTGTTTCAAATTTCAAGCATTCTTTTGAAATGTTGTTGATATAAAAATTCAATAAAAATGGTGCTTGTGACGTGAACTAGGGTTAACACAATAGGCTACATATTTAGATCATTCTTTCAGTGAATAATAAAACTTTAATCTCAACGGGAAAAAAGGTTGCTAATGATTTTAAATTAAATAAATTAAACTGTAATAAATACTTATTCAATGAATGTTGTAGAATTTGAACTAGCTCATAAAATATGCGGTATTATTTATGTGTTCAAAAATATCCAAAGGCAAAATCTGTAGCATAAGAATAAAAAAAATACATTCAAAACAGCCAGAGGGCGAGAGATTTCAGACTATATTATGGTTGGCACCGGCCTGCCTATGCCACTGGTAAAGCAGAGGATCATGGGTGAAATATATATCATCATCATCATCACAGCCCCTAAGCGCCCCACTGTTGGGCTCGAGCCTCCTCCGTAATGGGAGAGTAATTAAACTACTAAACCGCGCTGGTCAGACATGTTGGTATATTGTTTCGAGATTTTCTTCTCTCGCATAGATGTTATATGCGTTTTATATCCCTTAGTCGTCTCGTACGATCATCCACGGGTAAGATATGAGGTGGTGAATAGTATACTTACTCCGTCACCACACGGACTAAATATATATTATATAATCCAAATAAAATGAAAAAGAAACAAAAAACAGCTTGTGTCAATTCAATATTGTTATTTAATTTGGAAAGATCATAAAAACTCTTGTCTTTATAATGTGGCGAATATCACAATTGATACGTGTTGTAATATAGTAATTATGATAATAAACTTACGTCCACTAGGCTTAGGATCTTCATCATCATGATTCCTGGGCAACACAATACAGCTCATGACAGCAGCGCAGAACAACGCCGATCCGAGTACAGCAAATGGCAACGAATAACCGCCCTGAGCATATAATGCACCACCAAGAGTCGGACCCACAATCAAACCTAATCCAAAGAATGTTTCCAGGGATGCCTGAAAATTAATACGATATTCATTAAATTTAAAAAAATATCGATACGCCTGCTTCGCTCCTGAGAATAAACCTGTTTTCCAAATGGTGACAGAATGAGGATACCACCCACCACCACTTCTGCCGTGGCAGCACTCCAGGGGAAGAATACTTGAAATAATTGGAATGAAATTGGGATAAGAGCAGAATAATAATGATGATGCTCTTCAAGAACATAGAGCCTGGAATTTCTATGCTGCTACACTAATGGAGTAATCAGTATTAAATTTGAATAACTACACGAATAAATGCAAAAACTTGGCAGTTCAATAAATTTAAAGTTCATTGAGAGCTCAGTACTCAGGCTTAGTGATTTGTAGTACCAAAACTAGGTTTAGTGATTTATAGTACATTATATAACCTCTATATTTATCATATTTAATTAAATGTTCTATTTTATATTAGTATATTAAAAGTATGCTCGTGACTTTTATAAAATAAAGAGCATTTGGATTTTTTATCATTGCTATTAATAGTTCTTAAGGCATTATAATCACTTTACATAAAAACTGGTACTAAGACTGTTTTATTTCTAGGTTCGTATAAGTACCATTGCAATTCGTGATTTGCTTTATTGTAATGATGTCATCTACTTAGATTCCTTATTCTCTTATGACATTCTAGGGAACGGGTGGTGACACTTTTAAAATCTATTTTATTTTATTGACGTCATTTTATTCCATCCAATCGACGTCCAACGTTGGACATAGGACCTCCCAAGTGTCGATAATCACTGCATAGATTATGTAGTGGTGAAGATACCAATCTACAGTGCAAAGTATCGCGGGTACTATTCCCACGCAGGAGAATCATCTCATCTCAGCTCATATATGTCACTCTATTAAGCTCAAGCCTCGTCCATAACGGGAGTGAAATTGACCACTACACCACGTAGGTCAGGCATGTTGGTATAGGTTTTTCATTCGAGTTTTCCTTCTCTTGCATAGATGTTATATGCATTTTATATCCCTTAGTCGTCTCTTACGATCACTCACGGTTAAGATAGAGGGTGTAAATTGTATTCTTACTCCGTCACTACACGGATAAGCATAACGCTGGAGAATAATTTGTGCAAATTATTGTTTCGAATCTGAATGTATGTTGTGTTTGTTAATTATATGTTTGTAAAGTCCCCGGCCGCACAAGGAGCACTTTTAGTGTGTGATATAATCGCCACGCTAGGTGGGCGATTGCAGTAGATGTTATAAGTTTTACAGTCGCCTGTTGTTGCCTCAGTTGCTGGTGATTTTTTTAACTGTTTTATATAACTCCTATGCGTAAATAAGAGACATTCTCGATGCTGGTAAGTATCTATTTCATATCCGGGTGGTGACGGAGTAAGAATACAATTCACCACCCCATATCTTGCCCATGGGTGGTGAATTGTATAATATTGTATTGTAGGGTGATCATAGGAAACCACTAAGGGATGTAAAACGCATATAACATCTACGCAAGAGAAGGAAAACTTGAAATAAAACCCTATACCAACACGTCTGACCAGTGCGGTATAGTAGGTTAATTTCCCTCCCATTACGGAGGAGGCCCGAGACCAACAGTGGGACATATATGGGCTGTGATGATGATGATGATGATCTATTTCATAAAAATAGATTTTCAAATAATCTTTAGGCTTGGTAGCACATCTATTATTGATTTGAGTCTTAATAACGTAAGAAATAAAATTTTTGCATAAATCTTAACTAGAAAGAAGCTTTCTTATTATTAATAATGAAGTCAATGGCACGTTATCATGCTAAGATTATTATACGAGCCATAGTTTAAGGGACCTTTGAACTATGTAGAGAGTGGGATCTATCTTAGCAAATGCGCGACCAATGATGTTTGCATTCATTATTTTAATATTAATTGAAATGTTTCTCGGTATTTAATCTAATCTATTAATTAGTAGATTTCTTATGTACTCGTATATATGAATACTTATAATATCTATTGTAAAAGAAAGAAAACTATTAGCTTTTTTTTTGTTATTTTACAAACAAGTGTATTTAATTATATGCTCACATAAAAAAATACTTTGACCTAATATAACACGCTGATCAGACGGGTTGATGTAGAGTTTTATTTCGAGTTACTATCTTTCTCTTCCTTTCATACCTATATAATAAATACAAAATTTCAAAAATATGAAACCTTGTTAAAATGCTCAAATCCTATAATCTGCTTACAATCGCATTTACAGAAATATATTTTGTATCATTATATCTAGAATATAAATAAGTTCTTTTCCCCAAAAGTTTATAAGACATAAGGGCACAATGCCGCTATGTATGAAAAGGGAATATCAATGTTGACAAATTGCTTAGTACGAGATCCTATAAAATATCAGAGATTATTTCAGAATAACTAATGAGTATTTTAAAGAATATAAAATGGATGAATATTCAATTCAGAATGTTTATTTAGTTAGCCGTGGAGCCGATGGAGTGAATATTTTGGCGATATGTATGCGGATGCTACGGTTGGCGCCAGTGTTGGATGTGGTTTAGTAGATCAACATTCGACAACGGCGTCCTCCGATGGCATCAGTATGGATGAAGTTGAATGGGCGATAAGAAGTTTGAAAAATGGTAAGGCAGCGGGCATTGATATGGTGTCTGCCGAGATGATCAAGCTTGGTGGCTCTTGTGTCTGGGAGGCGTTCCTGTTGCTCCTCAATTTATGTTGGAGCTCGGGAATGGTTCCCAGAGACTGGAATAGCGCAGTCATCGTGCCTTTGTTTAAAAACAAGGGTTCACGTTATGACTGCGCAAATTACAGAGCCATAAGCTTGACCAGTTTGGCAGCAAAAGTGTATGGAAAAATTATTGAAAGGAGAATGAGGATGGTGTCCGATGGTTTACTGTGTGAGACACAAGGAGGTTTCAGGAGTGGAAGGGGATGCATGGATCAAGTGTTCTCTCTGCGCAACATTGTGGAGAAGCATCTGGCTCTAGGTCAGAGGGTTTTCTGCAGTTTTGTGGATCTGGAGAGAGCATTTGACACGGTTGTACGAAAGGAACTTTGGGACATTTTACCGGAGTATGGTATTAACGGTAAACTGCTACAGGCTGTGCAGTCCAGTTACATGGGCTGTAGAGCCTGTGTGCGGCTGGATGATGGAATGTCGCCTTGGTTTGACGTCAATATCGGCGTTAAGCAGGGGTGCGTTCTGTCGGCCAGGCTGTTTATCATATATCTGGATAAATGTCTCCAAAGGTTGAACGATATGAATGTGGGAGTCCAGATGGGCGACTCAGTGGTCACTGCTCTGCTTTATGCAGATGATGCAGTCCTGCTGGCACAGTCAGCGACCGACCTACAGACCCTAGTCGACACAATGACAGAAGATTGTAAGAAAAGGGGTCTACGCGTGAATGTGAGCAAAACCAAAATAATGGTCTTTGAAAGAGATAAAACCAGAACAGATGTAAGAGTAACGATAGGTAATGATGTACTAGAGCAAGTGGATGAATTTGTATATCTTGGATGTGGATTTAGCCGAGATGGAAGGTACACCACTGATATAGAGCGAAGAGTGAATGCGGGAAATAGAGTGAACGGAGCGTTGAGGCAACTTCTCGGCAGCCACCACCTCAGCCAGAAGGCACGTGTAGCAATACATAACGCAGTACTTGTCCCAACATTACTGTATGGAAGCGAGAGTTGGGTATGCAGAAAAGAGTATGATAGTAAAATTAATGCGGTCGAAATGCGATCTCTGCGGAAAATCTGTGGAGTTAGGCTGACCGACCGCATTCGTAACGACGACGTAAGAGAGCGAGTAGGTATGAAAGAGAGTATTGGTGTAAAGATGCGAAAGGGAATGCTCCGATGGTTCGGACATGTGGAAAGAATGCCGAACGAACGTCTGGTTAAGAAGATATACAATGCGAAAGTGGAAGGATGTAGGTACCGAGGGAGACCGAGACTAACCTACCTAGCCCAGATCGGTCATGTACTGAAGGAAGGTGGAGTCAAGAGTCTCCGAAACCGGCGAGCGTGTATGAAGAGAATTATGAATGTTGAGGAAGCGAGTGAAGTATGCAGAGATAGAGTTCTCTGGCACTCTGTTCTCTCTGCCTACCCTGCAAGGGATATGGCGTGATGATATGTATGTGTGTGTATGTATGTATGTATGTATTTAGTTAGCATACATTGAACTGTTTAAATACAGGCATGGTGTAGAGCAGCTACAGCTACTAGCTGTGTGGTAGCGGCGAAGAATACTACCAACCCTTACTTTGCTCGTGGTTCTCGTAAAAGACGACTAAGAGCCTTATAACGACCTGGGCCGATTCCATCTGAATGCCGTTTGGTCAACAATTACATTCCCAAGGAGGGTTGGCAGGCGGCCGGTAATAAAACTATTTTCAATAACTTTTACAATATGTAGATACTATGAAAGAAGAGTACATATTGTATCGACCCCAAGTAATTGGGATAAGAGTAGGAGAATGATGATGATGATGATGTAAAGCAGCTACTGAGTAATTAATTCTCATGATTTTTTTTTTCTGGTGGGCTACGGTCAGCGCTTTCCTCGCACCACTCCGTCCGGGGCGACAGAGGAGCGTAAGCACGCACACCCGAAACCCACTCGTGACACCTCACCTTCGTCGTTGGACCGACCACCGGAGCAGCGTGAACTTGACGTCAGTGGCCGGCTCGACGGAATACCTCCTTAGGGGTACCCTCTCCAATTAATTCTCTTAATAAACGTCGCTTGATTATCATGTTAAAAATAGTATCCGTCTCAGAGAATTTAATTTAAGTTCTCTTTGATGGACTTTATGTCTTATTATAGAATATATTATAAAAAAGCGTTTGCTCAGAAGCATTTTAGTTATAGTAACCAGCAATTACTAAGAAATTAAACATAAAGAAAATACTTACAAACATAGTAGCTACATTATCTGGAAACTCTTTAGCGATAATAGCGAAAGAAGCGGTTAGGAATGCGGCATTGCCCATCGCTTCCACTATACGAATGATGAAGCTTAAAGTGATAAAAGGTACATGACCCTCCACTTTATCCAGCATTCTGTGAAATGAAGGTAAATTAAATTAACTAATTAAATTAATTAAATTAACAATGAAAAAATACAATGTTATGTTTTATATTTATTTATAATTGATAATATTTAATATGATAAAGTAAAATAAATTGGCGCCCTGATGTTGGAATGGATGGACAGAGGGATAAAATGTTCAAATAAAATTTTAATAAGAAGCTACTACTATCACTTAATAATATCATCTGGGCATAGTTCTGGACTCCATATCACCAATTTCTTATAATCATCCATTAGCCTATAGGTGTAAGGACGAATTACTTGATTGATTTGATGAATTTTAACTTGGAAGATATATTTATAATATTTCTCGAAGTGGCGTTAGGAAAAGAGTCATTTTTTTCTTTAGATATAAGTATAAGAAGAAGCGAAGAGAGGCGTTTTGCAGGATGGGTCGCGCGCCGCCTTTTCCGTCGCCCTGGACCAATTTGGCGGGGCATGACCACCTCCATAGTCCACCGCAAAAAAAAAAGATATCTTGTGAGGTGAAAACGGTTTTTTTTTAAATTAGAAATAAAATACCTATGTCAAACCAGCATGGTCTAGGCCAAAAGCGAGACGGTCTTTTTACAGAATATCAAAAATTCGTGATCACGTAAGACTAAGAACTTGAGTAGCTAACATGTAAGAGTACCAAATAATGACGGCTACACAGTTATTAGAGTATGTAAGTACCAACCTTTAGTTTGTGTGTTTGATCCCCATGTAGGACGATTATTAATACGATCCCTAAACGATTATTCAGAATGCGTGTGTAACTTGTATTTATTAATTGCATGTTTGTGATGACTTCTAGACAAGGACTTATTTCTTAATGCTAGGTTCTTATGTTTAAAAAAACTTACCCAAATAATATAGCACATGTTCCTGTTGTAAGAATGCCTCCATTAAACAATAACTTTGGTCCTAATTTGTTTAGGTGAGCTCCATACAGTGGACTGACTAAGAATACAACTAGTTCGAATACACCAAATACTAGACCATACTCCGTTGCAGTACAATCCTTTTTCTCTGCCTGAAACAAATAAATAGTAAGTTATTATAGCTTATTAAATGGTAATAGTTATTCTACTGAATCAGAAGTAGGTATTCTCTTTGATTTAGTACGAATTTATCTTACTAAATCAAAGAGTAACTGTTGATTGTATGATGAATAAAAATAAATGTTAGGCAAATAACGGTAATTTGACGATAATTCTTTCATTTATCAATATGAAAGTTGATTCATAAGTCTGATGTATTATAACATGTACATATATATACTTCAATGAAGGTATCAAGTACGCAGATCTGTGAGCGGTAGACTTCACAAATTTGTCTTTGCATAGCTTATAATTTTATAAATCATCTCACCTTATACACGTCCCACAGTTGGGCTCGAGCCTCTTCCATAATGGGAGGGCAATTGACCTACTACACCACGCAGGTAAGACGTGTTGGTATAGAATTTTGTTTCGAGTTTTCCTTCTCTCGCATGGATGTTATATGCGTTTTATATCCCTTAGTCGTCTCGTATGATCACCCACGGGTAAGATAGGGGGTGGTAAATTGTATTCTTACTCCGTCAACACACGAATAATATAATTGTATAAATATTCACGCGAATCTTAAAAATAAAACCAAATGCTGATAGACTTTCTTTACCAAATAATTTATATAGATGCTATCACCGTTAACGTAATAAAAATATACCTTTTATTAAGGGTAACGAAAAGATTTTCTAAATGGCTGAATTTTTATCACACATTTTCAACCCTCTTATTGCTTTCGTTTATAATTAATTCTAAAAATTGATTTCATAAATTAAAACCATATAAACATAGAATCTGCTCAAAAAAAAGGAAAAGGTAGCAAATACGACTCACAGAGGAGAACAATCGGACATCCGGACATTCAGATATTCACATCGACATCGACATACGAAAGCATTTTTGCGTAAGTTGAATAGGAGATGCACTCGCTTTGTAATCAGGCACGTCTTTAACCATATAACCTAAGTCCTAAGTATAATATCCAATTGGATTATATAATTATAAGTTATATTATTCCGTATAATTATAATGTAATTTGAAATTACACATGCGATATATTAAGACAGATAAATTATGTTTGCAGCGAAAGTTTTATATTTTCAACTGGTTTATTTTAGTTATTGGTTATCCATTTAAACATTATGCGGTCAATGAATATGACCCTAATAAAATATTGACCTAAGATTATTGCTTGTTTTGTCTACAGTCATAAATCCTTATGACCATAGACTAAGATAATAATTCTTTCTTTGCTGTGGTTGTCGAAAGAGGCTAAATTTATAATGAGATTAAATCACTGCAAGAGAAGTTGAACTCAATCAAGTAGTTCTTCTATCGTCTTCTCTGTCATGGTATTCCAGGCTCTTATATAAATTAAGAAGGTCAGAACTACGTGAGTTTGAATTCGGCACTTTTCAACTATTGCTTTCCTCAGTAAACTATTGCTATTCTAAGTAATGACGATGTATATCAGAATTTCTTCTAGATGCTCTATGAAGGAGTTTTGATAAAATAGTGGACACTATTAAGATTTTATAATGATATCAATTTTTGCATTTAGCTTACTGCGGTTCCATTTTGTTCCTAGCTGTGTGGTAGCGGTTTCGAATACTACCAACCCTTGCTTTGCTCGTGGATATCGTAAAAGATGACTAAGAGCCTTATAAGGACCTAGGCCAACTCCATTTGATGCTCTCAGCGCTCACCCACAGTCCGGGTAAAGTTATCATAGCCATCTAAAGCTAACAACTAAGTCACACACAAAAAGAAATCCATTTGATGCCGTTTGGTCAACAATTATATTCCCAAGTAGGGTTGACGTCAGGCAGGCGGCTGGTCATAAAACTATTGCCAATAACTTTTACAATATGTACTAAGAAAGAAGAGTACACATAGTATATGCCGCACGTAATTGGAATAAGAGTAGGAGAATGATGGTCTTGCCCGCCGGTGTCGTGAAAGACGACTATGGAATATAATATGCAGAAAACATCTATACAAGAGAAGGAAATTCGAAAAGAAACTTTGTATCAACATCTCTAAAGTGATATTACTATACTAAGATCGGTCAATTACTCTCCTATTATAAAGGAGGTTCGAACCTCCTGAGTAGGACGTATATGTCCTGAGATGAAATTAATGAATTAATTAATTTTTCTGTTTATTTATAAAAACCCGATTACGGGCGAAAAATTATTGTCACAAGTGGGATTCGAACCCACAACTATTGGAAATCCGTTCCAATCGAGCTGCCACTTACACCACGTAGGACATTCAACTCTCGCATCGTATTATATTTTCGTCTTTTAAGGAGACTTGCCATCTACCCGACATTGTTTACACACGTCTGCACACGTTTCTTTAAAAAACGAAAATATAATACGATGCGAGAATTGAATGTCCTAAAATAGTTCACGGTGGTGTAAGTGGCAGCACGACTTGTCATCTACCCGACATTATTTAGACACGTCTGCACACGTTTCTTTAAAAGACGAAAATATAATACGATGCGAGAATTGAATGTCCTAAAATAGTTCACGGTGGTGTAAGTGGCAGCACGACTTGTCATCTACCCGACATTATTTACACACGTCTGCACACGTTTCTTTAAAAGACGAAAATATAATACGATGCGAGAATTGAATGTCCTAAAATAGTTCACGGTGGTGTAAGTGGCAGCACGACTTGTCATCTACCCGACATTGTTTACACACGTCTGCACACGTCTCATTAAAAGATGAAAATATAATACTATGCGAGAATTGAATGTCCTACAATAGTTCACGGTGGTGTAAGTGGCAGCACGATTGGAACGGATTTCCAATGGATGTGGGTTCGAATGCCACTTGTGACAGTCATTTTTCGCTCGTAATCGGGTTTTTATAAATAATCAAGCATATTGAATGCTAAATTTCAGTAATTTCTATTTATTTGTTTACATAAATAATTAATCAATAGGATCTATAAACTAAAGTTTAATATACTTTCATGTTTGAGTGTTAAATGGATTTGAAAATGCTCTCAGTATAAATACTGACTTCGATAGATTATTCTCAAAATTATTCTCAATAAAAATACTTTCATGGATTTTAGTTATTACTCTTACATTATTTTATATTTTTAAAATTATAGTATTATGTAAGATAGATAGTTTTTGATTTCTTTGTGTCTAAAAATAAATTTAAACTTGAACTTTTAAGCTTTTCTGTTTTAGCAGTAAGAGCATAATATTTATTATGTGAAATATGGAATTGTAAAAATACACCGTTTCTCTAGTATAGGTATATTGCTCTCTATAATTTATACATAATTCTAGTATTGAAAATCCTCAAAAAAAAATGTAATTCACAACCTTTTTAGATCTATGTGGTCAGAATTATTTTTGCGGTACTATTTTGTTAATGCTCTACACTCAAAAACTTGTACAATACACCTTTTTCTATTCAACCTGTTTCAAATCTAACAGAAAGTTAGAACACACAAACAGAACCTTTATTTATTATGCTGACAGACTTGCCTGGTATATTGTTAATAGGTAGTTGTAGTGCTGCAAGTTATGTAGGTGAGAGGTAGAGTTCGTTATCGAATATGCATATATCAAATGCTTTATTTTTGCGTCCCTTAGGAAAATACTATTAGTTGGTAAACAATAAAAATAACGTGTGGCGACGGGCGCGACGGCACAAAAATCATTTCATCAATAATTTTTTTATTATGGGCGTAGTAAAAACGGAATGCAAGATTACTTCTAGAGAAATAAAGCTCAAAATATAATCGCCCTTATGATAAGCAATGAAATAATGGGTTAATACTGTGTTACGCGTATCAGTACATCCTCTTGTCTATTAGTCAATATTTGCTTCACGTCTCTCGCTTTGCATTGAAGGGAAGTGAACATTTCTCAAAATACCTTATTTTCTAAAAAAAAAAATAATTTGTTGCGGGTTTCAAACCAATTAAAAGGATTGCTCGAGCCTTTCTGAAAGTCAAACCTCAGTGTCTTCTACGGATACCGTAGTGGATCCTAGCTTATAAGAGTTACAGTGGTGAGAATAAGTGGTAGGATTAGTTTAAAAAAAAATAATAGCTTAATTTAACTCCTATTCTGAAAGTTCAACAACCAATGTGATTTTATATAGCCTGAAAAGAAACGTGTAGCAATACTTAGTTATAATGAATGATTATGAAACCAAACAATAACTCATTATTAAAGGTCATACTATTTATTCAATCGGTACCCCGACATAGTTACGTAAAATGTTAGTCCATAGAAGGTTTAAACTTTAATGCTATGTGCTCAATATAAACCACGTACAATCGTATTAATTAGACTGATATTATAAATAAGTTGAATTTTAAAGCACAGATGGCGCAGTGAGGAACACCGACCTACCAAGCTGGATATAATTTGTGTCCGTTGAGTTATATGTTTGTAAAAGCAAGACGAAGTATATCTCATTATGTGTTTAAAGATTTTGACCAAGCGTGTACCGTTTCCTTCTGCCTAATTATACTAATAATTAATGGTAGGACCACTCTGTTGACAGTTCTCTGTCTACAGCCGCGGGCCGGTTCGTCCGAGGTGGTAGCACACTCTCGCAAAAGATCTACGTCTAAGTAATGGCAATGTGCTATTACGCTTCGTTCAGTGAGCGAGAGAGCCGGCAGCCCAACTGGATAGGTGTAGGGATTGTAATGGTAGACAGCGGCCTAGCCTTGGTTTGGCTATAGCCTTGGTTATAGCAAAGGTCCATTGACGGCTGTGAAACTTACCGTCAGGTGTGCTGCTTGCTCGTTTGCCACCATACTGATTGAAATTTTACGTGGTTTTTTTATTGCTTATGGTGGCACACGAACAAGCAGTACAAGATGGTAAGTGTTACTGCCGCCCATGGACCTTTGCAATACCAAAGGTATAGCTGGGCCGCTGCCTACTAATATAAACCTCAAATCCACCCAGTTGGGCTCCCAGCTCTCTCGCTCACCGAACGAAGTGTAATGACACGTGGTCATTACACATATGTCGATCTTCTACGAGAGTGTGGTACTACCTCGGACGGACCGGCCTACGGCCGTACACAGAGAACTGTTAACAACGTGGTCCTACCACTTCTTAATTGGTCCGATATATATTCCTAGAAACTGTACCTATAGAGAATATGGAAGTAAATAATAATGGAGACTCATGGAGAAAGAACATGCAAGAGAACAGACGCAAGTCACAAACAGTAGTACTAAATAATGAAGATTATACATACATACATTGATATGTAGCGTGATGATCACGCTATATCCTTTGCATGGTAGGCAGAGGAAACAGAGTGCCAGAGAACTCTATCCTTGCATACTTCACTCGCTTCCTCAAAATTCATAATTCTTTTCATACACGCTCGCCGGTTTCGGAGACTCTTGACTCCACCTTCCTTCAGTACGTGACCAATCTGGTCTAGGTAGGTGAGTCTCGGTCTCCCCCGGTACCTACATCCTTCCACTTTCGCATTGTATATCTTCTTAACCAGACGTTCGTTCGGCATTCTTTCCACATGTCCGAATCATCGGAGCATTCCCTTTCACATCTTTACACCAATACTCATGAAGAAGAATGGAATAGAATAGAATATGAAGATTATAATTTATCTATAAGTGGTGTTTATTACATAAAATTAGACAAATTATTTCTGCGCATAATAAAAGACCTCACAATCATTATTTAAGAATTATTAGCGAGTACAGGCGCCTAGTGATTATCTTATTAGCGATAAGAGGTGAATCTTTGCTCAGAGGTTATCAACGAGTCTCTGACTCGATAGCTCCATGTGTCCGATTGGGTTTCTCTATAGTTTGATTAAATTCGCAGATATTATGTATTTTTTATCAATATTCAATATTTTGTGGGAAAGGGATGAATACTACCAATACTTAAATTGCTCGTGGGTGTCGTAAAAGACGACAAAGAGTCTTAAATCGACATAGGCCAACACCATCTGATATTGTCTGATTAACAATTACATTTCTCAGGAGTGTTGATGTCAGGCAGGCGGTCAGTCGTAAAACTATTTCCAATAACTTTTGCAATATGGACGATGGAAGGGTACATATTGCGTCGACCCCAAGTAATTGGGATAAGAGCAGGATGTTGATGATGAATGCCAAAAAAATCAGCAGAGTAAAGTATATCTATTAGAGTATCTTTCAAACTTAAAGGTATATTGTTCTTCTCGTTTTAAGCATCATTCATATTTTTCTTCTCGTTTTAAGCTTAGACTGCACAGATGGCGTAGTGGTTAAGATACCGACCTTCCGTGCCAGTTCCGTGGGTTCGATTCCCACGCAGGACATTACTTTGTGTGATCCACAAAGTGTTGTTCTGAGTATGGGTGTAATTTGTCTGCGTTAATTGCATGTTTGTAAAGTCCCCCGCAATACAAGGTTTATTTACTTAGTGCAGTGGTGTCTTTAAAAAAAAAAGCATATCGATAATACACCTAATTTTTACATACGTGGGTGTCTTATTATCCGTGTTGTGATGGAGTAAGAATTCATTTGACACCATCGCTTGACTGTGGCCGTCCTAAAATTCAGTTAGTGAATATGATATGCGGATAATCTTGAAGGCAAAAGAGAAGGAAACACTATGCGAATTCGTCTGACCACAGAGATATAGTAGATCCATTCACCGCCCATTATGAAGCTTAAGGTCAACAATGGATCGTATACCGGTTGAGAAAAATAAGAAAAGATCCTTGTATGGCAAATATTGTTTTATATTATACCAAAATATTATTATGTTTATATGTATGTATACGTTGTTTTAAAAAAACCTCAGTCAAATGGACTAGAGCAATTATTATGCTTGTACATAAAAATATACCTCAATTACGATGTGATAAAAATATAAGCAAAAAAAATTCAGCACATTAATGATCATGTAAGCATTAATTTCTTCATCTTCTACTTCTCTACTCATAAATATTACTCTAATAGACACGTGGTTGTGAGGCAGTTTCTTTTTGTGAAGTAACTTCATCTTTTATGCCAGATAGAAAGATATTAGTCCAAGCTGTCCTTCTCTTAGTAACTTATACATTGTGTTATCGTATTTTTTTACAAATAAAAAAACTAAGTATTTGTTTATGATATCAAAGCTGTCGGGGCGTCAACTCGAGAGGAACCCGCGAGGGTAAACCGTCGGGCGGGCCACCGAAGACAAAGATCGGGTACATTGGCCCGCTCGTACGGCGAAGAGAGGAGTTTGCATGGTGGGTCTATGAGGTCACGCGCCATCTCTTCCGTCACCCCGGACCGATTTGACGGGGCGAGACGCATCCATAGCCCACCGCAAAAAAGGGTGGTCTTTTTAAAAACAATAACTTTATGATTTTACTTTATAGTCTGACTAGCAATTGTGGTGACAACTTAAGAATATAATGAGTCGCCACTCCTTGTTCTCTAGAGTTGTAAATAAAAGCTAAGTAAGCACCAGGGTAGCGATCACTCTTTTGGAAAGTCATAATAATAACAACTTACCCTCTTGCCAAATAACGTTATGGCATTATCACTCCTCGAGGGGAAGCCTATGCCTATGGATATCAATAATTGATTGAGAATTTAATGAAGAACATTTTTGATAACATTTTTGGCTTAAGTATCTATCATTCAAACCCGTACCCCTCAGTTGACAGTGTGTAATATAAGCATGCGGCTTATATCAATGGATCAATGGAACTATTGGAATCATCATAATTATCTCAGCGCAATACGTCTCAATACTAGAGGCTCCTCTATAGTAGCAGATTAAATTGATCTATTACCCCATACTGGGCAGATGGGTTGGTAGAGAATTTGATTTCAAATTTTCCTTTTTTATTACTAATGGTGGCAAACGAGCAAGCAGCGCATCTAATGGTAAGTGTCTCTGTCGCCCATAGACCTTTGCAATACCAGGGGTATAGCTAGGCCTACGAATAAAAACCCCAAACCCACCCAGAAAGATGGCCTACCGGCTCTCTCGCTCACCGAACGAAGCACAATAGCATATTGCCATTGATTTTATGCGAGAGTGTGGTACTACCCCGGACGGACCGGCCCGCGCTATAGAAAGAAAACTGTTGACAGTGTGGTCTTGCCCCAAGTATTCTTCCCTTGCATAGGTATTGTCTGTATATTATATCCCTATGTCATCTTATACGACATCCGCGGTGATGTTGAACTTGAATTCTTACTCCATCACCACTCGGAATATTAATAATTCAAAATTCTCAAATCAGAATATATTTACTTGATTAAATAACCGATTTCAATGTTGCAATTTTAAATAGCGAATTGTATGATTTAAAAACTTCTAAAATTGTCAAGGATTTTATTGGCAATTTCAGATTAAAAATTTCATTTTTTTTTTATATAATTAGTGATGCTACAACATTGTTCGGTTGTCTTAAGCTTGTTTGACCTCGTGATACTCCCATACTATTATTTTATCATCACGTTTATTATGACTAGCTGGAATATTGAACGTTGCTTTAACCTTATCATAGCCGCCTTCAAGCAATGATTATTCGCATTGAATTAAAATAGTTTCATTAAACGTTATAAGCTTTTTATGCTAACTAAACATATGCGTATTTTTAAATTCTTAAGAATCGCTGACTCAACCGCATTTACTAAGGATTTTCTTATGAAATTTTCTGCAACAATCTTAAATCATTAAAACCGTAAAAGTGTGTGTACGCCATGTGTGCAGTCAATTCTTAGTCATCATGACATTACGTGAAACTAAAATTTATTTATCTTCAGACTTCATTTTATTTCTTCAGGGATTATATTAGTTTTAATTATTTTGGAGATATCTTATTTAATTTAATTAAAGTTGGCAAAGTATTAATATTTTATGGAGCTACTACCATATGGCCTCGCAACACGATAACTTTAGACCAGATGCCAGTTCATTTGAGTGCAATGTCTCCTCATATTGAATATCTATAATATTGTTCACGTTAGTGATAATTTGCAATGATTACTCGTGAGCAGGTACAACTTTCATATATTTTTGATAATTTCAAAATATATGACAGTTTTACTTGATAGTTTAAGTAACGTGAAGAAATCTGCATGTTTTAAATTAATTTATTCACGTTATTTTCCTTCACCGTTTAAGTAATCGATATTAATCTTTGAAAATACACGTTTTTGAAGACAAAAATATGATCAGAATTTTGAAAGAATCATCATCATCATCATCATCACAGCCCATATATGTCCCACTGTTGGGCTCGGGACTCTTCCGTAATGGGAGGGAAATTAACCTTCTATACCGCGCTGGTCAGACGTGTTGGTATAGGGCTTTTTTTCGTGTTTTCCTTCTCTTGCAAAGATGTTATATGCGTTTTATATCCCTTAGTCATCTCTTACGATCACCCACGGGTAAGATAGGGGGTGGTGAATTGTATTCTTACTCCGTCACCACACAGATTTGAAAGAATAGATAAATTAAATGAATGATACACTGATTAAGATTTTATGAGTACCTAAACGTATAGTATATATAAATAATTTTATTTAAAATGAACGGAAATAACTATTAAGTTATTACTATTTGAACAAGTTAACAAAAAAATTATAATTTCTACTTTTGTTTAAAAAAACACGGTAAAGTACTTAAAAATATGTAAAATTATTTTAATGATGTTTTTTAAATAAGTTATCTCAATTTGTAAATCAAATTAAATATGGAATCAGTTTACAAAGATCGAATTACTATTTAAGAATATTTTTTTTTATATTACCTTAATTATAATCACTGTTCAGTTCTGTAAATAATTTAGAAATTTTATCGTACATCTAGTTTGTATAAAAGCTTGGCCGTTCAGTTCTAGAAGTATAAAAATATAAAGAAAATAAATTAGTCGTTAAAAAGTACTACTAACCTCTTGCGGATAAAATGGTGCTTGTAAAGCCACACATATAGCATTACAGAAGTCAGCTATTGCAATTACAACTATAGTCAACCACTGTTTCCGTGAAAAACCGAAACCCATTTCGAATAGTTTTTTTTAAATAATCCAAAAAAATATAAACAATTTTAAAATGGACTTTTAATAATTATTAAAAATATTAATTTAAAAATGGAACACAAGGAAATTGTCTTGACATTGTACGTTATTTATTTTTTATTAATTTAAAAAATCACAGCCACTTTTTAATACACAGTCAATTGAGCTTTTGTTCTGAGGGCAGGCAAGATACTGAAGAATTATTATCGTTTCTGGATACTGAGTTAATTTATTATTATGTTATGTTGAGCATTAATTATGATACTGTGAACTGTAAACATTATTATATAATTATCTATACATTGATGTATTTATTTAGACGCTCTCGATTTCTGTTCAACGATAACGGTGAAATGTATAAAACATTGTGATTTGTTTTTTTAATAAAGCGTAGTAGAAGAAGAATACAAAAATAATTAATGACAGATAATAAAAAAATACCAACATTAATAGCTCAGATAAATTTATATAATTATAATTTTTATTGTTAATTATGTGGTATTATACCAAACAAATATCAGAAAGATAAAATTATATTCAAATAATAAGAAATTGGCAAACTGTTAATATTGAATCAAATTGTTTCATTCTGTTAGAATGCCAGTCTGCTATAAGACGATGCAAACTTACTCTTCGTCGAACGGTCGGAAGGTAAATTATATTTTTTTTTCTACCTCGTAGAATATTGTGGTGGATATAGAGAATAGGTAACCTCTTTCCATAAGAGAAGTATTGTTTTATCTGAAACCAATTACAATGAAAAAAAAGTGTCTGTGTACTTATATACACGCGTTAGAAGTTATATTTCTTTGGCGTAACAAGATAAAAATCTTTTCAAAAATATTATACATACATACATATCATCACGCCATATCCCTTGCAGGGTAGGCAGAGAGAACAGAGTGCCAGAGAACTCTATCTCTGCATACTTCACTCGCTTCCTCAACATTCATAATTCTCTTCATACACGCTCGCCGGTTTCGGAGACTCTTGACTCCACCTTCCTTCAGTACCTGACCGATCTGGTCTAGGTAGGTTAGTCTCGGTCTCCCTCGGTACCTACATCCTTCCACTTTCGCATTGTATATCTTCTTAACCAGACGTTCGTTCGGCATTCTTTCCACATGTCCGAACCATCGGAGCATTCCCTTTCGCATCTTTACACCAATACTCTCTTTCATACCTACTCGCTCTCTTACGTCGTCGTTACGAATGCGGTCAAAAACAAAAGTTACAAAAATTTTATCTTTTGTCTTATTCTACGTTTATAGAAAAAAACGACACTAACAATAGAAAAAAGGTATTTAATACATTGAAAGTTTTATTATAACGCATTATCTAGTTAAAAAACTAAAATGTTGACTATAGCTAACTGGGTGTCAGTTTTTCGTGACGGTGCGGTGTGCGCGCGCATCATAAAAATTTACTCTCATCATTTTTCCCTAATGCGCCAAAAGAAGTATAACTTCAAAAATAACAGGCGCCTTTTTGAAGATGAAGAACTCATTTGGAGTAAATCAAAGAAACTGTATACATTAAAAAAAAATGCCATTGTTATCGGTTAACACTTTTAAGCGTGAATGAATAAAGTGAAACGTGACATTTTTCATATTTTTACTACGTATACATGCGGTTAAAAATATATTCAATTAAAGCATGAATTTAAAAATGGGCGGCAAGTTCAATATTACAATAACTATTATGTGGATATGGAAGTCACTGATAAAAGATTTGTGATCTAAATGGGTGCTTAGTTATATAAGAAATCTTAAAATTCATTTATAAGATAAATATTTGACATGCTTAATTAAATTGAGAACATAATTCCGTGTTAATTTTTATACTATAAAAATGTTTAATTTATTATAAGTTTAGATCATTTAAAATAGTTGAATACATCCATTCATCATCATTCTTCTACTCTTATCCCAATTACTTGGGGTCGATACAATATATACTCTTCATAGTACATATTGTAAAAGTTATTGGTAATAGTTTTATGATTGGCCGCCTGCCAGACGTCAACCCTCCTTGGGAACGTAATTGTTGACCTAACGGGATCAGATTAAGTTGGCCCAGGTCGTTATAGGTCTTTTATGACGTTCACGAGCAAAGTAAGGGTTGGTAGTATTCGTAGCCGCTACCACACAGCTGTTATAATATAAAAAAATTAAATTATTTATATAAATCTAATAACTTATGGTCTATTCGACTAGGCTAGTTTTTACATGTATTTATTTACCGCCATATCCAACACTTTTCATCTTTTTTATATGAAAGTTATAGTTTTTATATTATAAGATTTTATTCTTCTAAATATTTGATTGCCGCGTAAAAAAAAACCTTTTAAAAATAAGGCTTTAGATTTGTTTCGTTTATTTTGAATGTGTAAAATACACACGATACACGACTCGCCAATTATCTTTGCTGGAACTTGGCTTAATCTAAATCTTGGCTTTAGATACCTTCAGTTATCCAATTGCTACTCAAAAGTTTGCCGTTTAATAACTTTTACAATCATTGCCTTTCCTTATTCCATCAACGGATGATTAAAATAATAAGTAGCTTCTTTTTTGTGTTATGGATATTCCATTAGTTTTAGGTGTACCTATGTTTTATTTATAATACGCACGACGTAGTAATAATGTGTAGGCGATAATGTTCAATTTAATGATAATTTATTTAAAACTGAGAGATGAATTCCCGTGTGGTGATGGAGTAGGAATATCACTCCCTCTTTTGCCCTTGGATGTCGTAAAAGATGACCAAGAGAAAACTCGACATAAAATCCTACGCTAACTCGTGTGACATTATGGTAAAGAAGGCTAATACCCTCCTATTTAGCGGAGGCCCAAGCCTAATAGTGGGATATATGTGGGCTGTTGATAATGATGATAAAGTATGGGCTTTCATATAGTTAGCTGCTTCATCATCCAGAATAGCAATATAACTTCCATCAGGTTGAATGTATTTACGCACTTAGTATACGAGTATATTAATACCTTGATTAGTCATGTCACTCGAAATGCGTACCGCAATGCGGGTTAGGGCGTCCCCCGGAGGCGATGCGTACCGACCCACCCCCGTCGGTACGAACTTCGGCAGTTGCGGCGATGGGGGCCGCCACCCATCACGCCTTGCCCAGTCAGGCGAGTCGAGGAGTGCCGGGTGGGCACGTGGAATGTAAGAGGTTGTGTGGAAGGTAAGTTGCACGAGCTGATATCCGTCATGGCGGACAAACAGCTAGACGTGCTCTGTGTAATAGAGACCAAGCGAAGGGGCAGCGACGCCTGCGATCTTCCTGGTGGCGGGATGGCTCTGTGGTCTGGTGTACCACAGAGCGATCGAGCCAGCATGGGGGTAGGAGTACTGCTGTCCTCTCGCCTGGCCTCAGGTGTGAAGGATTACGGAATGTATGATCCCAGACTTCTCTGGGTCCGTATAAAACTTGGTGTCACCAAGGTATTCATGGTTGTAGCATATGCTCCCGTAGGATCCTCGGTGGCATCAGACCTAGAGAAGTTTTGGGATAATGTTAGGGAAGTTCTGGATATGGCAGAAACCAGTGAACGCGTGATTGTATGCGGAGATTTGAACGGATGGGTGGGGACCAAGCGTCCTGACTATGAGGACGTACTTGGTCCATTTGGTGATAAGAGAGTGAACGACGCAGGTAGGCTCATAGCTGATGTATGCATGGATAGAAACCTTATTGTGTCAAACACATTTTTCCAACATAAGGACATCCATATGTATACATGGAGAAGGAATGAACAGAAAAGTATAATAGATTTAATTTTGGTAGACAGTCGCCTCCGAAGCAAAATATTGGACGCAAGAGCCTACAGGGGCCCCACAGTCGATACGGACCACTATCTCGTTATTGCGAGATTTAGTGGTCTGTTCAGAAAGTGGAGGCACTGGCGAGAGCGTGCCCACTTCGGAGGGCTTGAAAGAATAAAGGTTGAAAGGTTGCAAGAAGAGTGTGTAAGAGAAAAGTATGCAGAGGGTGTCCGAGAACGGCTGACGATGGCAAGCCAGCCGCAATCGGACATTGAAGAATGCTGGCGAGTATTGAAAGAGAGTATGGTAGATACAGCGAAAGAAGTATGTGGAAGTTCAAAGAAGCATAGAAAAACAAATGGTGATGCATGGTGGGATGCGGAAGTGGCAGCTTCCGTAGAGCAAAAGAAGAAAGCGTGGCTGGACTATGTCTCTTCTTTGAATCTGAATGACAGTATGACTGAACAGAAGGAAGAAATATATCGGCAATGTAAGAATGACACCAAGGCCTTAGTGAAAGAGAAACGTGATAGAGCAAGTATGAGTGCAGAAGATAGGCTGACTAAAAACTTCGAGGGTAACACCAAACTCTTTTGGAGGGAGGTGAAGAAGTCTCGGGGTGGTTGGTCAGCCTTCAGAATGAATAAAATAAGGTCTAAAGGTGGAGACATTCTTACACAAACACAAGACGTGTTAAGCCGATGGAGTGAATATTTTGGCGATATGTATGCGGATGCTACGGTTGGCGCCGGTGTTGGATGTGGTTTACTAGATCAACATTCGACAACGGCGTCCTCCGATGGCATCAGTATGGATGAAGTTGAATGGGCGATAAGAAGTTTGAAAAATGGTAAGGCAGCGGGCATTGATATGGTGTCTGCCGAGATGATCAAGCTTGGTGGCTCTTGTGTCTGGGAGGCGTTCCTGTTGCTCCTCAATTTATGTTGGAGCTCGGGAATGGTTCCCAGGGACTGGAATAGCGCAGTCATCGTGCCTTTGTTTAAAAACAAGGGTTCACGTTATGACTGCGCAAATTACAGAGCCATAAGCTTGACCAGTTTGGCAGCAAAAGTGTATGGTAAAATTATTGAAAGGAGAATGAGGATGGTGTCCGATGGTTTACTGTGTGAGACACAAGGAGGTTTCAGGAGTGGAAGGGGATGCATGGATCAAGTGTTCTCTCTGCGCAACATTGTGGAGAAGCATCTGGCTCTAGGTCAGAGGGTTTTCTGCAGTTTTGTGGATCTGGAGAGAGCATTTGACACGGTTGTACGAAAGGAACTTTGGGACATTTTACCGGAGTATGGTATTAGCGGTATACTGCTACAGGCTGTGCAGTCCAGTTACATGGGCTGTAGAGCCTGTGTGCAGCTGGATGATGGAATGTCGCCTTGATTTGACGTCAATATCGGCGTTAAGCAGGGGTGCGTTCTGTCAGCCAGGC
This sequence comes from Lymantria monacha, assembly GCA_905163515.2. Taxonomy (NCBI): domain Eukaryota; kingdom Metazoa; phylum Arthropoda; class Insecta; order Lepidoptera; family Erebidae; genus Lymantria; species Lymantria monacha. The sequence goes on from LR991082.1 coordinate 10,076,437, forward strand.
TGTTTATCATATATCTGGATAAATGTCTCCAAAGGTTGAACGATATGAATGTGGGAGTCCAGATGGGCGACTCAGTGGTCACTGCTCTGCTTTATGCAGATGATGCAGTCGTGCTGGCACAGTCAGCGATTGACCTGCAGACCCTAGTCGACACAATGACAGAAGATTGTAAGAAAAGGGGTCTACGCGTGAATGTGAGCAAAACCAAAATAATGGTCTTTGAAAGAGACAAAACCAGAACAGATGTAAGAGTAACAATAGGTAATGATGTACTAGAGCAAGTGGATGAATTTGTATATCTTGGATGGGGATTTAGCCGAGATGGAAGGTACACCACTGATATAGAGCGAAGAGTGAATGCGGGAAATAGAGTGAACGGAGCGTTGGGGCAACTTCTCGGCAGCCACCACCTCAGCCAGAAGGCACGTGTAGCAATACATAACGCAGTGCTTGTCCCAACATTACTGTATGGAAGCGAGAGTTGGGTATGCAGAAAAGAGTATGATAGTAAAATTAATGCGGTCGAAATGCGATCTCTGCGGAAAATCTGTGGAGTTAGGCTGACCGACCGCATTCGTAACGACGACGTAAGAGAGCGAGTAGGTATGAAAGAGAGTATTGGTGTAAAGATGCGAAAGGGAATGCTCCGATGGTTCGGTCATGTGGAAAGAATGCCGAACGAACGCCTGGTTAAGAAGATATACAATGCGAAAGTGGAAGGATGTAGGTACCGAGGGAGACCGAGACTAACCTACCTAGACCAGATTGGTCATGTACTGAAGGAAGGTGGAGTCAAGAGTCTCCGAAACCGGCGAGCGTGTATGAAGAGAATTATGAATGTTGAGGAAGCGAGTGAAGTATGCAGAGATAGAGTTCTCTGGCACTCTGTTCTCTCTGCCTACCCTGCAAGGGATATGGCGTGATGATATGTATGTATGTATGTGTTGATTAGTCATTTACATATTAATTCATTACATGTATTTTCCATCACATTGGTAATACCAGATATTTACGTATTTAGATTAATAAAAACTACGTTTAAAAAAACTGACTTCAAAAATTGTAAAGTACAAAATAACTTAAAATACTATCATTTGTATGTGCTATCTATTAATAGGTTTAAAATCGGTGCCAAGCCCTAAACAAGTAAACAAGTAAGTCATTTTGTACTTTTCAGTTGTTAAAGTCGGTTTGTTTAAACGTAGTTTTTATTTTTATTTATTACTTTTTAGTGTTACAGATACACATAGGTTGTTCTATTAGTAGCGGGACTTGAGCTACTCGTTCATTTGTCGCACTCACACTTAATGCTAATTTTAAACTTATATGGTTTTCTCATAGATGTCATTGTCAGAACTGGACCAAATTAAAATAGGACCACACGGGAAGCACCAGCTTTCAAATAAAAAAGAATCATTAAAATCGCTTTGCCCAGTCAAAAGTTATGAGGTAACAAACATAAAAAACAAAATACAGACGAATTGAGAACCTCCTCCTTTTTTGAAGTAGGTTAATAAACTTTAAGCTTAATAACATAAATAATAAATTATAAAAATAAATTATAAATTATCATCATCATAATCATCATTTCAGCTCATGGGCGGGAAATTAACCTACAATACCACGCGCCACCACACGGGAAAATTATAAAGTATAAATTACAAATACAAATTACAAATTATAAAAAAATTATTAAAATTCTAAATTCGTCTTTAGTTATGTTGCTACACAACTTATTAAGTTTAATATCTAACGTTGATACGTGAGATATTAAATAAACGCCCAATAGGTGTTTTAGTTGAAGTGACTCAATAACAATAAAATATTATTTTTCAAAGTTATCTTTTGCCATTGTGTAAAATCTCCCACAATACAAATAAATTTTAAACACCACTTTTATTTATCTTTCTAATGGCGAAAAATAAACAAATCTTTTAATTTCAATATTTTCATTCAAAAATAATAATGATACGAAGTATTCTAATGATTTATGAAGTATATTAATGAAAAGAATCTTTTAGTCGTTTATTATTATATTATTTGTTACAATTAATATTTATAAAAACCCGATTTCATTAATTGGAAAATAATATTAATTATAATACATATGTTGAACGCTTACTTCAGCTGTGTGCTCATAGCGACCTGGGCCAACTCTATCTGATGCAATTTAGTCAACAATTAAATTCCCAAGGAGGGTTGACGTCTGGCAGGCGGCCGGTCATAAAACTATTGCCAATAACTTTTACAATATGTACTATGAAAGAAGAATACATATTGTATCGACCTCAAGTAATTGGGAGAAGTGTAGGAGAATGATGATGACATAATGTTGAACGCATTAAATAATTTATTTATTATTGCATAGTCCAAAGTCAGTCGCATTAATAATCTCAATGAGTGGTGTTGAAGATATAGACGGCAGATTTGGAGACATAAGAAAAGTTTTGAAAAGTTTAAATGTGTCTTTGAAATAAAATAAGGCGAATATTATAATATATTAGATATTGTAACTAAATCTTATCTTTATCACGTGTATTTGTCGCGTCAATCATATGTAATGGAATGTTTGTAATTTTTTTTTGTAGAATCTTATATATTTAATATAGGTATTTAACTTATCGATATAAACAAAGTTCGCTTTACATGTAAAAAAATATATTTTACGTTTCAGAAAAATAATTTAATACTATGATAATACTGTGACGGCTCAGGAAAAAGACTAACAAAAAAAAAAGCTGACTGATCTTTTAACTCTGCTGTGTGGCAGCGGATACCAATACTTTTTTTGTTCATGCTGTGGAAATGCATTTACGCACTAGCCCTCGCCGGTGGCAGACGAGGGGGTGTGTGGGACTCGCCGACCAGCTGATTCGACCGAAATACCCACTAAAACCACAGCGGTCCCTTCCGCGCTTTTACGGGGTGCCGGAGAGATCGTCTATTATTATATCGTCTATTTGTCTATTGTTATGTATATTATAGTTCTACGGGAACGTGACACTTTTTCGTGCGTGGAGCTGGCGTTCATCGATTTATAATATTATCATGTCAAAAATTGTACCCATCCCATCCATCAGCCTATCGATGTGGATTGGATATGTTAAATTGATTTATCTCATCATTCATCTACTCTTATCCCAATTACATGGGGTCGATACAATATGTAATCTTCTTTCATAGTACATATTGTAGAAGTTATTGGCAATAGTTTTATCACCGGCCGCCTGCCAGACGTCAACCCTCCTTGTGAATGTAATTGTTGACCAAACGGCATCTGATAGAGTTGGCCTAGGTCGTTATACGGCTCGGTCTATCCACCCTGGCTGCTTCAGGCTAGGGCACAGGCGGAGGTCTACTACGTACGGCGTACGGTGTTTCAGGAAGGGGGAGGCGCCGTTACGCGCATCTCCTCCCGCCGCCTTGACTGTCGACTGGACGTGGTCAGATGGCCTAGCGTTGGGGTGTCTGGGATAGAATGTCAATAGACGATCTCTCCAGCACCCCGTAAAAGCGTGAAAGGGACCGCTGTGGTTTTAGTTCCACCACCCCCTCGTCTGTCACCGGCGAGGGCTAGTGCGTAAATGCATTTCCACAGCGTGAACAAAAAAAGAAAAGGTCGTTATACGGCTCTTAGTCATCTTTTACGACATCCACGAGCAAAGAGACGGTTGGTAGTTTTCGAAGCCGCTACCACGCAGCTAAATTGATTTATCTCTTTGCAAATAAATGCGTTAACATAGAATAAAGTATTATTTATCAATAGAATTAGGGTATATTGATCAAAGATCTACTATTGACATCCATTACGTAAATGCAGATAACATCACTGCAATTGAAGGCAAATTCAAAATAAAACTGTCACGAGAGTCTGCACAACGTGATACAGTAGGTCAATTTCGATGCAATTGTCGAAAAAGTTCGTGTTAAATATAGTACATATATTTAGATCTCAGCATAAAACGATTTTATATATTAATTAACCAACCCCTATATTACCGTAGTGAGTGATCGTAAGAGACGACCGAGGGATATAAATCGCATATAACATCTATGCAAGAGAAGTAATACTCGAAATAAAACCCTATACCAGCACGTCTGACCAGCGTGGTATAGTAAGTCAATTTCCCACCCATTATGGAGGAGGCTCGAGCCCAACAGTGGGACATATATGAGTTGAGATGATAATGATAATGATAACACGATTACAATTTAAAAATATTGGTTTAAGTAAGATTTTGTATTCACATGCTCTATTAGATTTATTCAATTTCTTTTACCCCAACTACATCGAAGTAATCTTAGAATATAAACAATTTCGTATCATTACATCTATGTAAGATGTAATGATACGAAATTGTTTATATTTCTCTTTAATTATGATTGTTGGATGTTAGAAGTCTTAGTCTTCTCGTTAACATGAACGGTATAAAGTGTTTAAAAAGTTGCAAATTTAAAGCTTATATATAAAACGCAATAAACTGCGTAAAAATAGTTTAATTTTTAATGGCAGGATCACGCTGTTGTCAATTTTTTGTCTAGAACCGCGGGCCGGTCCGTCCAGGTTAGTACCACACTCTCGCAGAAGATCGACGTTTGAGTAATGGCAATGTGCAATTGCGCTCCGTTTGGTGAGCGAGAGAGCCGGCAGCCCAACTGGGTGATTTTGGAGTTTGTGTTGGTAGGCAGCGGCCCAGTTATAATCCTTGGTATTGCAAAAATTGCCGCAGTAACACTTACCATAAGGTATCCATGCTCATTTGCCACCATAAGCAATCAAAAAAAATTCAAATGTATTTCTTGTCGCTGCTATTTATTGAAAACACACATACATTACAGTGCACTTATAGAAATAAACAAACATATAAAAATCAATGTTGTCTATATTTGTTTGTTAATTTACAAGTGAATATAAACGTACTTGCCACATATGAGGGCCATTACATATGCGGATTTTGACAATGATTTGTCGAATATTATTAAACATCGCTAAAGATACATTCATGTTATTTTAATTTCGATGATCCGCCTTATGACGTGAGTATATCGCGTGAAGGTAACGCCCCAGTTGGCAACTGGAAAGAGTAACCTGCCGGGCCAGCACGGCATTCAGAGAATCGATATCAGTGGTCGACTCAATTGCAATAGAGCGGGAAGACGGTGTATTATGAAGTCACGTGTCGCCCTTTCGTCGCCCCGGATGGAATGGGCGGCATATGTCCAGAATATAATCTTTTTTGTTTGGGACTAATCCCACTACACATTCCCACCACTGTTACTCCTATAGCCAAGATGTAACCAAGATCCACAAAGGTCTCGGTAAAAACATTGAGTGTTGACCCTCAAGAAGTCCCGGGAAACGCTTTTAACTGTCTTGGGACCCCCAACAAATTTAATTAGAAAATAAAAAAACAGAGTTGTAGAAATTCCACTTCTCTCCTATGCAAAGTGGGAGACATGAAGCAAAATTTGACTAATAGGCCAAAAGATTAGAGGATGTACTTATACGTGAAGAGTAGCAGTGCAGCACCACGGATATGACAGCGCTTATGGGGCCTATATGTGAGTCTTAAGTTTGATTACAATAGTAGGTATGGCAGAAGCGCCTGACCGCACGGATATTTTCTCGAGTTGCTACAAGGTCTGTATAGGAGTACTGCTCCAGACGTGACTTGCAGACTGTCTAACATGAGATGGCGCTCGTTTTGCCAGAGACTGCAGTCCCAGAGGATGTGATGAGTTTATAGGTATTTAAGATATTTATGATGTCATAAAATTTAACAATGTATCTTATTTTTAATTTGGATTTTATTTCAACTTTAATTGAATTTTAATTTTGTATTATTATTGATGTTAATTCCATATATTATGCCGTATTTAATAAGTTATTTTTTTAGATTATGTATATGAAATAGTATACAAAATGTATCTTAATGACATATAATTTTAATAACCGTGATCAGTGCATGTTGTGTTAATCTGTAATTATTTCATATACTTGTGAACGCATTTTTCTGTGTATATATAATTATAATTGTAATGTGTAAACCAATTATTTATTAACCTAAATAAATCATTATGTTAGCTCATATATGTCCCACTGTTGGGCTCGAGCCTCCTCCGTAATACTTACCCCGTACTACTGCGCTGGTAAGACGTGTCGCTATAGGGTGTTCTTTCGAGATTTTCTTCTCTCGTAAATTTTTTTTTTATTGCTAGTGATGGCAAACGAGCAAGCAGCACGCCTGATGGTAAGTGTCACTGTCGCCCATGGACCTTTACAATACCAAGGGTATAACTAGGCCGCTGCCTACCAATATAAACCTCAAACCCACCCAATTGGGCTTCCGGCTCTCTATACATATATTATATGCGTTTTATATCCCTTAGTTATGATCACCCATAGATAAGATAGGAGGTGGTGCTAGTATTCTTATTCCGTCATAACACGAATGAACGTACCCTTAGCTCTAGTAATTATTACAAAATATAAAATAATATATATCGATCTCGTGTTCCTACACGCAGATCGGCAAGGGTCATATGTCATTGCGATTTGTTTGACGTTACATATTGACATAAATACCTAAAAGATATTGTATATCGAAACGATACCATTTGTTATAAATTAAGTTAACAAATTAGTTTAATGTTAATATACAAATTGTTCTTTTGATAAACTAGCCATATCGAATGATTGTATATATACGATTTGTATATATCATCATTCTCTTACTCTTATCCCAACTATTTGGGCTCTATACAATATGTACTCTTTTTTCATAGTACATATTGTAGAAGTTATTGGCAATAGTTTTATGACCGGCCATCTGCCAGACGTCAATCCTCCTTGGAAATGTAATGGTTGATCAAATGGCATCAGATGGAGTTGGCCCTGGTCGTTATATGGCTCTTAGTCGTTTTCTATGACATCCATGAGCAAAGTAAGGGTTGTTGGTATTATTCGTAGCCGCTTCCACACAGCTTATTAGATATACATAAATTGATTTATATTAATTTTTATTATAGATGTTTAGATAATTTGTACTATTTTTAAATATGTTATTAATTAGATATTCTACAGGAATGAATTAACTGCAATCAATTTTAATATCTACATCAAACAGAATTGCTGTGTGGTAGCGGCTACGAATACTACCAACCCTTACTTTGCTCATGGATGTCGTAGGAGACCTTATTCTAATTACTTGGGGTCAATACAGTATGTAAGGGCAAAGGGGGTAATGGGAGTCATTTAAGCGAGAACTTAATTGAAACATTAACTAAATTTTATATGTTAATTCTAACTACCAATACACCAAATTTACTTAATTAGCTTTTATACATATAAGAGGAATTTCAATCACTTTGGTAATCAAATTTGGTAATTATTACAATTAAAAAAAACACATCTGACTCTCATTACACTAACGTGCAGGCAATGGTGATCACCCTGTGAGGAATCAGAGTCAAGAGAATTTAGCAGACCTCGCAAACTTATCCTTCGGTCGAATCTCAACCAGTATACTCCGCGTGAGCCCATACTCTACATGAAGTGCACCACATCTCGTTATTTCTCCCAAAATCGCAGCGTACTAGGAATCTATTGTCAGCATTTTGTACGTAGTCATTCTCATCATCCTGGCATAATTCTTTGGTACTAAAATTCGATAATAAGCTTTCGTTAGATTCTTGAACTACTCATCATTTTGCCTGTTCATTGTCCTTCTTCTGGAATTTAATTCTCTTTTCCTGCTTTTACCGTTCAATTTTTTTTTCATTCTCCTCCTGTTTAACTTTTTTTCAATTTCTTATTCTGCTATGTATATTCTCTTTGACAAGTGTCGTCGTTAAAACTGTGACTGTTGTAAAGCTTTTTTTCAGGCTATCAGGAGTACAAAAAGCTTTCTGGGAAGTTCTGACTCGTATTCTTTGCATCTCAAATAATACATAGAATAAATATTAGTTCGTGCTTTCTTGATTCAAGTAAGGCGAAGGTAGAGAAATACTTCACCATGTACAAAAAAAAAGTTTTAGACACACAATACTTGTAGGTAAAGGCGATTACCTGAAGGTAACAGGAGTCACCTGACTCTCATTACCCATAACTACACTAATGAGAAAAAAGGAAAAATGCTATAAATTAGTCACGCAATTTAAATTATTATCACTGATTTGAATCTCGGAATAAATTTTAATTGCGTATTGTGAATAAAAAATTACACATATCTTTTATTTTATGACGACCAAAAATTACATGGGCAAAAGCAAAAGCATCAACTTCTATTTCATTAAAGTGTCGGTGCCTGCTAGTGCTAGCCGTTCAATACAGTTGCGAGGGCCAAAGGTGATGGGGGACAGGTTGGTCGCGGGATGCTGGCATGTTTAGTTGGGTAGATATGTCGGTGAATCCCATTACCCACTGACTCCGGGAGGACAGGGTAATACCCTGTCCTCCCTTACTCTTCTTTCATAGTACACATATTGTAAATTTATTGGCAATAGTTTTATGATCGGCCGCCTGCCAGACGTCAACCCTCCTTGGGAATGTAATTGTTGACCATACGCCATTAGATGGAGTTGGCCCAGGTCGTTATAAGGCTCTTAGTCGTCTTTTACGACATCCACGACTAAAGTAAAGATTTGTAGTATTCATACTATATATATATATATAGCTTAATTGGGAAATTCAGCAATCTAATTCAAGCAGCTTCCTTATATATTATTTTCCCTTTTTTAAATTTTATAATTTTTTCCTTATATTATCTAAGTATATTTTCCAAAAAATACTATAAAGAAAATATCGAGCTAAGCATGGTCATCCATATATTGCTGAATGAGGAGCTGCTCATAGCCAGTCTGTACTATCGCTTAGATAGTACGAGATTTTATAATAACATTTTTTACAGAGACTGTTCTTGACAGCCCTTTTAAACTTATTCACCGAAATATCTCGTATATCTTTTGGTAATTTATAGATATATTGCCCCATGAATGACCTATTAATTCTTTCCAGACGATTAGTGTGTACAACTAATTTGTCCTTGACAGGGTACGTTGTTCACATCCTCAGCAGTCCTCCCGTGACCATGATCACTGTAAAGTGTTCGAAACGTCGGGAAATTATAAATCAAATACAAACGCGATAGAATCCGTAAAAGTAGTTTTATTTCAAATGTGTAATACTGGCGTAAACATTAGAAGTCATTATGTAAGCTTTTGTCTTTTATTTTAAATAACAAAGATGTGTCATCTGCTAACAACACAATGTTTTGATTGTCTCCTATATAGTAGAGTAAGTCATTAATGTATACAAGGAACAGAAATGGCTCTATTACATACATATTTGGGGTTAAAATCTGAAATTTCCGTTTCGTACTGATAAATTAAACCATTACTTTTGTTCATAAAACAGATTTCTTTAATCTAACTATTTACTATCGTTATCTATAAATTTCTGCCATCTAATTGGAAGATCATTTAAACATTTGCGATAGAACTCTGGGGTCCTGGACTGCACAAACTGTGTGAAGATATTTTGTAACACTTCCTTGGAAGAAAATTCTTTTTCCGTGCAAAAATTGTCCAAATCACGGAAAAAATGGTAGTCGGTTGAGGTGAGGTCTGGCGAGTACGGAGTATGACGTATGGTTTGTAACTGCAGGTCTTGTAATGTTAAAATAGTTTCTCGAGCAGTATGAGGTCTCGCGTTATCATGGAGCAATAATGGTGAACATCGATTGACAAGTCAGGGTTGTTTTACTGTGAGTTTTGCCATCATTGTTTGGAGTTCTACACTATAGACATCTGCGTTTGATATGCGATGCGGCCATGCCCAGGGTACGGCGTCTACCTCCGAGGCAGGGGGTCTACTGGTGGTCCCCAAGACTGGCGGACTTTCGTACGGCGTGCTTCAAAGCCCGAAGGTCCTACACCCGCAGCCGGTGGCATCACCGCTACGCTGAGCGGGAGGGTCAGCTGTATGAGGCGTACCACAGTGAACGGACTACCTTTCGGCTGGCCATAGGATCCGCCAAGGATGCAAGTTGGCAGGAGACGCTGGATGGTCTCAACCGTGACCCCTTTTTTGTTGCGGTCGACTACGGACGTGGTCGCGCCCCGCCTAATCGGTTCGGAGCGACGGAAGAGGCGCGGCGCAACTCCATAGATCCCCCCTACAAACACCTCTCTTCGCCGTGCGAGCGGGCCACCGCTACCCGATCTTTGTATTTGGAGGCCCGCCCGGCGGTTTATCCTCGCGGGTTCCTCTCGTGTCCTTACGCGGGGCGGCGGGGCCTCACGTCGGGTCACCGGAATTTCATAATAATAAATAAGTAGGGAACAACGAAACGCATATGTCTTCACGTATTCAAAAACAATTGGAGCGAGCCTTCGAAATTCTTTCTTCAGTAGTGTTGACTTTATGGTCTATAGTAGATTAAAAATACAAAGGTCACAATAATTCGTAGTGACCTGAAATAAACGAATAAACAGAATCTGAACCTGTAAACATTACTAGTTATTAGTTGAATAAAAATAATTACTTAAATATATTTATACACATACATACACATACATATCATCACGCCATATCCCTTGCAGGGTAGGCAGAGAGAACAGAGTGCCAGAGAACTCTATCCTTGCATACTTCACTCGCTTCCTCAATATTCATAATTCTCATACAAGCTCGCCGGTTTCGGAGACTCTTGATTCCACCTTCCTTCAGTAAATGACCGATCACCTGTACCTAGACCACTAGGTAAGTAAGTCTCGGTCTCCCCCGGTACCTACATCATTCCACTTTCGCATTGTATATCATCTTAACCAGACGTTCTTTCGGCATTCTTTCCACATGTCCGAACCATCGGAGCATTCCCTTTCGCATCTTTACACCAATACTCTCTTTCATACCTACTCGCTCTCTTACGTCGTCGTTACGAATGCGGTCGGTCAGCCTAACTCCACAGATTTTCCGCAGAGATCGCATTTCGACCGCATTAATTTTACTTTCATACTCTTTTCTGCATACCCAACTCTCGCTTCCATACAGTAATGTTGGGACAAGCACTGCGTTATGTATTGCTACACGTGCCTTCTGGCTAAGGTGGTGGCTGCCGAGAAGTTGCCCCAACGCTCCGTTCACTCTATTTCCCGCATTCACTCTTCGCTCTATATCAGTGGTGTACCTTCCATCTCGGCTAAATCCACGTCCAAGATATACAAATTCATCCACTTGCTCTAGTACATCATTACCTATTGTTACTCTTACATCTGTTCTGGCTTAATCTCTTTCAAAGACCATTATTTTGGTTTTGCTCACATTCACGCGTAGACCCCTATTCTTACAATCTTCTGTCATTGTGTCGACTAGGGTCTGCAGGTCAATCGCTGACTGTGCCAGCAGGACTGCATCATCTGCATAGAGCAGGGCAGTGACCACTGGGTCGCCCATCTGGACTCCCACATTCATATCGTTCAACCTTTGGAGACATTTATCCAGATATATGATAAACAGCCTGGCTGACAGAACGCGCCCCTTTTTTTTTTTTTTTGTGGTGGGCCATGGACGTCGCACCCCGCCAAATCGGTCCGGGGTGACGGAAGAGGCGCCGCGCAACCCCATTGACCCACCCTGCAAGCACCTCTACTTCGCCGTGCGAGCGGGCCACCAGTACCCGATCTTTGTCATCGGTGGCCCGCTCGGCGGTATGCCCTCTCGGGCTCCTCTCCTGTCAACGCCCCGACAGATTTCGCCGTCGAGGCGTCGTCCTCACGCGGTGGCCTCGCGTCGGGTGACCGGACAATTCCCCGGTCCGATCACCCGAAGCCTCGGTTAGGGCGGCATCAGGCGCACGTATTCGTGCCTGCACCGCCCCGTCCGCGGGCGGCGGCCCGGGTCACGGGAATCCTCCCGGGCCCGTTTCGCCGCCTCCTTATGCGAGATGACAGCCTCGCAGAAGGCGGCGACCGCGTCCCAATTCCTGACGGTGTCGACCATCGCCCTCGCGACAGCCGGCAGCGTCAGGTCGGCACCGATAATAGCGACGAGGTCGCGGCGCTGCCCGTTCCAGCCCGAGCATTCCTCGAGCGTATGTTGCACCGTGTCCTCGTCACTACTGCAATGATGGCAGCCCGGAGTCCATTCCCTGTACACGACCGTGTGCAGGTATTTCCCGAAACACCCGTGCCCCGTTAACACCTGCACCAGTCGGAAGGTGAGGACCCCGTGCTGCCGCTCCATCCATTCCATCAGTACGGGCCGGAGGGCCTCGACGGTAGTGACACCGTGTCTGGGCCTCTCCAGCCGCGTAGCCCAACGGGCGATGACTTCTCGGCGGGCGTCCTCGCGCCAGGTGGCTATCTCGTTAAACGATGGGGAGCCACCCTCTTCGCGCATTGAGGTAACCCGCCGGCAGAGGTCGAAGAGCATCTCCGCCTCTAGGTCCCACGGGGGTGTCCCGGCCAATAGGCACGCCGCCTCTGTCGACACCGTGCGGTACCCGCGAATGGCTCTGACCGCCATGGCTCGCTGTGGCCTCCACAGCACCGGCCTGAGCTGGGCGTTCAGAGCCCTCGCCCACAAGGGTGCGCCGTACATGGCCATTGAGCGGATCACCCCCGCATACAGCCGTCGGCCCTCGAAACTGGGTCCGCCCACATTCGGCATGAGCCGAGAAAGGGCGGACGCCGCGCCGACCAGCCGGGGAGCAATTTGACGAAAATGCTCCCGGAACCACCATCGCCCGTCGAGCACCAGACCCAAGTACCTCATATGGGCCTGGATACTGATGTGGATGGAGTTGACGACTAATGAGGCGCCGATGGGCAGCCTCACACGGGGCCCATAGAATAGTAGGGCCTCCGTCTTGTTTAGGGCCACCCTGAGCCCCAGCGCCTCAATTCGTCTGACCATCTCTCGGTGCCGAGAGTGGCCAGGCTCGCTGCCTCTTCGAATGTCCTGCCCCGGGCTGTGACGAGCGTGTCGTCAGCATAGCAAATAACGCTCAGCCCGGGGGGGAGACTCCCTCTCAACGCCCAGTCGTACCCGATGTCCCACAGAGTCGGCCACAGAACCGACCCCTGCGGAACACCGCACGACATGGGCGTCCGCACAATGTCCCCTGCGGGGCTCGCGTAGAGAACACTGCGCCCCTCCAAATAGTCTGCCACCAGCCGCCTGAGGTACAGGGGCACTCCATGGAACCAGAGCGCCTCCCTGATGCAGCTGAATGGCAGACTATTGAAGGCGTTGGCGATGTCCAACGACACCGCCAACAGCACTCCTTTGCCGGCGACAGCCTTCGCGGCCGTCTGCCTCAGGCATAGCAGGGCCCCGATGGTCGAACGCGTCCTCCAAAACCCAAATTGAGCGTCCGACAGATCGGGCCCCACCTCCTCCAGGTGCCGGACGATGCGGGCAGCGAGGGCACACTCCAGCAGCTTACCCACATCGTCCAGAAGCACAATGGGCCTGTAGGCCGACGGCGAATCCGGCGGCCGTCCCGGCTTTGGCAGGAGAACCAACCTCCCTTCCTTCCAGCACTCAGGGAACTGTCCAGACGTCAGATAAGCGTTGAACAGTCGCCTGAGGCGAGGTTCGAGATGCTCGAGGAGCAACATCAACACCCGGACTGGGACTCCATCCGGGCCGGGGGCCGTGGTGGCGGAACGAATCTTCGCCACGGCTGCCCCCACTTCCGACTAGGTCACGGGCGGAACACTCTCGACGGCCTCCCGGTCGTGATCTGGCGAAGCCATGACCGGGGGCGTGTGCTCCGACTGCCGAGGGAACAGCTCCTCGACCACTCTACGAAGGAGGTCGGGCTGAAGGGTCTCGGTGAGGGGGGGGCCCTGCGCGCGAAGCTTATTCAGCGACGCGCGATACGGGTGACCCGGTCGAGACCGTCCAGCATCTCCTGCCAAGTTGCGTCCTTGGCGGACCGGATGGCCAGCCGAAAGGCGGTACGCACACTGCGGTACGCCTCGTACAGCTGGCCCTCCCGCTCAACATCGCGGCGACGCCGCCGACTGCGGGTGTAGGACCTTCGGGCACTAATGCACGCCGCACGAAGGTCCGCCAGTCTTGGGGACCACCAGTAGACCCCCTGCCTCGGAGGTAGACGCCGCACCCTGGGCATGGCCGCGTCGTAGACCTGCGTTAACGCACTGCGGATGCGGACAGCCTCAACGTCCGCTGGGGGTGGTGAGGACAGCCACGTGTTCACGATGGCCGCCTCCGCCAGTAGGTCCCTATCTAGACGCCCCACAGCCCACCGCGGGAATGCTGGAGCCCGGTCCGCCCTGTGACCCCTGCTGGGGTCCCGGAGAAGGGAGACCTCCATCCGGATGTATCGGTGATCCGACAGGGTCTCCGCCTCCTCCAGGACAGGCCAGTTCCTCACTTGTGGTGCGACAGCGGGACTAGCGAACGACAAGTCCACTATCGACCCACCCTGCTGTCGCACACACGTGTTCACTGAGCCTCTGTTTAGGACACAGAGGCCCAGTGACGCCGCCCACTCCACGATCGCCCGCCCGCGATCGTCCGTCATCAGGGACCCCCACGCCGTGGATTTGACGTTGAAGTCCCCCAGGACCAGGACGAGGCCCGGTGCCAGTCGCCGTATCGAGGCCTCCAAGGTGGTGAGGGAGGCCCCGAAATCGTCCATCCTCCTATTAGGGGAGAGGTATACACTGTAGAGCGTGACCCCTCCCCAATCCGCCGCGACAAATTCCTCGCCCCTATCCAAGAGGGATAAGGACGGGAAGTGCCGCTGCGTGGAGGTGACGATTGCCGCGGTTCCGTTCCGGCTGACCACCCAATTGGGGCGATCAGGCACGACGTACGGTTCCGCGACTACGGCTGCACCGATCGACCACTCCGCCATGGATTGCAGGAAGAGATCCTGCGCACCGGCGGAGTGGTTGGTGTTGGCCTGCAGGAGGTGAGTGGACTGGGCAGCCATTAATGGGCCGTGTCCATCAACATCTCCTGGCTTGCGGCGGGCGATCGGGCCGCGCTAGAAGCGGGAGCGGCCGGAGTCGAAGGGCTGCTCCGCCCCTTTGGCGCCGAAGCCGGAGGTTTGCACGCCCCAGAGCCCATGCGGTGCTTGGCAGGCTTATTGCCCGCCGTACACGCGGGGCAGTGGGGCGGGGCGGCGCAAGATGCCGCCATATGCCCAGTCTGATCGCAGCGGAAACAGAGTCCGCCGCAGTCAAAGCAATTGGTGCATGTTGGCCGGGTGTGCCCGACCGCCATGCACTTGAAACACCTCGCAGGCCGGTGCTCCAGCACGGTGACTCGCGCTGAGCTCCAGCCCACGAGGAGCCTGCCTGAGTCGGCCAGTTGTCTGACCGACTCTACTGGGCACTGCACCCAGGCAGCACCTACGCCGCCCGGACCGGGCCGGATGGCGCCAACCCGGATGGTGTCCATGGGACACCCGGTTTTCGAGGCAATGGCCTCCTGGATATCTTTCACCGTCACGGAGTCGTCCAAACCCGCGATGCGCATTTCGGCACACTTTATGGGTCTGGCGATTTTGACGCCACCCTCCTCGGCAAACAGACCTCGCAACTTCGACGCCACGCTATCGGCCGTCCTGGTGCCCTCGGCCCCAGGGAACTCTAAGATCCGAGCCCCTGTCCGGGCCTTGCGGGTCCTGGCTTCGACGCCTCCTATGTCGGAGACGTCGAGCTCCCACCGGACTTTCCTCAGAACGGCCTCATAGCTGAGGCCCCTTTCTGCCGCCTCAGGCAGCACAGTGATCACCACTGCGGCTGTCTTCGGCGGCCGGAGCCCCTTGCGCGGCCTCTTCTTCTTCGTGCCGCCTCCTCCGGCTCCTGCCTTTTTTTTTTTTATTGATTGGCTATGGGTGCGTCTCGCCCCGCCAAATCGGTCCGGGGTGACGGAGAAAGCGGCGCGTGACCCCATAGACCCACCGTAAAATCCTCTCTCTTCGCCGTGCGAGCAGACCACCGGAACCCGATCTTTGTCTTCGGTGGTCCGTCCTCCGGCTCCTGCCTGGGGGGCGACGACCTCAGCGGCGCGCTTGGCGGCCGCTCTCCTCCTCTGGCCGCGACTCTTTCTGCCACGCTCGGCCACCTGCCAACCCTGTTCGGGCGTAACGGGCATGCCGGGCGCTGAGGGCGTAGTCGCGGCCGCACTAGTCGTCGCCGGCGGTGTCGGTGCGGGCGACGACTGCGTTCCGGCAGGAGCCGGTGCCGTCTTCCTCTTTGGAGCAGGCCCCTTGAGCTTGGGTCCAGCCGCGGCTGCGGCGTAGCTCCCCCCCACGCGGCCACTCTGACTGAGTAGCGGGGTGGGGGCTGGTGCCGCATACGGCCGCTTGTCCGCGGCGAGAGGCGGCCGAACACGTGGTTCCGGAGGCAGCCTTGCCTCCAGAACGGCCAAGCGCGCATTGACCATATTACCGACGGCGTCGATAATGGCGCGCAAGGCCTCGTCCGACACACCCCCCACCGCGGTCAGTGGGGTCGGTGTCACTGGCTGGACCTCTGCCGGGGCCTGCTCCACGATGGCGACAATTGGCGTGCTAGTGTTGGTCTGTGGCGCACGCTCCGCCGTCAGAAGCGTCTTCCTCTGTGCGGCGGCAACCACTGGACGCCCGGCGCCTCGGGGCGGTTTCGGAGCGGCGACGGCGGCAACAGATCCTCGGCGGCTAACACTGGCCGGCGCCACAGTTGGCGCAGGCGGCGCAGTTGGCGCAGGCGGCACGAGCCGCGCCATTTGGGCCCTCAGCTCAGCCACGTCCTTGGCGAGGACGCGGTTGGCCCTCCGCACCGCGGCCAGCTCCGACTCCAGCCGGCGGTTCTGGGCCCGCAGGCCTGACACCTCGCCACCAAGGCGGTCGTTTTCGGCCTGCAGGGCCTCCATATTTGCGGCTGGGGCGCTCGCACGAGCACCAGCGGCCGCTTCTTCGGTGGGAGGGATGCTGGACAACACCCCCAGCACCTTCGCGGCGGCCGCCTCGTTGTCGGCCTGCCTAGCAGTCGCCGCGCCTCCGCGCACTCCGCTGGCCAGGGAGTGGGTCGTCCTGCCCATCTTCGTCGCGGCCCCTCGCCCTCTGCGAGACGCCGGCACTTTGGGGGGAGGCATGATCACCACACTCCCCTTGGAATCGGCGCCTGAGCTGCCCTCCTTGTTCAGGAGGCGCTTCCGCACCTTCGAGGGGAGGACCTCTTCTCTTGCCGTCAGGGCCGCGGTCAGGGCCGCTGCCGCAAGACGCGGTGACGACCTGGCGGCGGCGATTTCGGGTTCCAACCCGCTGACTTCGATGAACGGCTCTGCGGAGACACTACCGCCCTCGTCCATCACATCGGCAGATCCACTGCCCTCGTCTCTGGACGGCTCTGCGACAAAATTGTCGCCCTCGTCCGTTGACGGCTCTGCAGTGGATCTCCCACCGTCCTTCTACAATTTGGCCGCAGCCAGCGCACGCGCTTTGCACTCCTCCTGCTCCTTTTTCCTGGAGGGGGAAGTCTTGCGGAAGTCGATCCGCTTCGGCTTCCGCCGCTTCGTCAATTTTTGGGCCTCTTTGGTCTGTGCCGGGCCCTCGGCGGACGCCTGAAGTCCTGAGGACGAGGCGTCGTTGTCAGTTTTACGTTGGCTTGACAAGGCCGTGATGTGGGAATCTGCTGGATTCCCGTCTGGTGAAGTATTTCTAGGCAAATCCATTTGATTCCCACGAGTATGGGAGAACTAACGGTCGACCCGGGCAGAGATACCTGTACCCGGGCAAGCCTACATTTACCAACCAGGGGGTCGGCCGGTACCCTGGCTGGAGCATGCTAACGACAGAACAACCCATCAATTCTCAGCTGTTATGCATGCACGATTACGTAACGCGAAGTTCATGTTCATCATTCAAATGTATATGCATCTTTTAATTATGTAATTCGAATAATTTAAATTCGTATCGCATTTTTCTTTTTCTTATTTTTCTAAGTCGTGTAAAAGAAGTTAAAAACTATCAAACCTAATATTCTTCGTATTTATTTTACAAATCCAATAAAAGCTTATAGCTGCTTCAATACCATATCACGCCTTGTAGTCAATGTTTGTATTCCCAAGTAAGGTAGGAGGAGGAAGAAAGGGGAAGGGTTGATGTAAAGCAGGCAAGCTGTCTAAAATCGAATGTATACAAATTCGATTCGGCATGTTTTGCTCGATTTTTACATGTATTTTTATACCTTAGTCCTCCTAAAACTATAAATGTTGAACAGTATTTATATTGTTGAGACAGTAATAACAAAATTAAAATGTTAATTGCTGTCTATTATAGTTTTAGGAAGACGGGCGGCCTACTAATGTACACACTAAAGTGGTCCATTCAAAAGGTGAAGGAGGTCGCACGGTGGGTTATGCTGTTCCATCCTGCCTACTGTCAACCTGATCCTGCCCTACTGCCAACCTGGATGGCACGTTGATGGCAGTCATGTTATAGACCAAAATAAATATTTACCATATATTCTTCATTTCAAAGGGTCATAGACAGATATATTTTGTTCTGTAATTTGAGACTATAAATCTTGGTCACTGGTCATCATCATCCTTACGTAAAAATGAATACGATTCTGTATAAACCATTTTTCACCTTGAAAATCAGTTGAGTAACTTTTTTTTACGGCACTTGTTTATATTAGTCATTTGTACTACAGGTATTTAATTAGATAACTATTTATCCTGTAGAATTAATGAACTCGTCCTTACAATAAAGTAAATAGTTAATTACGGTGGGGATCCTCATAGGGATTTCGAAAATGTTAAGCTGATAAAATACTATATCTCCTTGCTTTCACCTCAAACAAAATGAGTTGTACACTCGTCCAGCCATCGCCCGACCGCGAGCCTATTGCTAGCTAAAAACGACGAACAACGGACGCGGGCAAATTTAAAAAACGAATGCTTAAAAAGTTTTGTCAAGTATACGAGTTAAAAAAAAGAAAAAGTGTATCGATACCTAAACGTTCAGTGAAAAATGGATTGTTGAAAAATAAAGACAATAAAATTCTAAATTTGAATTATCATTTTGTTTTTTAAATTCTAAACAAAAATGAAAATGGTCGACCGTTGTATATTGTCACTGTTGCTGTTAAGTTTGACTGTTATCTATCATACCGGTGAAGCAGCAGAAAATAAAAATGCACCCGAATTACGTAAGTTTTTATTAAATTTATCTAATCTTACATCGGTGCAAATCTAATTGTCGTTATATACGACAGTACAACTTTTTTTTATAGCATTTATAATTTCGTAAATAATACTAATTTCGTAAGCATGCTTTAAATTAATTTATTATTTATTAGTTTAATATGCATGCGCTTTTATATAAAATTAAAATTTATATAAAATTAATATAAAATTAAATGCTACAAAAAATCTAAAAAGGATGTATATTATTTAGAACAAAAGTTAATATCAAATATTTAATATAAAGGACAATAATTTTAAATATTTCTTTTGCGTTACAGTTTTGTATTAAGTCTATTATTTTGTGTACCAATTGCCATTATTATAGTATGTTTTTTTTAATGGCTTCTACGTCTATTAATGTAATATTACTAACATACTGGTGATATAATATGAATGTCAAAATACATTTATTTCATACTGTGGCGGTGTCCGACATTTTATAAACACATACAGTGCTTAGCGTGCCGTGTACGCAATAATTGTATGTTGTAATAAGAATTTTAAGTACTTGTACTATTGCAATCTATGAGAGAGTACATACCAGACTCTCTAAGCAGTAAAGTTAATAACTCTTTGTTTTAACGTTTAACTATTCTAAATAATAGAGTATTAAAACTATTACTCCGTGCCTATATATACAATATGAAATGATTTCAGTCATCATAATTTTTTCACCTATATTTTTTTATAATTCACCTATATCTCTACAAAAAAAAAAAGACATTACTCAAGAAGTTTGATCAACATATTATATTGTTTAATATAATAATATATACACACATACATACATAATCTATTGAACTTTGTGATAATAATTATTCTTTTACATATTTTTAACTACATAACTACACTGTATTTATACTTTTAACTCTGGGTTAATCAATAGAATCTAGATTATATAATCGTGATGAGATCCTTCACTGCTTACGCACAGTCCGGGTAAAGTTGTCATAGCTATCTGAGGCTAACAGCTAAGTCATACACAAAAAAACCTAGATTATAATACTGATATTATTAAATTAATTTAGGCGCGAACAGTACTATATAGATATACTTTTAAAAATAGTTTTGGCGCGAATAACCAAATGACATGTGATTATATTATTATTGTGCCTTATAATAAATTTAACATTTTATTGTTTTAAGTTTTTATATTTAATATATGTATATATATAACGCAGAGCATAAAATTATATTGCATCAAAATAATAGTATACGTGAGTAATTATGTTTTCATTCGTTTAAAAAAACGAATGTGTAATGGATTTATTAAAAATTACGGTTGGACTTCTATTAATTTAGCTACAACATTGGGCTATGGATCGACGGTTTCAGTTCTAT
This sequence comes from Lymantria monacha, assembly GCA_905163515.2. Taxonomy (NCBI): domain Eukaryota; kingdom Metazoa; phylum Arthropoda; class Insecta; order Lepidoptera; family Erebidae; genus Lymantria; species Lymantria monacha. The sequence continues at coordinate 10,096,991 of LR991082.1, forward strand.
AGATCTAGATAGTATAGTTTTTCGTTGTAAATTTCTCTTATTTTTAAAAATAATATTATGCCACTCACGAGGAATTTTTGTTAGACGCTAGTATACAGCATTAGTCAAGTCTTAAAAGCTAAAATTAATATTATGAATACACTTTGTTTTTTTTATTTGTTATTCTTTTACGCCTTGACCACTCAATTGATTATCTTGAATTTTAACATTGCCAGAAACACAAGGTATTTTTCGTCCAGCCAAGAGCTCTACTCTGTATAGAAAAAAATAATTTATTTAATGAACGTGGATAACTACTACATAAATGCATAATATAATCATAAAATCAATAATAAATATATCCCCGTAGCAACGGGAGAAGAATATACCTATGATCACTAACTCGATTGCTAGGCGTGGCGATAACACCTTTAATGAATGATCGCCATTAGCAGTTAACGGCGAAAAGCTGAATAAAGTTGATGAATAAATACTAAAATTTAACATCATTCGAATTCAACACGCGCATATACTGCAAAGATTGCACAGGTGTCATAACACCAACCAACAAGTGGTTAAGATATAGATATTGTGCCGAGTGTCGTGGGTTCGATTCCTATGCAGGAAAATACTTTGTGCTATCCACAAATTATTCTGAGTCTGGGTGTAATTTATGTCTGTTAATTATATGTTTGTAAACCCTGCTATACAAGGATTTTTTTTGGTTCTGTTCGTCCGTTCGGACAGGCAAAGGGATCAAAGCCCATACAGCCAAATCTTATTTCATATTTTTCATATATTATTTATTAATTCTTCATATTGTGATTGCCTTATTAGTCATTGTCTGTCAGTAAGTCAAGTCGTTACCATTAATCGGGCGCTGATAACCAAATCAATGATATGTTTGGGCATTTTGGTAAAATATGAAAAAACACGTAAACCACTATTATACTATATTTACTACACTTCAGCACTTTAACTGTATCATATGCCATAAAATACCAGCAAACTTATTCAATATAACACTACAAAACACTAAAGAAATTAATATTAAACAAGAGCGTAACATGACATTTCCATATTCGCGCCAAAATTCCCCGGATTATTCCTATAGTGAAGGGTGTGGCGTTTAAAAAAAATGTCTCTTGCATATATTATCTGTAGTCGTAAGCTGTATGTATTTAAGCATGATGAAATTGTGTGAATCAGTCCTCTGAATGATCTGTGGTGCAACATGGTGTTGAAAGTATCTCTTCGAAAATTGACCTTTAAATATTGCATATACCTACGTTGTTATTATTTTGCGTTTGACTGAGTAAAAATACAATACTACTAATCCATTCTTGGCTTTGTTGTAAATGACGGTAGTGACGGAGTAAGAATAAAATTTACCACCCCATTATTTGCCTGTGGGTCTTCGTAAAAGACGACTAAGAGATATAATATGCATGTATCATCTATGTAAGAGGAGGAATTGTCGAAATAAAACCTTATATTAACCCGTCTGACTAGCGTGGTAAAATAGCTCAAATTTCCCCTATTGTATAGGGAGGCTTGTGCCCAACAGTGGGACGTATAGAAGGTGAGTTGATTATTTATCTTCATCTCTTATGATTTCTTTCTTAGCCCATGTTTGTCTCTCTCTAGAGTGGAAACTCTTCCATTGTGATATGTAAAAGGGCAAAGGGTATTCGTGCTTTGATTATTACTTTTTTTGCCTTTTGTTGTGGCTATGTTATCTATAAAAAGACGTAATGAAAAACAAACTTATAATATAGTTTTTAATAACTGACTGTTTATAATTTTAAAATTGATCTGTTTCCTACTAAGCATAATTATCAACCGTCATCATTCTGCTGCTCTTAACTCAATTATTTTGGTTTTTTTTATTGCTTGTGGTGGCAAACAAGCAAACAGCGCAACTGATGGTAAGTGTCACTGTCTCTCATGCACCTTTGCAATACCAAGGTTATAGCTAGGCCGCTGCCCACTAATACTAACCCCAATGTTTTTAGTGGTATTTTTAGTGATAGAATCACGTTATTAACAGTTCTCTGTCTACAACCGCGGGCTGGTCCGTCCGAGGTCCATGGGCGGCAGTGACACTTACTAACAGGTGTACTGCATGCTCGTTTGCCACTATAAACAATAAAAAAAATGTGCTCCTCTTTGATCATATTGCAAAGGTTAATTATTGGCAATAGTTTTATGACCGGCCACCTGCTTGACGTCAACTCTACTTAAGAACGTAATTGTTGATTAAACGGCACCAGCTGAAGTTGACCCAGATCGATATAAAGCTTTTAGTCATCTTTTACGTCATCCACGACCAAAGTAAGGTTGGTAGTAGTAGTTGGTTGGTAGTATTTGGTTTTCCGTGTGGTGACGGAGAAAGAATACAATTCACCACCCCTTATCTTACCCGTGGGGATCGTACAAGACGACTAAGGGATATAAAACGCATATAACATTTGTGCGAGAGATGGAAAACCCGAAACATAACCCTATACCAACACGTCTGACCAGCGTGATATAGTAGGTTAGTTGGCAGTATTTGATTGGTAGTATATGGTTGGTAGTATTTGTTTAGTAGTATTTGTAGCCCTTACCACAAAGCACAATTACTACCATAATGTCAGAATAAGCGAAGGTCAAAATATTTAGCACATGTGTATTCTTTATATGAAAATGTTGTATTTTATTTGGGATGAATTAGGTATAATTACTAAGGTCATTTTTTTATTGTCAAATGCGTGATTTATCTATTTATGTCAAGGTCTTGAAAACGTGTCAAAACGATCACCAATTAGCAATATAAATATACGAACATGTTATATTCTGTATTTGCTTATTTTTAAGCCACGATGAAGTAAATAAGTATTTAACTTAAAGTGAATTCTTAGGGAGTATATTTTGAATAAGAGGAAGTTTATTTTAGCAATGATTGCATACATATTGTCTCGTACTTTTTGCATAATACTAGGAAGAACTGGTTAAATAAAGCGTGCTGATATATTTTAAGTTGTTGTACCTATACCAAAAGAAAAAAGCGTTCAAGGTGACCTTGTAAAAATAATACATATATATATGTTTTATTACTTATTACCAACGTTATAAGACTAGGTTATCAATAGTTTACTGCCTCCAAAACAGTCCGTCATATTCCATATTTCTATGGTCGAATTTCATATCTCGTTCTATATATATCAGTTATTATCAGTATATATATACATATATATATATATATATGTATATATATATATATATATATATATATATATATATATATATATATATATATATATCAGTTCTTTCTCCGCATCGATGTCACTGTGCACAGCAAGTTGATAGTCTCGGACACCACGGCCTATCGTGCGGCAGGAGCGCAGGCAGAATACCAAGGCATGCCAATATCAACGAAATTATCCGTCTAGCTCTTGTCACCGCCGGTATACCAGCTGTTAAAGAACCCAACGGCTTGGTACGCGACGATGGTAAGAGACCGGACGGCATGTCCTTGCTGCCCTGGAGGATGGGTAGGCCTTTGGTGTGGGACGCGACCTGCGTTGACACCCTTGCGCCATCACATCTTCCAAACACGTCAGGTTGTGCTGGCGCTGCTGTCGCATCTGCTGAGAAGCTCAAGCGGCGAAAGTATAATAACTTTATTGGAAATTATATTTTCGAGCCGTTTGGGGTCGAAACTCTTGGCCCTTGGGTCCCAATGCGCGCATTTTATTTAAAGAGGTCGCAAATAAATTAATCGCTGCTTCACGTGATCAGAGGGCTGGCCTATATTTTGCACAAAAGGTTAGCATTGCCATTCAACGTGGCAATGCTGCTAGCCTTCTGGGCACATTAGCAGTGGACAGTGATGCGGAGGAATTTTTCGATGCCTGATTGTGCCTTTTGTTTCTCTTTTTATTTATTTATTTTTTATTCCTTATTCTATTTTCTTCTATTTTTCTGTAAATATTTTAATTTAAAACTTAGCTTTAACTGTACATATTAATTATTTATTTAAAATTGTAATTAAATATAATAAATTATATATATATATATATAGAATAGGTGGAAATCTCTTATAAATATATATATATATATATATATATATATATATATATATATATATAAGATATTTCCACCTATGTATTGACTCATCACGATATCTCTGGAACCATAAGGCCTGCGGACTTTAAATTTGGTATGAATACTCCTTTCGCTGAATAAAGGTCAGCTAAGAACGGATTTTACGAAATTTCATCCGCAAGGGCACCCGCTGGGGTGTAAAAATCACATTTTTTAAATATATCTCCTACAGACTTGAATTTCGGTAGGCATATTTTTGTTACAATACACAGGTTAACTAAGAACGGCTTTTTAAAAATTGCACCCCTAAAGCGGACTGCGTAGGTGTTAACCCGTAAAATCTACATTATCCAATACTGCCCCTACAGACTTGGAATTTAGTGTGGACTTTCTTTCTGCACTGTAAAGGTCAGATAAAATAGGATTTTAAGAAATTCCTTCTCCGAGAGGAATTCTATGTAGTGAAAGTAGACGTAACCGAAGCGAAGCGAGGGCGGGTCGTAGTATATATATATATATATATATATATATATATATATATATATATATATATATATATATATATATATATATATATATGTATATAAGAGATTTCCACCTATGTATTGACTCATCACAATATCTCTGGAATCATAAGGCCTACAGACTTTAAATTTGGTAGGAATGATCCTTTCGCTGAATAGAGGTCAGCTAAGAACGGATTTTACAAAATTCCACTAACACGGTGGTTTGTGGGTCCGTTAACCTGAAAAAATCAAATATAGCTCCTACAGACTTGCACTTTTGGATGAACTTGAACATTACCATGTTAATGCCTAGCGAAGCGGGCAGGTTACAGCTAGTAATCTTACAAAGAAAATAAATGTTATTTAAACAATTCCAATTAAACAGTGTATGTACTAACTCGTGGTTTTCCTTTTTCAATGACGACATATTTTGCTGGGATAAAGGATAGCTGTATTATTCACAGATTTTAATTCAACTACATCGCAGTGAAATAGTTATTAATCAGATCAGTATTTTCAGAGACTATTCTAACATCTTAAACTGTAACTTCTTTTTATTACAATGTAAGCTAGCTGCATAAACTACTACTACGCTTGTCTATATAGTTTTTTTTACAAATGCCTTTACTGCTTTTTTTGGCAGGCTATGGTAAACTTTTACTGTTAAGGAATATTTAAAGTAAATATACGACGACCATGAATATTTACAAGTGTTTTTAAGTTTCTGTATTGGAACAAGAAGAAATCTCTGGTTGATGCACTGATAATGTTTTCCAGTACTCGTAGTTATGTTAACATTATTTTCTGTTTAAAATAATTTCTATGACATGCAAAGTTTATTGGACCTATGAATTTATTTGTTATATATGTATACTAGCTTCTGCCTGCGGCTTCGCCCGCGTAAAAGGTTACTTGCCTAAAGTTTTTCATCCCCTATATTTATTTTACCCCTTAATGGTATTTTTTATACAAAATTTTAATTTTATTTTTATTTATATCTAATCAATAGCCTAAAAATAAGTTTCAGGCCGGCAATTCTGGCTTTAAAAATAACGATACTTCCTTACAATTTTCAACCCTTTTACAACCCTTTTTTGATCTTGTTTATGTGAACGGTTTCTATATTAAAATATAACTCATAAAGTATTTTATTTCTGTAATGCCTATGCATGTTAACCTTGCTATTGAAATATTGTTAAAAAATATAGTTTCAAAATACAAGGTCATATTATTTTCAAGCATCTCTATATATTATTTCTGGAAAGTCCCTTTTTTATGAAATTAAATTGTTAGTAGATAAATGCTAATAAAAGTTGGAATTTTCTCGAATACTTTCGTAATCATTTTATAATGAGCAAATGGCAACAAGTAAAAGAATAAATAACAAATTTTATAACAGTATGATTCACACGGGTCTATTAATTTTTATTTACTTAATTTTTATTTACACTTAATTTTTATTTACACGTACATAATTAGAATAGAATAGAATAGAATAATTTATTTGTATAACATAGGTACATACATAAATGATCTTATAACAATAATTAGTTCACTATGTTTTGCCTCTAGGGCATACAAATTTTATAAAATTTCATCTTTATATTACACAAGATAAATCGAATTTATTAATAAAAAAAAAACAAAACATACACCATTAAAATTAAAATTGCAATATAAAAAGTATAAAAAATATTGGATCTATTTTATTAAAGATGTCATATAAATAGAAAAAATGTCAGGTTATATAATATAAAAAAAAAAAAAAAAATCCGATCTATATTATGAAAAATGTCATATAAGTAAATCATGTTATTAAGATGTCATATTAGGTATTAAGAAAATGTCAGAAACTTAAATTATCATTAAAGTACATATCCAGTGAATAATAACTTTTTCTTACTAAAATCTTATGGAGGCACTTTTTAAATTGGCTTAGAGGCATTTGCTTTATTTCAAAGGGTATTTTGTTGAAAATTTTGGGTGCTAGACCAAATACACTTTTTTGCATTAGGGTAGTTTTACAACTAAGATTACATAGATGGTCAGCATATTGCGAGCGTATTGGACCTTTTCTAACATCTGACACTCTTTTGAATTCTTTTGGATTAGCTTTAACGAAGAGTGCAGTTTCCAATATATATAATCCCGGTACAGTTAATATATTCAATTCTTTGAAAAAAGGTAAGCAGCTATCTGATCTTTTCAGTTGGCATATTGACCGAATACACCTTTTTTGCATTTTAAATACAATATCCCTATTAGTTGATTGACCCCAGAATATGATGCCATATCTCAGGATAGAAGCTGCCATACCGTGATATGCGGTCAAAAGAGATTCTCGATTTATTTTATTTGAAAGTTGTTTAAGTGCATAAGCTGCTTTACTAAGTTTTTTACACAGTTCCTCTATATGTGGTTTCCAAGTTAATTGATTGTCGATTATTAAGCCCAAAAACTTAGCTCTCTGAGTTTCTTCTATAGTACATCCCTTGAAAGTAACATTAATATTCGGAATATTACATCTTTGATGAAAGTGCATAACTTTGGTTTTATTTAGATTAATTACTAAATTATTGATGTCAAGCCATTTAATGATGTCAGATAGTGAATTATTTATGTCGTCTTCGTATTCAATATTATTAGAATGTTTTATTATAGCGGTACTGTCATCTGCAAATAAAACCATATTGTGATTTATTGATTTTGGAAGATCATTAATGTATATTAAAAATAATAGCGGACCTAGGACGCTACCTTGCGGTACACCATATTTAACAATCCTTGGTTCTGAATGGTATATTATCTCTAATTTTGATTTTGGACATATTTTCGAAATTTCTGTACACTGTGTTCGATTACTTAGGTACGATTCTAAGAGTTTTAGTATGTTACCCCTTATTCCGTAACATTGTAGTTTTTTTAATAAAATATTATGATTAACATAATCAAATGCTTTTGACATGTCCGTGTATATACTGCATACAGGTGATTTTTTATCTACTGAAGTATATATATGAGAAAGAAATTCAAAAATTGCTTTATTTACTGACATGTTTTGCCGAAATCCTTTTTGTTCGTGGCAGAACAATTGAAACTTATCAAAGTAGTTATAAATTGAATGATAAATAAGTTTCTCAAATACTTTAGATAAAATAGGTATTTTAGCTATAGGTCTGTAGTTCTTTAATTGTGTTTTATCTTCCTTTTTATAGAGAGGTTTGACGATTGTATGTTTTAAACTCTGAGGGTATACTCCGTCTGTAATGCTTAGATTAATAATATGAGCTAGTAATGGAGCTATGATTTTATCTACAAATTTAATTACTTTAGTCGATACGCCGTCATAACCAACAGTACTTGTGTTCTTAAGTTTATTAATTACTTTTATTACATCAATTTCTAAGATTGGCAACATAAATAATGAATGTGAAGTCAAATTTTTAAAATTATAATCATTAAAATTTAAATTACAATTAATATTATTCTCAATGTCATCAATAAAATAATTATTAAATTCATTAAATAGATCAATTAGACAATTGTTATTTCATTAGTCCAAAGTATTGTACTTACTCGTATGTCAATTACCTTAGTAACTTAATGTTCCTTGCAAAAGTTTATTCATTAACATACTTTTACTAATAATGACTAATTTTATTTATATACATTATATTAATTCGTGAAAGTTAACTAGAAGTACTTATAATATTAGTTGGATCTGGATATTTAAGTTAGAGTATTCTAACACTTCTTCTTTTTTTTGTATTGATAATCAGCTACTTATACGAGCCATTGTTGGCAGTGTCGATTTATAATTTTGTTTATGCCTTTGTTTTTTTTTAATGTTAGTCATTGTTGACCAATAAGAGAAATCGTCGCCATCAACAGTGTTATGGTCACACTGATAATGGTATTTTCTGGAAATTTTGGTAGAAAACGAAAACGTTTTAATACTCTTCTAATTCTAATAAACTCTTCTAATTCATCTAATAAATATAATATTTATTACATCCCAGAAGTTCCTTCACATTACATTATATGAAAGTCAACAAAGTTATATAAATATAACATTTTTAAACATTAATATATTGAATATAATACAAGACCATATGACACTTTCATATACCCGCCAAAAGTATCAAGGACTGTATTTATTTCTATGAATTATTTATACAATTGTTTATGAATTAGCATATAATATCAACAGTAATTTGAACCATATACATAATTTAGGATAAAGGTATTTATTTATAATTATGTTGTTTTTTTATTAAGTTCATTATCAATACAGCTTATAAAGATAGGTATGAAAGACCTCTTCAAACCTGCATGTAAACATAGATATTATTTGGAACTGCACTTATAAAAGTGCCTTCATCATTATCATCACAGCCCATATATGTCCCACTGTTGGACTCGGGTCTCCTCCGTAATTGGAGGGAAGTTAACCTACTATACCATGCTGGTCAGACCTGTTGGTATAGGGTTTTCTTTCGAGTTTTCCTTCTCCTGCGTAGATATTATATTCGTTTTATATCCCTTAGTCGTCTCTTACGATCATCTACGGGTAAGAGAGAGGTGGTGAATTGTATTCTTGCTCCATCACCACAAGGGTAAAAAGAAAAATAGTACTTTAGAAAAGATATATTAAAAAGAAATTTCTTTTTGATTTCATTGGTTATTTTTTAACAATAATTCTCTCTATTACTGGATATATTACTTAACGATCATAAATTACACTAGGATCCTATTTATCGAGCGTACCATAATGCGTACAAGATTTGCTTTACTAAAAAATTCAAATTATAAACTCTTCATTGAATATTTCTACTTAGACCAACATCTGTAAAGTTTACTGTTACTGAACCATACTTTTAAATGTTTCTGCAACTGGTGCCGTAATCTTGCGTGACATTGGTTGGTAACTCATCGCCTTCCTGGCTACAAGTCAGCTGTCACGGATCGATTGCGATATACATTTAAGCTTGCTTAACTATTAAGTAACAGTTCTTATACTAACCTATAAAGCTATAGAGTTAATTCGTCTGTGTGTGGTCTATTTTTTTTTAATATTTATTCATAGTTGTAGGTATAATTATGTCTATTAACTTGATGGATCCAGTATCACAGATTGAACCTATGTGTTTTGAGTTTTTCATTTCAGAAATCTATAGTAACAATAGAAAATCTGTAATTATGCCCGGTTATGTAGCAGTTTCCGTGTGATGACGTAAGAATACTATTCACCATATCTTACCCGTGGGTGATCGTCGACGAGACGACTAAGGGATATAAAATGCATATAACATCTATGCGAGAGAAGGAAAACTCGAAACAAACCCCTATACCAACACGTCTGACCAGCGCAGTATAGTATGTTAATTACCCTCCCTTTACGGAGGAGGCCCGAGCCCAATAGTGGGACATTTATGGGCTGTGATGATGATGATGATGTTAGCAGTTGTTCCTATTATATGAAATTAAGAGTGGTAAAATGTAGGTGCGCCAATACGTCTGCTTCAAGAGTACAAAAGTTTGACACATACTTTAATAAAAAGGCATTAACGTCAGAACATAATTGCCTTTGAATCATTAGGGTGATTCAAAGGCAAATTATGTTCTAACATAACAATTATTATTTTGTTTCGAGTTTTCTTTTTCTTGTATACATATTATATTTTGTATACATATTCATTATGCAAATGATGATGATGTCTCTTAGTCTTTTACAACATCCAAATACAAGGAAGTCAGTGGTAAATTGTATTTTAACGCTATCACCACACGGAAAAATAATAGTAAGCTTATTCAATTGTGTGTACTTTATTCAATTGTGTGTACCTTATTCAATTGTGTGTACTTTATTCAATTGTGTGTACCTTATTCAATTGTGTGTACATTCAGTCAAGTCTTTGATTTTTTATGATGGTGCTATACCTCAATTTTATTTGCGATTTATGGTTTTTGTCAATATTATTTTCTATTCCTCAGCAACAGTACTTTTTTTCTAGACTATAAGGTACTTTATCTTATAGTTCCTTTTTTATTGTTTTGTATCTGAGCTGTAAGCAACATTTCAAGACTGTTGGTTAAGGCGTGAAAAGTTAACAAATACAAACATACATTTATAATATTAGTAAGGTTGGTAAATATATAGCAGTATAGTAGGGTCTTAATTAATTCATATTTCTATTACAAATATATTACACCAAATATTTACATTAAGATTTTATCAAGTTTAGTAACTGCCTTTTTAACGGTATTAAACTTGCTCCCTCATTGAGTGGGAGAGAAAAATTCAATATTAAAGTTTTACCTATAATTACTATAAATAATTATATATTTGAACTTATTTAGTTAACTGAGAACTATTACAATGTATATATAATACAGGTAAATTTATTGTAATCGAAGAACACGTTTCGCATCACGAGTGGACATAACGTGCCCAAAAAAGTGCACGTTTCACGCGTAGTTAGGGTCAAAGTTACATTGTTAACATACTGATTACGAACGTCAAGGATATTAACAGGGCATATTAAATATGTCTGGCAATTACATCATCTTCACAAACTATCTACGCCGCACTTACTATGGACAGTGGCCAAATTGTATAAATTAAAAAAAAGTGTGTGTGTCAGCTCCGACGCACAACTAGAGTTTACTCCTTAAGTACGATTATCAAAACAGGCGCAAAAAAAGCTCATTTGACTAAAAATAATATATATATATATATTTATTTACATTTATTAAAACTGTTCAGTGAAGTATTATCTCGCGTCAGAAAGTGAAAGGTGCGCAGAATAGGTTGCGCACCAAAAACGTAACGAGGTCATTCGATCACTAGATTTTACTCCTCAAATTTTTCTCATACCGGGCGCCTTATATGAAAATCGATTCTTAAGGAGTAAACTCCAAAAATATGATTATTAAATTTTATATATTAAACAAAATCAAAGTAAATATGTATACCAAGGGTGGTGGCCACCGAAGACAAAGATCGGGTACCAGTGGCTCGCTCGCACGGCGAAGAGAGATGTTTGCAGGGTGGGTCCATGGGGTTGCGCGCCGCCTCTCCTGTCGCCCCGGACCGATTTGTCGGGGCGTGACCACATCCATGGTCCACCTTGTGTAGAAAAAAAAAATAGAGTGGTCAGTATTAACGATAAAAGTTTTGAAATGAATTGCCGAAGTTTCATTACAGATTCTTTAATCGCAAGTGTATGAGCACATATGCTTAAATTCGTCATCATCATCATTATCTCAGCTCATATATATCCCACTGTTGGGCTCGAGCCTCCTCCATAATGGGAGGCTAATTGACCTACTATACCACGCTGATCAGACGTGTTGGTTTGGGGTTTCTTTCACATAGATATTAATGCGTTTTATATTCCTTAGTCGTCTCGTACGATCACTCACTGTGGTGTGACGAATTTTATTCTTACTCCGTCACCACACGGAAAATGCTTATATTATGAAATAGTAATTACAAAAACACTGCATAGCATATGCTGGCAGGCGGGTCAGAGGCCACTGAGTTATTGTAGTCATGTTGCTAAATAAGGTAAACCTATTCCTCCATAATACCAATTACAAATATGAAACTGTTAATTACAGCTTCTATTTGGTATTCTTTTGCTTTTTACAATTAGATGGAGTATTATCAAAGACTTCTTGAGTTTAAGAAAGATTACTGTCGAAGTAAAATTGAGCAATGATTGACGCGATCACTCAACGGTTGGCCGATCATTACAATAGCGTTTAATTAGCATCTTGAAGATTGCATAAAAATTTGTCACAGTTGTCATAACAACTATGTTCATCGATATTAAGCCATAAACTTTGATAGTTTAATGTTAACTGTATGTCATATAATAGATATCCACTAGACACTGTTGGTTGCCTTCTTAAAATAATATGTGTTTTAATAATAAATAACTGGCTAAAATAAATATCATGTTTACTTAAGAGGCACAAATATTCTACTTCCTTTGTTTCTTGATTTGGAATATTGTATTAAAATATGGTCAAAATTAGATGAGGATTCGGATGGAATCGCTTTGATAATGACGATATCTTAATAGGCGCCCAAATTATTCTGATATATGTATATTAAAAGAAAGAGGGAATAAAAAATATTAATACTATTAAAATCTATAGGAGAAGTTTTATTTATAAGAGTAGCGGTACATTTTTATATAGCCGGTCTATTTTTCGTCATTAGGCGATACGATAAGCATTAAAAAGTGTAAATCATGGAATATGTTAAAGGTATAAGAAAGATTCCGAGGGCTGACAGAATGAGGCCTAGGGTGATCGGACTGGGGAATAGTCCGGTCACCCGACGTGAGGCCACCGCGTGAGGACGAGAGGAACCCGCTAGGGTAAACTGCCGGGCGGGCCCTCGAACACAAAGATCGGGTACCGGTGGCCCACTCGCACGGCGAAGAGAGGAGTTAAACGGTGGGTCTATGGGGTCACGCGCCGCCTCTTCCGTCAACCCGGACCGATTTGGCAGGGTGAGACGCATCCATAGTCCACAGCAAAAAAAAAATGGCTGACTAAAAACAGGCTAAAGAAGTAATTTATAAGATGAATTACAGTACTGAGACGCATTTACCTGATTTTTTAATCATTTATAATCTATGTATATCTATAAAAAAGAATGTTTGTATATATGATATCACTAAACTCAGAAACCATTTGATTAATCATTATGAAAATGTAGTATATAGTGTACAAACGCTCTTTCGTTTATTGTCTAGCATTAAGTTTATACCTTGGATCATGCCCTACCTTCTACCATTTCTGCTTCACCTTTGGTTGACTGGTAGAGAATGCCTCCGGCATTAAGTCCGCCATTGTACTTGTTGCATGAAGTTTAATAAAAAAAAAAAAAAAAAAAATTGGTATGTATATGTATTTTTCACGGAGACCGTTTATTTGTAATCCTCATTCAAATTCAAATTCATTTGTTATGCATAAACCCTGCGAGGGCACTTACATATTGTCATTTTTTACATTTTAATGTAATCTAGAAACTCAGCGGGATTTGATTAACACCAAGTGACGCTGATGTATTGACCACATTTATGACATTGATGTAACACCAAGTGACGCTGCGATATATCAACTTCTACAAACAAACTAACGAGCTGGGTTCGCTAGTTAAGTAAACATCAATATAAGACTTTCATCTACTATTCATACGCTTCAATGTCATAGGCAATTGCTTAAGCTGTTAAAACATCACGATTTGCAAACCAGATTTGGCAAAAGAGGAACAAAAATATAACCTCGAATTAAAGACGACTCGTGACAGATCAAAGACTGATAAACAGTATAAATAAAGGTACTTGTAGATATAATTCAGCGGACAATAGGACATTTAAACTGTTCTATGAATGTGATCCTTGAGAGCTCCGACAATGAAAGATTGCTGTTCATACCTGATCAGAATAATGATAATAGCCTCCTGAAGGTAATATAACCTTGTTGCCTTCTTTGGGTTGTAAAACATTTTAGAAACGATACGTGGGACAAATATATGTTTGTGGTTGTATTGCAAAATCAAACTGTGATTCTTTGAATTTTAATGGGTAGGCTTACATTTTAATTAGAGAAATAGTGATGAAATTTCATGCTATTGATTTTTTATCAGACTTTTAGTAAGTACTTAAGTGCAATGGTTTATTTGACTGACTTAAATTGTGAAGAGTTTGATGTTCATATTTTTATAACAGTTTTTCTCTTTAGTGAAGCCAGATAGATGTCTACTATAGTGATAGCGTCTAAGTTACTTAAATAGAAGATGTTAACGAATTTTATTACAGCTGTTTTCTTAATATTTTTGGGTTTTCTTTGTATCTATAATTTTAAGATGACACAACTCTATATAAATCGCACAATATTGCTTAGAAAAAATATTACCTTTAAATAAAATTAAACTTTTCGTGTGGTGACGTGAGTAAGTATACAATTCACCACCTATCTTGCTCGTGGGTGATCGTAAGGTATACAAAATATAAGATCTATGCGAGAGAAGGAAAACTCGAAATAAAACCCTATACCGACACGTTTAACCAGCCTTGTATAGTAGGCCAATTTCCCTCCCATTATAGAGGAGGCTCGAGCCTAACAGTAGGATATACATCAGCTGAGATGATGCTCATAATGATAAAATTAAAAAAAAACTTGTATATATATATATAGCATCTTCATTTTATGAAATGATATTTAGTCATTTATTCAGCCATTCTTACATGGATCTATCAAGGGCTGTCTCAATTCAATAGCTCGTAAAGAGCAAAAAATATTTTACTACTGTTGAAATAATAATGGGTCCCTGTGCACCCGGAGTAGTGGTTAAGATACCAACTTTCCATGCTTCTGTTCGATTCTTACGTAGGATCATACTTTATGCGATCCACAAACTATTGTTTTGAGTCTGGGTGTAATTTGTTTACGTTAATTGTACGTCTGTAAAGTCCCTCGTAATATAAGAATTATTACCGTAGTGCAGGGAGAGGTCTTGTTTAAAAAGAAAAAAAACTTTTTTTGATCATCCTTTAGTTCTAAGGCCTTCCATATTTACTTTAAAACTTTCCTCACAACATTCCTTTCATTCCGTCAAATAAATGCTCTTTAGATATATACGCACTACTATCACCTTACGTGTTCATAGAAGACGCTATTCAGCCTAAAAAATGTGCACTCTAACTTAGCTTTTACGATGTTTAAATATGTTATTTTGGAGATTATTTGCCTTAAAATGACGAAAAATATTTATTAATATATTAAAAAAAAACAGTTTTCTTTTGCATGCACATTTAAGAAAGTAAGGCTATTAAAATGTGTAAATATATCATAGCTAGGTACTTTACCTACTTACCTATACTTATCTGTATTTGTTATATCACTCAAGACCAAAAAAACCTCTTTGGTCACTATCTATGATTTTTTTTTCTTAGCGTCGAGTTTTTTCCTTCAAGTTATGGTCCCTTATATAACACCTAGCTAAGATTGTCTTTACACAAATTTTGGCTCTGACGAATATCGCAACGAAATGATGTAATGACCGATGTCAAGGTTTCCTAGCAGACATCCAGTTCATTTTAGACCGTGCGACTTTAATTGATATTTAATTATTAAAAAAAAGTTGGTTAACAGTTATCAACATTCTGCATAATTTGTGTGTAAACTAGAATATGAACAGAATGAAGCTAGCCTTATACGAATTTATATATGCGGCAAAAATGCACAATTTATCGTTGGCCCGCAAGAAAAGTGACAACTCTAAAAATTTAAAGTTTTATTATATTTCACAAATATGATTAGTTTTGGGTTGCGTCACAAATGTGTTGTATTTTCGAGTTGTGCCTCTTTTCTTGTGAGCTAGTGATATGTTCTTTCTCTAATACAATTGGAATAAGAGTAAAATACATCACATATTATTTTGGCTAACTTTTGTGAGCAGCTGTTTGATATCAACCCTATTTGAGAAATCAATCGTTTATCTTTTGGTTGAAGAAATTAATTCAGATCAGTGTAGATCTATCAGTCCGCTTTTACGAAACTCACGAACAACATAATTATTAATTCATACAGAGAGTGTATTATGATACTTATAACAAATTATTATTATTGTTATTTAAAACACCTGAGCCGGATTTTTTATTGTTAGGCAGAAGCCTAGTTGTATCCTCATCATCATCATCATCATCACAGCCTATAAATGTCCCACTGGTGGTCTCGGGCTTACTCCGTAATGGGAGGGAATTTAACCTACTATACCGCGCTGGTCAGATGTGTTGGTATAGGGTTTTGTTTCGAGTTTTCCTTCTTCTCGCATAGATGTTATATGCGTTTTATATTCCTTAGTCATCTCGTAGGATCACCCACGGGTAAGATATGGGGTGGTGAATAGTATTTTTACTCCGTCACCACACGGAGTTGTATCCGTGGTATTGCAAAGGTCCATGGCCTACCATCAGGTGTACTGCTTACTCATTTGCCACCAAGAGCAATAAAAAAAGAATATTTTTTTAAAATATAAAATTAATATAAAAGACGAATTGGTTAGCCCCAAGTGAATATTATTACATACAATCATTGTATATACACAATAGTAATGTTATTATAAGAAATTGCGTTTTACGAAACTATCGCAATTTTCGTTTAGAGAAACATTTCGACAGTAGCAAGCAGAAAGTAGCACGCGGCTTTTGATTTTCTTAGAGGAATGATGTTTTTATTGCATTGTGAAATTAAGTGACAAAGTTGCTGTGTGATAGCGGCTACAAATACTACCAACCCTTACCTTGCTAGTAGTTAGTCACATTGTTCGTATTTAAAAATTTTCTTTAAGAATTTAAAAGAGCTTATTTAATTAACCGGATTATAACGTTATTAATAAAAAAACATCGTAATTTAAAACATATCTCACGAGTAAATTACACGCTTATGAAATTCCAATTCGTTATCTTCCAGTCACACGATACTAATAATAAAAATAATATTTATAATAAAAATATAATAATAAAAATATAATATTGGGTCAAGAGTCAGATGCAGAAGGCAGTTCTCCTCGACACGGCACGAATTGTGAGGAGGTTTCTCTCTCTGGATCCCTAACCACCGGTAGTTTGGTCCTTACACCCGCTGCCGGTGCTATACTATTTTTACTCTTTTAAATAGATTGTGTGTTTGTAGTGTTTTTTTTTTTTTTTTTTTTTTTGTTTTGTTTTTTACTGTATATGTATGTGTGCGTGTTTGTTTATCCCTCTAATCTATTTAAAAATGTATAAATATGAAATAAAGAAATAAACGAAAATAATAAAAAAGTAACTACAGCGTTATTTATTAAATACAATACTAGAGTTCATAGAAATATTAAAACACTATGTCTACCGACATTAAAGACGATAATTATTTGTCGCCAACCATTGCTTCAGTGTAAAGTAAATACTTTAATAAAATTATTATAAATTATGAGCTTGTTACATATGCTGCAAAACGCCTTATCATCACTTAAGAATAATATATTAATGATAATTTATAAATGGATGACTACATGATTGTCATTATGTATGAGATAGGGAAATAGTGACATTAAATTTATTATCTGTGTAGGCCATAAAACCTGCCAGCCTTTGTCGTGAGGCAATATTAATCTTAAAAAAGGCATTTAAAAAAATATATAATTTAAAAGAGTAAACACTTCAAAATTAATATAAAAATATTACATTTTATATTATAGACTATCTTTATTACAACACATACGGAATAAGCAGTTCACGTTGTACTGTGTACTTGTAAATGCGCAAAACACAGTAATAGCATCGGTAATATAAGTACGTGAGAAATTACGACCACTCATTTATTTGATAGGTTTTTTTTTAGAAATACTAACATATATGTATAAATAGTTATCATCCCCAAGGAGGGTTGACGTCTGGCAAGCGGCTGGTCATAAAACTATTGCCAATAACTTTTACAATATGTACTATGCAAGAAGAGTACATATTGTATCGACCCCAAGTAATTGGGATAAGAGTAGGAAAATAAAGATGATGTATAAATAGTTATCGAAAGACTCATTATTTTTCAGATATTCATTCAATGATTAATCTCAACTCAAATATTCCACTGTTGGGTTCGAAGCTCCTCAATAATGGGAGTGAAAATGACCTACTATACCACCCTGGTCAGACGTGTTGGCATAGAGTAAAATAATACATTGGAACGTGTTGGTATAGATAGATAGGAGTGGTGAATTATATTTTTATTCAATCACCACACGGATAATTTTCCAGAATATTTTCCAAAAATAATCATTCATTGACTTGCGATAAATTAATTAGACAAAGTAAGACTTGAATGGAGATGCTTTACCATAAAAAAATGAATGACCTCAACAAGGTGTGTTAAGTCTCGCTATTATTTTATCGATTAATACAATAATATCAGATAAATAAAATGGCGTAAGAAAAAAAAATCAACAATATTTACTATATAATCCAAATTCCACCGTATGGGTGGTTGCACAAAGCACGCTGTAAACTGCTTGTATTGCAAACATTGTAAGTGGGTTAGTATGACGACTGCTCAGTAGTAGTTGTGTAACTGTTGTATAACCATTATGACCTTGTATAAGACGCTCGTAAAATCGTTCAAGTTCAATATAAAGTTTTAAATTTATACTTCTATTTTTGCGTTATTTTTGTTAATCATTGCCATTGTTGATTTTCTCTTAGAGTGTGAAGATTTTAAAGCTTACAGTTCATTCTAGGCCGATTAGTATTGACGAACTTAAAATGCTGTCAATAAAATCTAATTTATAGGAATTTCATCATGATTATTCTCTTTCGTGTTTAAGTGAAAATGTTTTTTTAATAATATACACTGATTTTTGATAGCAGGTTTTGAGTTTTTGTAGAAGCATTTTTCAAATTTATCTACTAAGTTTTTTTAAACTTATAACATGCGATTCTTATGACGGCAGAACTTCGGACAAGAAGTAGACATTTGAAAGGACAAGTCACCAAGCGGACCACTAAAATTAAATAAACTTGGTGACCAGTGATTCATTCAAAATGAGAGTCAAGTCAACGGTGGTTTATGGGAGAGAGGACACGTTGGCAAATTGTCGCTCGTAGTAAGCAGACTCCATGACATCAATCCTGCCAATAATATATATTAATAAGCTTACTATTATAGTCACATTTCTTTTATTAAAAAGTCATATGTATTGTGACGCATTTTTTTAAATATGATATAGACGGCTCTAATGTAATTAAAATGTATATATATGAAAAGTTAAATGGTAATAATCAATATGTTCCACACTACTTTTGACAACTAATTTGCACTAATTTGCACTTTATTGACAACTAATTTGCACTTTATTGACAAATTAGTTGCAAATAGTTTAATAATAATCAGTCAGCTTTGTAGTAGGTTTGCTTGAAATTATTTTCTTCTAGACAAAAATCATATTTAACATTTCTGCAGTGGGTTTAATGAATATTAATTGGCTTGTTTCATTACAATTATTTAGAGAAATTGTAGTATTATTAAATCAAAAGTTAGTTATTGCAACAAGAGTGCTATAAGCACTCCTGTTGTGACTAAGATTATAAATCTTATACTGCTATTATGTATTAACTATTAACGTAAATTGTGCAAGTACATGCTTGATATTTCTAAGATTTTTGAATTTTTACTGAAGTTAAAAATACAGTTTTGTTCTTTTCAATAGTGTACTTGAAATTATAAATATATTATATTTTAATTTAGCTGATATGTTATAATAGTTAAGATACCAACCTACGCCACAGTGTCCAAGCAGAATAACACTTTGTAAGATCCACAAACTGGTGTTCTGAATCTGAGTAATTATTATAAATCTTGTTAACTACTAGTTATTGTCCTAAATTATAAAAAAATATCTACAGCGTGCCTACACTATAAATACTACTCGCATAGAAAAGTTTTGTAATCAATATAATTTGAGTTACGCTCCCAAGAAAACAATGGATACGTGCTCCAAATATTCAACTGCCATACTTTTTCCTGTCTCTTTGTTAGGAAAATAATTATTTTCTTACAAATACACTCAATTACACTAGGATAATGTAACTTTAGTTATGTTATTTTTTATAAGTAAATGTGTGCTTACAAATCCAGTATGATATTGTTGATATTGATAAAAAAAAGATGGTTGTTTATGAAGTCGGCTTACAGACGATAATTTTACGTGATAATGTCATAAGAAAACATTCATGAGTATGCAATTGGCATACTTTTATGAATTGAACAAACATAAACAGTGAAAACCATATTAACTTTTCACTTCAATTTATAAACTTATGTAAACGTGAAGTATTAAATGAACTTTAGATTAATACCTCTAAAGGGCCTGTCTATTATTCTTTAATTATAATAGTAGTAAATATTAAATACTTTTTTCTCATTTCCAGCTGAATACATTCTACCATGCAACCAGGGTGACTCAAATATAGATACATGCATCAAGAATTCATTCAACCACCTGCGGCCGTACCTCTCTCAAGGAATTCCAGAGCTGGGAGTACCTCCTGTAGAGCCTCTGTTCATAGACCGACTAGTCATGGAGAATTCTGCGGGCCCTGTTCGAGTGACTGCCGCTTTCAACAACATCACTGTCTTTGGACCCAGTAATTATACTATTACTAAAATCAGGTAAGTAAACTTATTGAGCAACTAATAGGGTCGCTCATATTCACTCTTGGATGACATTGATTGTGAACATACATTTTTTGGCCTCTTACTAAACTTTATAAAGAAAAGTAAGTATAATACTTACTTTTCTGTGTTAGATAAGTCCCTCGATGACAGGCTGACCGAGCAAAGAGAATACACAGCACAGATATAAAAAAGTCAAGACATCAATTGCAATTACCAACCCATCAAAAGTGGGGATTACGATATTGTCTCTCTCTATGGGAGAGCATATATTTTACAGTGAACATCGATGGGTTCATGAATACATAGATAGATATTATGCGATACCAAAATACAAAGATTATCAAGAAATTAAAAAAAAATGACATTAAATTAGAATTATCATATCATATTTCCAAGGTATCAATTTTTATATAAATATTTAAAACAAATATTTATTCAAATCGCGAGAGTAAATAAATGAGGTCAAGTCTGTTATTATCACGACGAATAATAATGAAATTACTGCAACTGTCGCTACGAAGAAGTTCACATAGTCAATTCTAACATATTGTTGTAATACTGTCGTCGAATAGATATTTCGCTTTTTATAAAAGCATCTCCTATACAAAGTATAGAATTACAGTATTGCATTCTCATAATGACGCAAATGAAGAGATTTAAAGCTTTCATAATATTTTTGTCTTTATCATGTGACACGAATATACAATACCTAACGATATATACTCGTATATTCATCGACCTTTATTACATCGACATCGATTATTACATCGACCTTTAGAAAGAGACAATCGGCCGATTCTTAGACCTTTACTATTTTTTTTACAACTAAAGGATAGAATGCATCACATTTACAAACATCTATATTAAATCATTATTGTTATCAAGTCGATTACTGCTTTGTGAGATACTAAAGATAAAATTAGAGCTTAAGAAATTTATAGATACATTCCTCTATAGGGTAGGATAACTACGAAGCTAATATTTTGAAATAGTTTTAAAGTAGTTATGTGTAGTTATGTGTATGTCTTAAGTTTGTGGGAACTCATTGTGGGATAATTAATTTAAAAAGATAAATCTCTATTACCAAACAGCTATGTTACTATAGTTAAGTGAAAAAATGGCATATTATATAAATTTAATTTGCCAATTCGTCACAACATCATGTAAAAGTACAGGGTTTTTCGAAAAATATGAAGCTATGAGGAGAATATAAAAATTATGGCAAGGTTTTCACAGATTTCGTAAAGAATAAAAGCAGATAAATCCAACGCAATGAGAGGGAAAACTCGAAATCAAATTCTATGTATATCAATTCATCGGAATGAATATGAAAGACAAATTGTTATAATTTCCTTCCTATTAGACCTGAAACACACACCTGAACCTAAAAGGTGGACCATTATTGGAGGGAAATAAAATTAATTGAGACTAATGAAATCTCTACGTATTCATTACTCCTCTATTTATTTATAAAATTCAATATAATATTAAACTACATATTTTGTATGGATAGCAAGAAACACAACACTAAAAAACAAAACATTTAAGCTTTATAAGCGCCATTTTATGCTTATTATGTTAACCTCTAGAATTTTATCTCTCTAGAAGACTTTTCTATATCAATATTTCGTTTACTTTTCAGCGTTCATATTCACGGGCAGAACAATAAAAGTTTTAAAACATCTTCCCCTATTACGAAGATTTTGTTGTCTACCCAGTACAATACGTGATACCCACTTTTTGATTAAAATATTAACTTCCAATAGGAAAAAGCAACTGTCAAATATTTTAGGAACTGTTATTAATAAAAACCCGATTACTATTATTAACTATTATTAACATTTTTTTTTTCATTTATTACTGGTATAAATTTTTACAAAAAATAATCAATTGTTTGCTTACAATCTAAAAACCACTAAGGTTTGTCCAGATCGCAATAACATTCTGCGTAGCCGAACCAACAACATAATGAATAATCACATAACAATATATAATCTACCTACCTTCATTGCTTAGATTTCATTATTATGACAATGTAGGTAAGTGTACAAAATTACAACTGTAATAAATTACATTCTTACGTATTTTGTAATTATTTATAGTGTTTTTTTGGCGGCGGATTTTATGGTATGGCCACATGTCCGGGGTGACAGGCGGAACGACACGCGACCCCATAGACCCGCCCTCTAAACGTCAAGCGGGCCACCGGTAGAAATAGTGTAAACTCCAGGAGAGTTTTCTTTCATTCAAAAAATAAATGATAATAATGATATTAGTATGTAGTAGCTTATAGATTGGGTCACAGCTGGTTGGGCTAAGAGTTAGCTCACCAATCACAATACAAGACCTCCTACATGAAACGTAAAACTAGGTTATTGAAGGCAATTGTGTCAGTGGTTACTCCGCAGATGAAACAGAAATGAAACAGACTCATAGCTAGTTATAAAGAAGCACGCCACCTTTTTGTTCCCTAATACGATCTGCCTGTCAAAAAAAAATGTATGTAATGATTCTGCGCAGGAATCAAATCCACTATGTCACGAGAAACCAGGCCATTTATGTAGACGAAAAATTTAGTTACAATCATTTTATCGACTTCATAAATGGCCTGATCTCTCGTCCCCAAATATCGTATGTTTGATCAACGCGCAGAATATTTCTTTCTATGAGTAGTCAGATGATATGTTCAATGCAAGAGTCACACATTTCTCTTTTTGTGTATACAAAGACACAAAAGGATTATTTCGTATGCAGGTCAGACTTAAAGAAACTTCGCATCGACATGGGCCTGGTGTTACCGCGCATTGAAATCACCGGCCGATATGAAGTAAATGGACAAGTGCTGCTTTTCCCAGTAAGATCGCAGGGAGACTTTTGGGCGTCTTTTGGTGAGTATTCAATTTAATATTATTATCATCATCATCATTTCAGATGATATAAATCCCATTGCAGGCAAAACGACTTCATAATGGAAGGGTAATTAATCTACCGGATTGGTTAAACGGGTTAGTTTTATTTCCAGTTTTCCTTCTTTTATTATTTACTAATGAGTCATTCTGTGTTATATTTTCGAGAGTCCGGCACACACATGAGCACTACTTGTATTCAGACGAAAAATCAAATTGGTATCATCATTCATTACGATTACGATACATCATACGCGTTGCGCTGAACGTAGATAGATAGATAGATCGACTGCACAGATGACGTAGTGGTTAAGATACCGACCTTCCGTGCCAGTTCCGTGGGTTCGATTCCTACGCATACAATACTTTGTGTGATCCACAAAGTGTTGTTCTGAGTCTGGCTGTAATTTGTCTGCGTTAATTGCATGTTTGTAAAGTTCCCCGCAATACAAGGATTATTTCCTTAGAGCAGGGTGGTGTCTTTAAAAAAAAGATAGCCTTTTTTAATAATAAATGCCTAGTTATTGCCTAAGTAATGAATTCTGATTCATTTCGTCGCTCTTTAAATGAACATATCATCATTATCCACTTCTTATCCCAATTACTTGGGTTCGACGTATTATGGACTGTTCTTCCATCATACATTTTGCTAAAGTTATTGGCAATAGTTTTATGACCAGCCACCAGCCTAGACTACAACCCTCCTTGGAAATACAAAAACCAAATGATGTCAGATGGTATTGGCCCAGGACGATACAAATGATTCTTGAAATGAACATTTCTTCACATTACAATCGTATGAGTACAGTGGCTAAGTACGATTGTAATATAAGAAAAAAAACTAAACTTGAAACTCTAAACTTGAAACCATATCAAGTTTCGGCGAATTGCTAGTAATAAATAAGAAACAAAATAATGCGAAAGAAACAAAATAAATATATAAATACATACATATCATCACGCCATATCCCTTGCAGGGTAGGCAAAGAGAACATAGTGTCAGAGAACTCTATCCTTGCATACTTCTCTCGCTTCCTCAAAATTCATAATTCTCTTCATACACGCTCGCCGGTTTCGGAGACTCTTGACTCCATCTTCCTTCAGTACGTGGCCAATCTGGTCTAGGTAGGTTAGTCTCGGTCTCCCCCGGTACCTACATCCTTCCACTTTCGCATTGTATATCTTCTTCTTCTACCAGACATTCGTTCGGAAACAGAATAAATATATATTTGAAGACACAAAATTAATATATATTTGCAAACCTTATAATTTATATTTATAGTACATATTTTTTTTTCTTTATTTAGAAAACCAACAGCGAGACATATAATATATTAAATAATTTGTGTTCTACAGCATTGTATGACTAATAATAGGTTTCCCTATTTAACTAAGGTAGATTTAAAATATGCGAACGGACTACAAATTAAATTTAAAAAAAATACAATATTACATTTGATTACAAAAAAAAAGAAACTATTTACTAACATATCAATATAATTTATTTTTTTAGTAAGAGGTTAGTTGCTTGTCACTTGCCTTTCTTTATGGTTTTTATTAACTGAGTTTTAAATGTAGGTTTTAGTACAGTTAAATATATCAACTTGAGAAAAGTCAGTGTTGTATGTTCGAGCAATACGAGTCAGTACGCAATTGAACCTTAATTGAAACTAATTATAAAATATAATATATAAATAATATAATACAATAAAAGAACTATTGAAACCTATATAAATTACTAAATTCACATCATATAATTTGTACGTGATTCCTAATTTCATTATTATAATCGTATCAGCTCATTTACTTTTCATTTCTGGACTTAAAACTTCTGCACAATAGGAGTGAAATTGACCATGTTTGTCAGATGCGCTGATAATAGATTTTATTTCGATTTCTCGTTTTCTTGCACAGATGTTATAGGTATATGTTATTTACGACACTCAATGGCAAAATAGGGAGTATTTTAGAAATAAAGATTGTTATTATAAAATATTAAATTACAATTATTTTTGGGAATTTTCAGGTGACGTAGTGGCGATTGCGAAGATTTTCGGTAAAGAAACGTTTAGAGACAACGTGCGATACATGGTGGCTGACAGATTGTTAGTGGACTTCAAACTCAGAACGGCAAGGTTCAAGGTCAAGGATACTGTCAACCATGGGAGTGTGATCGGTTTGTATTATCTCGTATTTCTATACTCATGCATTTTTATTGTATGTATATATATGTAGAAGGAAAACTCAGCTGACTGCACAGATGACGTAGTGATTAAGATACCGACCTTCCGTGCCATTGCCATGGGTTCGATTCCACGCAATACAAGGATACTTAGAAAAAACTTAGTGCAGGGTGGTCTTTTTACAAAAAAAAAACAACTACGCTATGCCAACCCTCTTGATAGGGGAGCCCGAGTCTAACAAGTAGCATAGAGAGATAAAAATTTCATATTTTTATCTCCCATACATGGCAAGAAGAATGAAGATTTATAATATTAATTAGGAGCCACTTGTATTATAGGATATACTTGTAATATTGACCTGGTACACCTATAGTTCTTACTTGCTAGATAAAATGTATAACG
This sequence comes from Lymantria monacha, assembly GCA_905163515.2. Classification (NCBI taxonomy): domain Eukaryota; kingdom Metazoa; phylum Arthropoda; class Insecta; order Lepidoptera; family Erebidae; genus Lymantria; species Lymantria monacha. The sequence continues at coordinate 10,123,289 of LR991082.1, forward strand.
ATGATATTCCAGCTTATTTTATTACTATTTCAGGCGAAGCAATGAACCAGTTCTTGAATAACAATGCAGCAGATATCATCGAAGAAATGAGACCAGCGGCTTCGTTGTCTATCGCCAAACATTTCCAGTCATTTGTCAATGCCGCCTTCTCTAAGATACCCATCGATGCTTGGCTTAAGCCTTAGTTTTAATGTGTGTATGTGTGTTTGTGTTTTCATTATAAAAAACATCAATTGGATGATACAGATTGAAATAAAATAAATGTAGGTAAATAAAATTTCTAGCATAAATTATGCTTATGCGTAATTTATGTCTATTTAGGCTCAAAGATTTTACCCAATTTTGTGACGTATCACACTCAGATTTGTTTAAAGTAGATAGAATATTTAATTATTATAAGTGACTTACAATTTAGTTAATATATTTTCATTGCATTCATAAGAAATTCTCGTTTGGCGAGAATTGAATTATTGATTTTTTGGTGAAACACTGAGTTCTGTAATGGTATCATCCAATTATAAGTGAATTTAACAAAAAAGAATATTGGTAAAATATTCCGATTGTAAAACGATACATTTTTACGTCAATATTTTAAAAATAAACTTTTTGACGTGATAACGTTTTATAAATCGGCTGCATACACGAAAATGTGTTACGTTCCGCCTGAGCCGAGCGTGCAAGCGAGAGCGTGGAATTAGCGATACAGCGGCACGATCGGCTTAAGCGTTTGACTTGTGACGCATCTATCTCTCATCCACTCCATCGGTCTATGCTTCCGATTAGAATAGAAACAGCGACACCTACACAAGAACTGTTTTGTCAACTATTTATATAATGATGTGAAAAATTAATATGGTTTCCATTGTCTATATTTGTTCAATTCATATTAGTATGCAATTTTTCATAAATGTTATTAAAATAATATGACATTATCACGTAACATTATCGCCCATAAACTAATTTTACTGACAATCAGTTTTAATGAACATCATATTGAACCAATAGATTAAAATACAAACTCATGTCTAAATTTATGTAATCATACGAAGAACTAGAAACACTGAGATTAAAATCAGTTGAAAGCAAATCGACAGATTATTTATATAAATAAATTGTCAGCAACTATAATTAGAATAACAGAAAATAGTACAAATAGTTATTATGTTAAAACATTTCTGTTTTATTTTGAAATTCGGATTATATATCAACCTATTTTTTGTTTTCTGATCTCGACAAATTGTTAAAATGTTTTTAATTTATTAGGGGGCGTCCATTAATTACGTGAGGCATTTTTGAGGATATTTTTGACCACCCTTTAGTGATATGTTGTAAGATTTCTCTCGATCACCTTCCCCAATCTCACGTGAGTTTTTTCAAAACTTATACTTGCCTATAAATTTAACTTTTTGGTTTTTTAATTACTTGTTTTTTACTTACACTCTTTACTGTCATTTAACTTAAATTTAACTTACCTTTCACGCAGTTTTACACCAATTTCTGCTAAAAAAAAACGTGATATTTGCCAAGACCACCCCTCTCCCCCAAGTGAGATTTAGTAAGATTCGGCTCGACCCTCCCCCCTGTATACCTCACATAATTAATGGAGGCTCCCTTAATAGCTTTTAGTTCATTATTTAGCTCTATAATAATTTTATATAACTCCGTAATAGTAAATCATAATGTTGTTTAATATTGACTAAAAATAAACGCTAGTAAATTAAATTTGCAATAGATAAGTAAACTTTTGAGAATTCAATCCTATTCAGGGTTTCTAGAACTTTTGATAGCGTCAAAAACACTTAGTGTTTTTCAGCTACTAATAAAGGTTAACGTTAACTTAGTTAAATAGCGCCACCTAGTGTTAACTGTTGTTATAGCAAGTGGTAGAGCTATGCAACGAAGAGTTCTCTGTGTACTATAGATCAACTTGACGTAATAATACTATAATATTAGAAACAAAATTGGCGTCTGATTAGTAGGAATTTGCTCCTGCACTTTTTTAAGCAAGCGGGTATACTGCAGGCAAAGTACAGTAGGCAGAGACCTGGCTGTGCCTCTAATATTGCAAATATCCATAAGTGGTGGGGGCTCCTTACTATAAATTGAGCTGCTAGCTCCTTAACAATAAAACACAATAAAGAAAGCTATGCGAAACATTCAAACACGTTAACGTTAATTAAATTAAATAGCGCCATCTAGTGTTCCTGTGTAAAACATATACGTACCTCAATACGATTTGCATTCATGCATTAGAATTGTTGAAAACTTTTCTGGTTTAACTCTTATTATGTGGAGCAGCCTTTTTTTTTTTTTTTTTTTTTTGCGGTGGGTTATGGACGTCGCACCCCGCCAAATCGGTCCGGGGTGACGGAAGAGGCGGCGCACAACCCCATTGACCCACCCTGCAAGCACCTCTTCTTCGCCGTGCGAGCGGGCCACCGGTACCCGATCTTTGTCTTCGGTGGCCCATGTGGAGCAGCCTAATAAATGCATGAAAGTTCTGCGTCATCCATGAATTCTAAAATATAATAGAGTTTATTTATAAATGAAAATTTTCAAACACATTTCACGTAACACTTAGTCTTTAGTCTTTCAAGCTTTATTTATTTACGCAGATAAGTTACCACTACATCATATTTTAGACGTCTGTACTTCATATTTTTAATTATTAATATTATAGTTATTATGTTTTTAATAAGTGATTGTGATCAATAAACTAACTATAATAATTCAAAATATATAATTTAAGATGCTATTATTGTTTGTTTTATTATCTATTACCTATGCCTGCAGTGGGGCATATTTTTAATCCCTGTCGTAAAAAGAGTCGTATTATAAGTTTGACATGTCTGTGTGTCTGTCTATGGCATCGTAGCTCCTAAAAGAATGGCCTGAATATAACGCGTTTTTATTCGTATAAAAATTGATGACGACGAAAAAAGAGATAATAATTCACATTTTACGTTTTCTTTTTTTATATCTAAGGTAAAAAGATTGCATGTAACGATAAATGAAAAGAAATTCAATAAAATAGCTTTTTAATATATTTAAATATTTCTAGATACATAGTTTTATTAAACCTGTTAATAACACCGTCTAGATTGGTCATACAAAACTGGAGTATTTATTCTATAAATTACTTCCAATAGAGATTATTGCAAATTTGATTCAAGGTCTCGCAGCTTGTTCAGCCGGGCTGGCCACGGATCTCAAGAATTCGGTACCAGTGTCCGGCCACGCTCCGTCCTTTCATCGCCCCGGACACAACTATTTACATTTTGAAAAGCTTATAAACACAAAACTATCTTTTACGTGATGTAGATAAATAAACAACATTTGACTATCTATACTATTTTGATAAACAAAATACCATCAGCCGAGTGTAAAACACATCCCATAGAGTATAACTCATTTACTTAATTAATAATAAATAACTTAAAACATCAAATAAACAACAGACAAGAGACTATGAAAGTATATCATCAGCGTTGAGTGTACTGAAAGTGTGATCAGCGAGTGGTTTTAAGAAATCTCTAAGCGCTTCCTCCATCGGTGCTTGTAGTTCGTTAGTCAAAGTCTTCCAATTTTCGTTTAGGAACTGGTTTATCGTATTACCTGTGAAAAATAAGTGAGTAATAGTAAAAGCAAGTAATTATATAAATTCACATCGTATTGTTGTAGTTTTACTAAACATTTTGTTATCGTCAGAATTTTCAAGACATATTTATAGAACAGTCACAACAATCCAGTTTTTTAATTTAATTTTTATTTTTTGAACAGTCAGAACCATACCTACGAGTACATGTACTACGTATTGTTATTCGTTCAAGAAAAATTATCAGCACTCTAAGCCGCAATAAACGACTTTAATGTTAATAAAATGTTAAACTTTATTTTAAAACAAGTCATAATGTTCCGAAAATCTTATTACTGTGATCGTTCCATAATACTGATGCGAATCTTACTCCGTGTTCTTACTCCGTCATCACACGGAAAATATATATATATATATAGCTAGCAGACTCGGCCACACGTTGCTGTGGCTAAGGTAGCCTCAGTAACACGTGGTGGTTATGCTAATAAATTGTAGCTTATATGAAACGTTTGAACGTTTAGCATAGCCCCATCTATTAAATACTTACTCAATCCAGTCAACAGATACCACCATCTGTTAGAATCATTTGGAGATAACAGATAATTGTGACTATCAAATAATAGACAAATAATTTTCAATAAAATAATATTGCGACTATAAATTGAGATGGAAGCTATCCTATCTTTTAAGTTGGATTAAACTACACATGCTGTGCAAATTTCATTAAAATCGGTTAAGTACTTTAGGAGTCCATCACGGACAAACAACGTGACACGTAATTTATATATATTAAGACTAGCAGACCGGGCCACGCGTTGCTGTGGCTTAGGTTAGCCTCAGTAGCACTTTTTGTTTATTCTAACAAATTTTAGCTTATATGAAGCGTTTGTACATTTAACATAACGCCAGCAACAGATTCCGCCATCTTTTAAAATCCTTTTGATATAACATATGATTTTGACTGTCAAATATTAGACATATAATTTGCAATAAAATAATATTACTATAAATTGAGATTTAAGCTATCCTATCTTTTAAGTTGGATCAAACTACACATGCTGTGCAAATTTGGTTAAAATCGGTTAAGTACTTTATGAGTCCATCGCGGACAAACAACGTGACACGTAATTTATATATATTAAGATTAAGAAGATATATATATAGCTTTATCCACCAAAGACTCAAAAAGTCGTAAAATAATCACATTTTGTCAAGTAATTATTTATATGGTGTACCGTAAATATCATATAGGGCATAATGCCAAACGAATTAACATTTTATTTGAAATATCATTAGTTTCAATCTCTATTCATTTCGAGAGCTCATGAGAAAGGTCCAGCTAATACCATTAATTCATTTGTCTGGCTAAAGTTACCGTCCATAATTGATACTCACTCAACTCTCCTTTGCTGCCGAATAAATTATCGAACTGCATAGTTGCTGTGCCCACACGGAAGCTAACATCTAATTGTTCACAGGCGAGAGCATCCACGTCATTTTGTCGAGGTTTACGCCCCAGAATAATGTTCACTGTAGCATCGATATCACCTACAAAATGAATGAAAAACACATAATTTCTTAAGCTTTTTTTCAATACGATTTAAAGTAACGTGAACGTAGTATGCTTTCTTTCTCTAAGCACATGTAAAAGAGAAGCTGCTTTTATTACAATTCATGACCCGTGGGTGATTGTATGAGAAGACTAAGGGATATAAAACGCATACAAAATATAGATGTTGAGAAGAGAAGGCAAACTTGACACAAACCCTATACCAACACGTCTGACCAGTGTGATATAGTATGTTAATTACCCTCCTTTTATGGAGGAAGCTCGAGATCAACAGTGGGATGTATAGAGCTGAGATGATAGAAAATAAATATAGGCGATTTCGATACTGACGTGATTATATCCGTAAATATCTCAAGTAAAGTCGCCGGCAAAAACCAGTATAACGCAAACCTAATGAAATATTACAGATGTAAATATTACTAGAAAATTATAATAACCATATGTGGCCGAGAAGTCTCCTTCTCCATCTATAGGTATCATGAGAAGTTGGCCTTTAAGGTTGTAACGTCCTGCCATCCTTAATTGAGGAATATACAACTTTGCAATAACTTGATTATTCTCCATGTTCACCCTGCAAGAAAAAAAGGCAAGCAAGGCATTCATCATCATCATCATCACCATCACAGCCCATAAATATCCCACTGTTGGGCTCGGGCCTCCTCCGTAATGGGAGAGAAATTAACCTACTATACTGTGCTGGTTAGACGTGTTGGTGTAGGGTTTTGTTTCGAGTTTTCCTTCCCTCGCATAGATGTTATATGCGTCTTATATCCCTTAGTCGTCTCGTACGATCACCCACAGGGAAGATATGGGGTGGTGAATAGTATTCTTACTCCGTCACCACACGGAAGGCATTAATTGTATAGTAAATATTTTTTTACACCACTCTGCACTAAGGAAATAATCCTTGTATTGCGGTGAACTTTACAAACATGCAATTAACGCAGACAAATTACACCCACACTCAGAACAACATTTTGCGGACTGCATAAAGTATTGTCTTGCGTGGGAATCGAACCACGGCACTGGCACGGAAGGTCGGTATCTTAACCACTACGCCATACTTGTAGTCTATTGTCAATATATATGTGAATTTAATGGCCTTGTTGATAAATTATTTCATTAGCTAATAAACGGTTGTAATATAGATGTTAATTTAGTAACTTTAGTTCGAATAAATTGATATAAATAATTTTCCGTGTGGTGACGGAGTAAGAATACATTCACCACCCCCTGTCTTACCCGTGGGTGATCGTACGAGACGACTAAGGGATATAAAACGCATATAACCTATGCGAGAGAAGGAAAACTCTAAACAAAACCCTATACCAACACGTCTGAACAGCGTGGTATAATAGGTCAATTACCCTTCCATTATGGAGGAGGCCCAAGCCCAACAGTGATATATGGTGATATGTGGGCTGAGATGAAGATGATGATGATGAAATAATGTTTTATGTAAAAATGAAAAAAAAAGAACTTTAGAAGAAGAAATGACAAACTTTAGAGTAACAAAATCAAAAGCGCTTTTATTAAGTAATTTATTATTTAACTATCGGACCCGGCACACTTCGTTCCGCCTAACAGTTAATTAATGAGATAAGAAGATTTCGATTAATTTAAAATTATTTTTAGCTGTGTGGTAGCGGCTACAAATACCACCAACCCTTACTTTGGTCGTGGATGTCGTATAAGACGACTAAGAGCCTTATAACGACCTCGGCCAACTCCATTTGACGCCCTTTGGTCAACAATTACATTCCCAATGAGGGTTGACGTCTGGTAGGCGGCCGGTCAAAAAACTATTGCCAATAACTTTTACAATATGTACTATCAAAGAAGAGTTGGTACATAATGTATCGACCCCAAGTAATTGGGATAAAAGTAGGAGAATGATTAATAAATATGAATAATATATAAATGCAAATAATCAAGTATTTTAATAACGTGCCAGCAAGACGAAGAATTACCTTGTATTATACATTTTCATTCATATGCGTTGAAAATAAACTAATTGTTGATCTCTGAGATTTGCTCGACGATTTCGCATTGTCAACAGCACGATCTGCCTCGCTTTGCTCTTGTGATTAAGAAGCATGGAGTTGGGCTATATTAATACGGCAGTCTTCCCGTGCAATAAATTGTTCTTTTGCCGTGGTTACGTTCGTTATGTTTCGAATTCTAACTGCGTTACGGTTTTGTTGGGAAAGATTTGATTTTATTGGTCGCGGCATTGTTGATGACAATATAGACATAATATGTTTTATTATAACAATATTCGTAAAAATTCGTAACACTCGCACAAAACGAACTCTGACCGGTCAAATTTTGCACGCCTCATAAACGAAGCGTTGGTCTTGTTCTACTTTCGATATATGAAAATCAAGCACTTTTCAAACCTAAAAATGATTGTATTTTCTCACATTGCACTTATAGGATAATATTATCATACATATGTCAAGAAAAAACATTCGTTTAAACGTATTTGATATTTTAAAAAGCAATTATTTTGTTTAAAGTAAGAAAATAGTTGATTAAAAAAAATATTCGAAGTCGTCGGATAAAATATTCCGGATTTGGCAAGAATACGACCGTAAAAATTAATGTATCAAAATATAAATTTTTTTGAAAGCTTCTAATCGCAAAGCGCGAATTCCTTTCGAAAATGGCTTGGTAATTCTTTGTCGTTTAATTGCAATTAATAAAAAACTAAACTGCTTAGTCATTAGTGTATGTATACCTTATAAAAATAGGGTTAGTTTACATTTTTTTGTTCGTCCATTCGGACAGGCAAAAGAAATAGATCCCATACAGCCTATTGTAAATGAACAGCTATGTTTAGTACTGCGTCGAGAATGGCAAGAAATTATTTTTCTTTTTCATTTATGGCATTGACTGGCATTGACTAATAGTAAATGATAAATAAAATAATGGAAAATTGTCACATGTCTTTTAACTTCAGTATCTTAAAAATATTGCTTTTTTTTTGTTTCTCTAACTTTTTGAAGTGAAACTTTTTTATCGACGTATGGGAGAAATTTTATATTGTAACGTTTTTCTGTTACGCGCCATATTTATTTTGAAGTGTAAAGCGCATGGGAGGGTTATCCGTGTGGTGACGGAGTAAGAATACAATTCGCCACCCCCTATCTTAACCGTGAGTGATCGTTAGAGACGACTAAGGTAAGGGATATAAAACGCATATAACATGTTTTTAAGAGAAGGAAAACTTGAAACAAAACCTATATATATATATAGGGTTATTACCTATATAGGGTTTGTTTCAAGTTTTCCTACATGTCTGACCAGCGTGGTATAGTAGGTCAATTTCCCTCCCATTACGGTGGAGGCGTGAGCCTAATAGTGGGACATATATGAGCTGAGATTATAAGCGCACGAAGGTAGAGAGAAGAGAAGAGGGAGGTAGGCAGAGAGGGATAGAGGTAGAAAGAGAGAGAGGCAGAGAGGGAGAGAGACAGAGAGAGGTAGAGAGAGAGATGGTGAGAGGATTTTTAATAGTGGCAGGACTATGCTGTTAACAGTTCTCTGTCTACAGCTGCGGGCCGGTCCGTCCGGGGTCTCGCACAAGATCGACGTCTGAGTAATGGCAATGTGGTATTACGCTTCGTTCGGTGAGCGAGAGAGCCGGCCATCAGGTGTGCTGCTTGCTCGTTTACCACCATAAGTAATAAAAAAAAAGCAGAGAGGGAGAGAGATAGGGAGAGAGAAAGGGAGAGAGAGGCAGAAAGAAAGGGAGAGAGAGGTAGAGAGAGGGTGAGAAAGGGAGAGAGAAAGGGAGAGAGAGAATGGGAGAGTGAGGGAGAGGGAAAGAGAGGGGGAGAGAGAAAGGGAGAGAAAGAGAGAGAGAGAGAGTAGTTAGCCAAAGTGTCACTTCTGATATGTGTACGTACTTTATACGCAGGCATTTTTTTTTTTTCATTTTTTTTAAATGCAATTTTATTTAATATTAGTACCAGATCTTGCTCAATGAAATAATTAAGGCGCTTTATTTATCGTGTATATTATAGCATTGACTAATAGTAAATGATAAATAATATAAAAATTATGAGGCGTGTACATTTGGATTTTCCAAATTATAATTATAACTTTTCGCGGTATTTTCCAAACAAACCATTAGACCACGTATTGACGTGTGCTGTCAGTTGCCATGGTTACATCATCAACAAATGAACGTTTAGAATTGATGTTTATTTATTATATTATTTTTTTGTTTATTTATATCACATTTTAATATCCTATATCCTATTCCCGACGACAAGAAACACAAAAACATAAAAATCATAAAAATTGGTGCAGCCGTTCTCGAGTTGTAAGTGTTGTAACTAACACAACTTTCTTTTATATACCTACTAGGGACGCGGCACACTTCGCTCCGCCTAACAGTTAATGAATGAGGTGAGTAGATTTCGATTAATTCAATAGTATATTAATAGTAATTCAAATATAATATACCATGATTTTATTTTAGTCTAATCAATGCATATGTTTAGAATTTGTATATTTCAAAAATATCATATTTTGACATACTTATGTACATTAATTTATAATACAGTGCATATATATTTAATTATTTTTTAACTTTTATTATATTTATCTGCAAAATTACCATGACTGCTTACAATAAAACCGTTTAACTTAAATATTTTTTTTACGTTTTTTATTTTCAAGTTTTTAGTTTTTATTTCTCATTCTATTTAATTCATTGAAGGCATCATTATTGCAAGGTTTCTTAGCCGTTAATTTATTACATTCTAACTCCTCGATACAAAATCTCTCCAAAGATCTCACTCTACTAAGAACCACGTTGGCTTGGTTTTTCTCAAATAGTTTCGCGCCTAAGTATACGACTGCCTGATCCACAGTGCTGCCCTGCATTTTATGCACCATGGAAGCCCATGACAATATTAAGGGCGACATTCGTCTTTCAGCCGTCCCTTAATTAAACTTGGCTGGAAACTGTATGGCTTTCGGGTGTATAAGATGTACACCGTCTCTTGCAAAGTCATTCCGAAGCGAAGGTACATTATTGCATACGTCTGGGTTCGACGCAATTGGGGCCAAATGATTTCGTTCATGTAGCCTATAGCGCTCCCTAATACCATACAGTTCTTGGCGTGCTTTAACGTTTTACCTTAACTGGGGTGGTGTACCGCTAACGACATATCATTTTTAGCCACCCTAACGCCACACAGTCCTTGACATGATACGAAATCTTGACTTGAGTGAGAGTTTCAGATATTGAATTATCCGTCATTTTATAGCGGCGGGAATCTTAGATTTTGATTTTGTATAGTGCACTGTATTTTACTTATCATGCCCTTTTATTTGATACCCATATTGATGAGATTAAACAAAAAGAGATTAGCCGCCATCTTAGATTTTGATTTTGTATAGTGCACTGTCTTCTACTTGTCAATTCCTTTCCCATACATACCCATATTGATGGGATACAAAAAAATAGGTTATCTGCTAGTTTGTTACGGCAGCCAACTTGTATTTACAATAAATTATGTATACATAATTGTATTGTCACCAGAACCAAAGGCGTATACCAAATTTCAGATCAATCGGTTGTCAGGAAGAGGGTGAAATTTTAACTACTAAATTTGACCCAAGAAAAAAAAACAAACGGAGTGAGCTAAATAAAACCGTTTAAAACATAAAAATTGGTTCAGCCGTTCTTGAGTTATAAGCGTTGTAACTAACACAACTTTCTTTTATATATATATAGATATAGGATCTTAAATACTAATTAGCTTTTGGTAATATTAGGCAATTCTAATATCGTCACCATCATTATCTACTGCTAGACATTTACTTAGGCACAATATGATTTATTATAACAACATTCGTAAAAAATCGTAACACTCACACAAAACGAACACTGACCGAAAAAAAAAATTTTAACTATTCGCGGTATTTTCCAAACAAACCATTAGACCAAGTAATGACGTGAGCTGTCGTCAGTTGTCAGTTGCGTTTACTACATCATTAACAAATAAACGTTTTGAACTGATGTTTTTTGATGATTTTTTTTTTGTTATAAATATCATTTTTTAATAACCTATATCCTATTCCCGACAACAACAAACTCAAAAACATAAAAATCTTAAAAATTGGTTCATCCGTTCTCGAGTTATAAGTGATGTAACTAACACAACTTTCTTTTATGTATATAGATATGAATTTTTACCTTTGAACAGTTCAGTAATTATCTGAAGTGGAGTAGAGTTTCAAAGTAACGTCATAATCTATATGTATAAAAGAGAATGTTTGTATATATGATATTGCTAAACTCGGAAATTATTTGACTGATCATTATGAAAATTGGTATGTATAGGAATTTTTTCACGGATAAGATTTATATGCTCATTGATGTAACTTGCTAACGACCTGGGCCAACTCCATCTGATGCCGTTTGGTCAACAATTACATTCCCAAGGAGGGTTGAAGTCTGCCAGGCGGCCGGTCATAAAACTATTGCCAATAACTTTTACAATATGTACTATGAAAGAAGAGTACATATTGTATCGATCCCAAGTAATTGGGATAAGAGTAGGAGAATGATGATGATGTAACTTGCTACTAGGCGGTGCTGCGATATATTGACTTCTACAAACAAACCAACAGGTTGTTTTTGTTAGTGTTTTATAGTAAATTATTTCACCTTTGCATTTACTAACAGTCCTTATAAATGATTACTCAAACGTTGATACTCACTGCACATCTTCAACTTTCATAGAGGATGGTCCTCTTACGGTAACATCAGAAAAACTGGATATAACAGTGAAAGGCCCTGAAGACTGTTGGATGGATAGACTTGGTACCAATAAAGGTTCGCATGGTGGTACATCATACTCTGGTACTCCTGGAACGACAAATATAGACAATGTGCTTAAGTTAACCCACCGCTACACATCAATTTGGTGAAAACCAAGAAACGAAAGTGGTACTCGGTATTTAATTCATCTTTCTTTGCTTTAAAATAATTTATTTAATAAAGAAATTAATGGCCAACTGGGTAGGTTTAGGGTTTGCATTGATAGGTGCTGACCTAGCTGTAACCTTGGTATTGCAAAAGTCTATGGACGGCAGTGACACTAACCATCAGATGTGCTGCTTTCTCGTTTGCCAACAACCAATGAATTTAAATTAAATTTGAATAAATACATTTTAAAACTATTTAGCACATTTACAAAACCCGATTACGAAGTGAAAAATGATGTCACAAGCGGGATTCGAACCCGCGCCTATTGGGTATATTGTAGTGGCAGCACGATTGGGCCGGCATCCCTTTATTTAAACAACAAGGTTGTGTCATCGTTTAATACAATTCTAACTGTAAAGTTTTAAGTATTAAGCCTATAACAATGTGTAAACATTGTCGGGTATGCTATCATACCGTCACCTTAAGACGTAAATATGATACGAAGTGAAATTTGCATGTCCTAGAATAAGTCACGGTGGTGTAGTGATAGCACGATTGGGCCGGCATCCCAATAGGCGCGGGTTCGAATCCCGCTTGTGACATCATTTTTCACTTCGTAATCGAGTTTTGTAAATAATTAAGCATATTAAATGCTAAATTTCAGTAATTTAAATATTTAGCACATACCATTTTTTATACACTTTGCAATATATGAAGTACTAGCTTCTATCCGCGGCTTCGCCCGCGTAAAAGGTTACTTTCCTAAAGTTTTTCATCCCCAATTTTTATTTTACCCTTTAAGGGTAATTTTTTTTACAAAATTTTAATGTCATATTTTTTTATATCTATTCAATAGCCTTTGAAGCTACTGGCTTTAAAAATGACAATACTTCCTTACAACTTTTCATCCCTTTTTACAACCCTTTTTTGCATTAAAAAGTAGACTATGACCTTTGTCAAGCTCTAGACCATCTGTGTACCAAATTTCATTTAGATCGGTTCAGTAGTTTTGGCGTGAAAGAGCGACAGACAGACAGAGTTTCTTTCGCATTTATAATATTAGTAACGATATAGTAGGACTGTGTGTCCTAAAGGTATATCTATCCATGTGGTGACGGAATAAAAATACAATTCACCACGCCCTATCTTGCCCATAAAACACATATAATATCTATGCAAGAGAAGGAAAACTCGAAATAAAACCATATACCAACACATCTGACCAGCGCGGTATAGTAGGTTAACTTCCCTCCCATTACGGAGGAGGCCCAAGCCCAATAATGGGACATATATGGGCTGTGATGAAAGGTACATATATAGTCTTAAAGTTATATTTAGTCCTAAAGGTATATAAAAAGGAATTAAAAAGCGTACCCGTTGCTAATTGTGGAATATATAGATTTAAAGCATCTCGAAGACATCTACCCAGTGCTTGTTCTTCTCTAGGACATATGAAACCACCAACTGTAATTCAAAATCACAAATTCTTATCAAATTTTCAAGACTACATATAGATAAAAATATATTTTTACTAAATTAAAAAAGTTGCGTAAATATACAAGCGCTGTAATTATTTTCTAATTTATTAACAATTATTTCTAAAATCAAATTACGTTTGAAATTTATAAACGTACAGTTAATTGATACAAATCACACCCAGACTCGGAATAATCATTTGTGTATCGCACTAATACTCCCAATATACCCGCACTAATATCGAACATCATGACACTCGACACCAAGGGTCGATGCTTAGACCACTCCGCTATCTGTGCAATCAATTGAATACATACGAAACCCTTTATTAGGGCAAAAAGTGTGGCTCACACTTGCCCAATCCATCCAGGACGATGGAACGGACAGCGTGCAACCATATAACCTGTCCACGTACCTCTCTATTGCCATGTGGGCAAGCTATCGGTATCTGTCATCGGTAGCAATATATACGATACTTTAAATTTGTCAATCTAAGGTATTAAAATCAAAGATTTATTACTTCAGATATCTAACATCTCTGATGAAATATAATATATTCTATGTCTTGGCATTATGAAGGTTGATAAAGGAAATAAAACCTTGAACTCTCCATCTAGCAAGCTAATTGGTGAGTTCTGTTTCTGTTAGGCAAGGTATTCCGTATATTACATAAAAAGAGGTCACATTACGCGTGAAATAAGTTTATATGATGAAATAAAAACCCATAAGTACTTACTTTACTCCTTGCGTGAGTTGGGTTAAGAATACAATGTGTCACTATCACTTACATTCCCGTGGAAGGCGTTAAAACCGCTAAACAATTACTAAAAGATTTAGCAAAAGCACTCTTATGTGAAACTCATATCCTCTTTTATCAGAAGGTAGGTTTAGGTCCAACCGTGAATATTAATGGGCTAACGGATAGTGTCATAAAATGTACTTACAATTAATAAAACTTTTCTGAAATCCCGCAACATAATTAAAAACTAACATTAAACATATAAACCTCCACATGTTTAAAATATGTTTTGACTAGTAAGCATACATCATAAAAACTTTTACTTAAATAACTTTAAGAACGTGATGATAATTATTCTTGACAATCAGTTCATACGCAACGCTATCTCGATTGATTCTGATTAATTCTGATATCATTTTTATTACACGAGGCAAAAGTGCTCTCGAATCATTGATATAATCTTCACTTCCTGTGGAAGATACACATGCATACATACATATCATTACGCATATCCCTTGCAGGGTAGGCAGAGAGAACAGAGTGCCATTTATAATTTTCTTCATACACGCTCGCCAGTTTCGGAGACTCTTGGCTCCACCTTCCTCCAGTACGTTACCAATCTTGTCTAGGTAAGTTAGTTTTGGTCTCCTCCGGTACCTTCAAATGAAGGATGTAGGTCTGCAAATGAAGGATGTAAGTCTGCAAATGAAGGATGTAGGTCTCCCGGTACCTACATCCTTCAAATGAAGGATGTAGGTAGCTCTGAACTGAGAAGAAATTCATATTATCTTTCTGTGGAAGATAATATGAATATCTTCTCAATTCAGAGCTCTAGATCATCTGGAGTGAATACGACTCGCTAACCAGCTGAGTTATAAAGTCTCATTTTTATTTTTTTTTCTGTTGCGGCGATGTGCTCTGCTTATATCCCATGCTCCGGTAGAAAGACTTGAAGTGCAAGCATGTAAAATAATATTCATACTAAAATACAATACGAAAAATAAGTAAATTTAAACAAAAGAAGTAAGAGTTTAATATTATTTAATTTTATTCATTTTTCTAGCACCATATGCCGGATTTAAAATACAATTCACCATCTTATTTATTGCCAGGAATTGTCATTAAAGACGACTACGTGATATAATATACAAGTAACATTTATGCAAAAGAAGGAAATCTGAAAATAAAATGCTATAGCAACCCGTCTGACCAGCGTGGTATTAGGTCAAGGTAAGGTATTGGATTGTATAGAGCTGAAATGATGATGATTATGATAGTCCCAAGTTGCTGTCTCGAATGCGGAATGTCGAAGCAGAGGTAATTAGTACGCCTTATAGCAGTGAAGCCAACGATGAGTCAATGTACCAACGTTCTATTTTCGAAACGTCGACGAAGGGCGTTATTCAAAAAGGTGGGCACGGTAAATAGTACAAGTCTTACACTTTTATATATAGCTATATAATTTTCAACCTTACGTAATATTAAGTAATATTAATTACCTCACAAATCGAGAATATTTACAGAAAACCAAAGTAACACCTCTTTTGCTCGGTTTATGACTCAAACATTGAACCTCACGATAAACAGAATCCTAGATGTCCTCCACCGTAAATCTAAAAATCCCAGTGCTATACCAATTGCATTCAATAATATCCTATAACTTTAAGTAAGTCATCAGTCCAACATATGGCCATCCAACATGTGCTGTCCCTGGAACGACGGGTAAAGAATACAATTGTCTTCACCCTTTACTTGCCCGTGGGAGACGTAAAAATCGACTGACGGTCTCACCGTAAGAATGAGCAGCGGCTATCTTCTGAGAAACTTATAAGCATCTATCGCGATCGTCAATCCACCTTACCAAGCGTGGCGATTTTGGCATTATGCCGCCCTTTGGGGAGGCCTAATTCAAACAGTGGACGTCTACGGGCTGATGGAGGAATGAATCAGTCCAATTGTCAAAGCCTCTTATAATCTCTAGTCAATCCGTCATATAGTACGTATCTAACTATCCAACTTAGGACACCTTTCACCGATGGTAATCTATTTACAGAGCAATGTCAACTATAGAAAGAAAATCTTACCCAGGATTACGTTATCTTAAAATCACTACCCTTAATATTAAAGAAATATAAAATAGCAAAATTGCATTGTCGTTGCAACCTCAGAGTTCTTTGACCTAAAAAATAATTAACATCGATTAATTTATTACAATATCTACCTTATTCTAGCTGCCGTGAGTTTAAAATATGTTTATTTAACTATTGGCCAACGTTGTAAAGTAATTCGATGATGTAACGCGGTCGTAGGTTGACCGATTGGCATACTTAAGGCGCGTTATATAACTTTTCACCAATGAAGTAAATACCTATATTACCATTTAATTTATTGCAAATGTTATAAGATAGTATAAATTTAAGTATATTTTTAATTTAATATGCTTTATGAGGACAATATCATGAACAGTTAATGTAATCATAGTTTAATGTAAACCGTATTAGGGTTTAGGACATTTTATCATTTTTATAATTTACAGACATATAAAGGTTCTTGATTTTGTCAATCTACTACTAATATAGTCATTACTATTAGGGTTGAGAAAATTTTACAAGTAAATTAAGTTATAGTTTTTAACCTAGGAACATGAAAATACAAGTAAAACGCCGTTATTTTCTATTTATGTACTACACTTTAACATATTTATCTGCATTAAATGCCGCAAAATCCCATTAAAAATATTTTACATAAAATCCTAAAATATAGAAACGAGATCGCCATATGTCATTTTACATCTCTTCCAAAACTCAAAAATTGATTCAAATTATAACAAATGATTTTCGTTAAAAAATATATAGATAAGGAAACTCTATGTAAATACAAGAATAACAGCGCTTATTGTGACAGTAACGTCATTTAGTGGCATATAAAATTACTAAGCTACACAAATCTTAGTATTAAATTGTTTGAGAATATTGGGATACGTATGTTACAGATAAAAAGATCTTTTAAAAGTATGTACATTTTACAATGTGCACGCCTCATAAGCGAAGCGTTGAGTTTAGGTTCTACTCTCGATATATGAAAATCGAGAACTTTACAAAACTAAAAATGACTGTATTTTTCTTACACTGCATAGGATAATATTATCATACATATGTCAAGATTCATTTAAACGTAATTGATATTTTTAAAAAACAATTATTTTATTTAAAGTAAGAAAAAACTTGATTAAAATTATTTACTTTTACTTAGGACTTACGTACAACAGTGTTTTTATTTGAGTTGAGACTATGCAAGTCTCGTCACATACTTACTTCATGCGTAGTACATTTTTGCTGATGAAACTGTATGAAGGGTTTTTCCGAATTCAACAATACAAACTACTGTGAAATATATTTACCTACTAAATAATTATCAGAGCATGAAGAAATAATTCGTTTACTTAATATAGGCATTTTATTTGTTGTATTATTCACTGATATAACTATCATAGTTGTATTTTCAATATGACTATAATTCATCATTCTCCTAGTCTAATCCCAATTGCTTGGGGTCGATACAATATGTATTCTTCTTTCATAGTACATATTGTAAAAGTTATTGGCAGTAGCTTTATGACCGGCCGCCTGCCAAACGTCAACCCTCCTTGAGAATGTGATTGTTGACCAAACGGCATCAGATGGAGTTGACCTGCGTAGTAGTCTTGTACGTCCTCCACTAGCAATGTAAGGGTTGGTAGTATTCGTAACCGCTACTACACAGCAATAAAAAAAAATTAATATCACTATAACTAAATATATTTAAATACCTAGTAATAATCTGTTTAAGCTTTCTCTGTGGTGACGGAGTATGATGTGCAATTTCTTACCTACTCTCTGGCCGATAAATGATGACGAAGGGAGATCGAGTTTTTTTTTGTACTTTCAACGATGTTATGTACAAATTATTTTATGATATTCACGGTTAAAAGAGGAGGGTTGTGAATTTATTTATTACAGGACGCTAGTAAAAAATACCATTGTAAGAGATTTAAAATTTAAAATATACCTTATGCTGTATCGCTTGGCGAGTGTAGTATTATTTGATATAACATTATATTTTATGAAGTAGGGTCTAACCTAAATGTGAATTATATGTGGGATGACAAGATTTTTTTTTTTTTTTTTTTGTGTGAGTCTTAGTTGTTAGCCTCAGATGGCTATGACAACTTTACCCGGACTGTGGGTGAGCGCTGAGGGCTCTCAACCCGTAAGGATGACAAGAAGAAGAAGGACGTAGTTATAAGACTCTCTCTTTTTATGCAACTTTATTGCAGTTACATTGATTGGTTGGCTTTATGATCGCTCTTCGCTATAGTTTTTGATTCTAACCGTCATTTACTTAGACTTTTTTATGTCGTTGTTGAAAGGGTATTCAAGTTACAGAGTTCATCATGCTTTTTAACGTAGTTATAAAAAAAGACTGCAGTGATAAAAAGAGAAAATAATTTAATTTAATATTTTTTAAAATAAAGTTTAAGACATTTACATTATATGCCTAGAGAATTAGCCATTTTATGCATTTTAGGATTTTAGTCAGGAAACACCATTTTAGGCGGGATATGCTTTAGGAATTTATTGGCAATATCCTCCAGAACCATTGCTAATGCTGTCTCTACAGCAGGCTGGACTTCCTTGGCTATGTCCGTTGAGTGCATGCCCACTATATGGTTTGTAATCATTTCTGAAAACCAAAAAAAGAAAATTACATTATGTATAAGAATAAACCAAAAAATTAACCGTGTGGAGACGGAGCAAGAATACAATTCACCGCCCCCTATCGTACCCATGGGTGATCGTAAAAGACGACTA
The DNA here is from genome assembly GCA_905163515.2 of Lymantria monacha. NCBI lineage: Eukaryota > Metazoa > Arthropoda > Insecta > Lepidoptera > Erebidae > Lymantria > Lymantria monacha. The sequence continues at coordinate 10,142,468 of LR991082.1, forward strand.
AGGGATATAAATATATATATATCAATGCAAGAGAGGGAAAACTCGTAACAAATCCCTATAACAACACGTCTGACCAACGTGGTATAGTAGGTTAATTTCCCTCCCATTACGGAGGAGGCTCTAGCCCAACAGTGGGACATATATGGGCTGTGATGATGATGATGATAAGAATAAAAATTTCTTCATTTACCTTAATTTTAAAAACTACTCAATTAATATTTATAAAATTTTATAATTATCTTAGTTATTTTAGCTTGAGAAAAAGAATTATTATATCTTAAAAGATATCAAAAATTATATTTTTGTTAACATAGCAAAACAAAAAAAAAAAATAATTTTATTAATTGCGTAGTAAAAAAAGAAAAAAATATGTAAAAAAGAATGTAATAATATATTACAATTACATCATGGACCTAATGTCATGTAGAATTGAGCAGGCAGAATTTGGTCAAACTTTAGTTTTTGAAGCAAAATATTGTCAAACTAACTAAAAATAGGTTATCTGTAGCTTAACATACCCATTTCTCCAGTGGTAGAATGAGCTTCTAGAAGGCTTGCTTTTAACGGCCCTGTACAACGGAGGTGTACATTCGCGTCCCGTATAACTATTCTCTTGTGTATTCGAGCTCCTAAGGCCTCCAAAGCCGCAGTACATTCAGCTGCAGAAAAATAAAATGGGAATAAATGGTACAAATGAAGGTATAATAATATTAATGATATCGGATTCATCATACATATTCCAGTAATTAACCTCCTTTATTCGAATTAACGCTTCAGAAATACTTCTCTTTCAATATGATGCAATTGCAGTTACCTAGCAATGAATTTCTTTTTTATTTGAAAGTGTAAAAAAAATAGTAACGCGTCGGGAGGGTATTCAGAATTTACCCCAACAGCGTCGGAGCGTCGACGAGAGGAACCCGCAAGGGTAAACCGCCGGGCGGGTCACCGAAGACAAAGATCGGTTACCGGTGGCCCGCTCGCAGGGCGAAGAGAGGAGTTGCACAGTGGGTTTATGGAGTCACGCGCCGCCTCTTCCGTCACCCCGGACCGATTTGGCGGGGCGAGACGCATCCATAGTCCACCGTATAAAAAAAAAGGGTATTCAGAATTTAGGGATTCTGGCAAATGTACAGTTATTCGTGTACTACCCCGGACGGACTGGCCTGCGGCTGTGGACAGAAAACTGTCAACAGCGTGGTCCTGTCACTTCTAAACTTTTAATATCAGCTGCGATAACTAACCCGTTTTCTATGTTTTCTCTCTTTCTGAGCCAAATTTACATTCACCTTTCCTCAGAAAAACTCGTATTAATCTATATGCAGGTGTTACCAATAATTACAACTAATTTTGGATGTTAAGCAAACTAGTCTTACTGAAATTGGCTACCATCTTCCCTGTAGATTCAACTGGCAACATTTGGAATTCTCCTAGTACGACGTATTCACCAGCCATGTGCAAACGTGGTACACTAATGTTCGCCGTCACCTTCAGCTCTTCCGGATATACGCTACAATTAAAAACTTAACATATTAAAGTAAAAGTTTAAAATAATAATATAATTGGTTCACCTTGTTAGTTCAAGCATATAACTAACAATGAGATCCCGGGGCCCAAATTCTGGCAAATCAAACAATGAATTGCATCTACAACTCTAACCGTAGAAATTATAATAACTTAAATCTTTAAATTATGTGTAACTATATCCTATGAATAGCATGCTTCGTATAGTGGCGTGGTAAAAATATAATTTAAAAAATCTTCTACTCTCATATGCGTTGTAAAAGATGCATATATCTATTTAACTAAAAAGCAATCATTACAATAAAAGATGTAATAAAACCATACTCCCACTCCTCGTCTTACTAACTTTGGCATAATATATACAACAATTTCTATCCGTTTATAGTTCTCTATAAAATAGGATCTCTCGCCTATTAAACCCTAAAACTGATATCAGACGGTTCACTCGAGTGATGGTTAGCAAAAAGTGCTCCAAAAGGCGAGATATTATCGGAGATTCATGGTACATTTTCTTATTAATAAGGATCTTATTATTACAAAAAAAAAACATTTTAATTGAAAACGAAAAATAATTTAGAGGCAAACTATAACTATACTCTTTCTAGCGGTGATGACTAATAAATATCATCATTCTCCTACTCTTATCCCAATTACTTGGAGTCGATATAATATGTACTCTTCTTTGATAGTACATATTTTAAAAGTTATTGGCAATAGTTTTATGAACGGCCGCCTGCCTGACGCTAACCCTCCTTGGGAATGTAATTGTTGACCTAACTGCATTGGATGAAGTTGACTCAGGCCGATATAAAACTCTTAGGCATATTTTACGCCATTACGGATTGAAGTAAGTGTTGGTGGTATTCGTCGCCGCTACCACACAGCTAGTGGTTACTAATATGGATAAGAGTGGTAACTAATAGTAGGATGGAAAAAAATTGATAATACTCACTCTAACTTATTAAAAGTATAGTTGGTAAGACCTTCCAATGTTACATCAGTTAACCAAGCATCGTATTTGAAGGCATTTTTAGGCATATTATGCTGTCGTAATCTTAAACTTGGCACTTTTAACGGTTCTAAGGGCTGGATATGAAGGGAAGGCACACCTTGTGCGAGAAGGTGTCTCGCTTGTTCCGCAACACGTTGGATACAGTCAGCGACATTAATGTCCGTGTAGTGACATGCTGATTTGGCTAAGTAATTGTATATAATAAGGAATAATTTGTATATATTTATTACACACAAGTAATTCTTTCACTTCGTAGACCGGTCTTATTTTAATAAATATAGTAATCATTTATCATATCAACTAATATTTGTCCCACTGCTGGGGTCGAGCCTCTTCCATAATGGGAGGGAAATTGTCCTACTATACCACGCTGGTCAGACGTGTTGGTATAGGCTTTAGTTTCGAGTTTACCTTCTCTTCCATAGATGCTATATGTATTTTATATCCGTATAGTAGTCTCTTACCATCACCTACGGATAAGAAGGGTGTGGTAAATTGAATTCTTATTCCGTCACCACACAGAAAGTAATCATTCAATAGTACCAAAAATAAATCGTTTCCTATTTTAACGGGTTAAGAAACCAATTAATCATTATTTATAATTGAACGATAAACATGGTAGATGCGTTATTATTTTAAAATAGATAAAAGAAGAGGAAGTCCACAATTTCCCCACGTTTAATCAATACACCGCACACCTCAAGAAAGAAAGGAATACGAGATAGTATAATATCAAGGTGAAATAGGATATAAGGAAATTTTACTCCTGTGATTTGACTTGCAATTTGTCGCAGATTTTCAAATAAGGATTCATCATGAATCATTACACAGTTTGCCATTAAGACCTTAATGTTTTATGAGAGTCGAAAAAACTGGCTGAGAGTTCACTGAGATTAAGGGTAACCAGCACTTTCATGGGCAATTTATAACATCTGCGATCTTCAACCCGGCTATTAAGCATGGCGATTATGGTGTAATCTCTTATATAGGAGGTCTGTATCTGACGTAGAATCTTGACAACCTGATGGATAAATCCTAGGAAAATCTTAATCACCATTAATTTATACTTCGTATTGAACAAAAAACAATCAAATACATTGAGAAAATTCTAAGACTTTACAAAGATGCAACTGACGGACATAAATTACACCTAAACTCAGATCAAGCATTTTTTGATGATACGAAAAATGTGTTATTTTGGATCGAACCCATTACACTGTATACGAGATTTCAGTATTTACTCCGCGATCTGTGCAGTCAAGATAGAATTAAAAGTAATATTCTACTGCACAGTTGGCGCATTGCTTAACATATCGTCTTATAATGCCAGGGCTGTGAGTTTGATTCCCATTGAAGACAATAATTTCTGGCATTCACAAATTATTATTGTGAGTCTGGATGTTGATGGTGATGTTGTACCCGTGAATTATATTTTAGTAACGCGATACAAGAACTAATTACGTAGAGTCGGATGTGGTCTTTAAATAAAAATAAAAAATGTATTCTAAAACTCACCAATATCACTTTTATTAAAATTCATGACAGTTTCATTTTTATCATGAATTATCCCAGCATTTGCATTTCGGATATATATAACTAAAATTATTAACTTAATGATACCCATTTTAATACTTATCTTACTTAGAAGTGAACTTGTTCTATGTTATTGAATAGAAAATTATGCCTTATAATACCTACGATGTGTGGACCAGTTACCATACGTGGAACTTTCAATGAGGACTAGAGCTAAGAAAATAGGTTTGAAAACATTTTAACTATGTACATATTTTTAGCATCATATGTAGTTGTGTCCTTTAAAAGTTGTTAGAAGGAAACATACGTGTTAAAAAGATATAAAAAATAAACTATTGTAATGAATTCTGCTTTTACGCGAGTATTTAAAATAAAACTATTTGAAAAAAAAATGAAATATTTCACTGTTATTACCAAATTTGATATTTAATTTGCCGACGTTTCAAACGCTGTAGAGCGTTCATGGTCACGTAAGGACTCTTCATCTTTATGATTCTCATCACCATCAACATCTCATATATGTCCCCACTGTTGGGCTCGAGCCTCCTCCATAATGTGAGGGAAACTAACCTACTACACCACGCTTGTCAGGCGTGTTGATACATACATACATACATATCATCACGCCATATCCCTTGCAGGGTAGGCAGAGAGAACAGAGTACCAGAGAACTCTATCTCTGCATACTTCACTCGCTTCCTCAACATTCATAATTCTCTTCATACACGCTCGCCGGTTTCGGAGACTCTTGATTCCACCTTCCTTCAGTACATGACCGATCTGGTCTAGGTAGGTTAGTCTCGGTCTCCCTCGGTACCTACATCCTTCCACTTTCGCATTGTATATCTTCTTAACCAGACGTTCGTTCGGCATTCTTTCCACATGTCCGAACCATCGGAGCATTCCCTTTCGCATCTTTACACCAATACTCTCTTTCATACCTACTCGCTCTCTTACTGATATAGGGTTTTATTTCGAGTTTTCCTTCTCTTGCATAGGATGTTATATGCATTTAATATCCCTTAGTCATCTCTTACGTTCACACACGGGTAAGATAGGGGGCGGTGAATTGTATTCTTACTCGGTCACCATAAGGAAAATCATGATCATCCATGCCCGAAAAAATCCGTATAAAATATATTCCGTATCAATTATACATACATACATACATATCATCACGCCATATCCCTTGCAGGGTAGGCAGAGAGAACAGAGTGCCAGAGAACTCTATCTCTGCATACTTCACTCGCTTCCTCAACATTCATAATTCTCTTCATACACGCTCGCCGGTTTCGGAGACTCTTGACTTCACCTTCCTTCAGTACATGACCGATCTGGTCTAGGTAGGTTAGTCTCGGTCTCCCTCGATACCTACATCCTTCCACTTTCGCATTGTATATCTTCTTAACCAGGCGTTCGTTCGGCATTCTTTCCACATGTCCGAACCATCGGAGCATTCCCTTTCGCATCTTTACACCAATACTCTCTTTCATACCTACTCGCTCTCTTACGTCGTCGTTACGAATGCGGTCGGTCAGCCTAACTCCACAGATTTTCCGCAGAGATCGCATTTCGACCGCATTAATTTTACTATCATACTCTTTTCTGCATACCCAACTCTCGCTTCCATACAGTAATGTTGGGACAAGCACTGCGTTATGTATTGCTACACGTGCCTTCTGGCTGAGGTGGTGGCTGCCGAAAAGTTGCCCCAACGCTCCGTTCACTCTATTTCCCGCATTCACTCTTCGCTCTATATCAGTGGTGTACCTTCCAGCTCGGCTAAATCCACATCCAAGATATACAAATTCATCCACTTGCTCTAGTACATCATTACCTATTGTTACTCTTACATCTGTTCTGGTTTTATCTCTTTCAAAGACCATTATTTTGGTTTTGCTCACATTCACGCGTAGACCCCTTTTCTTACAATCTTCTGTCATTGTGTCGACTAGGGTCTGCAGGTCAGTCGCTGACTGTGCCAGCAGGACTGCATCATCTGCATAAAGCAGAGCAGTGACCACTGAGTCGCCCATCTGGACTCCCACATTCATATCGTTCAACCTTTGAAGACATTTATCCAGATATATGATAAACAGCCTGGCTGACAGAACGCACCCCTGCTTAACGCCGATATTGACGTCAAACCAAGGCGACATTCCATCATCCAGCCGCACACAGGCTCTACAGCCCATGTAACTGGACTGCACAGCCTGTAGCAGTTTACCGTTAATACCATACTCCGGTAAAATGTCCCAAAGTTCCTTTCGTACAACCGTGTCAAATGCTCTCTCCAGATCCACAAAACTGCAGAAAACCCTCTGACCTAGAGCCAGATGCTTCTCCACAATGTTGCGCAGAGAGAACACTTGATCCATGCATCCCCTTCCACTCCTGAAACCTCCTTGTGTCTCACACAGTAAACCATCGGACACCATCCTCATTCTCCTTTCAATAACTTTTCCATACACTTTTGCTGCCAAACTGGTCAAGCTTATGGCTCTGTAATTTGCGCAGTCATAACGTGAACCCTTGTTTTTAAACAAAGGCACGATGACTGCGCTATTCCAGTCCCTGGGAACCATTCCCGAGCTCCAACATAAATTGAGGAGCAACAGGAACGCCTCCCAGACACAAGAGCCACCGAGCTTGATCATCTCGGCAGACACCATATCAATGCCCGCTGCCTTACCATTTTTCAAACTTCTTATCGCCCATTCAACTTCATCCATACTGATGCCATCGGAGGGCGCCGTTGTCGAATGTTGATCTACTAAACCATATCCAACACCGGCGCCAACCGTAGCATCCGCATACATATCGCCAAAATATTCACTCCATCGGCTTAACACGTCTTGTGTTTGTGTAAGAATGTCTCCACCTTTAGACCTTATTTTATTCATTCTGAAGGCTGACCAACCACCCCGAGACTTCTTCACCTCCCTCCAAAAGAGTTTGGTGTTACCCTCGAAGTTTTTAGTCAGCCTATCTTCTGCACTCATACTTGCTCTATCACGTTTCTCTTTCACTTTCACTAATTTCGTATCAATTATATATTATAATATATATAGTAATAAACTATTGCATATAATATTAGTTATTTGATCTCTAAAATAGTATAATTTTACATTAAATTCTTTTAATTTTTTTATCAATTTTTTATTCTGGTGAATAACCCTTAGAAAAAAAAAATACATGTATTATTAGGAAAATTTTAATTACAATATCATCCATCCATACATCCATGATTATTCGCAGACGTCTACTTATGTAATAGGCCTTCCTATAAGAATCAAGCAAAGTTGTAGGGAGTTATAGGCTCCCTGCGACTTTTGAAATGTTGTCAGTTCACTTAATGGGAGATCGTCCTATGTTACGTCACCGGATACGTAGGCGTCACTCGATAACCTTACTTTCCCAACAGGTGTCCGTTTAACGAGTGATGGCTTGACCATTGTCACTTCAACGTGCTAATATTTTAAGCTGTGTCGTTCACACTTGTTCTTAAGTCTAAGGCTCAAAGTTGCTCAGCGTGGAGAGCTACATCAAGAAAGATATCGAAATTGAATTTAGCTAATTAGACTGTTTGTCCTAGGTAAATATAGTGATCGATACTTAATATACTAAATACTTTTCCGTCTTCTAATGGAGTAAAAATACAATGATCACCCCGCCTTCCTCTCTAGTGGGTAATCATAAATAATGACTAACGGACACACATAAATGTCATTACTGCAAGAGGAGGTAATCTCGAAATAAAACTCTATACCAACCCGCCTTTTTTTTTTTTTTGCGGTGGACTATGGACGTGCTTGCGGCCCGCCAAATCAGTCCGTGGCGACGGAAGAGGCGGTGCGCAACCCCATAGACCCACCCTGCAAACACCTCTCTTCGCCGTGCGAGCGGGCCACCGGTACCCGATCTTTGTCATCGGTGGCCCATATCAACTCGCCTGACCAGGGTGATGTCATACTACCGAAGACAAAGATCGGGTACCGGTGGCCCGCTTGCACAGTGAAGAGAGGCGCTTTGCAGGGTGGGTCTATGGGGTCGCGCACCGTCTCTTCCGTCGCCCCAGACCAATTTAGCGGGGCGCGACTACATCCATAGTCCACCGCAATAAAAAAGGATGACGTTACTACGTCACCCTTTTTTGGGTGACGTAGTAACGTCACAGGAATGTGATTAATATACTGATCAATCACACTCCTTATGTAGTTTGAGCCTAACTGTGGGACATATATATATATGAAATGAAATTATACTAAATATTGTTTTGCTTAAAAGACAACCACCCAGCACTAAGGAAATAATCTTTGTATTGCGGAGGACTTTACAAACATACAATTAACGCAGACAATATTGTCCTGCATGGGAATCGAACCCATAGCAATGGCACGGAAGGTCGGTATCTAAACCACTACTCCACGTGTGCAATTAACTAAATAATATATTTAAGATTATATAAAACTCAAATCTCACATATAGGCCTTATTAAGCTCTTCCGTATCCGTGGTGCCGTACTGCTGCGCTTATCGTAGCTGTAAACCCGTTTACTTATAGGCTGACTAGTCAATTTTGTTTTTCTTTCTCCCACTTTGCTTAGGAGGGAAGTAGCATCATTCTTTCTAACTTCTCCTCTTTAACCTTTTCTAATTAAATTTGTTGCAGATCCCAAAACTATTAATATCATATCCCAGGACTGCCTGAGGATTAAACCTCGGTGTCATTTATGGAAATCATTGTGGATCCTGGCTTACAGGAGTTACAATAGTGGGAATGTGTGGTGGGTGTAGTCCCTTAAAAAAAAACTCAATTCTCTCAATCAATAGCTTAGAATATCTCATTCGTTTAGTATATCAACAAATCGGACGACAATTCAGTATTTTAAATTCTGGTCTTGTAACCAGACGACCATGGAAAATGCTATATAAAATCCTCGTAAAGTAATTATATATTCTTATATAATTATATATATATATATATATAGTACTTGCATCTGATTTGTGCTAATGTTCTATTTCCTAGTATTTTAATTATTATGTGCATAAATATAAGGCTAGAGATAAAAGGAAGTATTTAAAAGACTTTTTTAACGATTGCAATGCTGTGTGGTGACGAAGTAAGAGTACAATTCACCGCCCTCTATCTTACCTATAGGTGATCGTAAGAGACAACTAAGGGATATAAAAAACATATAACATCTATGCAAGAGAAAGAAAACTCGAAACAAAACCATATACCAACGCCTTCGACCAGAGCATGGTATAGTAGATCAATTTCTCTCTCATTATGAAGGAGGCTCGAAACCAATAGTGGGCAATATATATGAGCTCAGATGATGATGATGAATGAAGCTAAGGAAGTTTAGATGTTTGCGTTGTATGTATGTGCTCGTTTTCCATTTACGTTCACATTTAGAGTGAATGATGTATGGATGTCTGTACAAAAATTAAATTATACCATATTTTAAAATAAAATCAAACTCATGTCACTATCGTTTGTTAGTTTTATTTTACTTAATCATTCTTAACATTAATTTGTTGACAGCCTTTTTCGAAATAAATAGGTACATTTTATAAGTCTTTAAATATAAAATTCAGATAAATACACATATATTTAATCCTGTTATTAATTTTCATTGTCATGTTTTCATATACTAAACCCTACCTTTACTTTTTTATCATATTTACAAATACATAATTGTATTTTGCACTTATTAGCGTATACATTCAAATAGTATTCATAGCAGCCAAGTCGCAGTTGCTTTTTTTTTTCCATTAATCTTTATATGCCTAAAATTAATCTTATTTTAAATTTAGTTAAATAACGAAAATACAACTCGCACTCTGTCTACAATTAATCAGAATAAATTTATTTTATAATAAAATAAAAGAGTATATCGTTTTTTGCTAATTATTGTGGACGTTAATTATCTTAATAGATGATTAGGATAATTATTTCAAGAAAATATTATGAAATATTAGATATTTTGATGATATATTAAATTGATGTTTAAATCTTCAGGTAACTAATATTTACATATTGCATTTGTTATTCATTTCGCATACGAAAATCTAGTTATAACTTAATGATATAAATAATTCATAACTTAATAAAATACATATATATGAAAATAAAGGTATTAAAAATATTTATCTACTTTTGAAAATACATTGGTTTCATTTCTATAATTAAGACACGTCTTAATATTTTAACATTAGGTCATCTTATTTCTTGTCTGTCAATACTTCTTTAATAGGTACTTTGGAGAGTATTTTGTTAACAAATGTTTTGATTACAACTGCACTAGTTTCGTCGATAAGTGGGCTTAAAATATCTAGGATTACTTGAGGGCTTGCGTTGAAGAAGGACACTGCTGATGCCGCTGTAATAAAAAGTATGTATTTTTAATAAAAGGTTTATGAACTAATGATTATAATATTAATACAATTTTCTGCCTACAGCCGCGGGCCAGTCCGTCCAGGGTAGTACCAAACTCTCGCAGAAGATCGACGCATGACTAATGGCAATGTGCTATTGCGCTTCGTTCGGTGAGCTATAGAGTCGGAAGCCCAACTGGGTGGGCTTGGGGTTTGTATTGGTAGGCAGTGGCCTAAGTTATACCCTTGGTATTGCAAAGGTCCATGAGCGGCAGTGACACTTACCATCAGGTGTGCTGCTTGCTCGTTTGCCACCATAAGCAATAAAAAAAAAATATGCTTATAGTTTCGACGCCTTAATTTTTCAATGTATTTGAGTAAAATTACAAATATTACTTTAAATTTAATCTTCATATGACTTTCATAGGTAAAAAAAAGAGCTTATTTAATTGAATAAATATACTGTAAAGATGTAAATCGTTCTATAGTATGTCAATGCTCGTGCTGGTTATTTTAACTAGCGTAAACTCTATATTCTACTGAACTTATATAATAAAGAGTTTAAGAATAATATTACTGAATTTATACTTCTTTTGGTGCGTTAAAGAATAATGATGAGAATATTTTTTTACGACGCGCGCACACCCTCATGAAAAACCGACACCCTGAAGTTAGCTATAGTCAACATTTTAGTTGTTTTGTTATATTTAAATGAGCTTTATTTAACTGGATAATGCGTTATAATAAAAGTTTCAATGTATTAAATACCTTTTTTCTATGGTCAGTGTCGTTTTTTCTACAAACGTAGAATATGGCGAAACATAAAATTTTTGAAAAGATATTTATCTTTTTATAGTGGCAGCACGATTGGGCCGGAATCCCAATAGGCGCGGGTTCGAATCCCGCTTGCGACATCATTTTTCATTTCGTAATCGGATTTTATAAATAATTAAGCATATTAAATGCTAAATTTCAGTAATTTAAATAACAAGGTAGTGTCATCGTTTAATACAATTCTAACTGTAAAGTTTGAAGTATTAAGCCTATAACAATGTGTAAACATTGTCGGGTAGATAGCATACCGTCACCTTTACACGTAAATACAATACGAAATGAAATTTGCATGTCCTACAATTAGTCGCGGTGGTGTAGTGGCAGCACGATTGGGGCGGAATCCCAATAGGCGCGGGTTCGAATCCCGCTTGCGACATCATTTTTCATTTCGTAATCGGATTTTATAAATAATTAAGCATATTAAATGCTAAATTTCAGTAATTTAGATATTTATCTTGTTACGCCAAAGAAGTATTAACTTCTAACGCATGGACATAAAGTACACACACACTTTTTTTATTTACTTTTTTTTAATTTATTGCATATTTTCTATTGTGATAACAATTGTTTTAACCATCCTTAGCATTCTCGTGGGTATCTAACGAGAGATGCTTTAGAGACTTACACATAGATATATCAGAGAAGGAAAACTCGAAACAAAACCGTATACCAACACGTCTGACCAGCGTGGTACAGTAGGTTAATTTGCCTCTCATTGTAGAGGAGGCTCGAGCCCAATTATGGGACGTATATGAGCTATGATGATGATGATGACATAGATATATTTTGCAAAAGACACAGTATACAGATACTTCTAGCCAAGATGGAAAGCATATAGATAAATTTAATTCTCATTATATAGGAGATTCTTGAACAGGAATGATAATGGTAATTAGCCTGAAAATAGAAGAAAAAGAGAACAACATTTTACCTGCTACAGGTCTCTGAGTATCATCTACTGAAATCTGAGCGTTATTCAACCTGACTTTCGATACAATCTTCTCAATTTGCAGATACTCTACATCATTTGTAATAGTTGGTTTTGCTAGGCCTTTAGCTATCACAGTGATGCCAGCTGTGGAAATTAGAAAAAAAATATATTACTTCACCATTTTGTTTATACATACATACATATCATCACGCCATATCCCTTGCAGGGTAGGCAGAGAGAACAGAGTGCCAGAGAACTCTATCCTTGCATAATAAAAAAAAATAAAAAAAAACTGAACTAAACAAACTAACTAAACTACTCTATCCTTGCATTTGTTTATCCTTACTAATATTATATATGCGAAAGTAACTCTGTCTGTCTGTCGCTCTTTCAGGCCAAAACTACTGAACCGTTCTAAATGAAATTTGTTACACAGACTTTTTAATGCAAAAAAGGGTTGTAAAAAGGGGATGAAAAGTTGTAAAGAATTATCGCCATTTTTAAAGCTTGAAACTTATTTTTAGGCTAGGCTAAAAGGGTTGTGAAGGGGAATGAAAAGGTGTAAAGAATTATCGCCATTTTTAAGCCAGAAGCTTGAAACTTATTTTTAGGCTATTGATTAGATATAAATATGACATTAAATTTCGTAAAAAATACTATATATACCTTTAAGGGGTAAAATAAAAATAGGGGATGAAAAACTTTAGGAGAGTAACCTTATACGCGGGCGAAGCCGCGGGCAAAAGCTAGTTTACAATAAATTATTGCTGTATGGTAACGGAGTAGGAGTTCATTACTACTTATTTTATCCAAGGGTGTCGCATAAGACGACTGAGGCATGTGCTATCTAAAAGCATCTATCCAAGAGACAGGAAACTCTAAATCAATTCATATACCAAACCATCTGAGTAGCATGGTATTTTCGCTCCCATTATGGAGGAGGGTTGAGCCCAGTGATGGAACGTGCAGGAGGTGAGATGATGATGGCATTCTTTTTATTATAAGACACCACCCTGCATTAAGGAGTAATCCTTGTATTGCGGGGGACTTTACAAACATGCAATTAACGCAGACAAATTACACCCATTAATGATTCAGAACGACACTTTGCGATTTGCACAAAGTGTTGTCCTGCGTGGGAATCGAACCCTCGCAACTGGCATGGAAAGTCGGTATCTTAACCGCTACGCCATCTCATATATGGTCATAGTCCAGCAGCCACCGCCTGTTTTTTTAAGTGATTAATAACAGGCTGAATCTTCGTGAGTTCGTTCGATTCGACGAGACGCCCAAGTTTTTACTCTGTGCACATCTCAAAGAGGTAGGTAATGTAGTGACCACTGGCACGTCAGGTCGATATCTTAACCACTACGCCATCTGTGCAGTCATTCAATTATATGATATAAAAATGATAGTTACACCAGCATAATATTGTCAGAAATATCAGAAATTTATTTTATAGTGAAAATAATAATACAAAGTGTTAAGATGCGAAAGGGAATGCTCCGATGGTTCGGACATGTGGCAATAATGCGGAACGAACGTGTGGTTACGAAGATATACAATGTGAAAGTGGAAGGATGTAGGTACCGGTGGAGATCGAAGATTTGTTATAATGAACTGTCCAGATGGCGAAGGGATACGAGTACTATCGCACCTGAGAGGTGCCGGTGAGGTGCTGGTGAGGTGATAGCTTTTTCTATTGAATTAACGTTTTATTACGTCACACTTTATTAACTAAATCAAGCCACTATTTCAGAAATAACACAATTTTTTTTCAAAGGATACTTACTAAGGTTGGCACTGAGTTTGCCCTTGCCGCTAATATCAAGAGTCAAAATCTTAGAGCCCCGTACGTCATAGTCAGCTGTTACGAAAAGCTTCGGAAGTGTCAATTTTAATTCTCCCATATACTTATTGTTGAGGTTCAACCTGAAATAAAAGCATGTTATAATTACTTATATATAATTACTAATTTGGTTTTTATAATTCGAATGATGAGCCTCCACTTCGTTCTTGTGGATGATCAAAAGAAATAATTAGGAGATTCAAAACAAATCAAATCACTAATTATGTAGAAGCCTTATAGGATCACTTGTATAAAGTTTTCGTTAAATTATAATTGTACATTTTGATAAAGCTATTTAATTAATTAAGTTATTTAATTAATTAGATTAATCAAAATTTATATATAGCCGGAAGCGATATAACACTGCAATTGAAATCAATCATAGCTATGATTGATTTATATATGACGGACTGTAGTCCAATCTAAATAGAGGGGAATATATGCTGGGTTATAAGACTTTAAGTTGTTTACTATCCCTCTGAATAGTCAGCCAAGTTCGAGTATCGTATAGTAATTAAATATTTTATAGTGGCCACACTGTTGAAAGTTTTCTGTCTACAGCCGTGGGTTGATCCATCCGTGATAGTACCACACTCATAATAAATGGACGTCTGAGCAGTGGCAATTGCTGTCGCTCTTCGTTCAGTGAACGAGAGCGCCGGTACCTCAACTTTCGGAGTGGCTTTCAGTAACATTTACCATTTAATTAAAGGTCACCTGTTTGCCAACAAAAGCAATAAAAAAGTAATAAATTGAATGTTTTAGAGATGTCGTAAATTATACACAGCCATGTTAATTGTTTAACTTGTTTTAATACCAACTTGTTACATAATCAAAACCCAACTTGATAATAAAATATTTCACGTAATTCCACATAGATGGTAAATATTGAGATGATTAAATCTTCAGGTCTTACAGCATCATCAACAGGATGCAAAAGCTAGTTTATTATCAGGTCACATTGCATAAACGTGTCTGAATTAAACATATGTTCTTAATTTATCATGATTGACCATTTACTTTTGTATTTACTATATTTTACTTGAATTATTTTTATATGTGTAATTCTTTTCTTCCGTACGGGAACTTCTAAACAGCTGGACAGATTTTGATAAAATATTTGTGTATTTGAATAGTTTAAATTTAAAATCAAACCTGATAGAAAGAGCTTGCTGTTTTATCCTTGAGAGGATGGAGTAAGAACATAATTCACTACCCTCTCTCTTACCAGTTGGTGTCATAAAATGGACTAAGGGATATTATAATATGTAACAACAAGCAAGAGAAATATAGCTGTGTGATAGCGGCTACGAATACTACCAACCCTTACTTTGCTCGTGGATGTCATAAAAGACGACTAAGAGCCTTATAACGACCTGGGCCAACTCCAACTGATGCTGTTTGGTCAACAATTACATTACCAAGGAGGGTTGACGTCTGATGCGCGTCACACCCTAGAGGTATGTCCCGCCTGGGGGCCTCAGCGCCACGACCTATCGGCGGTGATAGGAATAGACCTGTCGTTGTTGACCATCATATCTAAGATGCTTGACAGCGACAGGTGCTGGTCGTCGATGGCCTCCTTCTGTGAGGAGGTCATCTCTTCGAAGGAGGCCGCGGAGCGGATACGTGAGGCACTTGCTTCTGCAGACTCACTCCGTAGGCGGCGGCCAGGAAGGCGGAGGCGCCGTTACGCACATCTCCTCCCGCCGCCTTGACTGTCGACTGGACGTGGCCAGATGGCCTAGCGTTGGGGTGTCGGGGATAGAATGTCAATAGACGATCTCTCCGGCATCCCGTAAAAGCGCGGAAGGGACCGCTGTGGTTTTAGTGGGTATTTCGGTCGAACCAGCTGACCGGCGAGTCCCACACACCCCCTCGTCTGTCACCGGCGAGGGCTAGTGCGTAAATGCATTTCCACAGCGTGAACAAAAAAAAAAAAAAGGAGGGTTGACGTCTGGCAGGCGGCTGGTCATAAAATTATTGCCAATAACTTTTGCAATATGTACTATGAAAGAAGAGTACATATTGTATCGACCCCAAGTCATTGGGATAAGAGTAGGAGAATGATGAAGCAAGAGAAATACAACTCGAAATAAAACCCTGTACCAACTCAAGAAGTAGGGTTTGTAATAAAAGAAAAATCATAACTTACTTCAACTTTTCAATCTTGAAATCTTTACCACCACGAGCAATTGCATGCTTGACTGTCGCCTTCAGCCTAAGGTTAGGAGCTGTTCTATCCAGCTTCAACGTAGGCACATTAAAAGGGTCTATCACTGGGATATCTAGTTCAGGTATTCCAACTAAAAGCTGTGGTCTCATAGCTTCTAAGGCATCGAGGACACATTTTTCTATCTGTGGATCTGATCTCTTGCATGCTGGGAAGTAATCAGCTGAAATAAAAAAAAATACTATCATTAAAACCAAAAAGTAAGTATGTAGTATTTTGTAATTGTAGGGCCAAACTATTCACAGTTTTCTGCCTACGAGGTAGTCACAGAAAATCAACGTCTGAGCAGTAACAATGTACTCTTGCGCTTCGTTCGGTGAGTGAGAGAACCTGAAGCTCCATTTTATGGTTTTGCTCGGGTGCATGCGCGGCATTAACACTTACCATCAGGTGTAATGCTTGCTAGTTTGCCATCGTAATAAAAAATAGTAGGAGAAATATCGAAAGTCAATTACTGAGTTAGAAGTCACGTGATGTACTTATTGTGACAAATTAATAAATAATAAAACATAAACAATAAAAAAAAATAACTCTTCCTTTTATAATTTTTCATTATTTCATCAATTATTTAAAAATGTTTAAATGGCCAGTTTAAATTCTTCTTCGACAGGATGTATTACAATAATATTTTTATTAATTCATTACATTAATATTTTTATTAATCTTTATCAGTATGTAATTGGTATCTAGATTACCCCAAAAATCCATAACCACCCTTTATTTTTAAATATATTTTTCGCAAAACACAATTTTGCAAAACAAAAAAAAACAGAGATCAAATTTCGATCATCCATATAATAAATGGTTTAAGACATAAATAGGACAAAGGCAGATTATCCTTAAATTTTTTGAAAATTTAATCTTTAACAATTGTGAAAAGAGAAAGAAATAATGATGGCTATATATATTTAAGATTGAGCAATGTTCTAAATAATATATAAAATCAAGCTACACTTTTTGTAGAGTTATAACCATAGCCTAATTTCGTGTTATTCTAAGTAGACATGAATGATGTATTAGAAGCTTTTTTAAATATTGTTTCTTAATTTATTTTATATTCTAATTTAGTCTAATATTGTAATATTTCATTAAGGTAAATATTAAAATTAAATTTTAACATATTTCTAATTATTGCCAATGCTAAATATTTGAGTACAATCCCACCGGACTTAATGGAAACGTTGGCGGTAAACAGTTAATTAAGTTATGTAAAATAACAAATATTGTTTATTTTATAGACAGTAAAACCTTCATAAGTCAAGGTACTGTTTATAGCTAAGAGTTTATTGAAAATACACGTATAATTATGACCTCTGCTTATCCTTTCTCTTAGCACAGCACATCTGATGGTAAGTGTTACTGCCGCCCATGGACCTTCGCTATACCAGAGTTTAGCTTGGCCGCTGCCTACCAAATAAAACCCTAAACTCAACCAAAAAGTTGTGCTTCCAGCTCTCTCGCTCACCGAATGAAGCACAGCAGCAAATTGCCATTGCTCAGGCGTCGATTTTCTGCGAGAGTGTGGTACTACCACGGACGAACCCGCGGCTGTAGACAAACAATTGCCAACGGCGTGGTCCTACCATTATTAGACTTCTGAATGTGATATCCTTATTTTAAAATAAAACTAGTTTATGGACCATGGACGCTGTAGTGTTCGAAATGTCAGAAAATTAGAAATCAAATACAAACGCGATAGAATTCGTAAAACTAGTCTTATTTCTTATTTTTTTTAAAATAGGCAATTTTCTTTTTCGACTTTTGCAACATTTATTAAGCACTATACTTGATAGATGCCAATACGGCTGTACCCAGGTATCAGAATAAAAAGTATTTGGAGAAGCATGGGTATATTTGACCTCTGCTTACTCTTTGTCTTACTTATATTAAGGCATTCTGACTAAAATTATTTTCCGTGTGGTGATGAAATGAGAACACAATCTACCATCCCCTATCTTGCACGTACGTGATCGTAAGAGACGACTAAGAGATATAAAATGCATGTAACATGTTTGTAAGAGAAGGAAACACGAAACAAAATCCTATAACAATACTTGTGACCAGCGCTTAGTAGATCAATTTCCCTTCGATTATAAAGGAGGCTCGAGGCCAATAGTGGAACATATATGACCTGATATAATGGACTAAAATAAAACTACTATTGTCATATGCATTAATAGATATATCAAAAAGACTAGAATACCTTTCATTTTAATCCGAATCATAAAAAAAAAAATATTTGATAAAACCTACATAGGTACACGTGATTGTAAATCACGAGTATAATTATCACTGTAAAACCACATTAGTATTTCATCACATCAAGTAATCCTTGACATAAGAGTATGGCTTAGTAACAAAGCCCGTAATTATTACGCCATTGCGTAATAATGCACAATTTGAAAAGGCATCCAACCGTGCAAGTTTCCTGCAGTTAAGTCTCATATTATTGACACCAATATTATCGGTAAGCTAGACTTAAACTTTATTCAGCCATCAGTGAACGTGAAAGCCTTGAGCTAAATTAATTTCCTTTGGTATACATCTATTTTATAATTATTTAATTGGGCTTAAACATAAATTAATCAAGCAACAAAATTATGTAAATTTAATAATGCATAGAATTACTTATTTAAATAAAACTAGATATTTAAATAATTCTTGGAATGATTATTCTTGTTAAGACCTCTGCAAACAAAATTTAAGCCATCTTAGGCTAAGAGTACTGAGCCGTAGTTTTTCCTTATTCTGCTAAGACGCATCTTATGATAGGATACCAGACACCTATAATTAAATAAAGAACTATAACGAAATATAACTATAAATAAGTAAAGAAATATAACTATAATTAAGTAAAGACTACTATAACGTGCTAGCAGACGGTTTCGCGGAAGAGTTTTTGTTGATTTTTTCTTATTCCTTATATCTTACCACTCTCGTAGTAATAATATCTGCTTTAATCTATCTTCTGGCATCCTCATAATAGGATTATTTAGTAATGTCACTATAAAAATAAAATACTTAATTTTTATGTGAATGTTTTCTCCATAAACGGCTCGATCAATGTTGATGAAGTTGCTATCCGTTATTGTTGGAAACATTACCATATGTTGACGAATTATATGATTTACCACCCAGGACTGTCGAAAAGATGACTAGGGGATAAAATATGCAGATAATAATTGTGTAAGAGAGGGAAATCTGGAAATAAAACTCTATGTCAAACCGTCTGACTAGAGTGATATAGATAGTAAGCTAATATGCCCCCTATTATGGAATAAGCCCAGCAAAGGGATGTAAATGAGATGAGTTAATGATCATTGTTGTATCCCTGACACTAATCAAGTCTATGAACTGCCGCCCACCGTTACTATTTACCATCACAAGGACTATTTGCTTGTCAGTCACCAAAAACAATAAATAAAATTAAAAAATAACAAACTTGAATGTGTTTTTTATTTTTCAATCATATACTTCTGTTTTAAAGCATACTTAACTTTAATGCTTAAAGGTTTTCAAGTAGATGGACCTTGTAGACATGCCAGATATGTCACCGCTCAATCATTGTGTTATTTGTTTGTACAACTTAAGTTTATACTTAATACATAATAAATATATATTGTGTGTTACTAGGAATATTTATAGCTCTATTAGCATTATTATATTACTTTTATGTGAATACTATTTTTAGCAAAGGACTTCGTTATATACTTCGTAATTGAGAGTCGTTTTTACCCGACTGCGCGACGCAAAGGAGTAGTATTGTGTTTAACAGTCTATGTATGTATGTATGTTCCTTTGAAGCACTATATAGACTAAACGTCTGGGTCGATTTTTATGATTCACACGTCAATTGATTCCTCTTAGTCCGGCGAGTATCACTAAAGATATGATGTTAGTGAAAATTCAATATGGCGACTATTGGACGCCATATTGTGAAAATGAAAAAAAATGAAAGTCAACAAACTATGTCAAGTGGGGTATTGTTGAATAGGTATTTAAAAATCATTTTTAGTTTTCCCTCAACATTTTTCGATTCGATTGACCGTTTAGGATCTATATCGATTTAAAGTTTCGTAACAACTTTTCTCACATATAGGTATTTATTAACAAGGTTGTTGAAAGTAAAAATATATCCTTAATTTATTTTGTAGATAACGAATAAAGATAAATCAAATATAGATAACATTTATAATAATCGTAAAATCCAATTAAGGATTAATAAATAAATATATTTACATTAATTATATCCAATGCTATGTTCCATTCAATGAATAATTTAAAAAAAAGACAGGCGGGCGGTTGTAGTTGTGAGTCAAAATCTTAGACTAGGTTAACTTGTTTTGTACTCCTTTCATCTGATACAAGACAAAATATATTATATCATATTTTAATTGGGATAAGAACAGTTCCTATTGCAATTTCATTAATTTCTAATACAATTTATGTATAATAATAATGGTAGGACCACGCTGTTGACAGTTCTCTGTCTACAGCCGCGGGCCGGTCCGTCCGGGGTAGTACCACACTCTCGCAGAAGACCGACGTCTGAGTAATGACAATGTGCTATTGTGCTTCGTTCGGTGAGTGAGAGAGCCGGATGCCCAACTAGGTGGGTTTAGGGATATTATATTATAAAGTTAGGCAGCGGCCTAGCCTAACCTTAGTTATAGCTAAGGTCCATGGGCAGCAGTAACACTTACTATCAGATGTGCTGCTAACTCGTTTGCCACCATAAGCAATAATAAAAACAAAAAAAAAAAAAAAATGTATATCATCCTCCTGAATGATATAACATAAATTGCAATTTCACGACTACCAATTATATATATATTATATATAATAGTTTCCCACTTAATCGACGATTCAGTGGTTGCAATTGCATACTATTCATATTTTGTAAGTTATTTAATGCAATTACGAAATAGTTTTTATACTCATCTATGTCACATAACGATGGATAATATTAAACATATTTTGACTGAATTATTGTTGGAAATATGAAAAGTCATTGCCCTGGAACATAGGGGCATGTGATCGGAAAATCTGTTCCATGTATTAGAGAATCATGGCGGCAGTTCATTAAGAATAAAAAATGTTTTGAATGATTGAAATATATTTTGGAATAAAATATATTATTTAATTAAATTTAATTATATTCATATTTTTTGGAATACAAGAAGCACAAGGAGTTTTATATTTTATCTATGTGTGTATATATATATATATATATAAGAGATTTCCACCTATGTATTGACTCATCACGATATCTCTGGAACCATAAGGCCTACAGACTTAAAATTTGTTAGGAATATTCCTTACGCCGAGTAGAGGTCAGCTAAGAACGGATTTTACGAAATTCCACCAGCAAGGGGTGTAAAGATCTCATTTTTTAAATATAGCTCCTACAGACTTGAAATTCGGTAGGTATATTTATATTACGATACAGAGGTAAATTAGGAATGGCTTTTTAAAAATTCCACCCCTAAAGGGGATCGCTAAGGTGTTAACCCAAAAAATCTACATTTCCAAATACTGGCCCTACACGCTTTGAATTTGATGTGGACTTTCTTTCTGCCCTGTAAAGGTCAGATCATTCATCTGACCTTTAGGATTTTGAGAAATTCCTTCTCCGAAGAGAATTCTATGTCGCTAAAATTAACTGCACAACTGAACTGACGTAACCGACGCGAAGCGAAGGCGAGTCGCTAGTATACCTATATGTTTATTACTTCAGTTATTATATTAAACTTTTTCTACAATATTTCATAGTATATAACTGTAAAAAAATATTTGTGATGTCTTCTGTTATTTTTAATGTATAAATAATAGGCCAACAAATGTAATACCCACCTACTATCTATTGCATTAATCTCGTAATCAACGTTAACCAGAGCATTCTCGCGTTACCGTTATACTTCAAATATATACGTTTTTAAAACTTTCCTACTGATTACATACATATCAGCGCTAAGATCTACTAAATGTGCTATAGTTTAACCTTTAAAAAATAACGCACTAATTACGTTATTGTAATCATATTTTAATACATACATATCATCACGCCACATCCCTTGCAGGTTAGGCTGAGAGTACAGAGTGCCAGAGAACTCTATCCTTGCATACTTCACTCGCTTCCTCAACAATTATAATTCTCTTCATACACGCCGGTTTCGGAGACTCTTGAGTCCACTTTCCTTCAGTACGTGATCAATGTGGTCTAGGTAGGTTAGTCTCGGTCTCCCTCGGTACTATCCTTCCACTTTCGCATTGTATATCTTCTTAACCAGACGTTTGTTCCGCATTCTTTCCACATGTCCAAACCATCGGAGCATTCCCTTTCGCATCTTTACACCAATACTCTCTTTCATACCTACTCTACTCTATATCATATTTTAATACTTAGAGTAATTTAATTTAATGTTTATATTATTTAATTACAATGAAATGCATTTCAATATTGGCCGCGTCTATGCAATATCTTAATTACAAAGATTAATTACGCGTAACATTGCATATGGTATACGAGATTTAGCAATTTTCTTTTTTAATAATTATCTTGTATATTATGTCAATAAAATAAACATTATTATAATTATTATATCAAATTGTTAGCTTTTGTATAATTGTTAAACTTATTATCACGGTTAGTAAATTTAATTTTGCAATCTTGCAGAATATCTTACCCTATAAATTATGAATGAAATAAAAATACGTAACAATTGTATTTTTTTTTGTTGTAGATTACGTGTGTGTACTGCGTATGTGTGCGATAGTGTTTAGAAATAATAATTACAATTAAGAATATAAATTTTAAGAGGTTCTTTTGAGTGCATTAAACTTTAAAAATTATCAATATCTACTATTTAAAAATAAATTACTTTTTATAATAAAAACTTAATACATAGCTGTGTGGTAGCGGCTACCATTACTTCCAAACTTACTTTCCTCGTGGATGTCGTAAAAGATGACTAAGAGCTTTATAATGACCTAGGCCAACTCCATCTGATGCCGTTTGGTCAACAACTGCATTCTCAAGGAGGGTTGACATCTGGCTGGCGGCCTGTCATAAAACTATTGACAATAACTTTTACAATATGTACTATGAAAGAAGAGCACATATAGTATCGACCCCAAGTAATTGGGATAAGAGTAGGAGAATGATGAATAAAAACTTAATACAGTTAACGAACACTCAAAAGCTCGTAGCAACTTCCCATTTCTTTCAATATCCCGCTGCTGGTTTTTTTACAATTGGAGTGAAACTAACCTATTACACCACCCTAGTCAGATGCGGAGGCAGCTATTAGATATTATTTTGCTTCTTTCCATATATATATATATATATATATATATATATATATATATATATATATATATATATATATATATATTATTTTGATTTTGCTTTCTTTTTTTTTCAGGGATGTTATCTACTTACAGCCGTTAGTCATCCTTAATATTGAAAATAGTAGTATTAGTGGTTGACCACGAGAGGAAGGGTTAGTAAATTCATCACAGGAATAAAGTTAAGAAATGCTAATGCTAGCTTAATGCAATCACAATCGAAATAATCTGTATACAATATTTATAGAGATTAACCTTGCACTAAATATGTTGTCACAGAAAATGTTGGTCAGTTTACGAAATAATAAACATTAACCTTCTAAATAGATTTAATCACAATAAATGTCAATTATTCTCGCATATTATTTCAGGGTTAATCAAGATTACAAAATATATTGATTAAATTAGTTTAAAAGTTCTAGTATAAGAACCATTTGATCTGAAACCCATATTAATATATATATATATATATATATATATATATATATATATATATATATATATATATATATATATATATATATATATACATATATATATATATATATATATATATATATATACATATGTATATATATATATATATATATATATATATATATATATATATATATATATATATATATATATATATATATAACTGCAATCAAATGCAAGTTTGTTTATAAGAACTCCTTTTTTGTTTTTTTTTTTTTGGGATGGGTTATGGTCGGCGCTCTTCTCGTACCACTCCGTCCGGGGCGACAGAGGGGTGTAAGCACGCATACCCGTAACCCACCCACGAACCTCGCCTACGTCGTTGGACCGGCCACTGGAGCAGCGTGAACTTGTCGTCAGTGGCCGGCCCGAGTTTATAAGAACTCCTATTACCTATTTTGAAATCTGGTCCCTTATTGTTATATTATTATACCCTTTATATCCCCTATATTATTTTACATGTTATAAGTATATTCAGAGTGAATTCTAATGTGATTTTCTAAAGTGTAAATGCAGATTTCTAACCATTGGGTTGGTATTGACCAAATAAAAAGATCGTTTGATAATGGCTTAGAAATTCGTTACATCATTAGTCTTTATTATCCCAAACCAGTCGTAAACATCGACTGAGGATTCTCCAGGAGATTAGGCACTGGTATACTACAAATTAACTTATAAATAATAACAGCAAACTAACCTCCTGTTAAGCGTAGTTATTATGGCAATATTATACCTTTGGACAGGTTTATGCTAAATAGTGGACGTTGATATATAAATAGGGGTATAGACTGATGGGAGTGATTCTAATACGATAATAAACAAATTTATATGTATACTATTTTAATTTTAATGTTAACGTATTTCTTAAATTTGCTAGATAAATGCCGCTGTAATAATAAATATGTACCTCTTGGAAGTACTTTATCCTATTGGCGACTATGAATACTATAGAAGTATATATAGAGTTAAATAAATTTCAACTCAAAAGTCTACTACACTATTTCGCAATGTAAAAATCGCAATCAAAGATAGAATAATAATTTTAGATTAATATGACCAATTAACTATTTAGAATTGACAAAAAAGTAACAAAATTGTTTGTTAAAACTAGAGTTCAAAAAATTTCAATACTGTTAAATAATAATAATTAATAATAAAATATTGTTTGTATTACTTATTATAAAATTTCAAATCATATTTTACGAGATTTCTGTAAGCAAAACATTTTCATTTTCATTCAATTTGGATATCATCTAAAAGCACTGTCACCTAAATAGAAAATAATACCCATGTATTATTTTCTATTTAAAGATGTTTCTATTAATTGTTTAGTTGGTACCTTATACTTTTGGACCTATTTAGCACATTATTTTTTAAACTTGAATTCATAAAAACAAACCTCGTTAATCAATAATAAGCTTAACACTTTATACACACGATATACTTACGAGTAACTTTAGCTTGTACACAGATAACACTTAATAACAAAACTATTAACACTTTCATATTGTCCAAGTTATGAACACAGAGGTTGCAATAAATTGGACAGGTTGCAACGAGCGAGTTGTTACGAATGTACACCGCCAACGAAATATCTGTTATTTAAACATCGCTGCCCCTGTATTAATGCGTTAGGCAACTACAGGAAAATAATTTGGGGAGATACTATTTTGGGGAAATTAACAAAAAAATAATTTAAGTTACGTTATCATCATGTGTCAGCTGGAGTTTTAACATCATCAGATATATATCCGTTTTGTTTATATCGTACGATATTTTTAAATAGTTTTGGGTTTTGTGATATCATTAGCTGTGTTAGGCGTGGCATATTTTATTCGTATGTAGATAGATTGACATACAAATTAATAAAATAAATTAATGAAAGAAAAATGTCTACTAAACTGATCGCTGTCAAACTTCACAGCATTAAAACTCTAGGTTAATCTGAAGATTTCTTGAAAATTTCATCAAAATCGGTCTACCTGTTTTGGAGTACACAAGGAATATACATAGATATTTTGATTTTGATATACGTAGATCTATATTAAAATGGTCTAGTTGAAAAATAAACCTAATGCATAAATATTGTTTTATTATAGATATAGAGATTTCAGAAAAATATTAAGAGGATGGTACCTATTTGATAATTATCTGTCTGATTATGACCTGATTATATATGTATTGACCTGAATAAAGATTCAAACAGCCGATTTTTCTCGCAATTGACAATTATAACTATTTGAATCACAAATATTAATCAGCACATCCTTCTCATTTAAATAAAAATAATTCTCACTCAATACTCGTGCTCAGAACTTCGCGATCGGCGTTCACGTGTTTTTACCACTAGACCAAAGCGGGAAAAGAAATGAGCACCTAAATTACCTACATGAAATAAATATGATTATCATTTTTAATTCATCGTCAGCATTTTGATATTCTCTGTTGGACTTGGAGCTCACCCAAATAACGCTACATAGGGCGGTCATAGGCTAATTCACCCTCATTGTGAAGGAGCCTAGAAGTGAGACGTAAATGATGTGAGATAAGTATTAAAAGGATAATATACCACCAGCCGTTTTTACTACACTTATTGGTTTGACCACATCACGTCCTGCCATTGGAAGGCGACAGCACAGTAACATGCAACTTTCTTCGTCCTTTGAGTGAACCACGGGCACCATGTAGGTTTGCCTTCGGCAGTCCGACTAATGGGTATCCCTTTCAGAAACCTACATCTTTGAGGTGGAGACATTTATACACAAACACAAGACATGTTAAGCCGATGGAGTGAATATTTTGGCGATATGTACTCGAGTTAGCGCCGGTGTCGCATGTAGTTTAGTAGATCAACATTTGGCACCGGGGTCCTCCGATAGCATTAGTATGGATGAAGTTGAACGGGCGATAAGAAGTTTAAAAAATGGTAAGGCAGCGGGCATTGATATGGTGTCTGCCGAGATGATGAAGCTTGGCGGCTCCTGTGTCTGGGAGGCGTTCCTGTTGCTCCTCAATTTATGTTGGAGCTCGCGAATGGTTCCCGGGGACTGTTATAGCGCATTCATCGTGCCTTTGTTTAAAAAGAAGGGTTCACGTTATGACTGCGCAAATTACAGAGTCATAAGCTTGACCAGTTTGGCAGCAAAAGTGTATGGTAAAATTATTGAAAGGAGAATGAGGATGGTGTCCAATGGTTTACTGTGTGAGACACAAGGAGGTTTCAGGAGTGGAAGGGGATGCATGGATCAAGTGTTCTCTCTGCGCAATATTGTGAAGAAGCATCTGGCTCTAGGTCAGAGGGTTTTCTGCAGTTTTGTGGATCTGGAGAGAGCATTTGACACGGTTGTACGAAAGGAACTTTGGGACATTTTACCGGAGTATGGTATTAACTGTAAACTGCTGCAGGCTGTGCAGTCCAGTTACATGGGCTGTAGAGCATGTGTTTAGCTGGACGATGGAATGTCGCCTTGTTTGACGTCAATGTCGACGTTAAGCAGGGGTGCGTTCTGTCAGCCAGACTGTTTATCATATATCTAGATCTGATATAGAGATAGAGCGAAGAGTATATATCTCTGATATAGAGCGAAGAGTGAATGCGGGAAATAGAGTGAACGGAGCGTTGGGGCAACTTCTCGGTAGCCACCACCTCAACCAGAAGGCACGTGTAGCAATACATAACGCAGTGCTTGTCCCAACATTACTGTATGGAAGCGAGAGTTGGGTATGCAGAAAAGAATATGAAAGTAAAATTAATGCAGTTGAAATGCGATCTCTACAGAAAATCTGTGGAATTAGGCTGATCGATCGCATTCGTAACGACGACGTAAGAGAGCGAGTAGGTATGAAATTATTGGTGTGAAGATGCGAAAGGGAATGCTCCGATGGTTCGGACATGTGGAAAGAATGCCGAACGAACGTCTGGTTAAGAAGATATACAATGCGAAAGTGGAAGGATGTAGGTACCGAGGGAGACCGAGACTAACCTACCTAGACCAGATCGGTCATGTACTGAAGGAAGGTGGAGTCAAGAGTCTCCGAAACCGGCGAGTGTGTATGAAGAAAATTATGAAAGTTGAGGAATCGAGTGAAGTATGCAAGGATAGAGTTCTCTGGCACTCTGTTCTCTCTGCTTACCCTGCAAAAGATATAGCATGATGATATGTATGTATGTGTACATCTTTGAACAACGTCTCCGCGTACTAGCAATCCTAACGTTAGGTACTCTTAGGTATCGTAAAAGGAGACTGAAATTATTACAATAATCCGGATCAATTTCAACTAATATGATAGGATCAACCATTGTATCACCAAGTAAGGATGACATCACACTGATAGCCGGTTATAAAGCTCAGCCAAAACCTTCATCATCATCATTACCATAAATCTTCCTAAGGCGGTATATTGCCATAATTGCCGCGTTTGGCAAACAGGCTGGCGATCATTATCATCATCATAGTTCTCCGGCTCTTATCCCAATTACTTGGGATCAACGCATTATGCATATTTTTTCTCATTATACTCTTCTTTTATCTTCGTTTTGGTAACGGTTTTATGAACGACCGCCTGCCTGACGTTAATCCTTCTTGAGAATGTAATTGCTGATCAGAATTTATTAGCTGGACTTGAGCTAGATCTATTTTAAGTTCTTGCAAATAATTGCAAGCTAAGTATTGTAAGAAGGCATGTTATCCGACTCCATATATATTAGCATAAAAAGAAGATAATTATTCTCCTGAGACATTGTTCGATTCTAACAGAAACAGCTTCGAGAAAACAGAAATACTTTCACACATTAGAGGAAGTTTGAAAGTTGCGTCAGTGACGGAAAAGTTAAGGAGTGAACGGCTGGCCATGGTGATGAGGCGGGATGAAAGTAATGTTGTGAGAAAAGTTTTATGTATGAATGTTGAAAGCTTTAAAGGCAAAGGAAGACCAAATAATAGATGGACGGACAGCGTGAGGCATGACATGGATTGGATAGTCTGGGAGTGAATACAGAGATGACGTCTGATAGGATTATAAGGAAGAAGATGACATAATGCGTCGACCCCAAGTAATTGAGATAAGAGCAAGATGATGACGGTGATAAACAGAAATATCTTCGAGAGATTGATGGCTAATAAGCCATTCGAAATGGTATAATAAGACCAATCAAGTCACTTTATGGAAAGGGATAACCAGTGATTATTGATTAATATTTTGTATCGCAAAATTGCTGTGGTGTTGGAGACAGAAAAAGTGAATTTTCTCATAATTAATAGATTAAAACTATCAATAGTTATTGTTAGCACTTACTGATATATTTTTGATCAATAAATATATAACTCAGAGATTATCATCATTCATCATCTTTCTCCTACTCCTCTCCCAATTACTTGAGGTCGATACAATATGTACTCTTCTTTCATAGGACATATTGTAGAAGTTATTGGCAATAGTTTTATGACCGGCCGCCTGCCAGACGTCAACGCTCCTTGGGAATGTTATTGCTGACCAAACGGCATCAGATGGAGTTAGCTTAGGTTGTTGTAAGGTTTTTAATCGTCTTTTACGATATCCACAAGCAAAGTAAGGGTTGGTAGTTTTCGAAGCCGCTACCACACAGCTGTATAGCTCAGAGATGTAATCAGATAAAAATGCTTAAAAAACTAAAAATTTGCAGTATTAAGCATTCGAAAACACCACGAAATTATATTGAGTGCTTAGTCGTCATCATCATCTTACCTCATATAAGTCCCACTACTGGGCTCAAGCCTACTCTATAAGCTTTTATAGTCATATTAACCTAATATACAACATTGGTCAGACTGATTTGTATAAGATTTATTTCGGATTTTCCCTCTCTTACAGAGATGTTCGCATATTGTCCTTCTATAGTTTTTACGACACCCACGGGTTTGCCTGAAAAATTAGCGGTGAATTGTGTTCTTACTCCGTTACTAAACGGATAAATAAAAAAAAAGAGTAGCTAGTATTCTTTAAAAAACCTCACAGGTACATAAAGAGGACATCAGAAATTTCCATGACCGTTTTTTAGGGCTTTGAAATCTATTATTAAGAACGATTGTTTACAAATGTTTAACAGAACAAAACAGTTTAAATCCGCCGATATCTATGTATAATTACTTGACGCAATGCGGATATGATACATCAAAAAGAAGTTTGTTTTGCCATCTATTTATAGAAAACCAATCCCAATGTACGACACCATAATACATTCATACATACATTTCACCTTTTACGGTTAAGGGCTATCATTAGAATATATCGACGCCTATTACTCTCCCGTAGGAGTTGTAAAACCAGCTGAGCAACGCGTCAGTAGAATAAGGTGGCTACACTCATATGGAAAACTTATACCATTTGTTTTCTCCAACCCGCCTGCCAAGACTGGCGATTGTGATATTTTCTCGTTTGGAGTATACTGGTGGATAGCTGATATTTTTATATGACTTTTGACTATACAGATGGCGTAATGGTTAAAATACCGGACCTACGTAGGATAATACTTTGTACGACCCATAAATTAGTGTTCTGTATCTGGTTGTAGTTTGTGTTCGTTAATTATATTTGTAAAGTCCCCCGCAATACAAGGATTATTTCCTTAATATAATAATGAATCGTTATATTATAGAAAATTAAAAAAATACACCAGTGACGGTAAAGTTTTATAGAGGGTCTCTGGGGTGTTATTGACATAGAATGAGAGGAGACGAAGTTGTATTGAAAGATTTGCGGGTAAATGTTGCAGAATATAGTGGCAAGATCAGCAAATCGATGGCTTGCTTGAAGCATGACGTGAATAGAAAATGAAAACCGGAATGACAAGTGATACTCTGGAAATGGATTGTTTGGAAAAAGAGGTCATATCGCATCGACTTTAAATAATTGGAATATTATTCCTGATGATGAAGATGGCTTTGCTATGAAGATTCTAAACTTGGAGCAGTAGTTTCTAACTGCACTTAGCGTTTAATTATCTTACAAACAGTAAATCTCAAATATTCTTTCTACAAAGGAATTAATAATAGCTTGTAATATTAATTATTGGGTATTGAGGCCATGACTGGCCATAACATTATCCGCGTGGTGACAGAGTAAGAATACAATTTACCACCCCCTATCTTACTCGTGGGTGATAGTAAGAGACGACTAAGGGATGTAAAAATGTACCAACACGCTTAACCAGCGTGGTATAGTAGGTCAATTTCCTTCCCATTATGGAGGAAACTCGAGCCCAACACTGGGACATATATGAGCTGAAATGATGATGATGATGAAACCATGACACCTATATATTATCATCATGAGGCATTATTCTAGCACGAGACCACATATAGACTAGATGCTGAAGCTCGATCTAAATGCTTCAGCAATCGAAGTTATAATTCTTATCACTAGGATACCTTTATTTATAAAAGATAGCCGTAATCGTGTCGATATCTGTGCGTAGTTCCGCGATCTATTGCATAAAATGATCACGCCGATCTGTGATCTGAGCTCGCCAAATGATTATGCAATTATTATTTCATCGTAAACAAATTGAGAACTAGTACTGCAATGGTAGTGTCTCAATTATAATACAGAATGTTTGCATTTAAAAATACTTTCTTCGAAATTCCCTTTCTTTCAAGTTGGTTGAGAAGAGTGGAGAGATCTGGTTTGATTATAATCTTATATATTTAAGCATTATATTATATTCAAGTTTGAAAGGTCATCGCTCTGGATCTAATACTAAACATGTTCTCATCACCTTGCTCTTATCTACAAATGTAGAATAGACACCATATATATAACCTTTGAAACCGAAATATGCATAATTACACATAACCAACATAACATTGAAATTGAAATACACATAACATAAAAATTTATATGTAAGAATTATATTTTTTACACATACGAATAAAAAACTATTTGATTTTTTTGTGATCCTATTTAATTTACATAAAAAAAAATAAAAAGCAAATACTTAGTACTTGGAAATTTTAAATAAATGCATTTATTTACATATTAATAAAATAATATTTGTTTTAAAGATTTTGAGGTCATGTTCGTAGCTCAAAGTTATCCTTGCTATCGAATGAACTAAATTTAGAATAATGTTTATTCATAAAAAATATCTTTGAATTCATTAGAACAAGTAATGAAGGTCACTTAAGATGCGGCTTGCATGACGGATTATAAGGGTCCGGCAAATATCATTAAAACGAATAGTTTATATGAGTAAATAACATCACTGAAAAATAAGGCAAACTCGAAAGATTGACCTAATGATCATTCGTATATCTACTCGTCCTAACGTTAACACGTTGAATCTTGAAAAATCATCATTCTCTTACTCTTATCCCAATTACTTGGGGTCGATACAATATGTACTCTTCTTTCATAGTACATATTGTGAAAGATACTGGCAATAGCTCCATGACCGGCCGCCTGCCAAACATCAACCCTCCTTGGGAATGTAATTGTTGACCAAATGGCATCAGATGGAGTTGGTCTAGTTCGTTATAAGGCTCTTAGTCGTCTTTTACGACATCCACGAGCAAAGTAAGGGTTGGTAGTATTCGCAGCCGCTAGCACAGAGCTACGTTGAATCTTGAAAATAAAATTTATAAAAGAATCACCTTCCACGCATAAAAATTATGTCACATTTTAATGTAACAATTCGTGTAATATAATATATACGTTAAACCAAAGTTATGGCATTTATAAAATACTTATGATAGAACTATGAAACTGTGTCAAGCATTTAGAATAAAAATTCTGCATTAATATCACAATTCAAAGTAAACAAGAACTCAAACAAAATGAGTTATTATGTAAAAACCTTACACACCGTTAATTTATGTAATACAAACTGCCTGGTTCGCCTTTGTTGTAAAAAAAGGAAAAAAAAAACAATTTTATCTTTACACTCGGCCACAGCTACCGGCATTGCGTCTTGCATGTCGACCGCAGACGAACCATCAAAACATTTCAGTTGCGATGCCTTTCGTTTTGAATGCATTGTTTACGGTCCAGATAGATGCTGTAAGTTAATGTATCAAATAATAAACACCAGTTCAGCTGGTGAATACGAAATAACTTGTTTTGATGCTAGGAAAATAAATAAGTTATCATTGAATCAGTTTTCAATTTCTAGTAATAGCCGACTGAAAGTTAAGTGAGAAATGCAGCAGCTGCTTTTTTCTTTAGGATATGGTTTCGTTACACCCCGCTGGTTCCGTCTGAGGCGACGGAAGAGCAGTGAGATAATCTACAGTCCGTCCAGCAACAGCCGCTTCAGAGAGCATATCTTTACTTCGTGTGCACTGAACAGTATCATCTATACGGCGCACCGGCGTCGCCTCAATAAAAATTAGGGATGTGAAAAAGAGATGATTTTTGATAAAGACGTTAGGGCTATTGAAATAATACTTTTGCTCATTTTATTGCTCTTTCAATTTCATCAATTTATTATTGTCTGCCTTGTTTTCATGTTTTGTATTCTTACAAATTAACATTTATATAATTAAATAATAACATTTTTTAAATATTAATCTTTATATATATAATTCTACTGTACGTGTATATGTCACTGAACTCCTCCTAAACGGCTGGATGGATTTTGTTGATATTTTTTGTGTGGATTCAAGTGGATTCGAGAATAGTTTAGATCCGCAATTGTAGCCGGTAGGTGGCACTGCTGAATTTTATATTTCATCATCATTATCTCAGCTCAGTATATCTGTGGGCCATATATACCCAACAGTGGGCCATATATGGCCCACTGTTGGGTTCGAGCCTCCTCCATAATGGGAGGGAAATTAACCTACTATACCACACTGGTCAGGTGTGTTGGTATAGGGCTTTGTTTCAAGTTTTCCTTCTCTTGCACAAATGTTATAATATATGGGTTTTATTTTATATCCCTTAGTCGTGTCTTACGATCACCCACGGGTAAGATAAGGGGTGGTGTTTTCTATTCTTACTCCTTTACCACACGGATAATAATAATTTCTTATACTTACTACTAATTACTACATATACGCTACGATATTTTAATTGTTAAAGCAATCAAAATGGAGTTTCAATAAAAATACGTTCAAATCCCAAGTTCGTTGAAAAAAAGTTTATTCCCAAATGAGTTTTTATAAATAAACAAGTATGTAAAATGCGAAATCAATAAATAAAGAATAATTTAAATTTTCCAGATAATTACGAATAAAATTACAAAGAATTATATTTGTACTTTGGTTTACACAGCGACTTATTAGCTCTTTACACCAATAACTATAATAGTAAAGATTATGTTCATGGGGTCCGCAAAATCTTTTGATATGCGATGAAGGTGTACATCGTTCATATAAAACATAACACATGCAATAGTGAAACGTTGTTTAAGTCGCCTGCTGTCATCGAGGACACTATTAAGCAAGGATTGCTTAATAGTGTCTCAATACTATAAATGAGAAAGTTTACGAAGATATATGTGAGTGTTTGGATGTTTTTTTACTCAATCACGCGTAAACCGTTGAACAGATTTGATTGAAAATTGGCACATAGATAGACCATTTAATGGATTAAAAACTTTTTATCCCTGTAATGTGTCTTGGTCTAATTTGTAATAAAATTGTATAATGTGAAAGTCACTTTTTCGCGGTAGGAGCCACGTCCAGGAGCTAATTATTGTATATTAGTTCTTGCCCGCGGGTTCGCTAGCATAAAAAAAAACAAACATTCTTTCCTATAATTGAACTATTATCCCAATGGAACATATTACCGGTATAAAAGGTATCTTATATGTTAATCCAGGAAATTATCTATTTGTGTGCCAATTTTCATCGAAATCTGTTAAACGTTTTACGGCGTGATTGAGAAACATGCAAACATTCAAACGTCCAAACATCATCAGAAACTTTCACATTTAATATATTAGTAGGATAATAGGATAATACAAAATGTATTGGCATGGTTATTAAACTAAACGTTTACCGATTTCCAAGCAATCTTATACGTTATTGGATTTTTATGTCAATTACACGTGCTTATTACTCGCGAAAACTTGCATAAGTTTAGATAGAAATATTGATGTTCTGTAACACTGTACACACGTAATCCGAAAGAATGTATAGATTATTATAAATTTGAATAAAAATATAATATGATTTTTTTTTTTTTTAAATTACCTATAACCATCATAGATGAATCATTCTTTTAGATTTAATTTTTCGTATATTGGGATTATTTCCGTGTGGTGACGGAGTAAGAATTAGTGTTGCCCGAATTCAGTCTTGGTCTTGCAGTCTTGGTCTTGTTCTTGCGTTTTTGCAAGACCAAGACCAAGAACAAGACCGCGTATTTTTAGCAAGACCAAGACCAAGACTGACCGTGCAAGACTTGAGCAAGAACAAGACTAAGCCTGCAAGACTCTTGCGTCTTGCAGCTAGGACTTAGCGCTATTTCACGGAGTAGTTAGGTGTAACAGTTCGGTGTATTATACGCTTAGGAATTCTATGAGACGCAAAAAACTGTATCAAAGAATATGAAAAACTGGACCTATGCGCATTACGACTAATACCATAAACATACCTACATAGCGAATAAAAAAATATCCATTAAAATCAAACTGAGTGCATGCATAGTTATGTTTTAACCATCGGCACTTTGATAATGCGGCATCAAAGGTTTTGTACTTACTTCTCAAAGAAATTTGCCGCTTTTCGGAAGTACATGGTTATGATACACGCGCCGGCGGCTTCTTTTGAAATCATATACAACAATCGTTGCCGCCGCGCCGAAATCACAACGTTTGACACTATTTGATTGCCGCCACAGGGCGTAGGTATACTCATGCAAAATAATTTCGAATTTTAAGAGTACCTACAGGTGTTCCAAAGAATAAATAAGTTTCAGAGTGCTTAGAATGAAAATGAATACATTATACTGATCACGCAAGTAGTATTATGATAGGAAAAAATGTTAAGGATAGGTAGTAGATGTCATAATAATTTATTCTAGTAAGTATATATTATAATATTGATTATATGGTTTTAAACTAATTACTTAGGTACTATTATTGTACATTTAGTCATTATATTTCTTAAGTTTTTACAAGAAAAAATAGCAAAAAAGTGTTCAAATATCACCCGTTTGATAAATATTGTAGCCACTTTTAAATATACTTGAAACGTGTAAAAAAAATCTACAAAACTAATAAAATAATATAAAAAGCGTAGGTACTTACCTACTAATAAAATAAAAAGCCTGCGATAAGAGTTTTGTATTGCTTACCAGCCCGAATATCTCTGAGAAAGATAATGAGAGTAAGTATTTACTAGCAGTGCCCGCGACTTCGTCCACGAGGAATAGTAACTTTGGAGGTATAGTGACGTTCAGGATTTATTTATTTATTTTAAAACTTCTGTCATCAAACATACAAACAAACTCTTCAGCTTTATAATATTAGTATAGATAAGTATAGATGTACGCCAAAACATTCACTTATATGTAAAGAATAGTGATTGGCACTAATTCTTTACATATATTTTATTCACGCATCGCGTCTGTACAAGTAGGTAATAATCTGTGTTTGTACGCCGCACGCGGCATCGTTTGATTTGCGGCGGCATCCTTTTAATAGAGCCGGCACGTGGTGAGGCGGCGCGGTAGAAAGCAAGGAAACGTACCATAAATAAAGGAATTATTTTAATTCCAGTCATTTCCAATTGAGCTGTGCTTCGAGTCTAACTTAATAATTGTTTTTACTAATTCTTGTTGTTTTCTAAAAACGTATCACGTGTACAATTTAATATGAGTGACGAAGATTCAAATTATTCTAGTCCGAGTAACGAGAGTTTGAGTCACAGATCTAAAAGACCCAAAAGCAAATTTGAGGAGTTTTTCGAAATAATTCATGCATCCCAAACTGCCTTGTGTAAATTGTGCCAACATAAAAAGATTGAAATAAAAATGAAAAACAGAAACACTTCAGGCTTAAGGGAACATCTAATATCTTTCCACAAAAAGGAATCACAAATATTTCTTCCTGTTAAACCAAAATTAAGTGGAGATATCACAAGCTTTTTAGTAACCGCTGGAAGAAGTGGACAGGTAAGAATATTTTTTTAACAATGGTCGAAGTTGTCGCTACGGGAATTTTAACTCCGTGTAGCTATTCATGCGATACTTTCAAAAACGCCATTAACTTACGTAAGTATTTTTGAGTTAGTGGTGTTTTCATCTAGGGGTGCGACATATTAAGTATGTAATTATCGTCTTAAATATTTTTTATAAACACCCATATTTTCATTTGTTTTCATAATCGGCCAGTAACAACTAAGTACTTTATTTTGGTAATATAACAAATGTCAATTTAACGATTTTCTCGATTTAACAACAACAAACCTCCTCCTCCTAAACGCTCAAACCTAGTATGTTTTAAATAATAACACAAGATTTATTGTTTTATTTCAGTCGGAAAACAGCAGTGACAACATCACGACAGCTACAGTTGATTGGGTGGTGAAAAAATATCTTCCCTTCTCATTTTTCGATGACGAAGCTACACAAGTATATTTTCGACGTATTTGCCCTAATATGGTGTTTCCTAAAAGGTCTACACTTAGAAGGAAAGTCAAAGAGCGATTTGAAGAGCTCCAATTGAATCTCAAGGAACGACTTCAACAATTATCATCTAAAATGTCGTTTACTATTGATGGGTGGACGTCAATTGCTGGTAGGAGTTACTACGGGGTTACTATGCATTATATAGACAACGAATGGAAGTATCGATCTGTAGTTCTTGATTTTATACCATCACGCGGTCGACATACTGAGGAAGATATTGCAACGATTTTCCATGAATGTTTATTGGAATATGACATAATTGATAAAATACAAGGTATCACGGTCGACAATGCAACTGCAAATACCAAATTTATGTATGAACTGGGCAAACAGCTGCCGCCACACTTTGATTCAGACAATCAACATTTCCGGTGCTTTGCTCACATTTTAAACCTTGGTGTACAAGATTTATTAAAGACTTTAGCATTACACTATGAGTCTGACACTAACGCGCAAGATCAGCAGTATGAAGACTATGCAGACGAAACTGAGGATGAGGAAGATGAAGAATATGCACCAAATATTGCTGACTCGCGTACATCTGTAACAAAGTTACGCAGTATTTCCAGTAAAATAAAAAGAAGTGAGATAGTGAAGAAGAAGTTTCAGTCTGCTAGTGAAG
This sequence comes from Lymantria monacha, assembly GCA_905163515.2. Lineage (NCBI taxonomy): Eukaryota > Metazoa > Arthropoda > Insecta > Lepidoptera > Erebidae > Lymantria > Lymantria monacha. The sequence goes on from LR991082.1 coordinate 10,180,824, forward strand.
CAGCTGGCGTGCCATCAAATCTAAATGCCATTCTTGATTGTCCAACGAGATGGAATTCCACACATGATATGATTGGATTTGGTTTAAAAGTGAGAGCGGGTATTAACATATTGTGCAGTTCTGTCACCGAATTGAATGATTTTCAAATCACAGCTAGTGAATGGCAGGTACTCGAAAAATTACATAAATTTCTAATAAACTTTAAACTTTTAAGTACAAAACTTGGTGGAGACAAATATGTTACATTACCGCTAGTCATTGTATCATTCAATCTCTTGCTAGATAAAATTGAATCCATGGTAAAACAGTTAGATGAGAAACCTAATTGATCTGAAGTGGATGAAAGGCTCATTCTAGCTTTCCAAGCAGCTCGAGACAAAATGCTTAAACATTATAAGAAGAGCAACTGGATTTATTGTACTTCTTTAATTTTAGACCCAAGGCATAAGGCTCAGACTTTTGACCTGACAATGTGGGGGAAGCAACTTAAAACAGAAAGTCTGCGCAAGTTCAATGAACTTTATGAAGAATATAAAAGTCTACACTCACTGAACAAATCTCTGGAATTACCAAAAAAAGAAAATAAAGTATGTGATGAAGATGAAGACGTAATAGACTTTGATAAACTCTATGAATGTCCCTCGACGTCATCTGGATCTTGTCTTCAAGGCTTAGTGATAGACGAGTTGGAGGAGTACCTGAGAAAACCAAGAACTGTCAGCTCGGAGGACATTTTAGATTGGTGGAGGACGCATGAGACAGAGTATCCGACTTTATCGAAGATGGCCCGTGATTTTCTCTCAATACCTGCAACTTCAGTACCTGCTGAGAGATTATTTTCTAAAGCATCATTAGTAATTAGAAAACATAGAAATAGGTTAAGTGATGAGTCAGCCAGATGGTTACTTTGTATTAATTCTTGGTCAAAAGAATTGATATAAAGTAACATAACCTAATGATAAAGCTGTTGTGTACTGTTATGTTTGATTTGTGTTGTATTTTATTTTTTATTGAAATAAATGATAAATCGTAAAACTCTTTTATTAAATTTCATATAAGTTGAGGGTTCAATCTCTTTCTAGACAGATATTGTTCTTTAAAATACAGTCAAGTTATTGTAATTAATTTGTTTTTTACATGTTTTAGCAAATGTAAGCTTATAAATCATAAATGTTTATTAAGAAACAGTTACTTCCATGGAAAACGACATATAGGTCAGTTGATTTTTCGAATTTCTTTTCAAATCCTCAGTTATTTATTAATCTGCTTGATCTTTACTATGGCTATGTTAATTCAAGCTCACAATGTTTCAATTTTAATACGTTTTTCTAAGATTTAAAGTAAACTTTAATAAATAGTAATAGACTAATAGGTAATTGCAAGACTTGCAAGACTCTTGCTGCAAGACCAAGACCAAGACCAAGACTGGGAGCGCAAGACCAAGACCAAGACCAAGACCAGGTGTATCGGCGCAAGACCAAGACCAAGACTGGCTAAGTCTCGTCTTGTTCTTGCATTTGGGCAACACTAGTAAGAATACAAATCACCACCCCCTATCTTACCCGTGGGTGATCGTAAGAGACGACTAAGGGGTATAAAACGCATATAACTTCTATGGAAGAAAAGGAAAACTCGAAACAAAACCCTATACCAACACGTCTAACCAGCTTGGTATAGTAAGTTAATTTCTCTCCCATTACGGAGGAGGTCGAAGCCCAACAGTGGGACATATATAGGCTGTGATGATGATGATGATATTGAGATCAGCTTTTCAGTGGTAGGACCAGGAGGTAGTACCACACTCTTGTAGAGGATCAACGTCTGAGTAATGGCCATGTGCTATTGCGCTTCGTTCGGTGAACGAGAGAGCGGGAAGTCCAATTGGGTGGGTTTGGGGTTTGTATTAATAGGCAGTTGCCTAGCTATACCCTTGGTATTGCAAAGGTCCATGGGTGACAGTAACACTTACCATCAGGTTGCATGCTCGTTTGCCACCATAAGCAATAAAAAAAAATAAAAAAATAAAAAAGCTTTTTAATCCAACATCGCTAAGGCATATAAAAGACTACATGCTTTCATCTGCAAAAATGTCTAATAGAAGACATCAGCAGACATCAACATTCTACATTTGTTCTTGTTGACTTTTTTTTTTGCGGTGGTCTATGGAATGTTCACACCCCGCAAAATTCGTCCGGGGCGACAGAAGAAGCGGCGCGCGACGCCATAGACACGCTCTATATGTACCCCTCTTCGCCGAGTGAGCGGGCCACCGGAATCCGGTCTTTGTCTTCGATGAATAATGTTATTTATCTGTTCTTGATGGCTTAGATAATTTGAGGTACTGACTTTAAATACATTGAATATACGAGTATAACGTCTTATACAACTCTCAGATATGTTGAGTAAGTCTCTGACAATGTTTTCTTCACGTGAACTTTTTTATGATTCATCCGCATTCGCAACGACGACGTAAGAGAGCGAGTAGGTATGAAAGAGAGTATTGGTGTAAAGATGCGAAAGGGAATGGTTAAGAAGATATACAATGCGAAAGTGGAAGAATGTTGGTACTGGGGGAGACCGAGACTCATCTAGTTAGACCAGATTGGTCACGTACTGAAGGAAGGTGGAATCAAGAGTCTCCGAAACCGGCGAGCGTATATGAAGAGAATTATGAATGTTGAGGAAGCGAGTGAAGTATGCAAGGAAAGAGTTCTCTGGCACTCTGTCCTCTCTGCCTACCCTGCAAGGGATATGGCGTGATGATATGTATGTATGTAATTTTTTTATGAAAATAGTACAACATGTTTAGTAAGAATTAGCTCCTGTGTTATGAACCTTTGAAACCCCGATATGATGCGGTTAATTTAAACGTTCAAAGTATTCCTGCCCATTATTCCGATATGTTGGCCTCCACGACAAGATATTCATACAATTTTAGTTGCCGAATCATGGCTAAAACCATGCCTGTCTTCAATTTATACACTCTTCTACAATTCAAGCTTGATCAGAAAAGGCCGAATGACTGGTGGTGGCGGTGGTTTTTCTATATACCTGCATAATCACTTACCTTTCACTCTCGTTAGTGTTTCAATACAACCGCCGTCAGTAAACGCCGGTGACCATCTCTTCTTGTCTGTGGAAGTCAGTCATATCAAGATTCTATTGAGTGTGTACTACTGTCCGTCGCTTCTAAATAACTATTTTCCATCTTTTGAACAACTATTAGAAGAAACTATACCCTCTTATAACCATATCGTAATAATGGGCGACTTTAATACGTATCTCCTAAAAAATGATGCCCGCTCTACATTGCTTCACTATACTTTAGAATCACATACTCTGACTATCTTACCTGAACGTTTTTTTTTTACGGTAGACTATGCTGTGTTCACGCCCCGCTAAATCGGTCCGGGGCGACGGAAGAAGCGGCGCGCGATCCCATAGACCCACCCTGCAAAGTGCCTCTCTTCACCGTGCGAGCGGGCCTCCGGTGCCCGATCTTTGTCTTCGGTGGTCTACCTCTTAACGCTACTCATCATTTCCCTAATTGTACACCTTCTCTTCTTGGCTTAATTTTCGTTTCTTCACTTAGTTATGTTGGTAAACATGGCCAACTATATATAAAAGACATCAGCTGAGCTGTCTAGGTCGATGTCTTTTCGTTTCATGACCTGATCTTTCTGTCATACGAAGTACACCCACCAAAGTGGAAGCCTAAAATTATTCTGCAGCGTAGTTTTGCTGGTATGAATATAAATAAGCTTCGTAAAAAATGCTGGTGAAATGGATTGCAGTTCTCTAATTGACTGTCATTGTGTCTATGCTAAAGTCAATATACTGACCTCAAAACTATTTCATCTGTATGACGTGCATGCTTCCGTGCGCAAAATTAACCTGAAGCATCTACCATCTCCTTGGTTGACCGAAGATATAAAAGTCATTATGGCTAAAAAATCTGCAGCTAAATTACGATACAAATACAAACCAAGTCATTTAAATTTGTTAAAGTATAGTGTTGCGGATCACGAGTTAACTACTAGAGCAATCATCATTCCCCTCAACCATCTTAGAGGGAACGCAGAGACCTTAATAATAATTAAGTCTCATCTCTTACTGTACTGATGTCCACTAGTAAGCATAGGCCTCCCTATAGAGATAACGTAACTAATATTTTAAAATTGATTATTTCTCCTCCTTTTTTTGTATTTATCACCACATTTACCAGTAGACCTTTTATCATGTGATAAAAGGTCTACTTCCTATTGCCAGCCATAAAAAAATATTAAATGTTATTCTATTAAAAGGCTTTATTTTTAAAATGTATCCACAAATATTTCTATTTCACTATATAAGGAAAGTAAAAATGTATCGTAAAATGTAAATAATTTTACGATACATTAATACTTTTAAAAGTTTCATTTTATTACTTTATTTAATCTTTAGTTTTTACGTACTATAAATAATAATATTGAGGCTCGTATCACGCGTAAAGTAAAGATATTTTTAAAGCGTCCTTCTATGATCATGAAGTCTGAAATGTATTCGAAATGACGGGATTGTAAAGACCAAATTAAAAAGTAATAAAAATAGCAATTATTAGTAGGATAAAATAATTTGTTCAATATTTATTACTCAGTCATTCGAAAACTATTGAAGATATTTAGATGAAAAAAGCACATAGATTCCTAGATTAACACATAGGATATCACTCTTGGAATAATGTAAATAAACTTTAGAAAAATACTTTTTACGCGGAGCAGAAGCTAGTAATTACATATATTAAAGTGTTACATTTTAATCAAGACTTATTCATTAGGAAAGATCCCTAAATGGGTGCTAAAAACGTCAAATAAATGCAAAATGTGAATGTGCCATGCATACGTATAATTCGGCAATAAAGATGTGCCTCTACGAAACCTATCAAAGACATCTTCAGCCCTTCAACGCTGCTATAATTAACTGCACAGATGGCGTAGTGATTAAGCTACCAACCTACCATGGATGTGTAGCGAGTTCGCTTCGAGTCACGATTTGCAAAATAATATTTATGCGATCAACAAATCGTTGTTTTGGGATCAGGTGTAATTTGTGTGCCACCGATGACAAAGATCGGGTACCGGTGGCCCGCTCGCACGGCGAAAAGAGGCGCTCTGCAGGGTGGGGTCTATGGGGTCGCGGGCCACCTTTTCCATCAACCCCGGACCGATTTGGCGTGGCGTGAAAGGGTTTAATTTGTGTCCGTTATTTATATGTTTATAAAGTCCCCCCCAAAACACGAATTATTACGTGGTGCCGTATTACATGGAAAAAAAAATAAACAGGCTCTATAGTCGTAAACCTTAAGCTAATCGGGCAAAAATAAGGAAATAATATGACAAGGTAGTTCAAGCTTACGCAGTTGTAGTTGTCATAAAATCTGTTGAGATAACAGATTCGTATAAAATTGTCTTTGACGTATAACGTATATTAAATAATAGCAATAATATAATACGATTATCAGTCAAACAATATCTATCACGTAGAAAGAGAATAAAAATTAATCTTTACTTCTTATGTGTTCTATATTAGTATACAATATTTGATGGGAGACTTGAGAAGTTATGTAAATATTAGCACCTAATAACGCATAAATTTTCCATGTGGTGACCGAGTAAGAATACAATTCACCACCCCATATCTTACCCGTGGGTGATCGTACGAGATGACTAAGTGATATAAAACGCATATAACATCTGTGCAAGAAAAGTGAAACACAAAGCAAGTCCTATACCAACACCCCGACTAGAAATTTTTTCGTCTTCCTTAGCAGGACCGGACCGGGCATGCCCGATCTAGTATGTAACGCAGAAGATATATCTGGACCCGATCAGGAAAACCTTATCGGGTCCAGATCAGGCATTCCTGATCGGGTCCAGATCAGGCAATCCTGATCGGGTCCGGATGAAATTTTACTGACCTACTAACCAAATCAATCATCTGCGTTATATATCTTGCCTGATCCAAAACGAGTATGCCCAGTCCGGTCCTTTTAAAAAACATGAATATCTTAAAGAACATGTTTAATAGATAAAAATATAAATTAATATATGACGTAGGCAGCGAATGCAGTGCTATATTCTTATCATAGAGAGTCCCAGTGAGCCGTTCCAATTAGGGCGCAACCACCAAATGCTAACGACTTCAACTGTTGCCTGAATTTCTCATTCATGACCTGATCGATTTGTTTTGATTTGATTGGATAACAACTAATTTAATATTAGGCGATGTCATTACGCTTCGGAGAATCTTAACACCGCGATTCAGATAATGACGTCATTTTACTAACGCCATCAATTGATTATGACCCAAAACATTAAATGTTAGAATGGTTGTCACAATATTATTATATTTATTTCTATCTATGTTTTCAAATGTACCTATTATTTATTTTTGTTTTTACTTTAAATATAAATTATTTTTATATTATTAATTAAACATTATTATTATTATTATTAAATACATATAATTAATAAAAGATTTCAGATTAATCTTCTCTGATGCAAATACAATTTACACCGTGGCCTAAATATGACAATCATGATATGATACATTTTGAATTTTGATTGATATTTTTTTGTGTTACGAAAACTGTTTTTGGTCCTGATATACTACATGCCTTACCATATACTTGATTATATTTTACATCAGACTGTCCTTATTTGGTATAGACCTGGTCCTGATCCGGAATGCCTTACCATACTTGATGATATTTCACATCAGGCTTTAGTTATTTGGTCCTGATCAGGTCCTGATCCGGTATGCCTTACCATACTTGATGTTATTTCACATCAGGCTATCCTGATCAGGACATAGTCCTGATAGGGTTTGCCGGATCCGGCGTGCCTCATTCTATCCTGATCGGGTCCAGATACATGATCTGGTTGAACCATACTTTTTTTCTAGTCGGGACGTCTGACCAGCGTGGTGTAGTAGGTCCATTTCCCTTCCATTACGGAGGAGGCTCGAGCCCAATAGTGGGGCATATATGAGCTGAGATGATGATGATGATCGTAAAAGACAATTAAAGGATAAAGTATGCATATAACACTTATACAAAACAAGGAAAACTCTAAATAAAACCCTACGAATGTCTGACAAGCGTGGTGTAGCAGGTCAATTTCCTTTTTAGTGTAGAAGAAGCTCGAGCCCAGTAATGGGACATATATGATGATGAATGCATGAATAAGCTCATATGACAATAGCCTCGTTTAATTGTGATACTTTTGTAAAAGTTAAAAGTCGAAGCAATCATCAATTGGGCACATTATAACTAAATAGTACAAGGCTATCACGTGTCCTTAATACTTACTATTATAATTAAGGTATTTTATTATTAAAAAACGGAAGAAACTTCAATGGAACAATCGTTATTGTTACGATGTTTCTCATTCATTAAAATATATTAATATTATTTTGCATAGTTGTAAATGTACTATATATTATATTAGCTCCCGCCTCGTTAAATATACAGGGTGTCCCAAAATTCAACGATAAGCCGGCACCAGCAGGTGGACCTACATATGACTACTCGAGAACAAAAAAGAAAAAAATTCTACCTTGATTTTTTTTTTCATTACGACAAAAAAACCGATTTCTTTAAAAATCGACATCTTTTATTATATTATTAAGTGCCATTGCTACAATTTTACAAGTAATTCTGTGATTTTTTTTGTATTGGTAAGGTAAGTAGCACTACTATCGATCACAACTATTAAAAATTCCAGAATATCTATAGTTTTTACACAAAAATCAACCAAAACTATGTTTTTTTCATAAATTATGTAAGATTTTGACTTTCAGCTCACTTTCACTCATCACAGTGAAAAAAAAAAGTATGGACACTACTGTGGCAAATAGTATTAAAAATTGGCGCAACTAACTACAATTCTAAAATGGTATAACATTCTAGGCAAACTAGCCACAAAAATATACTTAGGTGTACTATTGCAAAATAACAACCATATTTCGAAAATTGTTAGTGTTGATAGTAATCACTTTTACTATGTAGCCCAAATGTTTTTGTTGCAAGTTCTCAGAATTTGAATGAGACATGTGCGTAGTCCATAAGATAACATAAGTTAGACAGAGATAGAGAGATTATACGTTAGAGGGAGATAGATAGATGCTAATTGTTTAGTAACATTAATGCAGGTAGAGAAGTAATTAATGTCCTCAGCAGCACAGCAAGTCAGTACGCTCTACTTCTTTGTTTACTGCACACCGTTCTGTTTTAATTAAAGTGGCTCTGATACTAACGACTTTGGATTGAATTAAGTGACCTGGAAATTGACCTGACTTGGCATTATTTTAGACTGTGATTTTGTGTTTTTTTAAAGAAGTTTTGCCTTATTTTCAAGTGTTTAGCATTCATTATGCCGCTACCATATACAGCGTTAGAATACGCTAATATGCACCTAATTTATGGAGAATGCCGATGCAATGCCAACGCTGCTAGCAGATTATATCGAGCAAGGTACCCTACTCTTCAAAGGTATCCGGATTATCGCGTATTTATTAACGTGCATCAAGCATTTTCGGAGGGTCGTATACCATCTGACAGGAGAAACGCTGGAAGACCTAGATCGGAACACGATGAAGAAGTTCTCAATGAAATAGAAAGCGATACAACTACCTCTGTACGTGGCATACAAGTAGCAACGGGAATTCCAAAAAGTACTGCACATAGAATTTTAAAACGTCACCAGTTTCATCCATATCATTACAGGCGCGTGCAGGCGTTATTACCGCGGGACTATCCACTGCGGGTCGCATTTTGCCGTGTAATGCTGCAAAAACACAGGGAAGATCCCCAATTCTTAGACAAAGTTTTATGGTCGGATGAAACAACCTGCAAGAAAGATGGCTATTTAAATCTTCACAATCTTCATAGCTGGAACAATGAAAATCCGCACCTGGTGAGAGAAGACAAATCCCAATATCAATTTAAGGTTAACCTATGGACGGGCATAATAAATGGAAAAGTGATAGGGCCCTTTGAGTTACAAGGAAACATAGATGGCAATAGCTATTTGAACTTCTTACAAAATGAGTTACCAGGATTATTAGAAGACGTGCCCTTAAGTGATTTGCAAAACATGTGGTTTCAAAACGATGGTTGCCCAGCTCACTATGCCCGCCCTGTGCGAGAGTACTTAGACCAAGAGTACCCAGGGCGTTGGATCGGGCGACTTGGTCCTATCTTATGGCCACCCCGTTCACCCGATCTAAATCCCCTGGATTTTTTCTATTGGGGTTGTCTAAAGGACAGAGTCTACTCAAAACCCATTGCAACCTTGGACGAGCTTCGCCAAAAAATAATTCAGGCTGTGGATCACATGAACAGAATCAGATATGCAAGAAAAATAAAACGTTCATTTTTAAGGCGATGTCGTGCCTGCATTACTGCCAATGGCAAACAATTCGAACATTTATTGTAATTTTAATAATATAGTAAATTCTAATCTCTCTATATCTATCTCTGTCTAACTTATGTTATCTTATGGACTACGCACATGTCTCATTCAAATTCTGAGAACTTGCAACAAAAACATTTTGGCTACATAGTAGAAGTGATTACTATCAACACTAACAATTTTCGAAGTATGGTTGTTATTTTGAAATAGTACACCTAAGTATATTTTTGTGGCTAGTTTGCCTAGAATGTTATACCATTTTAGAATTGTAGTTAGTTGCGCCAATTTTTAATACTATTTGCCACAGTAGTGTCCATACTTTTTTTTTTCACTGTGATGAGTGAAAGTGAGCTGAAAGTCAAAATCTTACATAATTTATGAAAAAAACATAGTTTTGGTTGATTTTTGTGTAAAAACTATAGATATTCTGGAATTTTTAATGGTTGTGATCGATAGTAGTACTACTTACCTTGCCAATACAAGAAAAATCACAGAATTACTTGTAAAATTGTAGCAATGGCACTTAATAATATAATAAAAGATGACGATTTTTAAAGAAATCGGTTTTTTTGTCGTAATGAAAAAAAAAATCAAGGTAGAATTTTTTTCTTTTTTGTTCTCGAGTAGTCATATGTAGGTCCATCTGCTGGTGCCGGCTTATCGTTGAATTTTGGGACACCCTGTATGTATTAGCTGTGTGGTAGCGGTTTACACCCTATGAGGATGCAATTGGACGATGCTGAAACATGTGTTTCTTTTTACTTTTTTCAATAGTATTTGGGCTTAATTTGAAGACAATTTAAGCCCAAAATACTGTTCGAAAAAAGTATAAAATAAACACATGTTTATTTTTTTCTTTTCATACAAACTTTGATACTCCTTTCTTTCTATATATATACTCCTATCTTTGGGGTCCAATTTCATAAAATTATTTAGGATTGTCTACCCTGTGAAAAGAAACTACTGTCAAAATATTATGTCTTTCGATTCAATAGTTTCGGTTCGCATAAAGCAGCCAACTTCTTTAAGTATAGATATCTAGATGTCTTTAAATTGCACTGAAATAACTTTTTTTTTTTTGGCGGCGGGCTACGGTACGTCAAACCCCGCTATTCCGTCCGGGGCGACAGGAAAAGCGGCGCAAGACCCCGTAGACCCGCCCTACAATATACCTCTCGACGCCGTGCGAGTGGGTCACTGGTACGCGGTCTTTTTCTTCAGTGGCCCACCCGGCGGTCTACCCTCACGGGTATCCTCGTTGATGTCGACGCCCGGACAGTTTGCATCGTCGGGGCGTCACTGAAATAACTAAAAGTAATTTCAAGACCGTCAATAAGGGTAAATTTGAAATTTTTCGTTCGTTGTGAAAAAAAAATGGATATCTTAGCCACAAATGTATATTTGAAATTATATATAACATAAAAAATAATAAAAATACATTTTTATTATCAAACTATTCTACGCAAAGGTAAACCAGCTATCAAACCATCAACCACCTATCAAACTACTCTACGCAAAAAAATGTATGTCCTAGAGATCAAAAACATAGACTGATTTGCCTAATTTCACGTCAATCAATTCATCTTAATCTTGCGAGTACATAGGACAAAGTACATAACCGTAATAAAAATTCAATATTTGTGGATATATAGAACTTTGAAAATATTTATTGTGAAAAATAAAAGTGAATTCGATGAAATATGTTGTGATATATTAACTATTAAATAAGTATTTATTATATTTTTTTACGAATACTACCAACCCCTAATTTGCTCGTGGATATCGTAAAGGACGTGTATAAGCCTTATATCAACCTTGACCTTTGCCCAATCCACCTGATGCCGTTTGATCAATTAGGTTCCCAAAGAGGGTTGATGTTACTAAGGTGACCGACCATAAAACTATTGCCAAACATTTTCTAATGTGTACGATGGAAGAAAACTGCGTATTGCATTTTTTTATTGCTTATGGTGGCAAACGAGCAGACAGCACACCTGATGGTAAGCGTCACTGCCACCCGTGGACCTTTGCAATACCAAAGGTACAGCTAAGGCGCTGCCTACCAATACAAACCTCGAACCCACCCCAGTTGAGCTTCCGGCTCTCTCGCTCACCAAACCACAGCGCAATAGCACATTACCATTACTCAGACGTTGATATTCTGCGAGAGTGTGGTACCACCCCGAACGAACCAGCCCGCGGCTGTAGACAGAGAACTATCCACAGCGTGGACCTACCACTAATAAATCAACTAATGCATCAAAACTCAAGGCAGAATGATTATGATGAATCACTTTGTAATGTTTTCGTAGAATATTTTATATAGCGGGGTACTTATTAAAAGAAATAAAACGTGTCGCGAATTAATAATATCTTTAATACACTTATAGTTTAAATAAATTATATACGTTATGTTATTTCATGACCATTATATAACATGAATTTAAATAATTATGTTATTTAAAATCTACAGTAACACATTTAAATGGTACGTGTTTATTGTTGTAAATAGTTACGCCTGTATGGTCGATTATGGTCGTAAACTTTATAATCCTTCGTCTTTAGTACCTATAGAGCTATTCGGCAACAACAATTGAACCCTGCTAAGCAGAAAAGATTCAACAGACGTTATATTACTTTTGAGTAAATACGATTTGAAATTTAGTAATGTATATCATCCGTGTGATAACGGAGTAAGAATACAATTCACCACCCCCTATCTTACCCGTGGATGAACGTTTAATGACTAAGGGATAAAAAATAAAATGTATATACTCGTAACATCTATGCAAGAGAGCAACAAGAGGAAAACTCTAAATAAAACCCTATACCAACACGTCTGACCAGCATGATATAGCAGCTCAATTTCCCTCTCATTTTAGAGGAGGCTCGAGCCCAAAAGTGAGACATATATGAGCTGAGATGATAATACAGGCAGTTGAATACAAAACTGGCAAGGTATGACAAAACACTGAATTATTATTATTTTATATTATTGTTGTACTGTATTATTTGCATTGTATTTTTATGTGTATTATATGTTTTTATGTATTTTAATATGTGTTGGTACATTTAGTGTCATTGAAGTTTGTTTGGGGAATATATATAATTGGTTTTGTAGATTCTTAATATATGTGACTCAATTCTCGACTAATTATTAGTTCGAATAAAGATTTAACAGGTTTCAATGTGTCTTATTAACAGCATTCACAGTGAGATACCAAATATGCATTTTGGAAATTTGAGACACGCCGGTGACTTCATACCGTCAGTTGAGGTAGTGTTTCGAACTATTTTAGGATATTCATGACGTTTGCATTTTAGGATTCTGCAGCAAAATTCCTTCTTTGACTATCAATTTTCATTGCAAAGTTACTGAACAGCTAATCTAGGGTAAACGCGTTAGAATAGAATTGAGCTCTATCATCTGAATGATGCAAGTTCATTTATTACAGAATTACCTTGCAGATTGAGTCTTTATTATAGTAGGTAATTTATTTTATCATCATCCTGCTCCTATTCCAATTACTTGTGGTTGACGCAATATATACTCCTCTTTCATCGTGCATATTGCATAAGTTGTTAGCAATAGTTTTGTGACCAGCAGCCTGCCTGACGTCAACACTTCTTGGGAATCTAATTGATCAAACGGCATAAGGTCATCCTGGCAAATTTCAAAGTCTATATAAGGCTTTTACGCGTCTTTTACGACATCCACGAGCAAGGGTTCGTAGTATTCGTAGTCGCTACCACACAGCACATAGTAGGTACTTTATTTAACTACTTTATGGTCATCTTTAGCACAAATGACATGATAGCCTAAATAACTTTATGTACGGACGCCATGGGTTCAATCTCACGCATAACAATACTTTGTGGGTTCCAAAAATAATGATTAAACATATATGTATTATTTCGAGACATGGCTTTTTAAAATAAATCTTTTTTATAAAATATATAGTATTATTATGTATCTCCTTTTTCACGGGATCTTCCTAGGGAAGATGCCCGGTCCTTTGGGAGGCTTACATGGGGATATGGATCCAACACGCAGAGGCCTTTGGAGAAACTTAATCTAAATATTGGGATGGGACATCTACCGATGACATTCCACGTCTTCACATAACATACGTGGCCTGCCAGCGGTAAGTGTAAAACTATTGTGTGATTATGGTAGCTAATATCTGATTATGGGAGTGGGTGCTTAGTGGACAGGTTCATCTTAAATCTATGAATTTTTAACTGTCGTCTGCCTTCAAACCCATATTGAGAGATGAACGTTGGCAGACGGTGACTCGCCAACTCACTGAATGGGCCCCCTAAACAGTCGCCACAGGCGCACAAGCCATACAGGCAACAGGGGGCAACATTGGTGCAAGTGGCTAGGGGTGTCGAGCGGTGCGGCGCCGGTTTCACCATTGAGCCTGTGATAAACAGAGCCATGGTTTCCCCGTAGTTATGCCCTTGAAAATGACACTTCCACCCCCGAGCATATAGCTCTGGCGACCCCTCTCTGACCAGCTGTTTAAAGAAAGCCTTTTTTATAAAATATATAGTATTATTATGTTGTCTTTACACAATTATTTTCTTTTTATATTTGTACAAAAAAAATCTAACTTGGAAAGCCTACACAAAAGTATAATAACAATAAGAGAAGCTGAGACTCTTATAGAAAAATCAGAATACAATACGTCTAGGACCACTCACTAATAAAATACGATTTAATAGAAAAAAATATATACAAGTGTCGTTCTTATAATTGCTCTTAATTAAACAGCAGGCACGCATGTTTTTATAATCATTATTATCATAAAATCCAAGAATTTAGATATTCCTATTATCTACATTACTTTCATGAGCGTAAAAATGGAATATAAGAAGTTACCCACAACGGTACTTCAGCTCAATTATAATTTTTAAATGGTTGTATTTTAGATACTTCACTTATCTTCAGGTAAGTGAGTGTCTTATTCAATTATTTTTAAACATTTATACTAAACTTACTCGAAATTATCATCGTTTAAATTGGGAAACATTTAAAACAATGTTATGAAATTAAAAAGTACATTTTAATTCGGTGAGATACACATTACTATATGGAATTGAGAGTTGGGTATGCAGAAAAGAGCATGAAAGTAAAATTAATGCGGTCGAAATGCGATCTCTACAGAAAATCTGTGGAGTTAGGCTGACCGACCGCATTCGCAACGACGACGTAAGAGAGTGAGTAACTATGAAAGAGAGTATTGGTGTAAAGATGCGAAAGGGAATGCTCCGATGGTTCGGACATGTGAAAAGAATGCCGAACGAACGTCTGGTTAAGAAGATATACAATGCGAAAGTGGAAGGATGTAGGTACCGGGAGAGACCGGGACTAACCTATCTAGACCAGATCGGTCATGTACTGAAAGGAAGGTGGAGCCTGAGTCAGAGAAGAGTCTCCGAAACCGGCGAGCGTGTATGAAGAGAATTATGAATGTTGAGGAAGCGAGTGAAGTATGCAAGGATAGAGTTCTCTGGCACTCTGTTCTCTCTGCCTACCCTGCAAAGGACATGGCGTGATGATATGTATGTATGTGTGTATATAAAAATGTTTGCTCAAACATTAGTTTATACACATATGTAAATCTGATTGCAATCCTTGCTAAAACCAATATATCTATTATTAATATATACGTAATAAACTAAAATATTTTTTTTTCATTTTCAGGAACCGGTTGAAGTAGTGAATCCAAACTGTATAGTTACGTGTGATAACTAGATAACTGATCAAAGCAAGCCTCTGAGTGGGTCAAAATTTCATTTCGGACATTTCAGCATACAAATTTAACTCATAGAGAAAGGTGTGCCTGTGAAGTATGTTAGGTTAATCTGTGCCATGTACCGACAATCTAGGTCGTACGTGAAATCAGCGGCTGGAGACTGCGACGAGTTCAGTGTCGAAGTAGGTCTGCACCAAGGGTCGGCGTTAAGTCCTTACCTCTTCCTGTTGATAATGGATGCATTAACATTGGAGATACAAGAAGAGGCACCCTGGTGCATGCTATTCGCTGATGACATTGTTCTTGTCGGAAAAGAGGGCCTTGAGGTACAAAGCATGCTGGAAAAGTGGCGCTGTAAATTGGAGAATGTAGGCTTGAAAATCAGCAGACCAAAAACAGAATATATGTTCTGCGATTTCGGCGGTCTCTCCAATTTTACACCCATAACTCTAGATGGAGTACCTATCCCAGTATGCTCGAACTTTCGATACCTCGGTTCTCTTATCCAAAGCGATGGCGACCTGGATCGTGCGGTGAAGCACAGAATTGATGTGGGATGGATGAAATGGCGGCAGGTCACGGGTACAACATGCGACCCCAAAGTACCCCTTAAATTAAAGGGCCAAATATATAAAAGCCTAATAAGACCTGCTGTACTGTATGGATCAGCATGTTGGGCGACAAAAGCGACGGATGAGAGACGACTACATGTAGCGGAGATGCGAATGTTGAGATGGATGTGTGGTGTGACAAGAATGGATAAAATAAGGAATGAACATATAAGAGGAAGTTTGAAAGTTGCGCCAGTGAAGGAAAAATTAAGGAGTGAAAGATTGACATGGTATGGACATGTGATGAGACGGGATGAAAGTAATATTGTGAGGAAAGCTTTAAGTATGAATGTTGAAGGCTTAAGGGGTAAGGGAAGACCGAAGAAAAGATGGATGAACTACGTGAAACATGACATGGATAGACAAGGAGTGACCACAGAAATGACGTCTGATAGAGTTGTATGGAAGAAGAAGACATATTGCGTCGACCCCAAATAAATTGGGATAAGAGCAGGTTGATGATGATGTATGTATGTATGTATATATATTATTATGTACTTAGCAGTGATCAAGTAGTTACCTTGGTTCTGACCTCGTTCAGCATTTTAAGTGCACATATGTATTTATATTAGATAAATATTTGTGTAAACAAAAACATAAGTTTCAATATTTACTCTCAGAGCTAAAATATTGCCAAGTGCTTACGAAATCATAGTTCTCATAATCGAATTAGTTGTATGAGTTAGCAGTTATTAAGAAATACAAAGAAATTGAGAATTTTATTACATAATAATTACCCGTTGAGCCTTTCCTTATCTACCATTAGACGTAGCGTTGCTCAGGGATCGAATTCGTATGAAGAGATAGCGCTGTAATCGCTTGGTGAACGAGTTGACAATCGCAATGAGGTGTCATTCGTTTCTCAGAAGAAAGCTGCTTCCCGCTCTCCTGGTAAACTGTTACCCATTGTTTACATCTCCCATGAGCAAGTAAGGGGTAGCAATAATTGTATTATTATACCGTCGCTCCACAGGATAATAATTACTAATTATTCCAATGTTCAATCCAATAATTAAATTAAATATTTTTTTCTACTATCAGAATTGTAACGCCTATTAAATTCATCATTCTTCTACGTCATTGAAATATTTAATCCTAGCATCAGGTTACAGAAGACCTTTGACGATCAACATATCGTCCTTGCATGTATTTCAGAAGTGTATAAGTATCCAATTTATCTCCGAAGGTATGTATAAAAAATTTCTGAGCCGTTACTGGGTTAATGGCAGAATAACATTTTTAAATGATTTCTGATATTTACGCTGAGTTTTACACTTTACGTTTCGAAAAATTTGCAATGCAAATGATGATAATACCTATCCATCTTCTCTATTGAAATCTTTGTATTTTTTAATTTCAATAACCTCGCGAACCATTCTAGGCAGGTATCGGTGTTCTTTTGCAAGGATTTGTAGTTTATCTAACCAGATGTAATGGTGGGTGGGGTCCTGACTATACTCACAAACTGCAGACTTACTGTGACGGCGATGCTTCACATCAGCTATATGTTCCTTGATCCAAGTTCTTACAGATCTCTTTGTTTGGCCTACATAAGAGAGAGTAACCATATTCCTTAACCATCTTAACTCCATCAATCCAAAAATTCAATTAACTATGGAACTGGAGTCAAATAATAACAAATCCTTGCAAAAGAACACCGATACCCGCCTAGAATGGTTCGCGAGGCTATTGAAATTAAAAAGCACAAAAATTTCAATAGAAAAGATGGATGGGTATTATCATCAAGCTGGGATCCTGTTATTCACTTAATTAAAAATAAAATAAAGAAAACCACCACAAGACTGAAAGACACTGTGAGCACTTATTGTATAGATTTGACCCACAGTAATAGTTAAATTTTATTATTTAAATTTTAATTTCATTAATTTTAGAAAGACAAAGTAGGCCGTCATTCAAAAATTCTATAATAACATTAGTCTTATGCCTCCTGAGTTTTCTTGCCGGTCCTTTCTCATCTCGTTCCGATGCGGTGGTAGCTGAATAGTTTTGTTAGTTTTATTCTAAATTTATAAATTGCCATAATAATAATTATCATAAATTAAATGCTTTAATAATAAAAGATCATAAACAATTTAAAATTTTACATATAGAATTATTTTCTTTTTGTACTGGCAATGAATTTGTATTAATCTGTATTAAAAATGTGGGTCAAAATTTAATATCTTATAGGGTAGATATAAATTTATGTAATAACAATGACATATTGGACGTAAGACACCTTAGTCCTCCCGTGACCATGATCACTGTAAAGTGTTCGAAACACAGGGAATCAGCTTTCAAAGCAGACCATGCCTACACTGGATTTATCGGTACAAAAGAGATGGTGCTCTATTAAAGAATGAGACATAGAGACCACGTCACTGACGTCATCTTAAAAAAAAATTGACAATTTAATCCATTATTTTACTCTATGATTTGACCATAATATTTCTTACTCTGTGTATTTGATAAGACTTGTTTGGATTAAAATAGAAATAACGCCGAACGCAAATTCGGCGTTATTTCTATTTTAATATCTATTGAGTTTTGGTGCGAATGTGGAAATGTTATGTCACGCTCTTGTATTATATTCATTTCTTTAGTGTTTTGTAGTGTTATATTCAATCATTTTGCTGTTATTTTATGCAATATGTTACAGTTAAAGTGCTGAAGTGAATATGGTATAATAGGGGTTTACGTGTATTTTCATATTTTACCAAAATTCCCAAAGAAAATCATTGATTAGGTATCAGCGCCCGATTAATGGTAACGACTTGACTTACTGACAGACAATGACTGTTAAGTATTAAGGCTACACAATATGAAGAAATGATGAACAATATATAAAAAATAATTAAATAAGACTTGGCTGTATGGCCTTTGATCCCTTTGCCTATCCGAATGGACAAACAGAACCAAAAAAAAATTTAATATCTATTACTTGTTTTTAAATGTTAGTTTCGTAAGATAATTGTGTGAAGACTTTTGGCGGGAATCTAAAACGTCATGTTGTGCTCTTGTATTATATTCGATATCTTAGTGTTTTAACGTGTTATATTAGATAATTTTTATGGTGTTTTATGTAATATGATGTGACAGAACAGCTGGGATGTAGTGAATATCATATAAAAGTGCTTTACAACGTTTTCGTTTTCCATCAAAATTCCTACAACATACCATTAACAGTGTCACCATAGCAGTGTTGATGGCGACAATTCGACTGACTGACAGACAATGACTAACTTGAAGAGATTAAGAACGTGAAGATAATTATAACTCGACACTGGCAAAAATGGCTCGTATAAGTAGCTGATTGCCAATACATAAAAAGAAGAAGAAGAAGAAGCTGCAACTTAACTTTGACATTGGCTTAAGTATAAACAGAGCCACAACAACAAAAAAAAAAAAAAAAAAGATAATTGTGATTTTACAGTGTTTTCAATCATCAGTGACGAAATCGACGCTTTTAGTGTTGTGTTACAATAACTTATGAGATAAAAACTCCATTGTGAAATTTTGACGCTTTTGTGTTATCTATTAAGGTTTTAAGAGATAGAGACTCATTATATTTGTGAGATACTGACACTTTTTGTTATTTTCTACAAAGGCTGGAAAGTAAACTGTAAAGTGCGTAAAATTGTGGTATGACTTCAAATAAATATCGTACAGAGAATGTCTGACTTCTTGTTATATTTAACCATTGTAAATCCCTTTACAAAGTATTTTCGTATGTTGTTTTTGCACAATTTTTATACATTCGAATACAGGTATGTACATCAATTGTATTGTGCAAAACAGCAATCGGCAATTCGATAGCTGAATATTGTTTTGCAATGAGTGGGATATTTAAAAATATAATTACATTTTTAAATATCCCGCTCTACGTATGTTTTCGATGGAATAAACGGGAGCGCTAGTATGCACCGTGTAAGCAATTCTAAAGTATAAAGTTGTCGTTCTTCTCTCTGAGTATATTGTTCTGTGATTCGAAACGTCAGGAAATTAAAAATAAAATACAAACGCGATAGAATCCGTAAAAGTAGTTTTATTTTATTAAATGTGTAACACTCGCGTAAACATCAGAAATTATCATTTTATTTCTAGTTTTCCGTCTGTTAAGGCGATGTTATGGGATACTGGGACATCCCTTCATCGATTTTTCTGCACCTATTGCACAAAGGCGTATTTTATCATGGTAGAGATCATACCACAGCGACCAAAGGAGTATATACATACAAATCATATTATGGGATGCTTACATTCCTTAGTTGACTTTTACGACGCCCACGAGGAAGTAAGTGTGGAAGAATTATAGTCTTACTTCATTTGTAAACGAAAAAGCCTCTCTATATATTTAGTCATAGCAGCAAATAAATTTTCCTGTTTAGTTCCTCAATCAAAATACAGATGGTGGTTCGGACATGTGGAAAGAATGCCGAACGAACGCCTGGTTAAGAAGATATACAATGCGAAAGTGGAAGGATGTAGGTACCGAGGGAGACCGAGACTAACCTACCTAGACCAGATCGGTCATGTACTGAAGGAAGGTGGAGTCAAGAGTCTCCGAAACCGGCGAGCGTGTATGAAGAGAATTATGAATGTTGAGGAAGCGAGTGAAGTATGCAGACATAGAGTTCTCTGGCACTCTGTTCTCTCTGCCTACCCTGCAAGGGATATGGCGTGATGATATGTATGTATGTATCAAAATACAGTTTTTAAATAATAACCACATGTATAATTACACATTATAATTACACTGACGGCGTTTATTTTCATATTTGCTTTGTAAACAACATTTTGTTTAAATCATTTCAATGTATAACATTTTTTTATTTAATTGAGATTTACAAAAAAAACACATCTTATAAAATAAAATAGAATTAAAATGAGAGATTAATATAATTTTATTTAAAATTTTAATGACGTTTTTGTACCAGTTTTTTTTTTTCAAATTTATAACTGCGCAATTATAGTATTTTGTGTACATTCACTTTTTTATGAACTATATCCCATAGAATGCGTGATAATAATTAACTAATACACCGTTATAACTTCAATTAAAAAACGAAACCATTGGCAAATAATATTTAAATAAAAATTGTATAATTAACCAGAGAATTTGTAATTTAAAATTTTAACCTCTGACAGTATAATCGATGTTTTATTTAAATTACCCTACTATGTACAAGCTTATTATAAATTACCGATACCTAAAATATTACAATGCCTCGTCCTATGATATTGAACCCCTTGAAATAAAAAAAGATATTTAATATACAAAGGGCAGATAAATTAACAAATAAAATGGATTCACTGTTATCTATAACAGTTGTTTGCCATGAAACTCGATAAAAACGATGAGTATATCCAAAGCTCATAGATACTTAACAAACAATATATAAATATATATATATATATATATATATATATATATATATATATATATATAAAATAGCAAGAGCTTAAAGTAAAACCAAAATATAACAACGTTATAAAAGGATTATTTTGACAAAAGTTCTCAAAATATATGAAGATGTTTAAGAAATATAACCCAATATTTCTCATCGTATATACGATAATAGGATAATAGGTTGTAGATTGTGATGTCATTCACGTCAATTTTGACTATATATATTGCATTTGAACTGACATTTACATTTTAATTTGTTTTAAAATTATTCTTATGACTAATGCAAAATAGTTTTGTAACTTTGGAATACTTTTAGAATTTTCTCAAACCACCGATAAGATAACATTTGAAAATATTTAGACCAATGCACAATACGAAACTTGAATCACAGTTACTACTTAAAAATTTTAAATATTTTATTTTAATCACAAATTATGGAAATAGTTCTTTATATGTAAACTTCGATGTTATCCTATTTGCCATTTCTGTGAAGAGTTCCCCAAGGCTCCTTTCAAGGACCGGTCTTATTTCTTCTAAAAATACATTAGAATTTTCGTTGATAACCCTGTTGGTAGCTGGTCCGAGGACTGGATCGCCATCGAATAAATTAGTCAGAGAGATGGAAGACTGACCAACACGCAGTTTTACTTTGAACGGATCAAATAGAAGAAACTCGTCTTCTCCTCGCTTTTCTTTGTTGCCTCTCATTGTGACATTGCAAGCGTAGTCCTCTGTAACATGACCATTTTTATATTATTATAACATTAAATATACACAAATAAGTGAAAACTAGTTAATTCTTATCATTCTTGGCCGCCGAAGAGAAACACCTCCACTACCACCGAAGAACAAACCAAAGAAAGGGTTTCGGTGGCCCACTCGCACGACGAAGTGAGGTACATGTAGGGCAGGTCTATGCGTTCACGCGTCGTTTCTTCTGTTGCCCCAGACGGATTTTAGCGAGGTATGAACACTCCAAAGCCCACCACCAAAAAAAAATCATCCTCATTTAGAATATTAAAAATAAAATTCATAGTCTTATATATGAACGAAAAATGATAAATATTGTCCTATAGATAGCACACGTTTGCCATAAAGACGATAAATTTCAAGTTACATGTTGAATGTCAAAAAAATTGTACGTCAGCTCACACTGATCTATTTGGTTGGTCGACCATTAGTACAGGTTTCTAATATGTTCGAGTCTCAAGACAGAGGAACCGGCATGCGAACCCATAGACCTGACCTACATACTTCTCTACGCCGAGCGAGCGGGCCACCGGAACCCGATAAGTCTCAGGTCTGACGATTATTTCTCACTTGTAACATATTTTTATAAATAATCTAGCACATTAAACACTAAATCTCATTAATTTAGATAATACGGTCGTGTCATCGTATAATACAATTCTAGCTAAATAGCATCGAGCATTAGATCAGATTATAGAGATAAAAATAATGCAGTTCCTCTAATTGCATTTTAAAATTGTTTATTCTCAGTCAACTTCAATTGTTTAGTTAGAGCGCACTTTATTTGTTTAACAATAATAGCAAATATGCACATTCTTACTATTATTATTATGCTAATATTCTCATGGTCAAGGTAAGATTTCATCATCTCAGCTCATATATGTTGAGATACATAGTTCTAGCCCAAGAGTGAGCTGTTGGGCTCAAGCATCCCCTGTAATGATAGGGAAATTGACCTATTATACCGCGCTTATCAGGCGTGTTGATATAGTTTTGTTTCGAGTTTTCCTTCTGTTGCATAGATGTTATATTCATTTTATATCGCTTAATCGTCTCTTACGATCACCCACGAGTAAGATAGGGGGTGGTGAATTGTATTCTTACTCCGTTACCACACGGATTTAGGTAAGATTTATTTCACAATTAATTCATATTTAAGTGTAAATATCATTTTCGGCTAATTAGCGTTCGGGCAACTTAAGAAATGTTACGGATATCGAGTTTCGGATCTGGATACGGATATTTGGATAAAATTATAACCGGTTTCACATACGGTTACGGATATAAAATTATTTCGAATTTAGGTAATTCGGATAATATCGGTTACGGATATAAAATTTTTAGGAAATTGTTAAAGAGACATGCTAAGCGTAGTGATTTTGATATTATTTCCCTTTGGAGTAACTTACGTTTAGGTTGCCAGTTAGGCCGGTTGAAAGAAAACCTGTCATAACATTTCTCCTATATAAAGCCACTCAACCCGAAATTATTTGAAACTTTTATATCGCATTATTTTATATTACAGTTTCAAATATATTTTTATTTCAAATATCCGATAATATCGGTTACATTACGGAGCTCCATAATTTTATGGATATAAAATTTTAAAATAAATACATATATTTAACAGCGCCATCTTATCACTTGCAGCAAACACGATGTCTGCAATCCCATATGACGCCATCATCAGGTGCATAACGAACGGTCACCCTCCTGTGCAACTAGAGTTTGCCCAACTTTGCCGCGTGCTCTTAGGCAATCTTTCTGCGTTTTATCATTCATAGCTTACAAGATTTCTAAAATCTGTTCATATTATTTTATTTTATTTGTTAAGTATATTTCAATTTATTAATTGTAATTGCTAAAAAAAATTATTAACTATTAATTAATTCAAAATTATCCCAGTTGAGTTGAGTTGAGATGGTTTGGTCTATTAAATAAAGAAATTAAAGATATTCAATTTGATATTTTATTTTAAAACTAAATTAGTACTAACGTAATTTTAATATCAAGATTTCTTCACTCAAAGGATTAAGTAAACGTTCTTTCGTATTTTATTTTTATTTTCGTATTTCTATAATTATCTAAAATTTGAATGTTGAATAGTTTCTGGTCTTCATCTTAAAAAATTAACTTATGTAGATAGTCTTGCAGCTCGTGTTGTTATTAATTTAAAAAAAATGTTTTAGAGGACGTCGCAAAACAAAATATTTTTTAACGATCATCCTAATGTTTAATTTCTAAAACATATATCTATGAGATACCCTTCATTTTTTTTTAAAAAAAATGGCATAGCATATTTATTTTCTAGCCCTGTCTTTAAAAAACACTTAGTTACATATTTTATAAAAAAATAAATAATGTTCCATTTATACAACTTTTGATTTTATTTACCGTCCGTCATATACTTAGTATATATAACTTAAACTATGACCCATTCCTAGGATTGTTTGTAGTTTGCAACTTATTTATATAAGTCTATGTCAATATTCTAATTGTGAATATTAAAATCACCAATATTCTGCCACTTTTTTCTTTAATTTAGATACCATCATCAGCTCATCTCATATAAATGCCACTATTCACTCTATCCTACTCCATAATAAAAGGAAAATTAATCTTATGCTCCACGCTCGTCAGATGTGTGGTAATAGGTTTCTATATCGAGTTTGCCTTCTCTTACAAATGTAAGACATAACACATTGGTGTTATGTTTTACACAACATATTGATGTTATGTGTACATATATATCATCACGTCATATCCCTGGTAGGGTAGGCAAAGAAATCAGAGTGCCAGAGAACTCTATCCTTGCATACTTCACTCGCTTCCTCAACATTCATAATTCTCTTCATACACGCTCGCCGGTTTCAGAGACTCTTGACTCCACCAATCTGGTCTAGGTAGGTTAGTCTCGGTCTCCCCCGGCACCTACATCCTTTCACTTTCGCATGTTATGTCTTATGTTATGTGTATATTCACTATATATATATATATAGTAATTGTTAACCAAACGGCATCAGATGGAGTTGGGCTAGGTTATTATAAGTCTTTTAGTAGTCTTTTATGACATCCACGAGCAAAGTAAGGGTTGGTAGTATTCGTAGCCGCACCGTACATCAATTATTTATCATTAAATATGGACTCAAAAAGTAACGTATACCTTGGATTTAAGACATCAATGGGATTCAAACTTAATACCATCGTATTAATTGTCCTTGATATTATCATCGTATACGAAGAAAATACAACGTAGTAAGATATCACAGTTACAATTCTGAGTATTGTTGTCGTGACTCATTTGACCACCGTTTTAACTACTTAACAAAACTATTATGTAGCATTTTAAGCAATATTTTTGTTACCCACTTTTCTATCACTCACAAACCCAATGATCTTGACTCAGAAATATTCTTATATAATGTATTTGAAATTAAGTTCATACAAACTACTTGTTAGATCATTGAGTGCAACTAAATAAATGGCTTTGTTATATTTAGAAGGAATTTTGTTTAGTTTTTTTTAAACTTTTTTATGGTTTTAACATGATATCTGTGTTATGACAGATTAAAGATTTAATGTATGTTGTCATCTACTTTTTGTTTTAGAAGATGACTACGGAATTATAGCAAATAATAAGAAATGGAATTCTCCAAATAAAACTATGCTAGCTCATCCGCGAAGCAAATTTTAGAGAAATTTTATAGGATTTTCACTTTTTTTTACGAAATGAAGATAGCTCATATATGTCCCATTATTAGGCTTGAGTGTTCTCTATAAAGGGAAATAAAAGCTTGCATCGAATATTTCTTCTCTTGAGTGGAGATTATTTTATCTAAATACCTATCATACCATACCATATACTGAAGGCAGATGGAGTCATGAGTCTCCGAAACCGGCGAGCGTGTATGAAGAGAATTATGAATGTTGAGGAAGCGAGTGAAGTATTCAAGGATAAAGTTCTCTGGCACTCTGTTCTCTCTGCCTATCCTGCAAAGGACATGGCGTGATGGTATGTATGTATGTATGTATCATACCATATGCCTTAATAGTCTTTTGCAACGGCCATAGACAACAAAAGAGTTCATCGTTATGTTCTTTTTAATTATTATTGTTTGTGATGGCAAACGAGTAAGCAGCACACCTATTGGTAACTGTTACTGCCACTCATAAAATTAGCAATACCAAGCAAAACCCACGTAAAAATGTAGGCTTCCGGCTCTCTTGCTCATCGAACAAAGTGTAATAGCCAGTTTCCACTACTCAGACGTCGATTTTCTACAAGAGTGTGATAGTCATCTCATCATCTCAGCTCATATATGTCCCACTGTTGGGCTCGAGCCTCCTCCATAATGAGAAGGTAATTGACCTACTGTACTACGCTGGTCAGACGTGTTGGTATAGGGTTTTGTTTCGAGTTTTCCTTCTCTCGCATAGATGTTATATGAATTTTATATCCCTTAGTCGTCTCGTACGATCACCCACGGGTAAGATAGGGGGTGGTGAATTATATTCTAACTACGTCATCACACGGAAAAACACGGCAAAAGTGTGATAGTACTCCAGACGAACTGGCCAGTGCCTGCAGATAGAAAACTGTCAACAGTGGGACTTTACTAATACTTGTAAACAGTGTAACCCTTTTTTTTTGCGGTGGACTATGGACGTGGTCGCTCCCCGCCAAATCGGTCCGGGGCGACGGAAGAGGCGGCGCGCAACCCCATAGACCAACCCTGCAAACACCTCTCTTCGCCGTGCGAGCGGGCCACCGGTACCCGATCTTTGTCTTCGATGGACAAATAGTGTAACCTTCCACTACTGTATCTTAATTTCGTCACCATATGGAAATTACTCTGCTCTATATTAATTACACTGGTTTTATTCTAGAAAAAGAGTTTTCTATAATTACTCGAACGGACTAGTATATCGTATTATTGAAAGTCTGCGAAAAAAGCTCGAAATTAAAGTCCTTGACAATTTTTTATATTTGTGCTATCCCTAATAAACCATAATCCCTCTGAAAAAGTACGGTGTTATACACTGAGACTCGAAACTTGCATACATGGGCTAAAGAAAAAGAAAAAATAAAAATAATATAATTCCAATAATAATAAATATTATACTAACTAAATGTGCCGGTAATATTTCCTCTGCCTTGTAGACGCAGCAATAACACCTGAACATCCATCTTGTACTTTCCAGCGAAGTCCAGCTTCGGTAGCAGTAGCTTGAAATCGAACCTATTTTTGTCCAGATCTGACCTGAAATATACAATAATTTACATATTATAAAAATTTATTCCAATACTCATCTTTGTTACCGATTCGTGTTAGAGTATTCCTAAACCTGAAAATGATGCATGGCCTTCGAACAGGAAAAATATTTTGTGGTACTGGTATACTCTATGTGGTAGCGGCTACGAATACTACCAACCCTTACTTTGCTCGTGGATGACGTAAAAGACGACTAAAAGCTTTATATCGACCTGTGCCAAAACCACCTGATGCCGTTTGGTCAACAATTACTTTTCCAAGGAGGTTCAACGTGAGACAGGCGACCGGTCATAAAACTATTGTCAATAACTTTTGGAATATGTAGGACGAGAACTACATATTGCGCCGACCACAAGTATTTGGGATAAGAGCAGGAGAATTATAATGATGAGACAGGAAATATCCTAAAATAAAACTCAGATAATATAACTACTTAAAGATAATTTAAATCTGATCAATAGTTTAAGGTTGGTCACGTATATAATGGGTTGGTGGATATAAATAAAATTAACACCTTTCCTATTTCTCTGGTACCGTAATATATGACTAAGAGATATAAACAGATAATATCGTTGCTGAAAATAATGTGCGATAAAAGTAATGTTCTGAGCAAAGTTTTAAGTATGAATACTTTACTGGAGAAGACTCGACTAAAGAAAAGAAGAATGGACTGTGTGAAGAATGCCATGAATAGACAAGAAGTGACCACAGAGATATCGTCACGATATTGGTAGAAGTTTTTATATTGTTTGAAATATTATGTAATATTATGTAGGATTACAAATTGCTATTCTAAAAATTCACGGACATCACGTTATTTATCAACAGTTTAATATAAAGTGTTTTTTTTTTTATATATTCTCTATATGTAAGTAATTTTATAAAGACGCATCAAGTGGAATTGCGCCATTTTATACACAATTATGATGATATTTATCTAAAATTAATTTCTAATCTATGAATTTATTAATCTATTGAATACTTCTTAAAATCTTATATAGTAAAAAATAAATATTGGTCTTTATTATACCGAAGCTATATATCTTATATCTCAAAGGAGGTTAAATTTGGTCGGTAGTTCACATCTTAGGGACATAAGTCTCTAACATCAGGACAAGAGAAGCTAATCTCTAAACAAAACTCAACCTTTCTGGGCAACATATATGGTGCCAATATTCGTGGCATCGGAAGAGGTTGGTCCATATATGAATTATACATATATATGATTAGTTATATTAATACTTACTTGAGTTCTTCAATAATGAAATTGCTCGGTCCTCGAACTTTAACATCGTTTACGACGGCCGTCAATTTTGCACCCTGTGGTCCCCGGGCCAACGCTATCTGTCCCAAACTCAATGGCTCGATGCCCGGTACGTTCAACTCCGGAATGCCCTGGAAATAATTGACAAAATTACAGTCAAAATATAACTACATACTTAATTTAGACACATATTAATA
Organism: Lymantria monacha; assembly: GCA_905163515.2. Lineage (NCBI taxonomy): Eukaryota > Metazoa > Arthropoda > Insecta > Lepidoptera > Erebidae > Lymantria > Lymantria monacha. Next base: position 10,209,543 of record LR991082.1, read on the forward strand.
TAGCTATGACAGTTAGACTGAGCAATTTAATTAAATGAGCAAGATAGAACATCATAGCATGATACATATTTTATCAAAATAACCATAAGTTTTTTATGTAATTAGGTCACAAATTTAGAGATGTCACAAATGAAAACTAAATCGTATTAAAAACATTACAAAAAAAGATGTTTGCCGAACATCATGCTCGCATAAACCTCAGATAATTATTATTGGAAGATTCATTAACAAATGTTTGATACCATTTTTCATAGTATGTCATAATAAAAAACTGATTTCAGATGCACGATTAGACAAGTAATGAACATCAGAGCGATCTGTCCAATTGCTGCCAATTTTATCTATCAAATAGTGTTGGGAAATCAGTCCAGGTGAAGTACAGCCTCACACACGCACACAAAAATTATATATTACCCTTTCACAGATTTCGTGTGTCAAAAAATAGTTTTATTTCAAATGTTTGATACTTGCGTAAACATCAGAACTCATTGATGGATCACTCTCAAGCTTTCTTAATAAAAAAAAAAGAAAAATAAAATAAAAATCCGTACATCGCATTCCCATTGAGTAATTATCAAAGTCATTAAATGTTTGCAATAATATATTTTTTGTAACAACAACAATAATTATATACAATGGTCTACATCCATAGATGATTCCCAAATTAAAACAATGATTTAATTCTCTTTGAGAAATTGTATTTAATTCATATTTTTACTCATTAATTTCTCGTTATACTTGTTTCATTGTTTTGCAAATTGCTTTTGGCAATGACATACTTTCAAATGCAATTTAATTTTAGCTTTGCCCATTACTGACCTCCAACTATACAAAAAATGCGATTTTCCTTTTTTTATTTACATTGGTTTCTTGTAATTATTTTTTGATATATTTTTTGTTATGATAAGTTTCACCTTATATTCTAGAAAGGTTTCAGATTTGTTCGTTACTGAATTCCAACCATACTAAAAACGCAAATTTCCTTTTTGTTTGTTTATATAGGTTTCGTATAAATATTTTTTGTTTTTTTTTTGTTCCGATAAGTTTTCCTTTATATTCTCGAAAGGTTTTAGATTTACCCATTATTGAATTCCAATCATACTAAAAATACGATTTCCTTTTCATTTGTTTATATACGTAGATTTCTTATTATGGTTTCTTATGTTTTGTACTTTTTTTGTTTTGATAAGTTTTCCTTTATATTCTCGAAGAGTTGATTGACATTGTGAAATATCGGTACAATATACGTACATTTCATTATATCATTTTTAGTCCCAATTAAGAGATAATTGATAAGTGAACCTATTCTTCTTTCAACCATGCAAAGTTCAAAATGTGTACTTGCTATTAAGATTATTTTAGTGGAGAAAAGCTATTAACACTTTTTACCCCAGCATGAATTTCAACTTATAATATTAAAATCAATATTCATGAACATTTTAATTGATTAATAAAGGCATGGAACTATTTAGTCAATAAGTCTATTAAACATTAATTAATTATAATATATCTAACATCAACAGTGATTAACAGAAAGATTATGATGATTTTTTTTAAGACTAAGGCAACAGTCCATGAATTTCGGAGCATTTCATAAATATAAAATTAACGGAACTATACTCAGCCTCAGCCTTAGAACATATTACACATATTTTAAGGATCGCAGTAAGTATTATCCTACATGGGAATCGAAACCAGAACTCTGTTACGAAAGTTCAGTATCTTAGCCACTACACCATCTATGCAGTCAATTATATATTTTATTATTATAAAAAAATCATCCGTAAGCCAAAAAATTAGTCTAACCATTCATTTGTAAATGGTATAACAAGACGCAACTCACAGCTCGCGTAATGTTATCAATGGTTTGTTTTTTTTTTTTATCGCCCGTTAGCGCGGAGGAGGAGACGATGGATACGGCCCGTTAATGGACCACGAAGCCATCCGTCTCCTCCAAGCCAATCTCAACCACTCCGCCGGTGCGCAGGACGTTTTCCTGCAAGCCATGGCGGAGTGGTTGATAGCAGTAGCCGTAGCCGCAGAGCCGTACGTGGTGCCCGACCGACCTAACTGGCTGGGTAGCACCGACGGCACTGTGGCAATCGTCGCCTCCACGTCGTGGCCTTCGTCGTCCCTGACCCTTAGGGATAGGGGCGTCGGATACGTCGCGGCGGACTGGGGAGAGATTACGCTTTTCGGAGTCTATCTCTCCCCTAACAGGAGCGTGACTGATTTTGGGGCCTCCCTGACCATCTTAGGGGCCTCGTTACGGCGACTGGCACCGCGCCAAGTCTTCGTTCTGGGGGACTTCAACGCCAAGTCCATGGCGTGGGGGTCCCCCAGGACGGACGACCGAGGACGGGCGGTCGAGGAGTGGGCGGCGGCACTGGGCCTCTGTTTGTTGAACAGGGGCTCGGTGCATACGTGCGTGCGGCAGCGGGGCGGGTCGATAGTGGACTTGTCGTTCGCTAGCCCCATTGTCGCCGCACGCGTGAGGAGCTGGTGCGTCGCGGAGGAGGTTGAGACCCTATCGGACCACCGGTATATCCGGATGGAGGTCTCCCGGACCCTCCCGACGCCCGGCAGGGGTCATCAGGCGGACGGACGTCCCGCGTTCCCGCGATGGGCTGTGGGTCGTTTGGACCGGGACCTGCTGGCGGAGGCAGCCATCGTTCACTCGTGGCTGTCCTCTGCCCACCAGTTGGACGGGGTGGACGCCGAGGCTGGCCGCATCCGCAATGCGTTGACGCAGATCTGCGATGCGGCCATGCCCCGTGTACGGTGTCTGCCCCCGAAAAGGGCTGTCCACTGGTGGTCCCGGGAGCTGGCGGATCTTCGGGCCGCATGTATATGCGCCCGGAGGGCTTACACCCGCAGCCGGCGGCACCATCGTGATGAGGAGCGGGAGGGCCGGCTTTATGAGGGCTACCGCAATGCGCGGTCGGCCTTCAGGCTGGCCGTCCGTACCGCCAAGGACGTCAGTCGGCAGGAGATGCTGGACGGTCTCGATCGAGACCCCTGGGGTCGCCCCTATCGCGCGGCGCTGAGTAAGCTCCGCGCGCGGGGCCCCCCCCTCACCGAGACCCTCCAGCCCGGCCTCCTCACCAGGGTCATCGAGGACCTGTTCCCGCGACGGGCGGAGCACACACCCCCGGTCATGGCTTCGCCAGACACTGACCGGGAGGCCGACGATGACAGTGTTCCGCCCATCACGGCAACCGAGATGGGGGTGGCGGTGGCGCGCATGCGCAGCAAATCCACTGCCCCCGGGCCCGACGGTGTTCCCAACCGCGTGCTGGCCCTGGTCCTCGACCACCTGTGTCCCCGCCTCAGGGGGCTGTTCGACGCGTGTTTAGCGTCCGGGCGGTTCCCTGGGTGCTGGAAGGAGGGGAGGCTGGTGCTCCTGCCGAAGCCGGGACGGTCTCCAGAGTTGGCCTCGGCCTACAGGCCTATCGTGCTGCTTGACGATGCGGGCAAGCTATTGGAGAGGGTGCTGGCTGCCCGCATCGAGCGGCACCTCGTTGGCACGGGGCCCGATCTGTCGGACGCCCAGTTTGGGTTCAGGAGGGGTCGTTCGACGATCGCGGCTCTGCTGCGCCTGAGGGCCGTGGCGACTGAGGCCGTCGCCGGCGGAGGAGTGCTGTTGGTGGTGTCCCTGGACATCGCCAACGCATTCAATAGTCTGCCATTTAGCTGCATCAGGGAGGCGCTCCGATACCACGGAGTGCCAGTTTACCTGAGGCGGCTAGTGGCAGACTATCTGGAGGGGCGCAGCGTCCTCTACACCAACCGAGTAGGGGACGTTGTGCGAACGCCATGACGTGCGGTGTCCCACAGGGGTCGGTCCTTGGACCCACCCTGTGGAACATCGGCTACGACTGGGCGTTGAGAGGGAGCCTCCCACCCGGGCTGGGCGTGATCTGTTACGCCGACGGCACGCTCGTCACAGCCCGCGGTGGGACGCTGGAGGAGGCGGCAGGCCTGACGACTCTCGGCACCGAAGAGATCGTCAGGCGGATCGAGGCGCTGGGGTTGAGGGTGGCCCTGGACAAGACGGAGGCCCTCTTGTTCCATGGGCCCCGCATGGGCCCTCCCATCGGCGTTTCGATCACCGTCAATTCGGTTGACATCAGCATCCGGGCCCATATGAGGTATTTGGGCCTGGTGCTCGACGGGCATTGGTGGTTTCGGGAGCATTTCCGCAGGCTCGCTCCGCGGCTCGTCGGCGCGGCGTCCGCCCTTTCATGGCTAATGCCGAATGTGGGCGGACCGAGCGCTACGTGCCGACAGCTGTACACGGGGGTCGTCCGGTCGATGGCCCTGTACGGCGCACCGGTGTGGGCGGGGTCCCTGACCGTCCGACTCAGGGCTCTTCTGTGGCGACCACAGAGGGCCATGGCGGTCAGGGCTGTACGCGGGTACCGCACGGTGGCGACGGAGGCAGCGTGCCTGTTGGCCGGGAGTCCCCCGTGGGACCTGGAGGCGGAAATGCTCGCCGATTTGTATCGGCGGGTGTCGGGGGTGCGCGCGGAGGGCGGTGTGGTCTCTTTGAGGGAACTCACCGCCTGGCGCGTTGACGCCCGCCTAGATGTCATTGCCCGTTGGGCAGTCCGGCTGGAGAGGCCTCGGTTCGGTGTGCGGACCGTAGAGGCCTTCCGGCCGGTGCTGATGCAGTGGTTGGAACGGCGGCACGGGGTGCTCTCCTTCCGACTGGTGCAGGTTTTGACGGGGCATGGATGCTTCGCCAAATACCTGCACAAGGTCGTCAGGAGGGAGAGTACACCGTCCTGCCACCACTGCGATTGCGACGAAGACACGGCGCAGCATACGCTCGAGGTTTGTGCCGCTTGGGCAGAGCAGCGTCGTGAACTCGTCGCAATCATCGGTGCCGACCTGACGCTGCCGACCATCGCCAGGGCGATGCTCGACAGCGTCAGGAACTGGGACGCGGTCGCAACCTTCTGCGAGGCAGTAGTCTCGCGGAAGGAGGCGGCGGAGCGCGTGCGCGAGGAGCGTCTCCTCGACGGCGCGAGCCGCCGCCGGCGACTGGGGCGGCGCAGGCGCGATTACCTGCGCCTGATGCCGCCCTAGCCGAGGCCGCGGGTGACTGGATCGGGGAATTAGTCCGTCACCCGCCGAGAGGCCGACCGCGTGAGGAAAGACCGACATCCTACCCGAGGGGGGGATGTCGGTCGAGGAGAGGGTACTCCTCAGGGGTATTCCGTCGGGCCGACCACTGACGTCAAGTCACTCTGCTCCGGTGGTCGGCCCAACGACGAAGGCGACGTCACGGGTGGGTTACGGGTGTGCGCGCTTACGCCCCTCTGTCACCCCGGATGGAGTGGTGCGAGGAGTGCGCCGACCGTAGCCCACCCCCCAAAAAAAAAAAAAAAAAATGGTTTGTTTTTAAAAATACCGCAAAACATGTAAATTAAAGTTGACCGGTCGATTTGTTTTTGAGTGTGACTTGTTATTATTATAATAAATCCTATTGTGTCGAAATTAATATTAACAATGCTTTGACCAAGAAGATCTTATCTTGCCCGAGAAAGCCGTTCTTGGCCGCGCAAGAAGTAAAATGTCGAATACCACAAGGCGCTTTTCGTCTTGCTAGCATGTCAATAAAATGTTTGATTTTTAAATTTATATATTATTTATATTTATTATAAAAAAAGAACCTAATAATTTGAATTAATCGAAATCTGCTTCTTCATTGATTAATTATTAGGTAGAACGAAGTTTGCCGGGTCAGCTTGTAATAGATATTATATGCAAAGATAACATTTTTAGTCCAAGGTAAGTAAAGTTAGCTATTAAAATCAAATTAAGAGTTGAATAATGTATGCTTTATTAGCGCTCTTGCTATTTCATCATGACCGGTCGCCGTTCACCCTAATTCTATGTCCAAGGATATATGAATACTAGTTTTTGCACAACTTGCGAAGAATTTGCCCTTCTTACAACATATTTACTTTCAGACACAAGTTCTCTTTGGAAGGGTAATTAATTTAATTTATTGATTCTGGATTTATCCGTGTGGTGATGGAGTAAGAATATAATTCACCACCCCCTATTTTACCCGTGGGTGATCATAAGAGGCGACTAAGGGATATAAAATAACATATAACATCTATGCAAAAAAAAAGGAATACTTGAGACAAAATCCTATACCAACACGTCTGACCAGCGTGGTATAGTAGGTTAATTTCCTCCCATTACGGAGGAGGCCCGAGTCCAACAGTGGGACATATATGGGCTGTGATAATAATGATGATTGTAGGACATGCAAATCTCGCTTCGTATCATATTTACGTCATAAGGTGACGTATGCCATCTACCCGACAATGTTTACACATTGTTATAGGCTTAATACTTCAAACTTTGTAGTTAGAATTGTATTAAACAATTACACAACCTTATTATTCAAATTACTGAAATTTAGCATTTAATATGCTTAATTATTTATAAAAACCCAATAACGAAGCGAAAAATGATGTGTGGGTTCGAATCCCGCTTGTGACATCATTTTTCGCTTCGTTATCGGATTTTTATAAATAATTAAGCATATTAACTGCTAAATTTCATTGGCATTGTAATGCCTCTTCCTCTTCTCTATTATAAGATACGTAAATTTTTTTAAAGTAAAACTGCATAGATGGCGTTAGTGGTTAACATAACGGCCTTTCGTGCCAGTGCCTTGGTTTATATTCCTACATAGGATGATAATTTGTGCGATATACAAGCTTTGTTCTGAGTCTGGGTGTAATTTTACTGCATTAATTATATGTTTGTAAAGTCCCCGGTAATACAAGGATTATTTACTTAGTGCAGAGTGGTGTCTTAAAAAAAAAAAAGAAAAAAAAAAATTAAAAATATTAGTTTAAATCTCTCCAAAACGTAATTTTGTTTACTTAAAAAGATTTATAAGGCAGGATTAAAAATATAAAAAGCCGTGGTACTTTACAAACATAGACTATATATATAGATATCCCACTACTGGGATCAAGTGTCCCACACAATATGGGAGAAATATACCCATAATACTACTTAGGTCAGACGCATTAGTTTTACTTCGAGTTTTCCTTCTCTTGCATAGACTATATCTGCTTATTATATCCCTTAGTCATCTTGTACTAAAACGACGGAGAGTATAGATAATTAATTATATTCCTACTCCATTAAAACGCTGTACTGGAGAATCGAATCTATAATATACATCACTATTTAAACGACTACGCCTTTTCCGCAATCATAGCTAAATATTCCTCCAAAAAGGCCATCACGTATTAATACTTTTATTTTATAAATATAAAATAGTTAAAAATAGTTTAGTTAGATTTCCTACTTTTAAAAAAGCAAATGCCCCACTTGGAGGATGTATGAGAACCTAAAAAAATACCAGCCTATCGTTCATCAGCCTTTCATACCTTGAAGGTTAAATATTAAGGCATAAATCGTCCAAGGTTGAAACATAAACCTCCTTAAAAGGGAATCATGTCACCACGCTTGATAGGCAGATTGAAATCGTGGTTAATGTTATGACTTTCACATTTCAATTATTATATTTTATTTATATTTTACTTTTGTTTAGTTTAGCATAATGCCTGTAAACGGAGCCTCGCTTCTGTTAGAACGATGGACTCCCTTAAATCCACCCGTATATATTAAGTGGTAGGTATATAAAAAAATGACAGCCATTAGGATTATCAATATCAAATTTTACGCGTTTCAATGCCGTAGAATCGGATCGTATAAATGCAGAATTAACAACGTATTCTTAGAAATCTCTCTCTTTATTAATTCTTAAATTCTTTAAATATCACTGATATAATCTATACATATAAATAAAATTGATGTGTCTGTTTGTTATTCTAAATTAACAGTTTTTCACTAAATGCATATCAAAGTAGAAGTAGTACGGTACTAAAATGAAAAAAATAAAAAATTAAATTTTCTCTGTCTATTTGTTCCGGCTAATCTGTGAAATGGCTGGACCGATTTCACCGGGACTGTCACTAGCAGGTAGCTGTTTTTATAAGGAGTAACTTTCTTTTAGAAAAAAAAAAAGAAATAGAGTCCCTCAATAACAAAGTTAAAACGATTGAAAGACGCCAAGAGACACCGAATGCGCGACTGAAGTCTGATCAAAGACATAGGCTACCTTTGTATCAATAAATCATGCGGGTGAAGCCGCGGGTGGAAGCAGGTCCAACATAAACAAAGTTTATTGTGAAATTTTATTAATAATTCATATTCATATTTTAGGTCTAAGCTCACGTAAATGGAATCCAAATATCTATAACGTAATCAAGTTATAATTTCAAAGTTATACGATTCAAACACCTGTCCATATTTATCAGTACACTTCTAACGACTCCTACGTGCTTAGCTCCAGATACAATGGTCACAATATATGCACTTTATATGACAAATACAGTGATTAATTCTATCAGTAAACGACATATGCGAGGGTATATAAACATTGACAGATTATTTCACAATTCATTAAACTTGAACAATATGGGAGTGCATCAAGTTTTTGTGTGTTTAATCTATTTAATTGTGCTACAGGTGAGGTGTGATATTATTAATCATGACCTTATATTTGATTTATAATTCTTAACTATCATAATCATCATCATCATCATCACCTCAGCTCCCCCTTAATGGAAGGGAATTTGACGTACCATATTTACCACATTTGTCAGACGTGTTGGTATAGTAGTATTCTGTTTCTAATTTTCCCTATCTTGCAAAGATGTTATATGCGTTTTATATCCCTTAGTCGTGTCTTATGAACACCCACGGGTAAGATAGGGGATGGTGAATTGTATTCTTACTCCATCACCATACGGATGACTTAATAGTCTTAACTGTACTATAACATAAATACAATCCCTACAGGATGTGAGCTTTCTCAACTGAAAGGGGGGAAAGAGATCTGATGTGAGCCTTCTCAACTGAGAATTTTTCATTAGCCTATTATACACAGTTGTATGCTACATAAAATAATTTCTGTATTTGAAGAGATTAATTTTTATGCACATGTTTTCTAATTAAATTAGTTAGTAATTAGTTGATTGACAACATTTCTTTTCTCTTTTTTCGGCAACGTGATACATACTTAATAACCAGTGTGAGTTTAGCATATGGAAAATCGCAGACTGAATTAGTACAGAGCATAAGATACCTATCGGAGGATCGGTAGCCTAGTTGAATGTTTGTTTTTTTTAAAGCAATATCCCTCTTTCAAGGAAAGAAATAAAATGAATATAACAAATAATTTCGTCTCACCTGAAAATTAACAAAATTTTGATGGCTTGCTAATTAGGTGATAAATATTATATGTGAAACTAAAAGTATATATATAAAAAATAAAGGCAGAATAAAGTGCCTCACGCTACTTCGGCAAGTTAGTCATCGTAATTCGTCTCAGCTCATAAATGTCACACTGCTGGGCTCAAGCCTCTTCCTACACAGTGAGAGGACATTTAACTTACTATACCGAGCTGGTCAGATCGGTTGGTAAAGTGTTTTATTTCGAGTTTTTCTTCTCTTACAGTGATGTTATTTGATTGTATCCCTTAATCGTCTCTAACGATCCCCCACAGGTAAGAAAGGGAGGTGGTATATTGTAATCTTACTCTGTCAGCACAGAGATAAACTGAAAACTCCAGTAAGTAAATTTGTAATAAGCTATATTTTAATTCATCTAGATGATAACGTTGTTTTGGCATTGCCAATTTGGAGTTTAAATCTAACTCGATCATATTATTTGGTTATTTCAGTATGACGTAAATGAAACCGCACCCACAAGGCGACCAAATACGGCAGTACAACTAAAATGTCCATACAGTTGTATCGATGTATACCCAGGTTACCCCAGCTTCCCTGTGCCATATCCTATCAGTAATGTTAACTACCGACATAGAAATTATCCAAAAGGGAACGGCAATTTTAAAAGGGTTAAACCTCAATCAAATGCTGTCAAAATAACAATAGAAACTGGCACAAAACCGAGGAGAACTAACATAGTGATTGACAGAAGAAATCAACCTGAACTAACTAGTAATAATAAAAGATGTAACACAATCAAACATGACCAAACTAAAGTAAATATAATTATAAAAATAAAAAATAATAAAGAAACTAAAAATCAAACATGTACTATTGATAATAGTTCAAACGTATCAACTGCTGAAGGAGCAGATAGCGCTGCTGCCAACGCAGCAAGTGCCGCTGACGATGGTGGCTCTACTTCAACTTCAGACGCAACAAATATATCTGGCGATAGAAGTGCGGCAACAGGTTCCAACACTTCGGCTGTTAATGAACATGATAGAACTAATGTCACGGGAGCAAGCTCTACTGGTGATGGTGACTCGACATTAACCTCAGCCGCCACAGCTGCAAATGGCGATGGAAATGCAGCATCAGGTTCTAGCGCATCGACTGCTGGAGGACCAGGTAGTGCTGCTGCCACGGGAGCAAGCACTACTGGTGATGGCGATTCGACATCAACCTCAGACGCCACAACTACAACTGGCGATGGAAGTGCAGCTTCAGGTTCTAGCGCATCGACTGCTGGAGGACCAGATAGTGCTGCTGCCACGGGAGTAAGCACTACTGGTGATGGCGATTCAACGTCAACCTCAGACGCCACTACCTTAACTGGCGATGGAAGTGCAGCTTCAGGTTCTAGCGCATCGACTGCTGGAGGACCAGATAGTGCTGCTGCCAAGGGAGCAAGCACTACTGGTGACGGCGATTCAACATCAACCTCAGATGCCACAACTACAACTGGCGATGGAAGTGCAGCTTCAGGTTCTAGCGCATCGACTGCTGGAGCACCAGATAGTGCTGCTGCCAAGGGAGCAAGCACTACTGGTAATGGCGATTCAACATCAACCTCAGACGCCACTACTTCAACCGGCGATGGAAGTGTAGCTTCAGGTTCTAGCGCATCGACTACTGGAGCACCAGATAGTGCTGCAGCCAAGGGAGCAAGCACTACTGGTGATGGCGATTCAACATCAACCTCAGACGCCACTACTTCAACCAGCGATGGAAGTGTAGCTTCAGGTTCTAGCGCATCGACTACTGGAGCACCAGATAGTGCTGCTGCCAAGGGAGCAAGCACTACTGGTGATGGCGATTCAACATCAACCTCAGAGGCCACTACTACAACTGGCGATGGAAGTGCAGCTTCAGGTTCTAGCGCATCGACTGCTGGAGCACCAGATAGTGCTGCTGCCAAGGGAGCAAGCACTACTGGTGATGGCGATTCAAGATCAACCTCAGACGCCACTACTTCAACCGGCGATGGAAGTGTAGCTTCAGGTTCTAGCGCATCGACTGCTGGAGGACCAGATAGTGCTGCTGCCACGGGAGCAAGCACTACAGGTGATGGCGATTCAACATCCACCTCAGACGCCACAACTACCACTGGCGATAGAAGTGCAGCTTCAGGTTCCAGCGCATCGACTGCTGGAGGACCAGATAGTGCTACTGCCACGGGAGCAAGCACTACTGGTGATGGCGATTCAACATCAACCTCAGACGCCACAACTACAACTGGCGATGGAAGTGCAGCTTCAGGTTCTAGCGCATCGACTACTGGAGGACCAGATAGTGCTGCTGCCACGGGAGCAAGCACTACTGGTGATGGCGATTCAACATCAACCTCAGACGCCACTACCTCAACCGGCGATGGAAGTGCAGCTTCAGGTTCTAGCGCATCGACTACTGGAGGACCAGATAGTGCTGCTGCCACGGGAGCAAGCACTACTGGTGATGGCGATTCAACATCAACCTCAGACACCACTACTAGAACCAGCGATGGAAGTGCAGCTTCAGGTTCTAGCGCATATGCTGCTGGAGGACCAGATAGTGCTGCTGCCAAGGGAGCAAGCACTTCTGGTGATGGCGATTCAACATCCACCTCGGACGCAACAACTACCACTGGCGATGGAAGTGCAGCTTCAGGTTCCAGCGCATCGACTGCTGGAGGACCAGATAGTGCTACTGCCACGGGAGCAAGCACTACTGGTGATGGCGATTCGACATCAACCTCAGACGCCACAACTACAACTGGCGATGGAAGTGCAGCTTCAGGTTCTAGCGCATCGACTGCTGGAGGACCAGATAGTGCTGCTGCCACGGGAGCAAGCACTACTAGTGATGGCGATTCAACATCAACCTCAGACGCCACTACCTCAACCGGCGATGGAAGTGCAGCTTCAGGTTCTAGCGCATCGACTGCTGGAGGACCAGATAGTGCTGCTGCCACGGGAGCAAGCACTACTGGTGATGGCGATTCAACATCAACCTCAGACGCCACTACTACAACTAGCGATGGAAGTGCAGCTTCAGGTTCTAGCGCATCGACTGCTGGAGGACCAGATAGTGCTGCTGCCAAGGGAGCAAGCACTACTGGTGATGGCGATTCAACATCAACCTCCGACGCTGCTACTACAACTGGTAATGGAAGTGCAGCTTCAGGTTCAAGTGCATCGACTACTGGAGGACCAGATAGTGCTGCTGCCACGGGAGCAAGTACTACTGGTGATGGCGATTCAACATCAACCTCAGACGCCACAACTAAAACTGGCGATGGAAGTGCAGCTTCAGGTTCTAGCGCATCGACTGCTGGAGCACAAGATAGTGCTGCTGCCAAGGGAGCAAGCACTACTGGTCATGGCGATTCAACATCAACCTCAGACGCCACTACTTCAACCGGCGATGGAAGTGCAGCTTCAGGTTCTAGCGCATCGACTGCTCGAGGACCAGATAGTGCTGCTGCCACGGGAGCAAGCACTACTGGTGATGGCGATTCAACATCAACCTCAGACGCCACAACTAGCACTGGCGATGGCAGTGCAGCTTCAGGTTCCAGCGCATCGACTGCTGGAGGACCAGATAGTGCTGCTGCCACGGGAGCAAGCACTACTGGTGATGGCGATTCAACATCAACCTCAGGCGCCACAACTACAACTGGCGATGGAAGTGCAGCTTCAGGTTCTAGCGCTTCGACTGCTGGAGGACCAGATAGTGCTGCTGCCACGGGAGCAAGCACTACTGGTGATGGCAATTCAACATCAACCTCAGGCGCCACAACTACAACTGGCGATGGAAGTGCAGCTTCAGGCTCTAGCGCTTCGACTGCTGGAGGAGCAGATAGTGCTGCTGCCAAGGGAACAAGCACTACTGGTGATGGCGATTCAACATCAACCTCAGTCGCCACTACCTCAACTGGTGATGGAAGTGCAGCTTCAGGTTCGAGTGCATCGACTGCTGGAGGACCAGATAGTGCTACTGCCAAGGGTGCAAGCACTACTGGTGATGGCGATTCAACATCAACCTCAGACGCCACAATTACCACTGGCGATGGAAGTGCAGCTTCAGGTTCTAGTGCATCGACTGCTGGAGGACCAGATAGTGCCGCTGCCACGGGAGCAAGCACTACTGGTGATGGCGATTACACATCAACCTCAGGCGCCACAACTACAACTGGCGATGGAAGTGCAGCTTCAGGTTCTAGCGCTTCGACTGCTGGAGGAGCAGATAGTGCTGCTGCCAAGGGAACAAGCACTACTGGTGATGGCGATTCAATATCAACCTCAGTCGCCACTACCTCAACTGGTGATGGAAGTGCAGCTTCAGGTTCTAGCGCTTCGACTGCTGGAGGACCAGATAGTGCTGCTGCCACGGGAGCAAGCACTACTGGTGATGGCAATTCAACATCAAACTCAGGCGCCACAACTACAACTGGCGATGGAAGTGCAGCTTCAGGCTCTAGCGCTTCGACTGCTGGAGGAGCAGATAGTGCTGCTGCCAAGGGAACAAGCACTACTGGTGATGGCGATTCAACATCAACCTCAGTCGCCACTACCTCAACTGGTGATGGAAGTGCAGCTTCAGGTTCTAGTGCATCGACTGCTGGAGGACCAGATAGTGCTGCTGCCAAGGGTGCAAGCACTACTGGTGATGGCGATTCAACATCAACCTCAGACGCCACAATTACCACTGGCGATGGAAGTGCAGCTTCAGGTTCTAGCGCTTCGACTGCTGGAGGACCAGATAGTGCTGCTGCCACGGGAGCAAGCACTACTGGTGATGGCGATTCAACATCAACCTCAGACGTCACAACTACCACTGGCGATGGAAGTGCAGCTTCAGGTTCCAGCGCATCGACTGCTGGAGGACCAGATAGTGCTACTGCCACGGGAGCAAGCACTACTGGTGATGGCGATTCAACATCAACCTCATACGCCACTACTAGAACTAGCGATGGAAGTGCAGCTTCAGGTTCTAGCGCTTCGACTGCTGGAGGACCAGATAGTGCTGCTGCCACGGGAGTAAGCACTACTGGTGATGGCGATTCAACATCAACCTCAGACGTCACAACTACCACTGGCGATGAAAGTGCAGCTTCAGGTTCCAGCGCATCGACTGCTGGAGGACCAGATAGTGCTGCTGCCAAGGGAGCAAGCACTACTGGTGATGGCGATTCAACATCAACCTCAGAGGCCACTACTACAACTGGCGATGGAAGTGCAGCTTCAGGTTCTAGCGCATCGACTGCTGGAGGACCAGACAGTGATGCTGCCAAGGGAACAAGCACTACTGGTGATGGCGATTCAACATCAACCTCATACGCCACTACTAGAACTAGCGATGGAAGTGCAGCTTCAGGTTCTAGCGCATCGACTGCTGGAGGACCAGATAGTGCTGCTGCCAAGGGAGCAAGCACTACTGGTGATGGCGATTCAACATCAACCTCAGAGGCCACTACTACAACTGGCGATGGAAGTGCAGCTTCAGGTTCTAGCGCATCGACTGCTGGAGGACCAGATAGTGCTGCTGCCAAGGGAGCAAGCACTACTGGTGATGGCGATTCAACATCAACCTCAGAGGCCACTACTACAACTGGCGATGGAAGTGCAGCTTCAGGTTCTAGTGCATCGACTGCTGGAGGACCAGACAGTGATGCTGCCAAGGGAACAAGCACTACTGGTGATGGCGATTCAACATCAACCTCATACGCCACTACTAGAACTAGCGATGGAAGTGCAGCTTCAGGTTCTAGCGCTTCGACTGCTGGAGGACCAGATAGTGCTGCTGCCACGGGAGCAAGCACTACTGGTGATGGCGATTCAACATCAACCTCAGAGGCCACTACTACAACTGGCGATGGAAGTGCAGCTTCAGGTTCTAGCGCATCGACTGCTGGAGGACCAGACAGTGACGCTGCCAAGGGAACAAGCACTACTGGTGATGGCGATTCAACATCAACCTCATACGCCACTACTAGAACTAGCGATGGAAGTGCAGCTTCAGGTTCTAGCGCATCGACTGCTGGAGGACCAGATAGTGCTGCTGCCAAGGGAGCAAGCACTTCTGGTGAAGGCGATTCAACATCAACCTCAGAGGCCACTACTACAACTGGCGATGGAAGTGCAGCTTCAGGTTCTAACGCATCGACTGCTGGAGGACCAGATAGTGCTGCTGCCAAGGGAGCAAGCACTACTGGTGATGGCGATTCAACATCAACCTCAGAGGCCACTACTACAACTGGCGATGGAAGTGCAGCTTCAGGTTCTAGCGCATCGACTGCTGGAGGACCAGACAGTGATGCTGCCAAGGGAACAAGCACTACTGGTGATGGCGATTCAACATCAACCTCATACGCCACTACTAGAACTAGCGATGGAAGTGCAGCTTCAGGTTCTAGCGCATCGACTGCTGGAGGACCAGATAGTGCTGCTGCCAAGGGAGCAAGCACTACTGGTGATGGCGATTCAACATCAACCTCAGAGGCCACTACTACAACTGGCGATGGAAGTGCAGCTTCAGGTTCTAGCGCATCGACTGCTGGAGGACCAGATAGTGCTGCTGCCAAGGGAGCAAGCACTACTGGTGATGGCGATTCAACATCAACCTCAGAGGCCACTACTACAACTGGCGATGGAAGTGCAGCTTCAGGTTCTAGTGCATCGACTGCTGGAGGACCAGACAGTGATGCTGCCAAGGGAACAAGCACTACTGGTGATGGCGATTCAACATCAACCTCATACGCCACTACTAGAACTAGCGATGGAAGTGCAGCTTCAGGTTCTAGCGCTTCGACTGCTGGAGGACCAGATAGTGCTGCTGCCAAGGGAACAAGCACTACTGGTGATGGCGATTCAACATCAACCTCATACGCCACTACTAGAACTAGCGATGGAAGTGCAGCTTCAGGTTCTAGCGCATCGACTGCTGGAGGACCAGATAGTGCTGCTGCCAAGGGAGCAAGCACTTCTGGTGAAGGCGATTCAACATCAACCTCAGAGGCCACTACTACAACTGGCGATGGAAGTGCAGCTTCAGGTTCTAACGCATCGACTGCTGGAGGACCAGATAGTGCTGCTGCCAAGGGAGCAAGCACTACTGGTGATGGCGATTCAACATCAACCTCAGAGGCCACTACTACAACTGGCGATGGAAGTGCAGCTTCAGGTTCTAGCGCATCGACTGCTGGAGGACCAGACAGTGATGCTGCCAAGGGAACAAGCACTACTGGTGATGGCGATTCAACATCAACCTCATACGCCACTACTAGAACTAGCGATGGAAGTGCAGCTTCAGGTTCTAGCGCTTCGACTGCTGGAGGACCAGATAGTGCTGCTGCCACGGGAGCAAGCACTACTGGTGATGACGATTCAACATCAACCTCAGAGGCCACTACTACAACTGGCGATGGAAGTGCAGCTTCAGGTTCTAGCGCATCGACTGCTGGAGGACCAGATAGTGCTGCTGCCAAGGGAGCAAGCACTACTGGTGATGGCGATTCAACATCAACCTCAGAGGCCACTACTACAACTGGCGATGGAAGTGCAGCTTCAAGTTCTAGCGCATCGACTGCTGGAGGACCAGATAGTGCTGCTGCCAAGGGAGCAAGCACTACTGGTGATGGCGATTCAACATCAACCTCAGAGGCCACTACTACAACTGGCGATGGAAGTGCAGCTTCAGGTTCTCGCGCATCGACTGCTGGAGGACCAGATAGTGCTGCTGCCAAGGGAGCAAGCACTACTGGTGATGGCGATTCAACATCAACCTCAGAGGCCACTACTACAACTGGCGATGGAAGTGCAGCTTCAGGTTCTAGCGCATCGACTGCTGGAGGACCAGATAGTGCTGCTGCCAAGGGAGCAAGCACTACTGGTGATGGCGATTCAACATCAACCTCAGAGGCCACTACTACAACTGGTAATGGAAGTGCAGCTTCAGGTTCTAGCGCATCGACTGCTGGAGGACCAGATAGTGCTGCTGCCACGGGAGCAAGTACTACTGGTGATGGCGATTCAACATCAACCTCAGACGCCACTACCTCAACTGGCGATGGAAATGCAGCTTCAGGTTCTAGCGCATCGACTGCTGGAGGACCAGATAATGCTGCTGCCAAGGGAGCAAGCACTACTGGTGATGGCGATTCAACATCAACCTCAGAGGCCACTACTACAACTGGCGATGGAAGTGCAGCTTCAGGTTCTAGCGCATCGACTGCTGGAGCACCAGATAGTGCTGCTGCCAAGGGAGCAAGCACTACTGGTGATGGCGATTCAACATCAACCTCAGAGGCCATTACTACAACTGGCGATGGAAGTGCAGCTTCAGGTTCTAGCGCATCGACTGCTGGAGGACCAGATAGTGCTGCTGCCAAGGGAGCAAGCACTACTGGTGATGGCGATTCAACATCAACCTCAGAGGCCACTACTACAACTGGTAATGGAAGTGCAGCTTCAGGTTCTAGCGCATCGACTGCTGGAGGACCAGATAGTGCTGCTGCCACGGGAGCAAGTACTACTGGTGATGGCGATTCAACATCAACCTCAGACGCCACTACCTCAACTGGCGATGGAAGTGCAGCTTCAGGTTCTAGCGCATCGACTGCTGGAGGACCAGATAATGCTGCTGCCAAGGGAGCAAGCACAACTGGTGATGGCGATTCGACATCAACCTCAGACGCCACAACTACAACTGGCGATGGAAGTGCAGCTCCAGGTTCTAGCGCATCGCCTGCTGGAGATCCTGATAGTGCTACTGCTACGGGAGCAAGCACTACTAGTGATGGTGGTTCGACGTCAACCTCAGATTCTTCAACCAAAACAGAAAATGCCGCATAGGGATCAGATTCATTGATTGCATTTACTGCAGTCGATTCTTCTTCTATAGCCTCTGACTTAAGGTCTAAAGCTTAAGATGTTTTTGACATCCCAAGCTGCTAGTCCCACTTATATTCCCGATACGATTAAGTATTAGAAACCCTGTTGGAACTAACCGAAATACTTCAAGAAATTATTTGTTGATAATTTATTCCATATTGCCTAAATTTCAATTTATATCAATTTCCCTTAAATATTTAAAATATTAATAACGTTGTAATATTGGGAGATATACTGACATTCATATCATCCAAGTTCATTCAATCTGTCTTAATGGTAAGTACACCGACGTATTTTCTGAGCATATCACGAAAAATTTGAGTAGGAGTATCGTAATTAACCTTTCTGTTGTGAATTCTTATAATAGATTATTAAAATAACACATGTATGTTTTTTTTATCTCTGACTCAATTTGACATATCAAACGATTTACGTCGAAGTAACACGGTACATAAATATATTCTCTAAATAAACTCATTTGCAAAAAAAACGGGCGGTTTTGATTTTCATTCATATTTAAAAAGATACAATACCAAAAAGGTTTCAATCGTTTGTACACGTTACTGGCCGGTTTTAAAAATGCTGTGGTATTTAAAAAAGTACGTTCTAAATTCAATTTTTCATTTGATGTTCATTTTTACAGAAAACCCCTTTTTATCCTACATTTTTGGCGCGAAGTTCCAGAAGTTAACATCAATTTTCATAACTTTTATTCAATTTTTATCGATTAATTTCATATCCTTGACTGTCAAAGCTTTATTTAATGCTGTTTGGCTGTATCAAAAATGGTAGATAAAGTGGTAAAAGCTACCAAAATTATCGCGCTGCTTGAAGAGGGTTGCAGCCAATGTTTCGTGGCTAGGAGGCTAAATGTTAGTCGCTCGACAGTCCAAAGGACCTGGCAGCGATATCAGGAGACTGGTTCCGTCGAGAGAAGGCCTGGTTCTGGAAGAAAACCATGTACCCAACCACGGGATGATCGTTTTCTTGTGAGTCGCGCATTGAGAAATCGCAAATCTTCGTATGTGGATCTTAAGAACAACCTCCAAGAAGTAAGAAATGTGCATATTAGTCTATGGACGGTCAGGAGGAGGCTTCTCGCTGCCAATATACGCAGTCACCGCCCGGCCCGCGGCCCCAAATTACTCCGTGAGCACAGAGTTCACAGGCTTAGGTTCGCTAGAAATTGTGAATCATGGACTCAAGACGATTGGAATAGGGTTTTGTTCTCAGATGAAGCCAGGATATCTCTGTTCGGTGAAGATCGACGTCGGCGAGTGCTAAGAAGACAAGGAGAACGCTTTGCAGAGGCATGTTTCGAAGAAATCACACCTTATGGTGGGGACTCTGTTATGTTTTGGGCAGGAATAAATTCAATGGATCGTACAGAGTTAGTCTTCATTGAAAACGGCTCACTGACTGGGCATCGATACATAACGGAAGTTCTAATTTCTCATGCACAACCCGCATTGGCCGCTCTAGGTGAAGACTCGATTTTTATGGACGACAATGCTCGCGCCCACCGATCCCGCGATGTTAATGCGTATGTGCAAGAGGTCGGCATTCGTCGTTTGGATTGGCCAGCTCGAAGTCCCGACCTCAATCCCATAGAGCATGTCTGGGACGTTCTGAAACGGCGTGTGAGATCAGTACACCCGGCTCCGCAGACCATCAGAGAGCTGAAGAATGTGATTACTGCGGAGTGGGAACGTATTCCGCAAGCAAGTATCCGGGATATACTCGCTAGCATGCCCAGACGAATTCAAGCTGTGATTTTAGCTAGAGGGGGTCACACTCGATACTAAACATTTATCTGCTTTTACTTTATTAAAGAAAAACAAACAAAAAAACTTTTTTATTTTTACTTCATGAGCATATGCACTACTAGCGAATATACACTACTAGCGAGGTTTAGCATTATTTCCCATAAATTGTATCTAAATTTTATGAAATACTGATGAAAACGATTATTTTCTTATTAATTTACCAAATTGTGTGGATAAAACTACCTATAATTATCAAACAAAGAAATATTAACATTTGAAATGGTTCATTGCTTAGGTGCCCGTTTTTTTTTGCAAATGAGTGTATATACCTCGTAATTAAGTTCAACATCGAAAAGTATATATAAGCATTTCTCTACTACATGAAAAATAGAATAGTAATTGCTTGAAGTGTAATCGATATTGTTCCGAAGGATTAGCAGGTAAAAGTGACGATGAATAAAGTCACATCTCAAGATAGTTATCGTTACGAAAGAAGGCTTCTGTAGCAACGAAATGAAATTAGACAAAATAACATAATGTGTAGAAGATATCCCATGATATTGATTGTTGACTTAGTAAGAGTTAATGAAATTCCTTTCGCAGGTTTACTTCTAAGAGCCTGTAGAGATAGCTTCTAAGATCGTGAAGAGATATAGTTTTGAAAAATGTAATGATATATAAAATTTTAAAAACATTGTTTTCTTTATTCTTTAATATTAGAAATAATCAAAAGGGACTTGTTATACGATAGGTTTTATAAAATTTTATAAATAAAATGTCACTTAATTTCATATGATTGTATTATTTAATTAAAAATTTATTTGATTTTTCAACAAAATAACTGCTACAAATTCACAGTATCTCTGATGATGATTTAGTTCGCACAAAGAAACTGTTGTTAGAATATATGCGACATAAACATGTATATACATTATTGCATAACTAATATACCTTGATAAACTTACGAAAAGGTATAAAGGTTTTATTGTTTTCTTTCAACGTTGGTTTACAGTGATAATAAAACTCTATTGTTATAAAAATACTTCTAGAAATCACGATATCTATAATGTGTTGAATGTAACAAAAAGTTACATTCAACACATGATTTAAAACATAAAAAATCTGAGTTGTACTATTTTTTTTATTCGATAACATTTTGATTAAAATACCCATTAGATATCTACAGAATTAATTGGAATAAGCTCGATAGCATATTCTTTAAAATAATTATGTACCTTTTATATATTCTTTTTTTTATTGCTTATGGTGGCAAATGAGTAAGCATCACACCGGAGTTCTGATGGTATGTTTACCACTCATAGACCTTTGCATTATTAAGGATACGGCTAAGCCGCTGCCTGCCAATAAAATTCACCCAGAGAACTGGGCTGCTGGCTCTCTCGCTCACCGAGCGAAGGACAACAGCACATTGCCAACTACTCAGATGGATCATCAATTTTCTGCGAGAGTGTGCTACTACCCCGGACAGACCTACCCGCAGCCGTAGGCAGAAAACTATCAACAGTGTGACCCTATTAAAATTCTTATTCTTTTATAAATAAAAGGATCCTTTCATAGGAACACAAATATAGGAACACAAATAACTATTTTATCTTTTAATTAGTCATTGTTCTTCTTATACACTAAAAATATTTAACTTAAAGAACTACCAAGTCAATACACTAGGTATGTACCAAGTTTAATATTGCCTCGCGAATAGTAGTGTGATTTATACTAGATATTAATTATATATAATACTAATTATATGTATAGATATTTAATGTGAAGCTATTTTCCGTCCCAATTAATTTAAAATAATGTAAAAACATATTAGGCATTTTTGGAGAATAATCTCCTCCAAAAAGGCCCAATCATTTTTCATACAAATATTATGACACGTAGCTTTTGTATGAGAACTGGAGCCATGACCTTTTTTTTTGCGGTGGACTATGGACGCGGTCTCGCCCCGCCGAATCGGTCCGGGGTGACGGAAGAGGCGGCGTGTTACCCCATAGACCCACCATGCAAACCCCTCTCTTCGCCGTGCGAGCGGGCCACCGGTATCCGATCTACTGGAGCCATGACCTAGCTATCTCTCAAGTTGGATCAAGCAGAGCCACTTTTACAATTGTTATAAAAATTTATTAGCGTACACTATCATTGTGAAATGTGTTTTTTATTGATAAAGGTATTAAGGTAGGTACTTACCTCGATCATCTTGGGTCTTAATTCGTTCACTGAATTTATGATGCATTTGTCGACATTGGGATCATTTCGCTGACACACCTTAATGTACGATGCTGCAATAGAAAAACGCCATCATTACTAATATGCAGAGTAAGGCCGACATCCTCACACTTTTCTGGCTGGGACGTCGCGGGTCCCCGGGGTATAGCCCCGAGGCACGCAGAAAGGTAACCGCTGGGTAAGCTATCTAAGTCAATTGCCTACTCTATTGTTGGTAAGGGATACAGCGCGTCAATCTTCCGTTAATCAAGACGCATTAGGTGAGATCGGACAAAACCATAGCCTGTGTAAAATACAATGATCGCTACCTACTATCAATTTATTTAATTTCCTTACTCGTACATACTCGTAGTACATACATACGGCCACGTGTCTCTTAGTCATCATTTACGATCACCAAATAGTAAGAAAAGCGATGGTGAATTGTATTCTTATTTCATAAACACACGGAAAAAAATTTACTTGTTAAGCATCAAATAATATGTTGCTTCCTGACCAGGTATGTTGAGAACTATTCAAAATACCAGCATATGAAAAACAAAATGAAGTACAGTAAAATGCGTAAAAATAGTTCTATTTCAGCTATGTATAATACTCGCGCAAGCGTCAAAAATCAACGTGTAGTACAAAACAATGCAAAATACTAAATATTCTACTTTCGCTCATTGAGAACGAGTACTGTGCGTAAGTATCAGTTATGTCACGCGTTACGTCACACTGTAAACACCGGTGTGGCCACGAGATACGCGACCATCAAAATAATATTATTGTTGAAAAGAATTAAAAAAGCAAGTATTACTCATTATTCTCCTACTCTTATCCCAATTACTTGGGGTCGATACAATATGTACTCTTCTTTCATAGTACATATTGTAAAAGTTATTGGCAATAGTTTTATGACCAGCCGCCTGCCAGACGTCAACCCTCCTTGTGAACGTAATTGTTGACCAAACGCCATTAGACGGAGTTGGCCCAGGTCGTTATAAGGCTCTTAACCGTCTTTTACGACATCCACCAACAAAGTAAGGGTTAGTATTATTCTTAGCCGCTATCACACAGCTAAAGCAAGCATTACTATCAGATATAATTAAAAAATAGACGACTCTATTCCTTAACTCTAGTAATTTTTATCCTCATTTTTATAGTGAGAAAAGGTAATTAATTAAAGAAAGTTGTTCTTTATTAAACACTGAGCATTATTATTTTTCCATGTGGTGACGGAGTAAGAATACAATTCATCACCCCCTATCTTACCCGTGGGTGATCGTACAAGACGACTAAGTGATATAAAACGCATATAACATTTGTGTGAGAGAGGGAAATCTCGAAACAAAACCCTATACCAACACGTCGGACCAGCGTGGTATAGTAGGTCAGTTACCCTTCCATTGTGGAGGAGGCCCGAGCCCAGCAGTGGGACATATATGGGCTGAGATGATGATGAGATGATGAATTTTATTATTGAACTTTACAATGAATAATGATAATTTTGAGAACTTCATATTCTTATTAAATTTGTGTAAAACTTTTCAAAATAAACAAAGTCTTCGAAAGAAATCGTAAGTAACAATTAGGTTGATAAAGAAATAAATGAATGATCTTTAAAAATTTATAGCTAGTTATTTCTATATGTATAGTAGTTATTATGCTTAGCTATTTCTTGATCAACCACCATTCTTTCAGTTATAAAATAAAGAGGAAGATTTTTTTTGATTTGAACTACTAGTTCCTGAGATCGAAACATTGCAACAAAATTGTCAGTTATATATCAGCCGTGTCATGATTTCACTTGGAATATATTTTCAATATTTAAAATATAACCACATAACGTGAAGCAGACTTTACAAACATACAATTTATAGAGAATATAAACATGTACATGAATGCCAGAAAAATTGTCTTGCGTGAGATTCAAACCCTGGCTATTGGCACAAGAGATCGCAGTTTAGGCCACTAATTTTTGTGCTTAAAACAATATCCATCGATCTATCTGTACATCTTAACGTTATCAAAATGTTGCTTTATTTTCTACTTTTCAATAAATTGTTAACTTGATTATTTCAGATGCTTACGTGAAGGTAATACACATTTGAAGTAAATCTAATTGTACAGTTTCTGTTACTATTGTACTTGATTTTTAATTTCTCGACGTTGCGAACACTTTACAGCGTTCAATCCTCCCGTGACCGTGAACGCTGTTAAGCGTTCAAAGCGTCGAGAAATAAAAACCAAATACAAACGTCATAGAATCCGAAAAATTAGATTTATTTCGAATATTTATATTTCTTCCTATTGATTATATTTCAAAAACTGCTTCGCCTTATTTTATTATCATATGCTCCTATTATTATATTGCAATTTGCCGCAGAACTTTCAATAAATATTCGACACGTGTTTCACCTCTAAACGAGCATAAAATTTATTATTATTTAATTATTATTTTATTATTATTAGGCGCATCATATATTTTCCATTTCCTACATTTTATCATCTACATACATTATATAATATATAATAATAAGAATTAACACTCATGCACATAGCGTATCACATAATACTTTTATCGGTCAGAGCCAACGTTAATAAATAATTTAATTCGAGAAATTAAAAAGTAATTATAATTAATGCCATGTAATCAACAAACAATATTCCCTAAAATACGTCGATGGTTTTATCATGTTTTTATTTATTTATATGCGAAATGGAACATAACATCTGCTGTGTGTGAACGGCTACGAATGCTACCAACACCTACTTTGCTCGTGGGTATCGTAAGAGACGATTAATAGTTTCATACCGACCCTGGGCCAACACCACCTGATGCCGTTTGGTCAAAAATTACATTCCCAAGGAGGGTTGACGTCAGGCAGGCGGCCGGTCATAAAATTATTGCCAATAACTTTTGCAATATATAGAAAGAGGAGGACATATTGCGTCGACCCCAAGTAATTGGGATAAGAGCAGGAGAATGATGATGATGATGTGCGAAATAGAAACACCAGTCAAAATCATCACCTAAGCCTTTAAAATCTCACGTTCTTAGCAGATAAGATTTGTATATAATATATCCACATATCCTAAACTAATTAAATTACAAACAATGTTTGATAAGTACTGAATGAAACGTTTTATTGCTGCATCGGATATCAAAGCAGCTGCAGTATTGGTCTACTTAATTCTGTCTCTATTTAATATAAATTATATAACTAAATTTTTAAATCAAATATTTTCATCCTGTTATATATCAATTCACTACTTCTTCTTAAAATTCCCCATCTTGCACCAAATCTTTGCATTACCTATCATATAAGGCATAATGAACCAGTAATTCTATTGCTTAGAATAAATAATAGAAATACAGCAAAATTTCTTATATTACCTAAGAAACTCATTATTGTATGTAGAATAAATAAATCATCAATATATATCTAATAATAAATCATCACTTCAAAAAAAGGAAGACTCTAAAATATAACCGTAGATATATCTGATTGGTTTTTTGAAAGGTTTAGTATATGATGGGCTTAGTATCATAGATCAATTGCCTTCTATTTTAAAGGAGATCCGTGACAATAATAAAACGTATATGGACTAAAGGAAAAAATATATTACTAAACTTTATGCTATGTCTCAACTACTATATGTTAAAAATATTAAGTAACTTTTGTCTATAGAAGCATTTGGTTGCCTATATTTTTAGGTCATGGAAGAGTTAAGTAAATATATGCTATCATTTCAACAACCGGTAGCTGCGTAATCTATTCAAAACATTATAAAATTGAAAACAAAATTTCAATAAAAAATAATTAGAAATGAAATAGTTTACCTCTATAAAATTTTATATTATAGATGTAATGAAATTCTGTAAATATCAATTTTAAAAGCAATAATGAATTTAACTCTCATATGTAAAATCGCTATTCAAATGCTGTGTGGTAGCGGCTACGAATACTACCAACCCTTACTTTGCTCGTGGATGTCGTAAAAGACGACTAAGAGCCTTATAATGACCTGGGCCAACTCCATCTGATGTCGTTTGGTCAACAATTACATTCCCAAGGAGGGTTGACGTCGGGCAGGCGGCTGGTCATAAAGCTATTGCCAATAACTTTTACAATATGTACTATGAAAGAAGAGAACATATTGTATCGACTCCAAGTAATTGTGATAAGACTAGGAGAATAATGAACGATGATGTAAAAGCTCTCTCACTTACAAATAGCTTTTAACAACAGTTTATTAGCCACGGAGATACGGTCAAATCGCTGTCTACAATTAGTGCTTTCCTTCAACTTCTTTTAATGAAGGTCACGTCGTAATACTCAAGAACCATCGCAACAGTAACTCGTTTCGAGATTATATGGTTGAGTTTTAATGGGACGTCCAATTGCACGATGAAAGGATGGTAGAAAAGATGAACAAGTATCCTTTAAAATAATGCCTCAGACAACTTTGCAAGAAAGAAATTATAGAAAACTCAGAACGAGTATTTTCTTATTCACCGAGAGCACGAGCATAAATGAGTGAGATTGTTGTCATTTCGAATCGCTCGTCGAATTGAAGCTCAAATTAAGGACAGAAAGTTTCAATATTGTTGATGACAATGTTGTTAAATTTTTATCTAAATAATTAATCAAAATAGAGACCTTGCCAAAGAACAAAAATTTAGTCCAAGATTTTCTCATTTGAATATACCTATATATATAATATAATTTATAAAAAGTAAAACGCAATTAAAAACTACATCACTTCATGAGACTTAAAAATTAAAACAATGTTGTATTCTTAGAGTCCAATTATCTGTAACCTTGACCTTATCAACAGGGAAAATATTGTGCCATTCAAATGAGATTTCTCTGAAACTATTTCGAAATTCATAATTTGTTTATTTTATTGTATAATATCAACAATTGTAGCGTTATTAAAATATAATGTTAAACAAAAAAATGTGAAAGATTTAATGTTTGCAATGTCAAGGTCACAGTTGCCCAACCGTTTGTATTAAAATAAGTAATTTATAGAATTGTTTCGTTATACTTTAATTAAACAAAATATTTAATAATTGCAACACTTGATTGCGGAATTGAAATATAATATATATTTAGTGATGATTATTCACTCATAAATTTTATACACGTCATATTGGGTATATATATAATTATTAATGTTTTTAATATTACTTATACATTACCACTTATTTATATATAACTAGCTATTCGGCTCAGTGAAAAAACTGATAATTTCTTTTCAAATAAACTGTATTTACGTATTCTATCGGGTTTGTATCTCATTTTTAATTACCCGCCGTTTCAAACACTTTACAGCGTTCATAGTCACGGGAGTCCTCGGGAGTTCTCCTCAGTAATGAGTAAATATTCGCGTAAACTCGATTGAAAAAAACTCGCTTTCTTCTTTTTTTAATTTCGGCAATCAGTTATTGATACGAACCATTTTTGACAGTGTCAAGTGTTTTTTATTTTTCAAATTAATTTTGACTTCGTATCAAGCCACTATTGAGTTCGTTATTTGATCATTGAAATTTTACTAATGACCTTTATTTACCGTTATGGTAAATAGTTTTCAACCACTACATCTTTTGAATTAAAAATCTACTTTGGAATACCAATTGCATATTAATTAACCAATATAATATTATTGATTTAATTTTAAATTTAAATTAATTATAAATCCAAATAAATGAAATATGACAGACTTAATGCTAATATTATTCTGAGCTTACCATTTAATTTTCCATTTACAAACGATACGTGTGATGGATTTTACATCACGATGGGACAGTACTTCCTTGAAGAGTATGACAATGCAAATAGTATGACAATATTAACAAGGTACAACTTAATTACACTTCGAGAAAAGATCACTATGGAATAATGCATTCTAGAATGATTATGAGGTAACAGCTTGTGAATACAGTGTATTACTATAACTTAGTTACCTGTAGGAGTACTAACTGAAAGAACACCATGGTAGTGAGTAGCTGAGTTCTCCTCGAAAACTCCTATAGGTTAGAAAGATGTCAAAGAAAAATCGATGGATTGTGTTAAGGATGATGTGGAAGAGATAGTCTAATTAAAATAATGGTAAAAATACTAAATATAGAAATATTCAAGATCAAGCTACTTAAATACGTGAAGAAATTCAATAGCTTAAAGTATTTTAAATGAACAATGATCATAAACAAATATACTGGGAATTACTACATATTAATTATAAAGAATTTGTATGGGAATTTTTAGTATTATTCGAACGCCCTTCAAATGCAAGCGCTTAAACTGTTGTGGCAACAATTTTCATTGAATACTTCTCAAAGAATCTAATTACACATTATAGTAATTAGAAATTGCTAAGGATAAGAATAGGCCACTGAAGTCAATAAATCATATTAATTGACATTCGCTAAGGATAAGAATATGCCATCGAAATCTAGGCATCGTAATAATTGATACAAGACTTGCTAACGATAAATATATGCCACCGAAGTTAAGGAATCTTAGATATTTAACTTTGAAATTTACGATTTTTTTTAGTGGGGCTAATCCTACCAGACATTGCCACCATTGTAACTCCTGTAAGCTAGGATCCACAATGGTCACCATAAATGACACTGAGGTTTTACCCTCTGGCAGTCCCAGGAGATGATTTTAATTGTGTTGGAACCCGCAATAAATTTAATTAAAAAAGTTAAAGAGGAGAAGTTGGAAAACAGTGATTCCACTCCGTTCCAGGCAAAGCGGGAAACAGAAAGCAATATTGACTAGTTAGCCAATAGGTAAAAAGTTGTACAGCTACGATAAGCGCAGCGGTATGGCACCTATAATACGGGATAACTTTACGGGGCCTATATGTGAGCCTTAAGATTGATTGCAGTAGTAGAGTAGTAGATTTAAGAAGTATAAGAATATACAACCGATATCAAAGAATCGTAATATTTGACGTTACTGTATGGAAGCGAGAGTTGGGTATGCAGAAAAGAGTATGAAAGTAAAATTAATGCGGCCGAAATGCGATCTCTTCGGTAAATCTGTGGAGTTAGGCTGACCGACCGCATTCGTAACGACGACGTAAGAGAGCGAGTAGGTATGAAAGAGAGTATTGGTGTAAAGATGCGAAAGGGAATGCTCCGATGGTTCGGACATGTGGAAAGAATGCCGAACGAACGTCTGGTTAAGAAGATATACAATGCGAAAGTGGAAGGATGTAGGTACCGAGGGAGACCGAGACTAACCTACCTAGACCAGATCGGTCAGGTACTGAAGGAAGGTGGAGTCAAGAGTCTCCGAAACCGGCGAGCGTGTATGAAGAGAATTATGAATGTTGAGGAAGCGAGTGAAGTATGCAGAGATAGAGTTCTCTGGCACTCTGTTCTCTCTGCCTACCCTGCAAGGGATATGGCGTGATGATATGTATGTATGTATGTATGTAATATTTGACACTTGCTAAAGATAAGAATATGCTACTTTAGTCAAGGAATCGAGACCGGTAGTCAGTGGAGAGGTGATACGAAAGGCTATGGGGTCGCTGTTACTTTGAACGGATTGGATGAAGTTTTGTCCAGTACATAGCCTGTCCCAAAAGAATAAAAATACTGTATTAGGTAAGAAAACTATTTGTCATCATCCCTTAATTTTGTTGTGGTTCTCGTAAAAACTATCTAAATGGACATAGGAGATTGGGTAGCAGCACTCTTGGGCAAATTGGGAAACATCAACATCGATCGCTAATCCACCTACCAAATGTAATGATTATAGCGTTATCTCTCCTAGAGGAAAGTATGTCCAAAAATGGTGATCAATAATCTTAGCTGATCATGTAAGAATTAATAATACCATCCTCTAAGAGCTAAAGGTTACTGGTAAAGTCGTTTGTTAGCTAAATTAAAACACAGTATATCGGGAATAAAAGTCAGCAACCTTATTTTTCGTAAGTATTTACAAGTATTTTTACAGCTGAATGAAAACTCAGTAATACGTATTAATATTTTGGAGTCCTAAAAAGTATATAAAAATCAACTAATATAACAATACTAACAAATTTTATACTAATATTTTCATTATATATCTATCCTCAACTTATATACAAAATAAAACTATTATTACGGTGTTTATCGCGTTCAAGGTCACGGGAGAGCTACCGTTAATTTGAACGCTGTAAAGTATTCGAAATGTCGGGCAATTAAAAATTAAATACAAACGTGATAATATCTGCAATCAAAAAAAAAATATTTCATAATACTCGTCTAACATGAGACATTATTTTTTTTAAGGAATTATTGAATTATCCGTGTATTGGGTATTAAAAAACTCAGAACAATAATTTTTGAATCGCAAAATGTATTGTTCTGCATGGGAATCGAAACCGTGGTACTTGCTACTTGTGCAATCGATTTCAAGCAAATTTTTTTTTTTTTTTTTTACCCTCCACCCTGCACTAAGGAAATAAACCTTATATTGCGGGGGAGTTTACAAACATGCAATTAACGCAGACAAATTACACCCAGACTGAGAACAACACTTTGTGGATCACACAAAGTAATGTCCTGCGTAGGAATCGAACCCACGGCACTGGCACGGAAGGTCGGTATCTTAACCACTACACCATCTGTGCACTATATTTCAATTTAGATAATACTTATAGTAATATGAACCTAAAAAGTTATATATTCAAGTATATAAGTGTATGTACTGCTGCGCTTCACGTAGCTGTACAGCTCTTATCTATTGGACTATTAGCCAATTTTTGCTTCATGTCTCCCGCTTTACATAGGAGGGAAGTGGAATTTTTTCAACTTCTCCTGTTTTTCCTTTTCTAATTAAATTTGTTGCGAGTTCCAAAACAAATAAAAGCGTTTCCCGAGACTTCCCGAGGATCAAACCTTGGTGTCTTATACGGAGACCACTGTGAATCCTGGCTTAATCAAATATTCAAGTATATGAGTTTATTTGTTGCGCTTTCACACCGTAACTATTACTCAAACGATTATCATAAAATTTTGCATATACATAGAATGTCAGCTATTTCATGTGCAAAATGTAAATACCTAGCTTTGGTACAGAACACTACCGCAAGAGAAACTGTCGGGAATGTATATATATATATATATATATACATACATACATATCATCACGCCATATCCCTTGCAGGGTAGGCAGAGAGAACAAAGTGCCAGAGAACTCTATCTTTGCATACTTCACTCGCTTCCTCAACATTCATAATTCTCTTCATACACGCTCGCCGGTTTCGGAGACTCTTGACTCCACCTTCCTTCAGTACATGACTGATCTGGTTATATGTATCTCATCATTCTCCTACTCTTATCCCAATTTCTTGGAGTCAATACAATATGTACTCTACATATTGTAAAAGTTATTGGCAATAGTTTTATGACTGGCCGCCTGCGAGAAGTCAACCTTCCTTAGGAATGTAATTTTTGACCAAACGGCATCAGATGGAGTTGACCCAGGTCGTTATAAGACTCATAGTCGTTTTTTACGACATCTACGAGCAAAGTAAAGGTTAGTAGTATTCATAGCCGCTATCACACAGCTATATATATATATATATATATATATATATATATATATTCAATTTTTCAAATATTCATCAATCCATATACCATTTAAATATAATTTAAAAATATATAGCTATTTTATATCATCGAAATGCATTCAAAATATCATTTAAAGTATGATAGAAGTTTACCGCAATCATACAACGTTCTGCAATAATGTCACAACATACAATCCACGCCTATAGCATTGCGAGATACTTGTAGTTCGGGCGACATATTTTTTTTTACTATAAAATAAATGCTTGTTTATGTGGCCTTTTGCCATTTAGTTAGCATTTAAAAAAAAATGAAGTGAATTTACATTTTAAGCAATATTCACATAAAATTAATGTTATCTACAACATTTTATTTGTATGTTTTAATAATTATTATTTTGCTTGCAATTTTTATTCATGTTGTTAATTAGGTTTTTAAATATAAATCTGTGATGATAATAATTTTATTTCAAACAATTAATTGCAAAACTGTACTGTGTTCTTAATTGTATATAGTTTTTCACTATATAACGATTAAAGAATACGTAATTGTTTTTTAAATATCTACTAAGTAATAGTATTCTATTACTTATTTTTTCGACTCATATACATTCCATTATTATGACATACGTAGTGAGAAAGAAAAATATTATAACTACTATTATTTATATATTATAAAAGTACACATTTATAAATGTATATATTACATTTCAATAATTACCGCACTCATTATACCTAACCGTATATTTACGTTCCTTGTCAATCATAACAAATTCAGAGTAAAATTAACCATTTATTCTTTTATGAATGAATGGTTCTATTAATTAAAAATCTAAATTTGAATTTCGAATGCGTTAATATAATAAAACATACGTATCATATGTCACAGGAATCTTTATTAGAATTATACAAATCCAATGACTTATGTCAATCGTTGTAACTTATTTTTTTAATAATATAAAAAAAAAATATCTAAACTTACGAAGATCAGCGGCGACAAAATGCAGTATAAACAGAAGCACCGTAGTGGGCAACATTTCAATGGTGCTTGCACAATGAACGCAGACTTGTTTCGCAAAATTCACAGAAGATGTAGAAACCGATTGAAGAGCCGTGGTATCGGCTAGCCGGGTCGCGACGTCGGCCCGCACTGCCAAGAACCAAACTACACCACCACCACTCCGTTGTCTAAGGACATGTGAATGTCCATCAGCCCTAAGTCGAACTATATGTATTTTATCCTTTGCTTATCGACAATTATAAACAACAATTATGTTAATTTCAGATACAGGTATAATTTAATACATACATAAAAAAAAATATTGAATGAAATAAAATACTTTTTAATATCATTCATTTTCTTCTTTCTCACTCACTCACTCACGTAAACATAAAAAAAACCTAATCAATCAAAAACAACTTTTTAAAATCGCTAATTTTTCCATTCCCTGTTCCCCTGTGGTTAAGAGTCCAAAATATAATGTGTCACCACAACTTCTTTTCCCGTGGTAGTTGTAAAAATCGATTAAGGGACAAAAAGAAGAAAGGATATCAGATAGCTCTTTGAAAACTTATTGAAACATCAACTACTTAGCGTTTATAGTTTGTCACCCCTTGCGTAAAGGAGGACTACGTCCACCATTGGACGTTTATACACTGATACAACCTTTTCTCTCTGCCTGACTATGACCATAAAATAATGTGCAATTAAAACTATTGTTATTTTGAATACTTAGCGATTTTCATTATATTTTGACTTGAATCATTTCATAATATAAACTAAACAACAATCAAGTTACATTCAAACTCGGACCGAAGATTCCGCACCGAATATCAAAATACATCATTACCCTCGTCATTGCAAAAAAATCATTGCGCGAGAAAGTACACTGGATATAAATCCAGTGTACCTTCTCACGCAATGATTTTATCTCCTTTTTTTTTTTTGGTCGACTATGGATGCGTCTCGCCCCGCCAAATCGGTCCGGGGTGACGGAATGGCGGCGCGTGACCCCATAGACCCACCGTAAAACTCCTCTCTTCGCCGTACGAGCGGGCCACCGGTACCCGATTTTTGACTTCGGTGGCTCGCCCGGCGGTATACCCTCGCGGGTTCCTCTCATCGACGCCCCGACAGATTTCGCCGTCGGGCGTCGCCCTCACACGGTGGCCTCACGTCGGGTGACCGGACGATTCCCCGGTCCGATCACCCGAAGCCTCGGTTAGGGCGGCATCAGGCGCAGGTATTCGCGCCTGCGCCGCCCCGGCCGCTGGCGGTGGCCCGGGTAGCGGAAATCCTCCCGGACTCGTTCCGCCGCCTCCTTCTGCGAGATGACAGCCTCGCAGAAGGCGGCGACCGCGTCCCAGTTCCTGACGCTGTCGACCATCGCCCTCACGATAGCCGGCAGCGTCAGGTCGGCACCGATAACAGCGACGAGGTCACGGCGCTGCCCGTCCCAGCTCGGACACACCTCCAGCGTGTGTTGCGCCGTGTCCTCGTCACTGCTGCAATAGTGGCAGGTCGGAGTCCATTCCCTATACGCGATCGTGTGCAGGTACAAACCGAAGCACCCGTGCCCCGATAACACCTGCACCAGCCGAAAGGAGAGGACTCCGTGCCACCGCTCCATCCACTCCATCAATACGGGCCGGAGGGCCTCAACGGTCACAACACCGTGTCTAGGCCTCTCCAGCCGCGTAGCCCAACGGGCGATGACGTCTCGGTGGGCGTCCTCGCGCCAGGTGGCTATCTCGCTCAACGATGGGGAGCCACCTTCGTCGAGCACTGAGGTAACCCGCCATTAGAGATCGGAGAGCATCTCCGCCTCTAGGTCCCACGGGGGTGTCCCGGCCAATAGGCATTCCGCCTCGGTAGACATCGTGCGGTACCCTCGAATGGCTCTGACCACCATGGCTCTCTGTGGCCTCCACAGAACCGCCCTGAGCTGGGCGTTCAGAGCCCTCGCCCACACGGGTGCGCCGTACATGGCCATTGAGCGGATCACCCCCGCATACAGCCGTCGGCCTTGGAAACTGGGTCCGCCCACGTTCAGCATGAGTCGAGAAAGGGCGCACGCCGCGCCGACCAGCCGAGCACCAATTTGTCGGAAATGCCCGTCGAGCACCAGACCCAAGTACCTCATATGAGCCTGGATACTGATGTGGATGGAGTTGACGACTAACGAGGCGCCGATGGGCAGCCTCACACGGGGCCCATGGAATAAAAGGGCCTCCGTCTTGTTTAGGGCCACCCTGAGCCCCAGCGCCTCGATTCGTCTGACCATCTCCTCGCCGCCTCTTCGCCTCGACGACACGCTCGTCATAGCCCGGGGAGGACCCCCGGGCTATGACGAGCGTGTCGTCAGCATATCATATAACGCTCAGCCCGGGGGGAGACTCCCTCTCAACGCCCAGTCGTAACCGATGTCCCACAGAGTCGGCCCCAGAACCAACCCCTGTGGAAC
Source organism: Lymantria monacha (assembly GCA_905163515.2). Lineage (NCBI taxonomy): Eukaryota > Metazoa > Arthropoda > Insecta > Lepidoptera > Erebidae > Lymantria > Lymantria monacha. The sequence continues at coordinate 10,244,793 of LR991082.1, forward strand.
TCCGCACGACATGGGCGTCAGCACAATGTCCCCTGCGGGACCCGTGCAGAGGACACTGCGCCCCTCCAAATAGTCTGCCACCAGCCGCCTGAGGTACAGGGGCACTCCATGGAATCGGAGCGCCTCCCTGATGCAGCTGAATGGCAGACTATTGAATGCGTTAGCGATGTCCAACGACACCGCCAGCAGCACTCCTTTGCCGGCGACAGCCTCCGCGGCCGTCTGCCTTAGGCGTAGCAGGGCTCCGACGGTCGAACGCCCCCTCCGAAACCCAAATTGAGCGTCCGACAGATTGGGCCCCACCTCCTCCAAGTGCCGAACGATGCGGGCAGCGAGGACACGCTCCAGCAGCTTACCCACATCGCCCTAAAGCACAATGGGCCTGTAGGCCGACGGCAAATCCGGGGGCCGTCCCGGTTTTGGCATGAGCACCAACCTCCCTTCCTTCCAGCACTCAGGGAACCGTCCAGACGTCAGACAGGCGTTGAACAGTTGCCTGAGGCGAGGCTCGAAGTGCTCGAGGAGCGACGTCAATACCCGGACTGGTATTCCATCCAGGCCGAGGGCCGTGGTGGTGGAACGAATCTTCGCCACAGCCGCCCCCACTTCCGACTCCGTCACGGGCGGAACACTCTCGTCGGCCTCCCGATCTTGATCTGGCGAAGCCATGACCGGGGGCGTGTGTCCCGACTGCCGTAGAAACAGCTCCTCGACCACCCTACAAAGGAAGTCGGGCTGGAGGGTCTCGGTGAGGGGGGGAGGGCCTGCGCGCGAAGCTTGTTCAGCGCCGCGCGATACGGGCGACCCCAGGGGTCACGGTCGAGACCGTCCAGCATCTCCTGCCAACTCGCACCCTTGGTGGCTCGGATGGCTAGCCGAAAGGCAGTCCGCGCACTGCGGTACACCTCGTTTTGATTTTATCTCCTAGTGTCCTTAGTTATTTTTTTATGATTACCCGCGGTTAATATAAGATGTGTGGTAGCGGCGACGAATACTACCAACCTTTACTTTGCTCGTGGATGTCGTAAAAGACGACTAAAATCCTTATAACGACCGGGGCTACCTCCATCTGATGCCATTTGGTCAACAATTACATTCCCAAGGAGGTTTGACGTCTGGCAGGCGGCCGTTCATAAAACTATTGCCAATAAATTTTACATGTACTATGAAAGAAGAGCACGTATTGTATCGACCCCAAGCAATTAGGATAAGAGTAGGAGAATGATGATGACCCGCGGTTAATAAAAGGTGGTAAATTGTATTCTTATTCCGTCACTACACATAAATCAAAATACAAATATGCGTAACAAGACCGCAGTGCAAGGCGAAGGTTTACAGATGTGTCTACACGCTCGTCCTGATTATAAGCATCAAACCCGGATCGATCGATCATATTACGTGAATTTATTGCCATTATTATAAAATATATTTCTAATATGCAAAATCAATTCTTGATTAAAGTTGTATGGATGCCCTAGTCATAAGGAATGGCAGTGGCTTGGATGTATCGCTGATATTGTAAATTTCAATAAATAGATTACCGTTTATTGGAGTTATCAAACTTACCATCAATTAAACTGCTTGATCTTCAAAAAAATCCGATTACGAGCGAAAAATGATTATCACAAGTGGGATTCGAACCCACATCTATTGGAAATCCGTTCCAATCGTGCTGCCACTTACTCCACCTTCGAGTATTAAGTCTGTAGAATGTTGGGTAGATGGCACACATCTCCTTAAAGACGAACATATAATGCGATGCAAGAATGGAATGTCCTACAATAGTTCACGGTGATGTAAATTGCAGCACGATTGGAACGGATGTCCAATAGGTGTAGTTTCGAATCCTATTTGTGACAATCATTTTTCGCTCGTAATCGGGTTTTTATAAATAATCAAGCATATTAAATGCTAAATTTCAGTTATTTGAACTGCTTGTTCTTTTGCCACGAACATCAGTAAAAAAAGATAAAAGTGCGTGCGTACAAAGTACCTATACATGTCAGAAGTGAAATTTCTTTGACAAGCTAATTTTTAAATCTCGTTTACATACATTAACCAATAGCCTGTATTTTTTTCTCGATGTCGCTTTCTCTCTTACTCGCTCTCTCCCTCCTCTCGCTCCAAGGCTAAGTGCGTTATGCGACGTATCTTACTCTCTCTTAATCTTTCTTGCTAGCTCTCTTCCAGCTTTCGCTCCATGGCACTGTGCGTGATGCGACATTCGCTCTATCTCACTCTCTCTTTCGATTTTCCTCACTCGCTTGCTCCCTACTCTCGCTCCATGGGTATGTGCTTCATGCTACGTTTGCCTTTTCTCACTCTCTCTCAATCGGTCTCAATCGTTCTCTCCCTCTTCTTGGACAAACACGTCTCACATTTTTGTGTCACCAATATTGCGTTTCATCTGTAAAACTTTTACCCTCATGCACAGAAAGAAGTATCATTTCAAAAATTGATACCTTTATATCATTTGTAGAGTTAAATTCGTTATTAGAGCTTTGCACACAAAATAAATCAATCTTACTATAGCATAATATGTATCAGATATTTTTTTAATGACAAAGCAGAATATGCAGTGCGTAAGAATGAGTGTATGGAATGGAAAAAACGAACGACAAATGGTTCAAATTAACGGTTTATTATTAAAGTAAATGTAAATGATCTGAATACCAGCCTTTAGTAAGAAGTATATTGAGTTTTTTTTTATACTCCCAATCAGCTAATAATATGAACCCATTTTTACAAGTGTCGAATTTAAATTTTCTTCATGATTTATCAGATTCTTGACATCTTTAGATTCTTCAAATTCGTCATTCTTCTTCTTCTTCTTTTTATATATTGGCAATCAGCTACTTATACGAGCCATTGGTGCCAGTGTCGAGTAATAATTATCTTCACGTTTTGAATCTCCTCAGGTTAATCATTGTCTAAGTCAATTTGTCGCCATCAGCAGTGCTATGGCCACACTGTTAATGGTATCTTGTGGGAATTTTGATGGAAAACGAAAACGTTGTAAAACACTTTTATATGATATTCACTACAATCCAGCTGTTCCGTCGCAACATAAAATGCCATCAAAATTATCTAACATAACACGTTAAAACACTAAGATATCGAATATTATACAAGAGCACCACATGACGTTTTCATATTTCCGTCAAAAGTCCAAAATTCGTCATTGTCCGTTAGTAAGTTAAATCGCCTTCGTCAGTGCTATGGCCATACTGTTAATGGTATCTTCTGGGAGTTTTTATGGAAAACCAAAACATTTATTTTCATTTGACTGCACAGATGGCGTAGTGGTTAAGATACCGACCTTCCGTGCCAGTGCCGTGGGTTCGATTCCCACGTGGGACATTACTTTGTGTGATCCACAAAGTGTTGTTCTGAGTCTGGGTGTAATTTGTCTGCGTTAATTGCATGTTTGTAAAGTCCCCCGCAATACAAGGTTTATTTCCTTAGTGCAGGGTGGTGTCATTTAAAAAAAAAAAACAAAAATTTATAAAGCAACTTTTATATCATATTCATTACACCGGAGTAGCTCCTACGCATCATATTACATATAACGCCATTAAAATTATTTAACATAATATGTCAAAACACTAAGATATATAAATGGGGGGTGAACAGTTGTAAGGGAGTACTGTCATTTTTAAAGCCAGAAGCTTGAAACTTTGTTTTAAGTTATTGATTAGATATAAATAAATATGACATTAAAATTTTGTAAAAAAATATTTAAGGGGTAAAATAAAAATAGAGAAGGAAAATCTTTAGGAAAGTAACCTTTTACGCGGGCGAAGCCGGGGGCAGAAGCTAGTAATTAATAAATACTCGCCTTTATAAAAAACAATAATATATAAATAGTAGTGTCAAATGAATAAAATAATGAGAAAGGATTCTCTAACTAAAGAAATGGCAAACTAAAATCTGGATAAGGCACATCATTAAAAAAATACATCTAGGTTTTATATCATCTGCTTGCTCTATAGTATCGCTTCACAATTACCATTAATAGTATAATAAACAGCTATTTCACACTGTATAGTAAATAAAAACGGCTACAGTATCTAATTAAGAACTAGCAGCAAATAACACAAACTTCCGCTGTTACTCCACTTTGCCGGAATAATCGCCCACGTTTGGCTGTGTTCATTATCCTGCAGGCACGAAGTTATCCGTTCACATGAATTCCATTAATTTTTATTGCAAACAATAATAGACAAATACCCGTTGCACAAGTTACCAGTTTTTCTGAAACATTTTGCTATTTCGAAGTCAAAATGCTTTCTATAGAGGAATTTAATACTAAACACTCTTTTTCCTCACTAAAATCTCTCTCTTTCTCTCTATGTCTTTCTTTCTGAACTTAAAGAAGAAGTGAACACAGATTTTTAGAAATAAATGAAAATCCCTTCAGCATGTTTGAAACAAATATTTGTAATTGCCCATTTCGATTCAGCAATAAGATTACTTTTCAGATCAATAGCTCTCAACACAACTAGAAAATGCGTGTTTTTAATATACTTTCACTCAGTTCCGCTATTAAAATGAAAATGTTAATAGAACTTTTAATTGCTTGATTAAATAAGAATATATATCTGCACAGAAATATTAATTACCTAATAGGTATTAATATTTCTGTGGATACCTGTATCTATAATCTAATTTGATTAAAAGTACACCAAAATCAAGCTTGGTTTAGACCATGCTCAACTTTCGTGAACACTTTCATATCATTCTTTTTGACAGTTTTATATAAAAATACTAATAAATTATTATTTATTTGATTATTAAATTAAATATTTTCAATTTAAAATTTATATGGGTTCGGTACAATATATCTTGTACAGGGAGACCAAAGAAAAGACGTAAGGACTGCGTGAAGCATGATATGGATAGACAGGGAATGAGTACAGAGATGCCATCTGATAGGACTGTATGGAAAAAGAAGACATATCGCGTCGACCCCAAGTAGTTGGAATAAGAGCAAGAGAATGATGGAACGATATATCTTGCTCTCAAGGCACAAATAAAATATGCTGCATAAAATTTTCGCTGAATTTGACCTCAAAAATTTAGAAATGCAAATAATGACTACGATAATATTTTTTTGGCAGGATGATCTAGACATACGCCATCCGTTCCGTCCAAAGCGACGAAAGGGCGGCGCGTGGCCCATAACCCACCATATTCCGTCCTCATCGGGCCAGCTACTGGTACCCAATATTCGACGCCTGAAGTTACTTATATAAATAAAGTACACTCTCAATTTAAGTGAACCATCATCATCATCCCAGCCCACATACGTACCATCGTTGGGCTCGCGCCTCCTTCTCAATGGGAGGGAAGTAGACCTACTATACAACGCTGGTCATACGTGTTGTTATAGGGTTTTATTTCGAGTTTTCCTTCTCTTGCACAGATGCCATATGTAGATATATTATATCTCTTAATCGTCTTTTACGATACCCATGGGTAGGATAGGGTGTGGTGATTTGTACTCTTACTCCGTCACCACACGGAAAAAGTGAACCATACTTACAATTATTTTTGTGGAAGAAATTTCTATAAACCGAATTATATAGGAAAAGAAAGTTAATAGTATTTTTATAATGTTGGTAATTAATAATGAAGTTTGTAGGCTATCGTGGTCATTCAATGGATGGTTGACCGTTAATCGTTTTAAATTTTAATATTATATAACATGGCATACCAATATCGCTTATTCCGGATATACATTTTGGTCTAAAATGTAATTAACAATCATATAACCAAACTAAGTAGTAAAATAACAATGTAAAGCAATCAATTATCATGAGCGGATGTTTTTTCAATTATAATTGAAGATAAAGATCATAAAACTTATGCTAAATAATTTTGTGAGCTGTGCGTAAAACTGAGGAGGCTTCGTTTGCGTGCAATAAATACTTATTTAATGTTATTACTTTGTTTCAAAACACACGTAATACTAATAATAAAATGAAAATTAATAACATCCACAAAATTTAAATCACCATTAATATCTCAACAGTTGCTATGAAAACGGAACCACAGAACGTTTGATATGATGTATTATTGTTGCCAAATTTTGTCCGATCTCCTTACATACATATTGATACTGCTCCTATTTATTATAGCGTTATGTATTACGTCTAAAAACCTGCCTTATCGAGGCTTATATTAATAAGCTATTTTTTATTATAAGATTTCTTATCAGATTCTAAGTGATAAAAGTAAACTCTTCAAATTTAAAACAGTAATATAGATTAAAAATCATCATTCTCCTACTCTAATACCAATTATAATGCGAAAGTAGAACGATGTAGGTACCGGGGGAGACCGAGACTCACCTACCTAGACCAGATTGGTCACGTACTGAAGGAAGGTGTAGTCAAGAGTCTCTGAAACCGGCGAGCGTGTATGAAGAGAATTATGAATGTTGAGGAAACGAGTGAAGTATGCAAGGATAGAGTCCTCTGGCACTCTGTTCTCCCTGCCTACCCTGCAAGCGTGATGATGCAAAATGTGATGATATGTATGTATGTAATCCCAATTACTTGGGGTCGATACGATATGTACTCTTCTTTCATAGTACATATTGTAAAAGTTATTAGCAATAGTTTTATGACAGGCCGCCTGCCAGACGTCAACCTTCCTTGAGAATGTAATTGCTGACCAAACGTCATCAGTTGGAGTTGACCCAGGTCGTTATAAGGCTGTTAGTCGTCCTATACGATATCCACGAGCAAAGTAAGGGTTTGTAGTATTCATATTCGCTACCACATAGTTTAATACAGATTAAAAATAATTAACAAATTTGAAAAATATCCAATATAAAAAAATGCTTTAAATTGTGCAAAGTGGCCAAGAAAATCCTATTTTAAAATTATAAATGCGAATATAAGTTTGTTTATTTGGTTACGCTTTCACGCCTAAACCACTACACTGATTTTAAAAATTCTTACATCAATGGAAATATACATTATCAGCGAGTAACATAGGCTATATTTTAGGTCCGTATTTCTACAATAGTGGCAGAAAACACGCGCATGAAAAGTCGGTTATTTTCTAATATTTTATAAAATAAAAATAAAGTTAACAATATAAAATGAGGTTTATGTATGTAATGATATATATATATAAAAATATCTATATTAATATCCATTAGTCTTTTTATTATATCAGCTCTCTAGAAAATGGTATTTCACACTTCCGCTAATTATATATATATAATTATTTTTATTGTGGTAGGACCACGCTGTGGACAGTTCTCTGTCTACAGCCGCGGGCCGGTCCGTCCGGGGTAGTACCACACTCTCGCAGAAGATCGACGTCTGAGTAATAGCAATGTGCTATTGCGCTTCGTTCGGTGAGCGAGAGAGCCGGAAGCCTAACTGGGGTGGGTTCAGGGTTGTATTGGTAGGCAGCGGCCTAGCTATACCATTGGCAAAGGTCCATGGGCGGCAGTGACACTTACCATCAGGTGTGCTGTCTGCTCGTTTGCCGCCATAAGCAATAAAAAAAAAAAAAAAAAAAAAAAAATTAAAAATCAAAGATAAATACTATTGTATAGTATTTATCTTTAAACTCAGTTTTATCGTTAGTGTTGATCGTTTCCGTTGAAAGATAATGTTTGTATTAAAACACTTACTTAGAAATTCAAGCGGAATTTCTTTACTGTGAAAATTGAATTTTAATTTATATATATAACCGCTGTTTGTATTTTAATATACACTATAGTTCATCTAATCTAAGAAGTGAATTTTGACGTTTTGCATTTTTTAATACACAATAACCTTGGTCAAACGTATACACATGATTGCAAACAATAAATCTGAATTTTTTTTTAAATATTTTATTATTTACATAATTAACGTTGCTTTCTTGTACAATAATCTAATGTTGAAACTCGTAAAACTAATTTAAAATAAAAATGACATGATAAATAGCAATTGTTATTGATGATCTAACAATGTCACATCATCACGTTCTATACAGTAGTGCTTGACAACTATTAGTAAATGTGCTTACAGTACCCAGCAATAAATATTACATACAGATCGAAGTGCACTTCGATCTTCGGCAAGAAGTAATTAGTATATTTCGGCTTCGCAGAGCATTGTCTCTAGCTGTGTTCATACGACATTTGCTGGCGTAGTAGACGAATTTAAATCCCGTTATAGGGAAATGTCTTACTAAAATTGCGAATGTATACAGTTCGTTAAATAGAACAAAGAAATTTTACATAATACTAGCAGATCTAACAGAAACTGTTCAACTTTAAAAAACAAAACAAAATAGCTATAAATTAATTGCAGCGTCACCTAATAAATCCAATTGTCAATTTAAATATTTTTTGAATCCACTTGAAAACAAAAAAATCATCAATATCGGTCCAGCTGTTTAGAAGAAATTTCATCACATTCACACGTACAGAAGTAATATATGTATATAAAGATGTCGTTATTTATTAATTTAAATTTATTTTATATTCAAATTATTACCCATATTTAATTTATTTACTTCAAAATCTTTATTTATTATTATTTTCTTCATATAGAACCAGTAATTTCAATTGACGTTCACATTGAGTTATCGCTGACGGTTTACTCCCTGATTTTCTTCATCGCCTACTTCCACGAGATCTCCCCTCCTCACAGATATTGGCCACCCCGGTTCAAGATGAACAATTACCTCGCTCAGTGTTAGATTTTAAAGTCATCATCATCATCATCTCAGCTCATATATGTATCACTGTTGGGCTCGAACCTCCTCCATAATGAGAGGGTAATTGACCTACTATACCACGCTGGTCAGACGTGTTGGTATATGGTTTTGTTTCGAGTTTACCTTCTCTAGCGTAGATGTTATATGCGTTTTATATCCCTTAATCGTCTCGTACGATCACCCACGGGTAAGATAGGGGGTGGTGAATTTTATTCTTACTCCGTCACCACACGGAAAATGATGATCTTAAAGTAATTGCTTTCATCTCTTTGCTTGTGGAATTCGTAATAAAAATAATTGCTAATACTTTATAAGCTTACATTCCGAATTTTTAACTGTGGCTTATGATTACTAGCATCGAACTGTCTGGCAGCTGCTAGTGCGTCGGTTAAGCAACACTGGTCAAGGTGATCCACACCTCTTGACATATCAGATTGGCACAAGCGCTATCTAAGAGGCATCCATTTGCGAAATGAATTATTGACCTGCTATTTTTTATTATTATTATTATTTTTTGTGCAACGGATTATTATTTTCAATCGTTAAGAAATAATTTGATATCAGTTTTAACTGAACTCTATTAGTTCAGTTATAATCTTTTATTTAATGTCAACAATCATGATAAAAGAATCAAAGATTTTTTTTTTCTTTATTAATTTAATTCAAGATGCCACGGACTAAAGAATAAAATCTTGAAGGTTGATATAGATTTTATTGAATTATTTTTTATTGCAACATACGAGCAGGGAGCACACCTGATGGTGTGTCACTGTCGCTCGTGGACTTTTGCTATACCTGGAGTACAGCTTCACTAGGCTAGGCTTTTAATACTAGTAGGACCACGCTGTGGATAATTCTCTGTCTACAGCCGCGGGCCGGTCCGTCCGGGGTAGTACCACACTCTCGCAGAAGATCGACGTCTGAGTAATAGCAATGTGCTATTGCGGTTCGTTCGGGGAGCGAGAGAGCCGGCAGCCCAACTGGAATAGGTTTGGAGTCTGTATTGGTAGGCAGCGGGCTATACCCTTGGTATTGCAAAGGTCCATGAGCGGCAGTGACACTTACCATCAGGTGTGCTGTCTGCTCGTTTGCAAGTCTTTCTCGCTCACTGAACGAAGTGCAACAACACATTGCCATTGTTCAGACGTCGATTTTCTGTAAGGGTGTGATACTGCCGGCCAGCCCGTGGCCGTAGAAAGAAGCTCTCTTTTTTTTATTTTTTGGTTTTGGTAACGCAGTGGCTAAAAATGCTTTTCCGCACACCCGCCCGGGTGTGAGACCAGTGTGAGACTCGCAGCCGCTGAAGGGTGACTGAATACCCACTAAAAAACCAACTGCGAGCTGTTAGCCAAGGTGGCTTTGACAGCTTAACCGGTCTATAGGCGAGCCTTAAGGGCTCTCAACCCGAAGAAAGAAGCTGTCACCACACAAACTTATAATATATCATCAGGTGATCTTCCTTCGGACGACGCAGCGTAGAACGAACCCCCACTCGGTGGACTGATGACATTATCAAGGTCGCATGTAACCGTTAGATGCAGGTGGCACAGGACCGTTGCAAATGCCATTCTCGTGGGGAGGCCTACGTCCAACAGTGGACGTTTACCGGCTGATGAGGTGATCTTCCAGTTCAACCTTCGCCAATAATTTTTGTGCACTCAGATCATATTATACTCTATATCGTATAACCGATATTTGGTCGATGATAAGCCAAAAAAAGCATGTTTCTAGTATGAAGAATTATAATTTTTCAACTGTATCTTTACTGCGTATTTGTTGATAAAGATTTTTCATACGAATAGAAAGTTTCGTGCGAGTGCTGAGTAAGAACAAAAAATTACCACTCCCTAGCTTGACTGAAAGCGCCGTAAAAGATGATCAAAAGATATAATATATACGTAAAAGCACTATACAAAAGAGAAGGAATACTCGAAATAATTTTAATAGTGGTAGGACCACGCTGTTGACAGTTTTCTGTCGACAGCTGCGGGCTGGTCCGTTCGGGTTAGTACCACACTCTCACAGAAATTCGACGTCTGAGCAATTGCAAGGTGCTGTTGCGCTTCGTTCGGTGAGCGAGAGAGCCGGAAGCCCAACTGGGTGGGTTTGGGGTTTATATTGCTAGGCAGCAGCCTAGCTATACTCCTGGTATAGCAAAGGTCCGTGGGCGGCAGTAACACTTACCATCAGGTGTGCTGTTTGCTCGTTTGCCACCAAAAGCTATAAAAAAAAAATATACCCACCAACCCGTCCGAATAGCTTAGTGGAGTAGATCATTCGCTCTTCTATTGCGGAGGAGATTCGTGACCAAAAGTGGAAAGTATATAAACTGAGATGATGATTATTATTTGTTGTTAAAGAAATCCATAGCTTTAGATAACATTTTGTGAAAATCTCAAATATCTACGTATTACGGTTTGTACAATACAGAAACACGGATAGATATATAAACGAATAAAGGGCTTCTGACAAATATTCTATGCATATTATAGGTACGGGACCATAAAATATTAAAGGTTATGTTGAAGTAATCGAACCGATCACTAAGAACGCCGGGAAGGATGAACGTATCATCCGCTACCTAATATTAATCCAATTTCTGTTGTACGCAATTAAAACTGTAATATAAAAGGACCTTTTGTAATCACATGCAATAACTATAATTAACTAATCATAAACAATTAATTCGTATTGAAAATTAAGAAACAATAATTAGTAATTTTTAACTAATGTTTTTGTTATACCTACTACTGCAATCAATCTTAAGGCTTAATATGTAGGCCTCCTTTAAGCTACCCCATATCCGTGGTGTCGTACTGCTGCACTTATCCTTGCTAATATTATAAATGCGAAAGTAACTCTGTCTGTCTGTGTGTCTGTCGCTCTTTCACGCCAAAACTATTGAACCGATCTAAATAAAATTTGGTACACAGATAGTCTAAAACCTGACAAAGGATATAGGTTACTTTTTAATGCGAAAAAGGATTATAAAGGGGGATGAAAAACTTTAAGAAAGTAATCTTTTACGCGGATGAAGCCGGGCAGAAGCTATATAAATACATGAATCATTATATGTTATATCTATAATTATCGTCAAAACAATAACTATTGTGTTATAATATCTACTAATTCGTAAAGTATGTATATAGACAGTTTACGGAATCAACATTGCAATAAAAATAATGTTATGTGCTAATACAATGCTGTATGTTAATAAACATGCAGAATAATTTTTTTATGTTTCGCATGTGGTCGAGTCCAAAAATACACTTAACGGATTTTAACGAACTTGATTTTTATTGATTTCTAGTATAATAGCCGAGTTTATTGATACGAGAATGTTTATTTAATCATCATCATCATCTCAGCCCACATATGTCCCACTGCTGGGCTCGCCTCCCCAACATTACGGTAGGGTTTTATTTCGAGTTTTCCTTCTATTTCACAGATGCCATGTGCATATTATATCCCTTAATCATTTTTTAATATATCCATGTGTAAGATAGGGAGTGGTGAATTATATTCTTAATCCGTCACTACACGGAAAATTTATTTTATTACTTATATTAAATAAAACTATTTTTATGGATTCTATCAGCCAGGTACAAAAGTATTCGAAACGTCGGGCAAGAAAAATGACATACGATGACTAAACGCGATCGATAAAATCTGTAACAATATATTTCTAAATTTTATATTTTCGATTTCATAGCTAGCATAGTATATATACCCCGCGTATACCCAAATATATAATAGTCTATATAACTGCAATGTAGCTTTTTCATCGGTGAAAGGATTGTTAAAATCGTCTAAGCAGTTTAGGCGTGAAAACGTAACAAACAAACAAAATCACATTAGCATTTTTATAATATTATTTAGAATGTGTAATACTCGCGTAAACATGATTAATCGTTATTGCTTATATTTTATACAAAACATGTAAATATAACAAAATTAAATGTGCAATAATAATTAAAAATATATGCAATTAAATATGCTTTTGAAGTTTTATTATTCGTTTCTCAAAATACGATATGTTTGAGACAGACGGTTAATACTAATTTATTGAGATATCAACACATAACTTGCCGTGTGGTGACGGAGTAAGAATACAATTCATCACCCCATATCTTACCCCTGGGTGATCGTACGAGACGACTAAGGGATATAAAACGCATATAACATCTATGCAAGAGAAGGAAAACTCGGAACAAAACCCTATACCAACACGTCTGACCAGCGTGGTGGAGGAGGCTCGAGCTCAACAGTGGGACATATTAGAGCTGAGATGATGATGATGAACACATAACGTCATTTTTTATTCGTCATCATAATTTCAGCCTATCGCCGTCCACTGCTGGACGTAGACCTTCTTCATGTTACGTCACAGAGTGCGGTCCTGTGCCGCCCGCACCCAACGACGCCTAGCAACTTTCACCAGGTCGTCTGTACACCTGGTAAGGGGGCGTCCTACACTGCGTCGTCCGATACGTGGTTTACCTTCTTTCCCCAGCGATTATCGGGTCGTCGAGCGATGTGGCCTGCCTATTGCCACTTCAGCGTGCTAATTCTTGGTGCTATGTCGGTTACATCCGTTCTTCTGGGGATTTCCGTATTTCGGGTTCTATCTCGCAAAGAAATCCTTCGGATTCTATCTCGCAAAGAAATCACTGAGCGACTTTGAGCTCAGTTATGAGGCTTATATTTAGAGACCATGTTTATTTTATTACTATTAACTATTAAGTTCGAAGGATACCATTCTTTTTATATATAAAAAAATATAAAAGAAATAACAATAATAGACAAACCCGCTGAGTTTCTTGCCGGATCTTCTCAGTAGTGGTCTAGTTCCGATCCGGTGGTAGTTTATTAGATTAAATTAAAATGTTAATACTGACAATATGTAAGTGCCCTCGCAGGGTTATATACATACATAATAAATATGATATATAAAAATTGTTTGCTGTTCGTTAGTCTCGCTAAAACTCAAGAACGGCTGGACCGATTTAGCTAATTTTAATCTTGAAATATTTGTGGAAGTCCAGGGAAGGTTTATACGGTGAGAAAATATGGAAAAATTGCGAGAAAAATAATAAAAACAATTTTAAAAAAAAAAAACCTTACCTGTCACAAAGACGACGTTCGTAAAAATAAGGGGAAGCAGTACGAAGTCTGCCGGGTCAGCTAGTACATAATAAATTAATTTGAATTTGAATTATTTATTAAAATTGAGAGTTTTGTAACTATGAGATAAACTATAAGAGATCAATGCTTTTACAAGTTGACATACTTTTCAGTCCATTATCGTAATTAATATTATGAATACGAAAGTGGAATTTGTTTGCTTGTTACGATTTCACACCTAAACAATTCAACCGATTTTAAAAATTCTTTAACCAATCTATATTCATCATCAACATCATCTCAGCTCACATATGTCCTATTGTTGAACTGGAGCCTCCTTCATAATGGGAGGGAAATTAACCTACTATACCACGCTGGTCAAACGTGTTGGTATAGGGTTTTGGTTTCCAGTTTTCCTTTCCTTGCATTGATGTTATATGTGTTTTATATCCCTTAGCCGTCTCTTACGATCACCCATGGGTAAGATAGGGAGTGGTGCATTGTATTCTTACTCCGTCACCAGTTCACCACACGAACAAGCTACATTATCAGCGGGTAATATAGTGTATATTTTATCCTAATATTCTAATGGAAACGAGAATTATGCGGGTGAAGTCAACATTCTTATTTTAAAAGCCCGCGCCGCCGTAATACAAGGTTTTTTTAGTTTTTTTTTTTTAATATCTTAGTACAAGGTCTTTTTTTTAATGAATTGAAATTGAAATAAGTTTTTAAACAGGTTTATTGACTTTTTAATCTTATATAAAATGTCAGGGTTGACATGGTATGGACATGTAATGAGACGGGATGAAAGTAAGTTTTTAATATGAATGTTGAAAGATTTAGGTGTAAAGAAAGACCAAAGATAAAATATATGGACTGCGTGAAGCATGATATGGATAGACAGGAAGTGACTACAGAGATGACGTCTGATAGGACTGCATGGATGTACATATTGTGTCGACCCCAAGTAATTGGAATAAGAGCAAGATGATGATATAAAACGTCAAAGTCATTTCAGGCTAATCTCAAGCTGGTGCTTATTAAATAAAATTTTGAGAAAAGCCTCGAGACCTAGCCGAGGCTCATTGGGTCGTGGCTTACCGATCCTTACTAGCTTCCGCAAGTTGAGTGCAATCTATTACGTCAATGATAGCCTCGTTATATCCAACCGAGGCGGCATGCCTGCTGGCCGGGACACCCCCGTGGGACCTAGAGGCGGAGATGCTCTCCGACCTCTACCGGCGGGTGACCTCACTGCGCGACGAAGGTGGCTCCCCATCGCTGAGCGAGATAGCCACCTGGCGCGAGGACGCCCGCCGAGACGTCATCGCCCGTTGGGCTACGCGGCTGGAGAGGCCTAGACACGGTGTCGTCACCGTCGAGGCTCTCCGGCCCGTACTGATGGAGTGGATGGAGCGGCGGCACGGAGTCCTCTCCTTTCGACTGGTGCAGGTGTTGTCGGGGCACGGATGCTTCGGCTTGTACCTGCACACGGTCGTGTATAGGGAGTGGACTCCGGCCTGCCACCATTGCAGCAGTGACGAGGACACGGCGCAACACACGCTGGAGGTGTGTCCGGGCTTTGACCGGCATCGCCGTGACCTCGTCGCTGTTATCGGTGCCGACCTGACGCTGCCGGCCGTCGCGAGGGCGATGGTCGACAGCATCAGGAACTGGGACGCGGTCTCCGCCTTCTGCGAGGCTGTCATCTCGCAGAAGGAAGCGGCGGAACGGGCAAGGGAGGATTCCCGCGCCCCGGGCCGCCGTCAGCGGCCGGGGCGGCGCAGGCGCGAATACCTGCGCCTGATGCCGCCCTAACCGAGGCCTCGGGTGATCGGACCGGGGAATTGTCCGGTCACCCGACGTGAGGCCACCGCGTGAGGGCGACGCCCCGACGGCGAAATCTGTCGGGGCGTCGACGAGAGGAACCCGCGAGGGTAAACCGCCGAGCGGGCCACCGAAGTTAAAATCGAGTACCGGTGGTCCGCTCGCACGGCGAAGAGAGAAGGTTTTACGGTGGGTCTATGGGGTCACGCGCCGCCTTTCCGTCACCCCGGACCGATTCAGCGGGGCGAGACGCACCCATAGCCCACCAATAAAAAAAAAAAAAAAAAAAGCCTCGTTATATCCACCATAGACTGTAAAACTTACCTAATAAAATTCAAAAGCGGATCTCACATCCAATCGCTGATTACACCGTTAGGTTCAAGAAGATAGACAGTTAAGTAATTACTTAAAGTAATACCATCAAATTTTGGTAAGAGAGAAAGAAAACAATTCCCCTCTCCTTTCAAGTGAGTGTAGTAAAAGACGACTAGGAGATATAATATAACTTGACTGCACAGATGGCTTAGCGGCTAAGGTACCGACCTTCCATACCAATACCGTGGCTTTGATTTCCACGCAAAATTATACTTTGTGCGGTCCATAAAATATTGTTCTGAGTTTGGGTGTAATTTGTCTGCGTTAATTGCACGCTTATAAAGTCCTCCGCACTCCGCAGTACAAGGATAATTTCTTTAGTGCAGGATGTTGTCTTTTATAAAAGAATATATATATATATATATATATGCATTTATCAGATGATATATATATATATATATATATAGAAGCCTATAACAACGAGTAGCTTGGTAAGTAAATTTTCCTCCTATTTCGGCAGAGGCTCGAGCTCAGTAGTGGAACGTATCTGAGCTAAAATGATGATAAGTAAAACCAACATAGTTTATTCAAACAAAAATAAATCATTGTGTCATATAATTAATAATTTTATTATTTCAAAACACGTTTAACATTTCCTTTGGCATACGGTCTCTCATTACTAAAACGTCAAAAATGCCAATATTATGCCATTCATTTCTACAGTTTCATAATTAAGAATAATTGTATAAATCTAACAGATATTACAACATTTGAAACAAAAAAAAAATCCTCAGTCCTCTCGTGACCATGAAAACTGTAAAATTTTCGAAACGTCGAGAAATTAAAATTCAAATACAAACGCGATAAAATCCGTAAAACTAGTTTTATATCAAATGTAAACATCAGATATCATTAATTATATATCATTAAATATTTATAACAAGTAGGTAATTATTTAGAACAGAACCGACATCTTGATCTTTCTAGAATGAGTCATGAATCTAAATTGAAATATTTAACCACAATGTAAACGTTTTTTTTTAAACTCTTATTAAACCACAGATAATTAATATATAGATAATAATTAATTGAAAAAAATATTGGCGACTATTTTTTTACAGTGAAAATGCCAAATTTTGTTATTTTGGTGATTCTAATTTATTTATTTTTTATTTTTATTTCTACATCTTACTTAAATCAAGGTAATAAAAACTTTAAAAAGGCGATAGGTTAATTAACGTTACCAAGGAATCAAAATCACAGTGAGCTTGTTTTTTTATTCTTAAATCTATATATGTACATATTAGGTTATATCTAAGGCTTGGGTAGGAGTTGGTCTAGCGTGAGTTCGTCAACAACTTTATTCGCGATATCTAGAAGCAACTTAGATACGGTCTTATCCAAGTGTGGTTTGCTTGATTTTAAAACTTCTCCTCGATTCTGGTTGATAGCAGCATTGGCCGCTTCCTCTGCAAAATGAGAATTTTATTTGTAATTTATATAAAATCTTAAGCTTTTTGCCTGTAATAATGTACCTAAGTATGATTAGATGCACTGATTGGAAGGAAACTTGACAACTGTTAGACCCAAATGTTTTCAATGATGACATCGTCAATGCCTCAGAAATGATTACTAACTTGGCCCCATTTCACATTGTTAACTTTTATTGGAATGGCGTTTTTTTTAATATAACAGCCTGTATTAAACAAATAATTATTATATTACAGCAGACTTCCCAGATATACAATTTAACAGGCACAAATCACATTGGGGTGTCGTAGATAGAATGGCAATAGACGATCTCTCCGGCACACCTATAGTGGTAGGACCACGCTGTTGACAGTTCTCTATCTACAGCCACGGGCCGGTCCATCCGGGGTAGTACCACACTCTCGCAGAAGATCGATGTCTGAGTAATGGCAATGTTCTATTGCGCTTCGTTCGGTGAGCAAGAGCGCCGGAAGCCCAACTAGGGTGGATTTGGAGATTGTAATGGTAGGCAGCGGCCTAGCTATACCCTTAGTATAGCAAAGGTCTATATGGGCAGCAGTGACACTTACCATCAGGTATGCTGCTTGCTCGTTTGCCGCCATAAGCAGTAAAAAAAACACCGTAAAAGCGCGGAAGGGACCGCTGTGGTTTTAGTGGGTCTGCCGGTCGAATTAATTGCCCGGGGAGTCCCACAGAACCCCCGTCTCTCACCGGCGGGGTTAGTGCGTACATACATTTCCACAGCATAAACAAAAAAGGCACAAATCACACACAGATAATTTATGGATGGCACACAATATTGTCCTGCGTGAGAATCGAATCCAGGATAATGGCACGGTAGACCGGCGTCAACTACTAAGGCATCTGTACAATAAACAGCAATCTATCAACATTAATATGTCAAAAACTTTATAACTTCGCAACGACGACGTAAGAGAGCGAGTAGGTATGAAAGAGAGTATTGGTGTAAAGATGCGAAAGGGAACGCTCCGATGGTTCGGACATGTGGAAAGAATGCCGAACGAACGTCTGGTTAAGAAGATATACAACGCGAAAGTGGAAGATATAGTTACCGGGGGAGACCGAGACTCACTTACCTAGACCAGATTGGCCACGTACTAAAGAAAGGTGGAGTCAAGAGTCTCCGAAACCGGTGAGCGTGTATGAAGAGAATTATGAATGTTGAGGAAGCGAGTGAAGTATGCAAGGATAGAGTTCTCTGGCACTCTGTTCACTCTGCCTATCCTGCAAGGGATATGGCGTGATGATATGTATGTATGTATGTATGTAAAACTTTATAAGTTTGTAAACACACTGCTACTCTGTTACAATACGTAATAAATCCTCAATATACGGTGCGAATTATTCGCAGTAGACTCTAGTAAAAATAATAATATAATAATACTCACGAAGTGTCTTATCACCATTGAAAAGTCCGTCGAGTTTGAGACGATAATCTTTAATGTTAATGTCGGTTTCGACTTTTTTGAATTTAATGTAATCAACACCATCGCGTTGATAGACCTGTATGTGTATTACCAGCTCTGCATCACATTTAACTAAAACAATAAATTTTATAATTATGAATGAGTTCAGGAAAACAGTTGTTGGCGGGAATCTAAAACGTCATGTGGTGCTCTTGTATTATATTCGATATCTTAGTGTTTTAACGTGTTATATTAGATAATTTTGATGGCATTTTATGTAACGTGATGCGGCGGAACTACTGGGATGTAGTGAATATCATATAAAAGTGCTTTACAACGTTTTCGTTTTTCATCAAAATTCTCACAAGATACCATTAACACTGTGGCCATAGCACTGTTGATGGCGACAATTTGACTTACTGACGGACAATGACTAATCTGAAGACACTAAAAAATTGAAGATAATTGTAACTCGACACTGGCAACAATGGCTCATTTAAGTAGCTGATTGCCAATACATAAAAATAAGAAGAAGAAGAGTTCATGATTTGTTTTTTTTTTTGGATTTTAGCAGTTAGCTGCACATGGCTTTGACAGCTTTACGCGGACTATGGGTGAGCACTGAGGGCTCTCAACCCGAGAATGAAATTTGTAAGTTCAATATAGTTTCAACTACGAAGGAACAAATATCACCGTCTTACTTCTTTACATATGAATTATATATCATCATCCCGCTCTTATCCCAATTACTTAAGGTTGACGCAATGTGTACGGTATTTCCATCGTATATATTGCATAAGTTTTGGCAATAGTTTTATGACCGGCCGCTTTTCTAATGTCAACTGTCCTTAAGAAAGTAATTTTTGATCAGATACCATAGAGTTAGCCCAGGTCGATGTTATTGTAAGTCGTCTTTTACGGCACCTACCCAGGTCGATATAAAGCACTTGATCGTCTTTTACGGAACCCATAAGCAATGAAATGGTTAGTAGTATTCGTAACGGCCATCACACAGCATGAATTAGGTGTACATAATTTAGTATAGATACTTTATTCTGGTTCCGTATGGTGACGGAATAAGAATACAATTCAGCGCCCCATATCTTATTCGTGGGGGATCGTAAGAGACGACTAAGTGATATAAAACGCACATAACATCTATGCTAGGGAAGGAAAACTCGAAACAAAACCCTATACTAACACGTCTGACCAGCGTGGTATAGTAGGTAAATTGTCCTTCCATTGGGACATGTATGGGCTGTGATGATGATGATGACTTTATTCTGTTGAGACATAGTATCAATCCTACTTATAGTCCTCGCCTGATTAAGCTAAGTGGGCAGTAGCTACCTTATTTATGACTTTAGTAGTGATAAATTCAGGAACAAGAGTTACCATTTATCAAATAAAGTTATGAGAAATTAACCTATAATATTATATGCTGCGAGAAACTTTATCGATGTAAAAATAAAAATATATTGTATTTTTTTTCACCCTACGTGATGACGGGATAAGAATACAATAGTCGCTATTCCTTACTTGCCTGTTAGAGTCGTAAAAATCAGGTATAAGTTCGCCAAAAGAATGGACAACAGCGCTCTCTTAGCAAACATAATATCTTACTATAATCACCAATCTGTTTGAACTATGTGGTACCTAGCGGCTACGAATACTACCAACCCTTACTTTGCTCGTCGATGTCGTAAAAGACGACTAAGAGCCTTATAACGACCTGGGCCAACATCATCTGATGCCGTTTGGTCAACAATTACATTCCCAACGAGGGTTGACGTCTGGCAGGCGGCTGGTCATAAAACTATTGCCAATAACTTTTACAATACATGTTATGAAAGAAGAGTACATATTATATCGACCCCAAGTAATTGGAATAAGAGTAGGAGAATGATGAATCACCAATCTGTTTGCAAAACGTAGCGTTTATAGAGATATCTCCTTGAATATATCACCGTGGTATATTATTCTATGGAGGATAATCATACTATGGAAGGCAAAACGTTAAATGAAATTATATTTTATAAAAAAAAAATACAATCCGGAAATGTGGACATACACCGGTAATCGTTTGCGTTAGTCTTATATGCAATAGGATGCAAGCCTATTTATTACCAGTAATTTCCTTATTATATTTTTTTTTGTATTTGATACCGTCCTTGTATTGTAAAGAGTTAAAAACGTATTGTGTCCCCACGACTTATCTTGCAGTATAAACCGGCTAGAAATCAGCAATAGAATGAGTAACTGAACTCTTTTGGGAAATTTATAATATCTTATCATCGTCATTCTGCTCTTATACCAATCATTTCGGGTAAGACCCATGATGCACCCATTCTTCTTCCATCGAGTATTTGTAATATACAAATATTGGGAGTAGAGGATCACCTCGGCGTGCAATAGTTTTGGCAAACGTTTTATGACTGGCTAGGCGATGTATCATAAAACTGTCATAAGTGTGACGTCAACTCTCCTTGGGAATGTAATTGTTGACTAGATAACATCAGATGAAGTTCCTTATAAGCTCTTAGTTGTCTTTTACTACACTCACGATTAATATAGGGGTTCAAATTACTGAAATTTAGCATTTAATATGCTTAATTATTTATGAAAACCGTCCCAATCGTGATGCTATTTACACCACCGTGAACTATTGTAGGACATTCAAATCTCGCTTCGTATTATATTTACGTCTTTAAGAAGAGATGAAACCAGAACAGATGTAAGAGTAACAATAGGTAATGTACTAGAGCAAGTGGATGAATTTGTATATCTTGGACGTGAATTTAGCCGAGATGGAAGATACACCACTGATATAGAGCGAAGAGTGAATGCGGGAAATAGAGTGAACGGAGCGTTGGGGCAACTTCTCGGCAGCCACCACCTCAGCCAGAAGGCACGTGTAGCAATACATAGAAAAGAGTATGAAAGTAAAATTAATGCGGTCGAAATGCGATCTCTGCGGAAAATCTGTGGAGTTAGGCTGATCGACCGCATTCGTAACGACGACGTAAGAGAGCGAGTAGGTATGAAAGAGAGTATTGGTGTAAAGATGCGAAAGGGAATGCTCCGATGGTTCGGCCATGTGGAAAAAATGCCGAACGAACGTCTGGTTAAGAAGATATACAATGCGAAAGTGGTAGGATGTAGGTACCGAGGGAGACCGAGACTAACCTACCTAGACCAGATCGGTCATGTACTGAAGGAAGGTGGAGTCAAGAGTCTCCGAAATCGGCGAGCGTGTATGAAGAGAATTATGAATGTTGAGGAAGCGAGTGAAGTATGCAGAGATAGAGTTCTCTGGCACTCTGTTCTCTCTGCCTACCCTGCAAGGGACATGGCGTGATGATATGTATGTATGTTAAGGAGACATGTGCCATCTACCCGACAATGTTTACACATTGTATGGGTTTAATACTAATTAGAGTAGATGGCACACGTCTCCTTAAAGACGTATATATAACACGAAGCGAGATTTGAATGTCCTACAATAGTTCACGGTGGTGTAAGTGGCAGCACGATTGGGACGGATTTCCAATAGGTGTGGGTTCGAATCCCAATTGTGACATCATTTTTCCCTCGTAATCGGGTTTTTAATAAAATTAAATATTTAATTAAATATATAATTAAATATAGATGTTGTTAATGTTCTTAACAGTCACTATATAGCATAACTCATAATAATAAAACATAATATCTACGAGTAACTGAAATCGCCAATCAGTCTGGTGATTAGGACTAATCTACTAAAGGAATAAATTAGGAGAAATCTATATTCAACTGCAGACGTCAAATATATTTTTTTAAAGACACCAACCACCCTTCACTAAGGAAATAATCCTTGTATTGCGGGGTACTTTACAAATATGCAATTAACGCAGACAAATTACACCTAGGCTCAGACCAACACTTTGTGGAGCGCACAAAGTAATGTCCTGCGTGGGAATCGAACCCACTGCACTGGCACGGATCGTCAGTATCTTAATTACTACGCCATCTGTGCAGTCGATAGATGAATTGATATACTGTCATAATATTACGTCTAATATTAGATAATAAAATCATTTCTTTGTATGCTAATGGTATTCATCATTCTCCTGCTCTTATCCCAATTACTTAGGGTCGACACCATACGTACTCTGCTTCCATAGTACATATTGCATAAAAAAAAAAAGTTATTGGCTATAATTTTATGACCGGCCGCCTGCCTGACGTCAACCCTCCTTGGGAATGTAATTGCTGATTAAACGGCATTAGGTGGAGTTGGCCCAGGTCGATATTAAGCTCTTAGTCGTCTTTTACGACATCCACGAGCAAAGTAATGGTTGGTGATATTCTTAGCCGCTACCACACAACAAATAGTATTGTAATATTATTTATTATAGATATGTATTGTAGTGCGTAATATGTGTGTCAGCAAGATATGAATGTGATGTGCTTGCCAACTATAAAAATATTAAAGAATATCTATGCTTACTGGCATCAGCATCAAGCTTCCCTTTGCCTTTAAGTGGCAGGAGCAGTTGGGTGTCCAATGTGTATTCACCTTCAAGATGAAGCTTGGCGAAACGGACGCGAGCCTTGATGATAAGCGTATTTAAATCTACACTGAAAACCAATAATATACGGTAAGCTTTCGTTGGCATTAAAAATAGTTGTTACCAATTTTTTTAGAGATATCTCAGGGGGTAACCCACGACAGAGAGCAAAACCGCGTGTGACTATGAGTCACGCCGTTCCGTTCAAAACAAGTGTAGAGGACACACGGTGGTTTATGGGGCCCATGATGCCCTACTGTCACCCTGTACCTGCCTGCTAAGAAAAAAGTAGATATGATCTTATTAATCTACAGTTTTAAACACCTTAAATTAATTTACACGTTTTATTTGCACGCATTTTTTTCATATTACGTACTAATTCATAAAACTTTAGATAGATCTTGAGTTTAAAACTTAGATGAACATCAATAAAAGGTTCGGGTTGAGAGCCCTCAGCGCTCACCCATAGTCCGCGTAAAGCTGTCAAAGCCATCTGCGGCTAACAGCTAAAAAAAAACAATAAAAGGCAGTTAAAAGCACAAGGGGTAATCAGTAGTAGAAATATTTATATTTGCGCCATCTAGTGAACACAGAGGGTACTATTTGAAAGATAAAAACGTGCTGTATTAACTTTCGCAGTCAAATTCAATATTACAATTCTAATCTCGACAGATGGCAGTATAATAAATACAACACATTTTTCATACCCGACACTTTGATAATGTGCAATAATTATGATAATAAACTGATTATTAATCATAAATTGCAAGGAAAGTAACGTAACAACCTACCCAATTCCAGTGGTTGACTGTTATTTCGAATGTTTCTTACCTTGCAGTGACGTTGAATAATTTGTCAATATTCCAACAGATATCTTTTATAAAAGTATGTGCCTAGCCTACACAAGGTGGGAATAAAATCTTTAGGGACAACATCAAACATTCCATACAACGTTTGTGGGACTATAGCATATACCTAGGGATGCCATCCGTCCGGGTTTTCCGGATCTGTCCTAGCTTAGAGGCTATCCGGGAGCGTCC
Source organism: Lymantria monacha (assembly GCA_905163515.2). Classification (NCBI taxonomy): domain Eukaryota; kingdom Metazoa; phylum Arthropoda; class Insecta; order Lepidoptera; family Erebidae; genus Lymantria; species Lymantria monacha. The sequence goes on from LR991082.1 coordinate 10,269,300, forward strand.
GGGCGGGGTTTCATTTGTAGTCCGGGCTTAAAAATATAAAAGTAATTTATAACATTTTCAACTGCTGTTTATTACACTGACAATATTTAAAAAAAAAAAAAAAAAAAGTTGCCATGTCCGGGGTTTCCATCAAAATTTTAGAGATGGCAACACTACATATAATTATCTGTATTCTATATCCATCTCTCGTCAGTTCAATCCTGTTGATAAAATATATTTGTCTCTTTTCAGTGTCATTTTATTTGTTTCATCGATTTTGAAATCACAATGTACTAAATAATTTCTCACATTAATATAGCTAATATACTAACGATAAGCTCTTAATCTTGAAGTCTGAAGCGCCAGTCACCTTTACATTGCGGCCAGATGCATGGAACGGGACATTCTCCGATGTCAATGCTTTGATCTGCAATAGTTTTAATATCCAATTTTACAATTAAAAAATATATATATATATATATATAGGTATACGTTATTTTAAATAATTAGCGATAATTGCGTAGTTTAAAATATTTTCACCAACAAATAAAAATTGACTTCAAAACAATGTAGGCGATGTCAACCATCATTCTCCTGCTCCTGTCCCAATTACTTGGGGTTGATGCAATATGTACGAGTACGTATTACAAAATTTATTGGCAATAGTTTTATGACCGGCCTCCTACCTGACGTCAACCCTCCTCGGGAATGTAATTGTTGACAAAACGGCATCAGATGGAGTTGGCCCAGGTCGATATAAAGCTCTTAGACGTCTTTTACGTTATCCACGAGCAAAGTAAGAGTTGGTAGTATTCGTAGCCGCTACCACACAGCCAAAGCGATGTCAGCTAAATATGCATTATTGAAAGTAACTCAAAAGTATTGGTTAGATCTTGATAAAATTTGAATGGCAGTACTTAGCTTTCAAATAAAAAAGAACCATTAAAAACGGTACACCAAAAAAAAATAACATTTTAAAAAAACACTGAATTGAGAATCCCTTCCTTTTTTTAAAGTCGGTTAAAGATGGTATAATATTTTTCTATGCCACAGACGTCTTAGATTAGGTTCCAGTAGCCGGCTCAATAGCAATAGGGGGGGAAAACGGTAGGTTATGGGGCTACACGTCGTCCCTTTCGTCGCCCCGGACGGCGTTTGTCCAGAACATAGCCAGCCTAGCCATTTTATTTCTATTTAAGAATGCATACATGGTTCGTAGGTTTGTATACACGCTGTCTCTTCAGAAGGGAAAAGGATACCGATATCTATCAACATCTACAAGTAGAAGGGTTTCACTAATAACAAGACCACCAGCGCCAAAAAGAAACCCCAAAAAGACATGTTGTCACTTAACATCTACGACACATAAATTGCGCTCTTAAACCTTTAACCAACTGTAATAAAGCCACTTCAAGAAAATTAATTTTGTAAACAAACCAACATAACAATTAAATTAAACATAAAAAGAGCACGGACAAAAAGTCTGTGGAATAGCTTAAAATAAATAAAGAGTAATAATAATTGATTGAATTAGGCGTGTCATATTGAAAATCCATTATTATCTTAAAATGGAAGAAAAGAAGGGAAACGCTCCCATGGTTAATCAATACACCGCACACTTCAAGAAGGAAACAGGACAGAAAGCGTTGGGTTGATGCGCATATAATGCCTGAGAATGCCTCCTGTAGAAGAGAAACGCGTGTCGAATCATTATTCGAATTTCTGCGGCAAATTACAAGTTGAAGTTTTGGTAGCTACTCGTCACAGGAGCACTACAGACTTCATTATATACAGACTTCATTATATCCTATTTTATCTTAATCCTCTCGTATTCCTTCCTTTTCCTTTCATTTAAATTTCAAAGAATACTGTTATCATTGGTTAATTTTGAAGCGTTCTATGACTATGGCTACAGTATAACAAGCAAGTAGTTACGTAGTAGTAAAATGAGACGGACTATTTTTTGTGTTTAGGAGGGCAATCATATTAAGTGGGTCTAACTATTAAGCTTGGCTTGGGCTGAAAATTAACGGCTGCGGTGTACCTGCATTCCTGGCCACTAGTAGAGCCTAATACTATTTTTTTTTACTTTTATTACCTTTTTTTTGTCTTTTTTTTTCATTTTCTTACAAATAAAGATCTTTTCTTTCTTTCTTAAGGTGAGCGATATAATTTTCTCTTTTTTTTTCTATGTACAATGAGAATACCTTAAAACAGCCTTGCCATCTCATTTCAACATCAGGCGCATAATTAGATCCTGAGCTGGGGGGGGCACACTTAAAACATTACTTTTTTTTACTGACCGTCGCGCCGCCTACAGACTGGTTGTACAAACTTAGCTTCTGCCATTTTGTCCCGTCTGTCAAACGTTTGACAACTGAGAATTGTTATTTTTTGTTCATAGTGTAGGTAGTTATTGTCATCGATCTATTTTCGATTATTGATGTACTTTCTGAAAATTATATCAATTTTCATTGTTAAACTTATATTATTATTGTTTCGATATCAGCCGATATGTTTTTTTTTATATTTCAGGGTATATCTCATAGTAAAAGAATATTCTGTATAATTACACATACACATGTAGATATGTATATATATATATATCACTTCAACTTTAGTTCACCGCTTAAACTCTGGGCAGCAGCACTTTCCATACATGCATATTTTATCATCGAGTTGCCACTCTTTTTCAGTTTAATAACTTTACTCTTTGATCCTGAGCTTACCGTATTACCATAACACTATTTGATAAAATAAAATAAAACTCACCTCAGGAATGATGAATGGATCTATGCTGGGTACTTCAATCTCTGGAATGCCAGAGATAAGTTGAGGCTTAAGTGATTCGATAGAATTCAGCACACATTCTTCAATCGTATTTGGATCCCGCTTACACACGTGAATATAACTCGCTGGAAAATAAAGTATATTTAAAAGTTAATTTTTGCACAGCTTTGAATTGTATACAGTTTGTTATATTACTATGTTCATCTGTGTAGTTTCATTTTCTTTAACCACTCAATGTACTTTAGCGATTTGAGATGTAATAATAACTGGAGAATAGAGATTGTTCAACCGAAGTAAGTCAAAATTTGGTGAAACACAAATTAGTACAAAATATTCGCCATTTTTTTTTTGTGTGCTACGGTCTGGACACACGCCGTCCGTTCCGTATTGCCTGCCCATCGCCATTAAGCTGGCCACTGGTACTCCTTGACGTGTGTGGCTAGACCGGCGAGAAAATATTCGTCATTAAAAAAGAAAAGCCAAATGTATCTCGCGCTGACATTGCCTTGTAGATCCACTGACAATTTTGAAAAAATATTTGTTTTAGTATTGTCTACAGATTTTTTTCAATTTTCTCAGAGATTGCCTCAGTAAATTCTCAGCAACACGCTCCAGAGTTTTGGCCGAAGTGAAAACGATAACGATCTTTAACTTTATTTAACATGTTTAGTCACAGTGTTTAGATTTTAATCAATAATTTTGATGGCATTTTCTGTAGTATATTCAGGGAAAGTGTAGTGAATATCAATTAGCTGTGTGTTTTCATTTTCTTCCAAAATTCACACAGATTTTTTTTAGGTTGGATGCAATTGCTTTACTAGAATCGACTACTTCTATAAATACTGATAGACAAAAACTTTCAAAAAATGCAAAATTGGATACGAATCAACAATATTGAATACGTGTTAGGTTAGGCTAGCTTGCGAGAACTAAAAAGAATAATAAAAAGATTCGGCGCTATTTAAATGCGACTGTAAATTATGTGATTATGTATTTACATCTCTACTTATCCTTATGGGAATAAAAATGTGAGGCATATTAATTTTGTAACATGAGAACGTGTATGAACGGGGTGAAAAAGATAGCATATTGACTATTGGCTTAAAAATCTCATTGCCAAACCGTAGGATCTCCAGTTAAAGTCACATCTAAGTTTATTTTATTTTATTGTAAAATTATTAAATAATTAAGAAAATTTAATGCCTATGGGTGGCAAACGTGCATCTTCATCCGAATTTTATCTTGATTTCTCTCTTGAGACTCATCGAGAACAAACAAAATCCGCTCGAGCAAAGTTCAAATTAGAATTTTTATTTCGATTTTGTGATCTATTCATATGACGAGAATTACTCCCCTGAATAGTAATACCAGGAGCAGGCCTATCGTGTATGTCGGCGTTTCGCCAGGAAATTGAGCGTCCATAATAAAATAGCGAATATGCAATTCATGGTATTTATTTAGGAATGGCTGCCGGAGAACTCGGTGAAGTGAAGTGAACAGAATTTTATTCCAATCTTACAACTTTACAATGAAATGGTCACTGCCTTAGTAACTACAACTACTTTTAATAACAAACGAATAAATCTTCTTTAACATAATTATCGAAATATATCTAAATAATAATGACAAACATTTTAATACATTTAACATTATTCCAATTAGTCTATTTTACGCAATTTACATTCGTGTAATTAAAGGAAATATTATTCTTACATATTGTTCAACAAATGGCGCTGTGAGTAGAAATAAATTGAGATGTTTATTACGTAAAAACAACTAAACATGGTTACAAATAATTACATTAATATTTATAGATTTATTTTGAACACTTACATAATAATTTTAATATTTAAACAATTAAATCAAACATTTCTAGAAAACAGTCAAAACAGTATCTTTTAAATATCATAGCTATTAGTAAATAGCAGTGTTGTCATTACAAGTAATAATATAATAATCATTTAAACTATAATTGGCAACACAGACCAATAATTGACAAGCACTGCCGATAGAGGGCGTTTTGCGCCCATACGGCCATACTGACTCCAGCGCGTCCCTTGCGCTGTTTTACGATAATTTCAGACGTAAGTAACACCAAGGTATCACCCATTATGGGATCTACCTGACACAAAAGGCATCACCCACCAAGGGATCTAGCCAACCATAAGGCATCACCCACCAAGGGATCTAGCCAACCATAAGGCATCACCCACCAAGGGATCTAGCCAACCATAAGGCATCACCCACCAAGGGATCTAGCCAACAACAAGGCATCACCCATCCTGGGATCTAGCCAACAACAAGGCATCACCCATCCTGGGATCTAGCCAACAACAAGGCATCACCCATCCTGGGATCTAGCCAACAAGACCAGGTTTAAGGATACGCATGGTGGCCAACCAGCGTTTTAGGAAGGATATTGGATAGGAAAAGAAAAATAAGTTTCACACAATAATGTAGAAATAAATCATACCAACACAATGTCATTATATTAATACAAAATTATTCACAGAGGAAGTAGAAGCTTCCAAATCGGTCGGTACCGAATCGCCCGCCCATACGGTCAATTCGTCCGAGTTGTCAGAATCGTCAAAAGGATCCGATTGAGCTATGGGGGCAGGGCGCAAGGCCGATGCCTTGCAACTGACTTGCAACTTTTTCAGAACAACCGCGAAGGTTAACGTGTTTAAGTTTGTATCGATCATTTGGCAATATTTCCAAAATTTCCATCGGACCTCAAACTTGGAGCCTAATTTAGTAGTGTGTCGCTAATGTCGACGCATCAAGACAAAATCACCGATCTTAAAAGGTTGTATTGCAGCTTTGCCTTTATCAAAACGTTTTTTATCGTTAGTAGACTGCTCGTCCATCCGTTTTTTAGCAATCAATCTCACTTCATCCAAATCGTCTGTCAGTATATCATCGTCAATTTGCAATATTTTAATTGCAGGCGGGGAGCACCTTTTCCCTAATAATAATTCTATGGGGCTTTTACCTGAACTTTTCGACATAGTGCAGTTTATAGCCAATTGTAATTCTTGTAAGGCCGTGTGCCATGGTCTATTGAGTTCTATAATGGACATGTTATCTTTTAAGACTCATCAAACGTTCAACCTGAAATCAAAGTTCTAAAAATCTGGTTTAATCGACATTCATTAGAATTATTAATCGGATTGCGACCGGAGAAATCCGTGTCACCCTTGCAGTATTCAATTTCAAATTCAAAATTTTGCAAAAGGGCCCACCATCTATGAACTCTAGGAGTGAGCTCTCGTTTATGTCTTGAGGCTTTTAAGGAGTTGCAGTCTGTAACTACCTTAAATGTCCGACGATGAAGAAAATGCCTAAAACGTTTTATAGCCTTTACCACAGCAAGAGTCTCTTAACTCGTTTGAATGATATCGGGTCTCCGTGTCGGAGGTTCTCGAACTAAAATAAGCTATTACTAAAGGGTTGCAGTTTTGTCTTTGAATTAATACAGCACCATAGCCAATCGTGCTGGCAGCCGTGTGCAGCTCTGTAGGTAAGTTTGGGTCAAATATAGTAAAAACTAGTGAAGATTCGAGTATATTAATTATTTGTTGTCGAGCAAGTTCGTGTTGTTTAGTCCAATTAAAAGAATCGTTCGTTTTGGTTAGATTCTATAAAAGGGCCATGATTTTAGAGAAGTTAGGAATGAATTTTCTGAAATAGCCAGCTAGGCCGTTAAATTGTCTAACTTGCTTTATATTTCTAGGTATTGGGAAGTCGGTTAAGGCCTGAATTTTCTTGGGCTTGGCCTAACAGTACCATTTTCAATAATGTTACCAAGATATTCAATTTTAGTTTTGAGAAAGGAGCACTTGGAAATGTTAAGAGAAAATCTTGCCTGCGTTAATCTGCTCAGAATAAGTTTGAAATTTATCAAACCTTGCTCCACAGATTCTGATATGATCAGAATATCGTTAACATAGACCAAAGCAATATTGTCTTTATAGTTACCTAAGGCGGCATTTATGGTGCGTTGATGTACAGACGGGGCATTGCAAAGACCGAATGGCATTCTGAGATATTCAAATTGTGCGTTCGGCGTCACAAATGCAGTCTTCTCGATAGAGTCTTTCGCTATGGGAATACCGTAAAAACCAGAGACCACATCTAAACAATTGTAATAGCTTTGGAACTCATTGATAATTATATAAAGCTCCTCGATTTGTTTTGAGTCGCTAAGGTCAGTGTTCAATACAAAAGTAGGAGTTAAACATTCGTTAATGAAAAACTCGCGATTAATTGATATATTGTCCTCGCTTAGAGTAACGCTTAAGCCGGGTATTTTTAAGATATTGAAACCTATTAATATGTGAAACGGAGTTTCATTATCACCCACTACATGTAACTCGAGCTCTAAGCTAACGTTATGAATAATAACTACAGCTGTAATGCATTCTTTCAAGATAATCATCTGGTTACCAATAATTATATTAATAGTGCTACGCTTAATAGATGAACTATAGTTGATCTTTGTAGAAAGATATTTGGTGTGCATAATAAAAAGAGAGAATATAGATGAAATTTATACTTAGAACACAAAAAAAAAACAAATGTTAAATGCGGAAGTGCGCACAGGCAATTCTTATACTAAGTAATTACGTATTAAGCAACTAAACGACGCGGCGGCTGGCGATTCCTGCACAGACGCGGGGCGGAGGAGGGGTTGGCTTCGCCGTGCGTAGGCATCGGGGTGCCGTGAGGCTCCTCGGGGATAATGTTGCGCGCTATATCTTTTTATTTGAGTTATTACGTTCGTCGTTTTGACGGCGGTAACAATTTTTCTCTAAATGACCTTTACGATGATAGTAATCACACTCAATAACTTTAGCGTTCGTAGAATTGTTACGGGAACCGAACACATTATTTGATTGTGACGAAACAAGATGAGGTTTAGAGAGACTTGGTTTTTTACAATCTCGCGATAAATGACCCGGTTTGTTACAACTGAAACACACGACTTGATCATTTAAAAGTTCGCTAACACGTGGCTTATTAGTGTCAGTACATTTGCTCTCTTTACTTTCAATTTTACGCTGCTAATGAAAAAATGTTTTCAAAACCGATACTAATTTAGGGGGGAATCAGGTGTATTTCTTTAACAACTCAGATCGAATAAACTCAGGATAAATACCTGTCATCAGTGCATCTACTACCTCTGCATCAGCATCTGACGGTCGAACCCTCTTAAAGAGCGTCCAGGCCGTTGTAGCGTATTCAGCATAACTGCTTGCTTGATCAGATGTGTAGCCGCGCCATTTCTGTACATCCGCGTAGGTACTGGAACTCCTTGCCAAACGTATGGATTAATTCTTCTTTTACTTGCTCCCATGTGGTTGAATGCGGACGTCAGCTTTGTAATGGTTTCGTCCACATTAGCATACCAGTCCCTGATATCATGCGATCTCTTGTCGGTGTTGAACAGCGGCAGATAAAAATCATGGTGCCGCCGTAACGGTACAACCTCCGCAGACAATACCGCTCTCGCAGCACTTGTCGCAGTATTCGTAATGGAGGTCAGGAGACCCATCACTTGTTCCATAGTGAAGGTCGTCCCATCTGTAGGTTTTGAAGAGTCTTGGGGCTGTGATCCCACCGCTGCTGTCGGCGTTTCGCCAGGAAATTGAGCGTCCATAATAAAATAGCGAATATGCAATTCATGGTATTTATTTAGGAATGGCTGCCGGAGAACTCGGTGAAGTGAAGTGAACAGAATTTTATTCCAATCTTACAACTTTACAATGAAATGGTCACTGCCTTAGTAACTACAACTACTTTTAATAACAAACGAATAAATCTTCTTTAACATAATTATCGAAATATATCTAAATAATAATGACAAACATTTTAATACATTTAACATTATTCCAATTAGTCTATTTTACGCAATTTACATTCGTGTAATTAAAGGAAATATTATTCTTACATATTGTTCAACAAATGGCGCTGTGAGTAGAAATAAATTGAGATGTTTATTACGTAAAAACAACTAAACATGGTTACAAATAATTACATTAATATTTATAGATTTATTTTGAACACTTACATAATAATTTTAATATTTAAACAATTAAATCAAACATTTCTAGAAAACAGTCAAAACAGTATCTTTTAAATATCATAGCTATTAGTAAATAGCAGTGTTGTCATTACAAGTAATAATATAATAATCATTTAAACTATAATTGGCAACACAGACCAATAATTGACAAGCACTGCCGATAGAGGGCGTTTTGCGCCCATATGTACTATGTCAACAAAAAATATTTTCCAAAATGTAAACGTAAATATTTTACTAGAACTCTTTAGTAATTGCAGCTCTTGATAATAAAAGGATGTTAACACAATTACAGTCATATGTAATATCACATAACAATAGTTTATTATGTACTTGTTGAGCCTCTATGAAATAAGATTTGTCATCACTTATAAGTAGAAATACGGCTATTTGAAATAAACTAATCATTTTAATTACTATAAATACAGATTAAAGACAATATTCATTCTACATACATAATATTTTTCTTGCTTGTGGTGGCAAATGAGCAAGCAGAATACCTTATGGTAAGCCTTACTGCCGCTCATGGACCTTTACAATTCTAATCTAATCTAATTTCGGTACAGCTAGACCACTGCCTACCAACCAAAATCTACCTAGAAAGGTAGTTTTTCTGCTCTCTCGCTCACCGAATGAAGCGCATTGTCACTGCTCAGGTGTCGATTTTCTGCAAGAGTGTGGTACTACCCCAAACGGACCGGATTGTTGCTTTAGACAAAAAACTATCAACCACTGTTGTCCCTACTAATAATAACGCCTTAGGCTTGTTTTGCAGAGGCGTAGGCAGAGAAAACGGATCGCCACAAGACATGAAATGAAACTGGGAAACCTCCATCACTTCAATCAATCTCATCACAATCACACAATCTTCATTCATGCTGTATATTTACGCGTATTTTTAATATGGCATTTCGTCAACACATCTCCACTTTGATCTAGAAAAGTATGACATGGACTTCCCCTTGTAATTGTCCCACTCATACTTGCTTTATATATATATGCTCCCGTCAACCTCTCATTCTTTCTACCAGTCCACAACCACCTCACCCTTTTGATCTTTGCCACTACTTCTTCATTTACACCACATCGCTTCCTTATAACTTCTGTTTAATTTATTAAATGCACACATTTTTACTATCGATCTTTATTCATCATTTCATCATCATCCAACTAAATATATAAGGGACCAACAACAAACTATATACGAGTATATAAGGGACTATATAAGAGAATCTACTGCCCTTCCATCATCCTGAACGGTTTGATAGAGTAAGACCAAATAGTAGCCGTCCCAAAAAAAAAAGAAAAAAAGGAAGGCGTGTCTCTGACATTGACAGATTATACAATTATATAGAGGTCAAGTTGATAAAAATGTAAAAGACTTTTGACGGGAATTTGAAAACGTCATGTGGTGCTCTTGTATTATATTCGATATCTTAGTGTTTTAACGTGTTATATTAGATAATTTTGATGGCCATTTTATGTAATGTGATGTGCGGAAATACTGTGATGTAGTGAATATCATATAAAAGTGCTTTACAACGTTTTCGTTTTCCATCAAAATTCCCACAAGATACCATTAACAGTGTGGCCATTGCACTGTTAATGGTGACAATTTGACTTAGACAATGACTGACCTGACAAGACTATAAACGTAAAAATAATTATAACTTGACACTGGCACCAATAGCTCGTATATGTAGCTGATTGCCAATATACAAAGAGAAGAAGAAGAAGAAGAAAAATGTAAAATATTGAATACAATATTGTGTCATATTAAGATCTTTATCTATATGTGTAATACTCTTCGTATGTTTGTTTGAGTGAATTGAAATTTAAATTCTTATATATACAGTGACATCATCACCATCTCAGCTCATATATGTCCCACTGCTGGGCTGGAGCCTTCTCCACACTAGGAGATAAATTAACTTACTACACCACGCTGGTCAAACATGTTGGTATAGGGTTTTATTTCGAGCTTTCCTTCTCTTGCAGTTTTAGGACTTGCAGTCCAAGAACTTGAAATTGAACAAATTTATATTTGGATTAGATAGATATACATCAGATCGAGAAATGCATATCTAGTACACCAATTTCTATCGAATACTAGCTTCTGCCTGAGGCTTCGCTCGCGTAAAAAGTAACATTTATAAAACAAAATTTTGTCCTTAAATTATTCGTAACCGGAATAAAAAGTATTGTATATAATAATCCATAAAATGGTCTAACTCTATGCCAATTTTCATCCAAAATTGTTCAAAGGTTTACTTTTGATTGAGTAGAAAACATCTTCAAAAACTTTCACATTGATAATATTAGGAGGAAAAGGGTAACCATGCTAATTTAGGAGCGGACAAGCACTTAAAAAATCGTCCAGTATTTGAAGTAATAACATGATTTCTCTAGGAGATATCATTTAAATTGGACATGTGGATTCACGGATGCAGCTAGTATAAAACAAGGATATAATTAATATTTCTTCCACTAGCAAGTTTAATGGCTTGATGACGTCACAATTTAAATGTCATGTGCACATCTTGTTTTGTAGTGATTCGTTTAATGATTCAATTACAATAAATACCTAATCTTTAAACTATCGTCTATTCGTCGTCTATTATCTATTTAATCGTCTACACTATTAGTGTAAATAAATAATTAATACCATTGAATATTTACATTAGAGATAATATGGAAAATATTTGGAATATTATAGCGTACAATTATGACAATATTTCGAATTTGGCAAGTAACTTGTATATAGTGTAAAATATAATTGCCGCCATTTTCTGTACGCTTATTTTTTTTTTAACTACGGCAAGGATTTTAATACGATTTTCATCAGAGTGATTCAAGAGAAAGGTTTATATGTTTAATGGATGCATATTATAGTAAAATAAGGCTTGAATTTAAAATTTATTGCCACTTTTGAGCACGCTGTGCAGTTTGAAGTGAAACTACTAATACACGGGAGGACTGTCATGACAGTGCTCCCATGACCATGAACGCTGTAAAGTATTCGAAACGGCGGGAAATTAAACATCAAATAAAAATATATTTTATTTCAAATATGTAATGCACGCGTAACCATCAGAAATCATCATGCTGTGCAGCTTAAATAATTGAGCATGTATTTTAATTTTTATATTTGTCCGTGTGGTGACGAAGTAAGAATACAATTCACCACCCCCTATCTTACCCGTGAGTGATCGTAAGTGACGACTAAGGGATTCAAAAGTCATATAACATCTGTGCAAGAAATGGAAACCTCAAAACAAAATCCTATACCAACACGTCTGACCAGCATGGTATAGTAGGTAAATTTCCCTCTCATAACGGAAGAGGCTCGAGCCCAATATTGGGACATATTATGAGCTGAGGTAATTGATGATGATGATGATATTATATTTATATTTTAACAATAATAATGTATTAATTACGAGTTGATCTTAATAAAAAAAAAAAAAATTATTAAAATAAACTTGGAGAGTTTCTTTGTATGTTTATTTGAACGCACTAATTTCAGAGGCTAGCTATTATGTTTAGAAACCTTTTTGTATTTCTTATCGTTTGTGAAGGAGTTCGTTATTCTGTAGATTGCCTTATTTTGCCTTTTATTTATAGGCCACCTTTTATCCACATAGGTCGTATAACAAAATAGATATTTTAGTTCCTAATATAAGAAAGTATTTCATATTTCATTAAATAAATTGGATATCGTAAAACGACTAAGAGCTTTATATTGATCTGAGCTAACTCCATCTGATGCCGTTTGGTCAACAATTACATTACCAAGGAGGGTTGATGTCAGGCAGGTCGCTGGTCTTAAAACTATTGCCAATAACTTTTGCAATATGTTACATATTTATAATATATCCGTAAAGACCTGGATGCATATATGATATTTTTTATCTTCATCTATTTAATAGTAGAAGTATATTTCAGCCAATCCATTACGTGTAAAGAGGTATTACGTGTGGTGACGGAGTAAGAATACAATTCACCACCCCCTATCTTAACCATGGGTGATCGTATAAGACTACTAATGCATACCAAAACGCATATAACATCTACAGAACAGAAGGGAAACTAGAAACAAAACCCTATACCAACACGTCTAAAGTATAGTAGGTCAATTTCCCTACCATTACGGAGGAGGCTCGAGCCCAACAGTGGGACATATATGAGCTGAGATGATGATTATAGAGATGATAGAGGTATTTGTTAAATAGAATTAAGGGCGTGATACCTAGGCTGTAGTAATTGAATTTCAGTCGAAAGATAATAACGAGCGAGATTCGTAAAGTAAAATATACGCAAAAATAGCAATAATTAAAACTATTTAAGACGCAAGTATTTCGCATTATGTTTTATTATTTTTTTTTTATTGCTCGTTGTGGCAAATAAGCAAGCAGACACACTTGATGGTAAGTGTTAATGCCGTCCATGGACTTTTACAATACTAGATGTTCCTGGTATCGGAAAAATCGCCTACCAATGAAAACCCCAAATCCGCGAGGAAACTCGGGCTGCCAGTTCTCTCACTCGCCAAATGAAGCACAGCAGCACATTCCCACTGCTCAGAAGTCGATTTTCTGCGAGAGTATGGTACTACCCAGAACGGGCCGGCCCGCAGCTGTAGACAAAATACTGTCAACGGTGTGGTCCTACCACTCATTCATCATTCTCGTACTCTTAAACCAGTTCGGGGTCGATACAATATTATACTCTTCTTTCATAGTACATATTGTGAAAGTTATTGGCAATAGTTTTATAACCGGCCGCCTGACGTCAACCCTTCTTGGGAATGTAATTGTTGACCAAACGGCATCAGATGGAGTTGGCCCAGGTCGTTATAAGGCTCTTAGTCGTCTTTTACGACATCCACGAGCAAAGTAAGGGTTGGTAGTATTCGTAGCCGCTACCACACAGCTATGTAGCAGTGTGGTGCGACCACTATTAAGTAATAATATATTAGTCTGAATTGGTACGCTATTTATAGCTTTTATTTTTTTTATTATTCAGATATAAAACCAATTTACAGATTAGCATAATACGTATATTTATAATAAAATAAAATAGAATTAAAAAAATCTTCAGAGTGAATTCATTTAAATTTAATATTATATGATGATGGTTAAGATACAAGTCTACCATGCCACTATCGTAGGTTTGAATCCTATGCAGGATACTTTGTGCGTTCTACGAATTATACAAAATATCTGGATGTACTTTGTCTCCGTTACTTTTTAGGGGGTTTAGGCTCAGTTAAGAAAATAAGGCTAAGAACTCGGCTAAGAACTACATAACCTTACTTTTTTATTAATTAGTATAAATTATTTATTTAATGAAGTAAATAAATATTTAATTCCATTCCAGATGCAGAACAGAATTTCAAACTGTAGATCTTGGATCGCGAGGGAAATAAAATCTATCTCTTACTATTATTTTGTTCACTAAAATTACTTCTGCATTCAGCAGACTGGAATAAGATTAAGAACCAAAACAAAGATCAGAAGACAGGCGAAGGTAGCGCCACCTAGTAACTGAATGATTATATGATAAAAACTTCAGTGACTTCGAATGTTTTTGTTTATTTATGCAATAAATAGACTATTCTACAAAATAAAAACAAAAAACACAAAAAAAAGAATTCATTATTCTTAAAATTAAAAAAATATATATCCCATCATTATCCCATTACTAGGTTTAAAATTAATTAAAACAATCGACACGTATAAATTTATTTTTTTTATTTAATGTTATTTAATGTAAAACGAATCTTTAAAAACAGTCGAGGGATACAAACAGTTTCAAAATACATGTTTCAACCTTGAAATAAATGAAAATCGATCAGAATGATCATGAAAAAAAAGTAATTTATTATTTTTAAAATTCAAAAAAATATATATCCAAGCATTGTCCCATTGCCGGACTAGGCTTAAAATTTATGTTTTTGGGAGTAGTATCTATTCATGAGAATTTAAAAAAAAAATTCGAAGTATACAAACAGTTTCAAAATAACATTGAAATAAATGAAAACTGATCAGAATGATCATGAATAATTTTATGCATGAAATTTTCAAAAAATTCATTAAGAAACTTCGCGTTTCTTAATGAATTTTTAAAAAAAAAGGAGAACCTTGTTGGAGAATCAATAAAGTTTTTTTAAGTAGCCGTACTATTTAAAAAAACTCCCGCAATTTAAAAAAAAACATATCTCTGAAGTGGCAGGATAAAAAAATCGAAATAATCACAGGAACCTATTTCGAAGGGTATAAAAGATACTCAAGTGTCAGCCAAATCGGAGATGCAAATTTAATTGGTAGGATGAGTTGGCATTGCTATATGTAAATATATATATACAAAATAGATTACTAAAATATAATTGTATTATTTTAAAATTGCTGACCTCTATATTTACCTCAATTTACAAAACAATATAAAATATTTAGTTTAAAATCCATAACATATAATAAGCAGATATACTCACGTAACTCTTTCAATAGACCGCTATTGATAACACAAAAGAATACAAAGGCAATCGTTAAAAACCTAAACGAAGTCATCGTTAATTTTTCTCACTTATGGCTATGTTAATTTACGAAGTCTTTTCTGAACGCGTCCGTTAAAGCCTCGCGCGCCACTACTTATAACAAGGGAACTTGCGATATTATATAGTTATAGTCTCAGATGCGACTCAACTCGCTAAAACCAAGGTAACTGAACACATCTACATATAATAAACAGGGCTAGCAAAAATCATTTTATATAATGTATAAGTAATTCAAAGGTTTTTGCATATATTTCTATATATAGTACATATAAATATGAGCCTTGATATAAGTATGAATCCTTGCAAAAACTGTTGTGTGGTAAATTTTTTTTTATTCTATACTAATTAATGGAAGGCTGATTTTTTTGTTCAGTTATACTGCGAAAACTTCTGAATCAATCGAAATAAAACGTATACAATAAAATGCTGCGTGTTTTGGAGGTTTTAGTATATGATAATTGAGTGATAACTTATCCGGAAAGGAAGAAAGCGGGCGGAGGACAGCTACAATTATTATATACGCAAAGTTCATGATCATGATAACTATAATAGATACGCGGTTTTTGCTCGAAATACGACCCAACTAAATTGTACATCAAGCATTTTTGACACGAATATTACAAATATAAAATAAAATTTATCATCATATCATCTCATATCACTGCTGGGTTCAAGCTTTCTCCAAAACCGCTGGGAAATTACCCTGTCACATAAGTTGGTATAGAGTTCTACTTCAAGTTTTCCTTTTCTTGTATAGACGATAGGTATATTCCATATACCTTAGTTGTCTTGTACGACACCTACAGTAAGACAAGGTGAAGGTACTGAATTGTATTCTTACTACCTTATCGCACGAAAATATAATTACGTTTAGGGATTTTATTTAAGATTACGATTTCTAATGTTTACACATGTATTACATATTGGAAATTAACCTATTTTTACGGATTTTGTGGCGTTTATATTTTATTTTTAATTTACTGACGTTTCAAACACTTTACAACGTTTATAGTCAGAGAAGAACTTAAGGACTTTATCGCGTTTATTTTAAATTTTTAATCCTCCGCCGTTTCGAATACTATTCAAAATTTATGAGACATGGAATTGAGTCAGTCAATCCTCCGTAAAAATAGTTTTATTTCATAAAATTTACATCGTCAGCCGGCATAATTTCGGCTAAAATACCTAACGTGCTATAATAATAAATTTCGTTGCATAAAAAATTACACTCTGAAAGGTCCAAAATTCTTATACTTTTCCGATTAGTTCGCTTATTGGTTCAATTTGTAATAAATTTAGTAATTTATAATATTTATAGAATACTTGCACGTACAAAATTAAACTATTTTGAGTAAAAAAAGATTTCATACTGTTATAATCTTTTAAATGAATATATTGCAAACTGTGTTTATATAATTTTCACTCTCGCTTATACTGATCCACAAATTAGAACTAATCGATAGACTTAACGTCATAAATATAAAAAACAACCTGTTGAATATTAATAATAAAAATATAATAAATTACACGTCAGCTGCAAACCATATTGATTTTTTTTTACATTATATGATAAAGGATATTTCAAATTAAAATAAACATATAATATATCAACTTAAAACATTTTTTTTGTCTTTAAAACTGGATCGTATGTCCATGGAATTATCGAAAAGAGCCTTCTGTTTGTGCACGTTTATTGGCGTTTTTTTTTTGTATGTCAATATGATAATAATAATACTACTACTGAGGTAAATCCTCAGTAGTAGTATTAGTTATCTAACTTAAAACCGCGAGCTACGATATAAGAATATTTTTTAATACCTAAATTTTGTTATTATAGGGGGTATACCCCCTATCCGGACTATAGTCCGGAGCGTGCTCGTCGCGTCCCCTGCCAGTCTAATTAGACTGCTAATCCGGCTCGATATGCGTATCGCAGTGCGGGTTAGGGCGTCCCCCGGAGGCGACGCGTACCGACCCGCCCCCGTCGGTACGAACTTAGGCAGTTGCGGCGATGGGGGCCGCCACCCATCACGCCTTGCCCAGTCAGGCGAGTCGACGAGAGCAGAGTGCCGAGTAGGCACGTGGAATGTAAGAGGTTGTGTGGAAGGTAAGTTGCACGAGCTGATATCCGTCATGGCGGACAAACAGCTAGACGTGCTCTGTGTGACAGAGACCAAGCGAAGGGGCAGCGACGCCTGCGATCTTCCTGGTGGCAGGATGGCTCTGTGGTCTGGTGTACCACAGAGCGATCGAGCCAGCATGGGGGTAGGAGTGCTGTTGTCCTCTCGCTTGGCCTCAGGTGTGAAGGATTACGCAATGTATGATCCCAGACTTCTTTGGGTCCGTATAAAACTAGGTGTCACCAAGGTATTCATGGTCGTAGCATACGCTCCCGTAGGATCCTCGGTGGCATTAGACCTAGAGAAGTTTTGGGATAATGTTAGGGAAGTTCTGAATATGGCAGAAACCAGTGAACGCGTGATTGTATGCGGAGATTTGAACGGATGGGTGGGGACCAAGCGTCCCGACTATGAGGACGTACTTGGTCCATTTGGTGATAAGAGAGTGAACGACGCAGGTAGGCTCATAGCGGATGTATGCATGGAGAGAAACCTTATTGTGTCAAACACATTTTTCCAACATAAGGACATCCATATGTATATACATGGAGAAGGAATGAACAGAAAAGTATAATAGATTTAATTTTGGTAGACAGTCGCCTCCGAAGCAAAATATTGGACGCAAGAGCCTACAGGGGCCCCACAGTCGATATGGACCACTATCTCGTTATTGCGAGATTTAGTGGTCTGTTCAGAAAGTGGAGGCACTGGCGAGAGCGTGTCCACTTCGGAGGGCTTGAAAGAATAAAGGTTGAAAGGTTGCAAGAAGAGTGTGTAAGAGAAAAGTATGCAGAGGGTGTCCGAGAACGGCTGACGATGGCAAGCCAGCCGCAATCGGACATTGAAGAATGCTGGAGAGTATTGAAAGAGAGTATGGTAGATACAGCGAAAGAAGTATATGGAAGTACAAAGAAGCATAGAAAAACAAATGGTGATGCATGGTGGGATGCGGAAGTGGCAGCTTCCGTAGAGCAAATGAAGAAATCGTGGCTGGACTATGTCTCTTCTTTGAATCTGAATGACAGTATGACTGAACAGAAGAAAGAAATATATCGGCAATGTAAGAATGACACCAAGGCCTTAGTGAAAGAGAAACGTGATAGAGCAAGTATGAGTGCAGAAGATAGGCTGACTAAACACTTCGAGGGTAACACCAAACTCTTTTGGAGGGAGGTGAAGAAGTCTCGGGGTGGTTGGTCAGCCTTCAGAATTAATAAAATAAGGTCTAAAGGTGGAGACATTCTTACACAAACACAAGACGTGTTAAGCCGATGGAGTGAATATTTTGGCGATATGTATGCGGATGCTACGGTTGGCGCCGATGTCGCATGTGGTCTAGTAGATCAACATTCGGCGACGGCGTCCTCCGATGGCATCAGTATGGATGAAGTTGAATGGGCGATAAGAAGTTTAAAAAATGGTAAGGCAGCGGGCATTGATATGGTGTCTGCCGAGAGGATCAAGCTTGGTGGCTCCTGTGTCTGGGAGGCGTTCCTGTTGCTCCTCAATTTATGTTGGAGCTCGGGAATGGTTCCCGGGGACTGGAATAGCGCAGTCATCGTGCCTTTGTTTAAAAACAAGGGTTCACGTTATGACTGCGCAAATTACGTAGCCATAAGCTTGACCAGTTTGGCAGCAAAAGTGTACGGTAAAATTATTGAAAGGAGAATGAGGATGGTGTCCGATGGTTTACTGTGTAAGACACAAGGAGGTTTCAGGAGTGGAAGGGGATGCATGGATCAAGTGTTCTCTCTGCGCAACATTGTGGAGAAGCATCTGGCTGTCAGGTCAGAGGGTTTTCTGCAGTTTAGTGGATCTGGAGAGAGCATTTGACACGGTTGTACCAAAGGAACTTTGGGAAATTTTACCGGAGTATGGTATTAACGGTAAAGTGCTACAGGCTATGCAGTCCAGTGACATGGGCTGTAGAGCCTGTGTGCGGCTGCATGATGGAATGTCGCCTTGGTTTGACGTCAATATCGGCGTTAAGCAGGGGTGTGTTCTGTCAGCCAGGCTGTTTATCATATATCTGGATAAATGTCTCCAAAGGTTGAGCGATATGAATGTGGGAGTCCAGATGGGCGACTCAGTGATCACTGCTCTGCTTTATGCAAATGATGCAGTCCTGCTGGCACAGTCAGCGACTGACCTGCAGACCCTAGTCGAACAATGACAGAAGATTGTAAGAAAAGGGGTCTACGCGTGAATGTGAGCAAAACCAAAATAATTGTCTTTGAAAGAGATGAAGCCAGAACAGATGTAAGAGTAACAATAGGTAATGATGTACTAGAGCAAGTGGATGAATTTGTATATCTTGGTTGTGGACTTAGCAGAGATGGAAGGTACACCACTGATATAGAGCGAAGAGTGAATGCGGGAAATAGAGTGAACAGAGCGTTGGGGCAACTTCTCGGCAGCCACCACCTCAGCGAGAAGGCACGTGTAGCAATACATAACGCAGTGCTTGTCCCAACATTACTGTATGGAAGCGAGAGTTGGGTATGCAGAAAAGAGTATAAAAGTAAAATTAATGCGGTCGAAATGCGATCTCTACGGAAAATCAGTGGAGTTAGGCTGACCGACCGCATTCGTAACGACGACGTAAGAGAGCGA
This sequence comes from Lymantria monacha, assembly GCA_905163515.2. Lineage (NCBI taxonomy): Eukaryota > Metazoa > Arthropoda > Insecta > Lepidoptera > Erebidae > Lymantria > Lymantria monacha. Next base: position 10,289,443 of record LR991082.1, read on the forward strand.
GTAGGTATGAAAGAGAGTATTGGTGTAAAGATGCGAAAGGGAATGCTCCGATGGTTCGGACATGTGGAAAAAATGGCGAACAAACGTCTGGTTAAGAAGATATACAATGCAAAAGTGGAAGGATGTAGGTACCGGGGGAGACCGAGACTAACCTACCTAGACCAGATTGGTCACGTATTGAAAGAAGGTGGAGTCAAGAGTCTCCGAAACCGGCGAGCGTGTATGAAGAGAATTATGAATGTTGAGGAAGCGAGTGAAGTAGTGAGTGAGTAGAAGCGAGTGTTCTCTCTGCCTACCCTGCAAGGGATATGGCGTGATAATATGTGTGTATGTATGTATGTTGTTTTTACCATCATCACCGTCATCCCGTTCTTATCCTAATTACTTCAGATAGACACAATATTTACTTCCATAAAACATTTTGCCAAAGCTTTTGGGTACCAATGAACGGCCGCCTGACATCAACCATCCTTGGAGATACAATTGTTTACTAGAGCGTCAAAAGGAGTTGGCTCAGGTGGATGTGAAGCTCTTAGTCTCCTTATTCGACATCCACGAGCAATCCCAACGATTGATAGTATTCTCAACTGCTACCACACAGCACCATATTATGTGTTGGGGTGTCGGGTATAGAATGTCAATAGACAATCTCTGCGGCATCCCGTAAAACCGCGTAAGGGACCGCTGTGGTTTTAGTGGGTATTACGGTCGAACCAGCTGACCGGCGAGTCCTACACACCCACTCGTCTGTCACCGGCGAGGGCGAGTGCGTAAATGCATTTCCACAACGTAAACAAAAAAAATTAGCACCATATTATGTCCTATATTATATTAATATAAATTTCCTGGGTGACCTGTGTCACTCTACACAGGTCTACACTAGATGGTGGATAGATGGTAGGTCATGCCAGGTTAAGCATTGATTTTTATTTGAAATAAAACTATTATACTTTCACGGATTCTTTCGCGGTTGTATTTGATTTTTAATTTCCCGACGTTTTGAACACTTTACTGCGTTCATATTTACGAGAGGACTGTCCTTGACCGTGAACGCTGTAAAGTGTTCGAAACGTCGGGAAATTAAAAATCAAATACAAACGCGATAGAATTCGTAAAAGCAGTTTGATTTTTATTGATGAAGGCAAGAATATATATACATACACTTGCAAAAAAAAACTTATTATTACACCATCAAAAAACCCGCTTAACTAAGCTTCAATGAAACACACCGACAATAATTATTTTGCTTTAAATTTATACTGCTTGTAACAAAAAAAAACTACAACTGCTAAATTTATTATTGCTGTTCAAATTAGGTTATTATGGCTTACTTAAATTTAACTAAAGTTTTGTTTAATAAAAAAAAATTGATACTGTAAAGATAACTCTGAAGTGTATGTAGGAACCTTCTGTTCCAAATTTTAAGACTTTATTGCAAGAGAATTCTTTGTGCAATCTGCGAATGACTGTTCTGAGTCTGAATGTAATTTTTATTTATTATTTACATCTTTTTAAAGTCCCTTAAAATTATGAGTAAATTCTATAACCATTAATTCGTAATCAGGTGCCACTTGTAGATCTGAATAAGCCATATTTTTTTTGTGTTTTATTTTTAAGAATGAAGTATATCAGGGTTCGAAGGACATCACACTGGAGCTAATATTTACAAAATATATTGTATTTAAATTTATTTAAAGCAGTAACTTAAATTTCTGTGTGGTGACGGAGTAAGAATACAATTCACCACCCCCTATCTTGCCCGTGGGTGATCGTAAGATACGACTAAGGGATGTAAAACGCACATAACGTCTATGCAAGAGAAGGAAAGCTCGAAACAAACTCTATACCAACACGTTTGACCAGCGTGGTATAGTAGGTCAATTTCCCTCCCATTGTGGAAGAGGCTCGAGCCCAATAGTGGGATATATATGAGCTGAGATGATGATGATGATGATGATGAGTAACTTAAAAATATCGATCTATTCAAATTCAAATTCATTTATTATGTATAAACCCCGTGAGGGCACTTACATATTGTCAGTATTAACATTTTAATTTTAATCTAATAAACTACCACCGGATCGGAACTAGACCACTACTGAGAAGATCCGGCAAGAAACTCAGCGGGTTTGTCTATTATTATTTCTTTTCATTTTTTTATATATATAAAAAGAATAGTACATGAAAGAAATAGCTCCAGTGTGATGCCCTTCGAACCTAATAGTTTAAACACAATGTAAAATAGCCAATGGCTGGACCAGATCTCACAAGCGGCACCCGATCACGAGTTAACTACTAGAGCAGCCATCACTCCCCTCAACCACCTTGAAGGGAAGGGAGGGACCCGCTCGACGCAGCTACCGCAAGTAGAGCTTTCGGTGAGCATGACCAGTAGTACCATGTATTACTAACGCTAACCAAAGTCAAAATTCGTTAGGCAAAACACGCTACGCTTCACAGGTGTGTAAGATCATTATAAAAAAACATAAAACAAACAGTTTACAAAGACAAGGTAATTGCTGAATGAAGAGCTGCTCATAGCCAGTCTGTACTATCGCTTAGATAATCCGAGATTTTATAATAACCTTTCTTACAGAGTCTGTTCTTGACAGCCCTTTTAAATTTATTCACAGGCATGTCTCGGATATCTTTTGGCAGTTTATTATAGAAGCGTATACATTGCCCCATAAATGACCTATTAATTTTTTCGAGACGAGTCGTGTGTACAACTAATTTGTCCTTATTCCGAGTATTAACACAATGAATGTCACAATACCTTTCAAAATTATTGATATTTCTTTTTACATACAATACGTTTTCGTAAATATATTGCGATACAACAGTCAGAATATTCACTTCTTTAAATTTTTCTCGAAGTGAAACTCTTGGGCCTAGTTTATAAATTGCGCGGACAGACCTTTTTTGGAGAACAAAGATACTACTCAGATCCGCGGAGCATCCCCACAGTAATATGCCGTATGACATAAGACTATGAAAATAAGCGAAATATACTATTCTAGCCGTTTCAATATCGGTCAATACTCGAATTTTTTTGACCGCATAAGCCGCTGAGCTAAGCCTGCTCGACAATTTTTCAATATGAAGGCCCCATTTCAGTCTAGCATCTATAGTAATACCTAAAAAACGGTTGATTCGACAAGGTCCAGAGCCACACCATTCATTTGAACATTGGTTCCCACTTGTCTCACATTAGTTGTGGTAAATTTAATACACTTTGTTTTATTCTCATTAAGAACTAAGTTATTTGTGTTGAACCAATGAACAACATTAGACAGTGCGTTGTTCACATCGTCATAATTAAGCTTTTGTCTTTTAATTTTAAATAACAAAGATGTGTCATCTGCGAACAACACAATGTTTTGATTGTCTCCTATATAGTAGGGTAAGTCATTAATGTATACAAGGAACAGAAATGGCCCCAGAATGGACCCTTGTGGAACACCCATTTTAATAACAGAACCAGATGATCGTGCACCATTAACATCGACCCTCTGAATTTTGTTGCTTAAATAAGAAGTTAACAGCTCAAGGGCGCTATCCCTGATCCCATAGTGGTATAATTTTCTGATGAGGTATTCGTGGTGCACACAATCAAATGCCTTAGACAAATCGCAAAATATACCCAAGGCCTCATGCGATTCCTCCCAGGCTGCAAAGATGTTCTTTAACAATTCTACACCTGCATCAGTAGTAGAGCAATTCTGAGTAAAACCAAATTGGTTTTTATTTTTACAAATTTTATTATATATAGATTAAAATTTTTATTATTAACTAGCTGACCCGGCATACTACGTTCCGCCTAACAGTTAATGAATGAGCAGATTTCGATTAATTCAAAATTATTTAGCTATTTTTTTATTATGATAATAAATATGAATAATATATAAATTTAAAAATCAAGTATTTTAATAACGTGCAAGTAAGACGAAGAAGTACCTTATGTTATACGACATTTTTCTTCATGCGCATTAAAAATTATCTAATTGTTGATCTCTGTGATTTGCTCGACGATTTCGCATTGTCAATAGAGGCATTTCAAGGGCTGCCTCGCTTTGCTCTTGTGATTGAGAAGCACGAAGTCGGGCCATGTTAACGCGGCGGTCTTTCCGTGCTATATCTTATTCTTCTGCCGTGGTTACATTCGTGATATTTCGAATTCCAATTGCGTTATGGCTTTGTCGCGGCATCGTTGATGACAGTATAGGCACAATTTGATTTACATACGTACATATCATCACGCCATATCCCTTGCAGGGTAGGCAGAGAGAACAGAGTGCCAGAGAACTTTATCCTTGCATACTTCACTCGCTTCTTCAACATTCATAATTCTTTTCATACACGCTCGCCGGTTTCGAAGACTCTTGACTCCACCTTTTTTCAGAACGTGACCAATCTGGTCTAGGTAGGTGAATCTCGGTCTCCCCCGGTACCTACATCCTTCCACTTTCACAATTTGATTTATTATAACAATATTCGTAAAAATTCGTAACACTCGCATAAAACGAACACTGACCGATCAAATTTAATTTTAACTTTTGGCGGTATTTTCCAAACAAACCATTACATGTGCTGTCAGTTTAATTTTGTTACATCATCAACAAATGAACGTTTAGAACTGATTTTTTTGTTGTTGATTAATATCATATTTTAATATCCTATTTCCGACGACAACAAACTCAAAAATAATAAAATCATAAAAATTGGTCAAGCCGTTCTCGAGTTATAATTGTTGTAACTAACACAACTTTCTTTTATATATATAAGAGTAGATATATAGTTTACTAGAAAGCCCAGCCCGGTGGCTTGTTTTTAGAAGTCGATATATCGCTCCGGCTAGCATATAAACATTCTCCTAAAAAAATACATATCAATTTCCATAACGATCGGTCAAATAGTTCGTGAGTTTAGTGATTTCATAAATACAAACATCCTCTTTTATATACATACATTAGATTAATTACAAACAAAATGTAAAATTGGTATTGGATTTAATATGATTTTTTGTGATATTGTATTCTTATAAATAATTACTAAAATCTACCTGTATTATTTTCCAAATGATTTATGTTTTCTTTTCAATTGCTTTAGTGAGCCAACCCTGAATCAAAGTGTACAAAAAAAAATGTTCAATACAAGTATTTTTTTATTAGTAACAAAATCTATAAGGACACGTGTCCAATACATTTGTTGTGATTATTACTTTTATTTCATACTAATAACTAGCAATTATTATGTTTTTTTGTTTACATATATTGTATAATTATACATTATTAGTTTTTCAATGTAGAATTCACTTGCTTGGTGTAACTTTGTATTTCAAAATAAACTGCTCAAAATATAATGTATGTATGTTTTCCGTGTGGTGTCGAATACTATTCACAACCCCATATCTTACCCGTGGGTGATCGTACGAGACGACTAAGGGATATAAAACACATATAACAGCTACGCAAGAGAAGGAAAACTCGAAACAAAACCCTATACCAACACGTCTGACCAGCGCGGTATAGTATTTTTTGGGCTGTGATGATGATCATTTATGGGCTGTGATGATGATCATGATGATATAATGTACACTTTGAACAATGTTTCCCTGTGTGATGGCTACGTAAGATTACAATGTAAATTGCCTCTTAAATTCCTATGGTATTCCTAAAAATCATTTGAGGCATCGCTAGGAAATGAGGAAGCCAGATTCACCTAGAAAATTAGTAACTCAAATTGTAACCGCTAAACCATCTATGAAGTTTGGCTGTTGTGCTATTCTAACCCATTACAGAGGCCTATTGGTAGGTATGTAACGCGTCTATTTTTTTAGAAGGTACGCCAAATTCATTCATATCATTAAATTATTTAATTTTTTTTAGGTAATATGTAAACATTATTAGGTGAAACTATATCATGGCATCATGCTAGACATTTCTTTTTTGCGGCTTTTTGGTTATGGTCTGGTGACACCCTGCTAAATTCGTCCGGGGCGACAGATGAAGCGGCGCGAAACCTCATAGACCCGCTCCGTAATCAACCTCTCGACGACGTGCGAGTGGGCCATCGGAATCCGGTCTTTGTCTTCGATGGCGTGCTAGTCATCCTAGTCCCTATTCTATATTTATTCTTTGATTTTCTTTAATTATAACTTTTAAAGATTTAGATTTTTTATCATTCATTATCATTCGTTATCTTTCAGTGGTGTGGCCAAGGTATGTGTAATATTTATTATTACTGTAGTTCAACAAGTGGTCCACCTGATAGTAGGTGTATACTGCCGCTCGTGGAGCTATGGAATATCAGGTCGCTATAACATGGCATTTGGCCTACGGCTCTCTCATTCAAAGGAAGTAGGCAGTAGCAAATTGCTACTCTAATTTTGTTTTTCTGCGAGAGTGTGGTACCCTTTACGTATGGTGACATAAAAAACTATTCATCACCCCTTGCCATACCCGTGTATAATATGAGTATAACATCTATAAAAGAGTAGAAAAATAGAAATAAAACCCCTCTACTCAATGTCTCGTCTGACCAGCTTGCTATGGTAGGTCACTTTCCCTCCTATTACGGAAGAAGCTCGAGCCCAGCAGTGAGACGTATATGAGTTGAGATCATGATAAAGATCTGGTACTATCCTGGATGAACTAGTAGAATTATGACAGCAGACAGAAAACTTGTAACGAGTGTTGCCCCAGTCATAGTAATATTAGGCGATCGTTTATTCGTCGTATACTGCTAAGCCGGCATTGCTTTAGCAGAAATGATGATAATGATAATCCCTTATGCCTAAATTTATGTTTTTTTTTTGTAATAGAGACTGCACGAAGCGAATAGTTTTTATATAACGGTGAACTTTTCAAATATATAATCACCGTACATAAATTATATCCAAACTCAGAACAACAATTTTTAGATCACTGTCACACACGTGTCCTGCGTGAGAATCGAACCCGTGTCATGGACACGAGAAGTTGATATCTTAATCACTACGCCATATGTGGAATCGTAAATTAATTGTTTTTGATAAAAAGATGTATAAAACTAGGTCACAGAGTAGCGACATAATACTCATTCATACTAACATGATCTCTCAAAGAGCCAAAAGAAATAAGAACCATATCCACGCAAAGCAATCTGTGCAATCCACAACAAAACCAAAAAAGGACTTTTGGCGGGAATCTAAAACGTCATGTTGTGCTCTTGTATTATATTCGATATCTTAGTGTTTTAACGTGTTATATTAGATAATTTTTATGGTGTTTTATGTAATATGATGTGACAGAACAGCTGGGATGTAGTGAATATCATATAAAAGTGCTTTACAACGTTTTCGTTTTCCATCAAAATTCCTACAACATACCATTAACAGTGTCACCATAGCACTGTTGATGGCGACAATTCGACTGACTGACAGACAATGACTAACTTGAAGAGATTAAGAACGTGAAGATAATTATAACTCGACACTGGCAAAAATGGCTCGTATAAGTAGCTGATTGCCAATACATAAAAAAGAAGAAGAAGAAGCTGCAACTTAACTTTGACATTGGCTTAAGTATAAACAGAGCCACAACAAAAAAAAAAAAAAAACCAAAAAAATCAGCAAATAACACAAACACAGCTAAAAGTAAGAGGATTTTTTTTTCACTAGTCATTATAAATCTTTGATCAAAAAACCATAGACATTTATGGTTGTAATTTATGTTTTTTTTTTTTGTTCTTATTGAAGAGGCTTTATATAAACGTGAATATCATAGTCATTTAATTATAACTGACTAAGTAATTAATTTATATTAATCGACCGCAACAATGTATAAGATTTTGATGCTATGCGGTTTTTATGCGTATTAACTAAGGAAGATTAACTATATCTTATAACAGCTTCCCAAACAACATCATTTATTATGATTTGCAAATTGTTTTGAGTCATCACTCTCCTGCTCTTATCCCAATTGCTTGGGATCGACGCAATATGTACTCATCTTTGTGCATATTGCAAAGTTATTGGCAATAGTTTTATGACCGGCAGCCTGCCTGACGACAACCCTTCTTATAATTATTAAAGGTGGGATCAGGTCGTTATCAACCTCTTAGTCGTCCTTTATAATACTCAAGAGCAAAATAAGGGTTGGCAGTACTTTGGTGTCTCAATATTTAATTCAAACAATAAATAAAATTGGCAATTAAGTGCTCTTGTCTTTTCCGTATGCTAAAGGATTAAAAATACAAAACAGTAACTCCTCTTTTGCATATGGGTGTCGCAAAATATGACTGATAAAAATAAGATTAACATCGATGCGAGACAAAATAAACTCGACATAAAACATAGGGTTTTATGTAGCAACACCAATACATCTGACTAGTGTGTTTACAATGTATACAACTGAAAGACTTTGTATCTATAGTCATGAATAAACAATATTAAAAAAAAATATGACCAGTGTATTATAGACTTGTAGGTAAATTTCCCTCCAACGTGATGGGGAGTTTTAGCGTGCAAAGAAAAGTATCATATTGTGCTCTTGTATAATATTCAATATCTTAGTGTTTTAACGTGTTATATTAAGTAATATTGATGACATTCTATGTAATTGGATGCACAGAAAGTACTGAGGTGTACTGAAAATAATATAACAGTGCCTTACATTTAAATTACTGAAATTTAGCATTTAATATGCTTAATTATTTATAAAAGCGATTACGAAGTGAAAAATGATGTCACAAGCGGGATTCGAACCCGCGCCTATTGGGGTTCCGGCCCAATCGTGCTGCCACTACACCACCGTGACTAATTGTAGGACATGCAAATTTCACTTCGTATCATATTTACGTCTTAAGGTGACGGTATGCTATCTACCCGACAATGTTTACACATTGTTATAGGCTTAATACTTAAAACTTTACAGTTAGAATTGTATTAAACGATGACACAACCTTGTTATTTAAATTACTGAAATTTAGCATTTAATATGCTTAATTATTTATAAAACCGATTACGAAGTGAAAAATGATGTCACAAGCGGTATTCGAACCCGCGCCTATTGGGATTCCGGCCCAATCGTGCTGCCACTACACCACCGTGACTAATTGTAGGACATGCAAATTTCACTTCGTATCATATTTACGTCTTAAGGTGACGGTATGCTATCTACCCGACAATGTTTACACATTGTTATAGGCTTAATACTTAAAACTTTACAGTTAGAATTGTATTAAACGATGACACAACCTTGTTATTTAAATTACTGAAATTTAGCATTTAATATGCTTAATTATTTATAAAACCGATTACGAAGTGAAAAATGATGTCACAAGCGGGATTCGAACCCCCGCCTATTGGGATTCCGGCCCAATCGTGCTGCCACTACACCATCATGACTAATTGTAGGACATGCAAATTTCACTTCGTATCATATTTACGTCTTAAGGTGACGGTATGCTACCTACCCGACAATGTTTACACATTGTTATAGGCTTAATATTTAAAACTTTACAGTTAGAATTGTATTAAACGATGACACAACCTTGTTATTTAAATTTCACTTCGTAATCGGTTTTATAAATAATTAAGCATATTAAATGCTAAATTTCAGTAATTTAAATAACAAGGTTGTGTCATCGTTTAATACAATTCTAACTGTAAAGTTTTAAGTATTAAGCCTATAACAATGTGTAAACATTGTCGGGTAGATAGCATACCGTCACCTTAAGACGTAAATATGATACGAAGTGAAATTTGCATGGCCTACAATTAGTCATGATGGTGTAGTGGCAGCACGATTGGGCCGGAATCCCAATAGGCGCGGGTTCTAATCCCGCTTGTGACATCATTTTTCACTTCGTAATCGGTTTTATAAATAATTAAGCATATTAAATGCTAAATTTCAGTAATTTAAATAACAAGTTTGTGTCATCGTTTAATACAATTCTAACTGTAAAGTTTTAAGTATTAAGCCTATAACAATTTGTAAACATTGTCGGGTAGATAGCATACCGTCACCTTAAGACGTAAATATGATACGAAGTGAAATTTGCATGTCCTACAATTAGTCACGGTGGTGTAGTGGCAGCACGATTGGGCCGGAATCCCAATAGGCGCGGGTTCGAATCCCGCTTGTGACATCATTTTTCACTTCGTAATCGGTTTTATAAATAATTAAGCATATTAAATGCTAAATTTCAGTAATTTAAATAACAAGGTTGTGTCATCGTTTAATACAATTCTAACTGTAAAGTTTTAAGTATTAAGCCTATAACAATGTGTAAACATTGTCGGGTAGATAGCATACCGTCACCTTAAGACGTAAATATGATACGAAGTGAAATTTGCATGTCCTACAATTAGTCACGGTGGTGTAGTGGCAACACGATTGGGCCGGAATCCCAATAGGCGCGGGTTCGAATCCCGCTTGTGACATCATTTTTCACTTCGTAATCGGTTTTATAAAGTGCCTTACATTTTCGATTACCACTAAAATTCCAAAACTGTAGGTACCTTTAACAGTGTGGCCATGGCATTGTTGAAGACGACGATTTGACTTACTGATGGACGATGACTTTAAATGAAGTGAATTTATAAACTAAGATTTGGCTTAAAAATCTTAGTAACCAAGCCATAAACTCCAAAAAAAATTCAACGTGATGGAGGCCTGACCCCAACAGTTGGACTTAGTTATAAATGGTTTGATTTGATTTGACTTATATCCATTGATTATATGATTGTAAAGTGCCCTCCATTACAAAGCTTTTTCTATTATTTTTTGCTTGCTTTTTTTTTATTATAGTGACGGCAATGATATCTGGTATTTTGCGAATATACACTTGGACTGTAAAGTGCCCTCCAATACAAAGCTTTTTCTTGTTTTTTTTTTAATATAATGACGTCAATGATTACTGTTGTTTTCGCGAATATACATTTGAAATAAAACATATTTTTACGGATTTTGCTTGTATTCGATATTTAATTTCTCGCCGTTTCGAATACTTTTCAGCTTTCATAGTTACGAGAAGAGACTCCATGACCAAGGTGAATGGTTACGAGCACAACTCAGTGCCCTTTCCTTTCTTGAAATGTTCAATAATTATTTTACTGAAAAATATCTACAAATCATATGTCTTATTAATCATTGTTTAGAGGAGTTGTGATATCTTAGTCATCCATAAGAGTTTTTAAGAGTTTGAGTTGGTTAGTTTTACAGAAATGACGTCTAATAAGACTGTATGGAAGAAGAGAACATATACCGTCCACCCCAAGTAATTGGTATAAGAGCAATAAGATGACGATTAAGATGATGAAGAATTTTGAAGAGTTGGTATATTATATAATAGGTTGGCTGAAAGGATTAGTATGCGTATTTAGCTTATTCATGTATGCATACTTCCTTAATTCTAATAGAAAAAAATCAATAAGGTATTAAAAAAAAAAATATTTAAATAATGGAATTTACAATTGAGTTATTTTTAATGATATTTATGTTGCCAGCATTAAGACAAAGAAATAGCAAGTCATTCAGGATTATTACATCTATTAATGTATGAGTTTATTTATTCACATTCAAAATAAATGCAAATTTCAAACATATTTCTAAGGCTTGTATGTTGCCGGGCTGGCCGTGGATGTCAAGTAAGCGGTACCAGTGGCTGGCCCAATGGTGATGGCGAGGGAGTACGGTGGGTTATAGAGCCACGCACTACCCTTCTGTCGTCACGGACGGAACGAACGACGTGAATCCAGAACCACTTCTTTAGAGTGGTAGGACCACGCTTTTGACAGTTCTCTGTCTACAGCCGCGAGCCGGTCCGTCCGGGGTGGTACCACACTCTCACAGACGTCTGAGTAATGACAATGTGCCATTGCGCTTCGTTCGGTGAGCGAGAGTGCCGGAAGCCCAAATGGGTGGGTTTGGGGTTTGTATTGGTAGGCAGCGGCCTAGTTATACCCTTGGTATTGCGAAGGCTCATGGGCGGCAGTGACACTTACCATCAGGTTTGCTGCTTGCTCGATTGCCACCACATGCAATAAAAAAAAACATTACCTGCCAAAAAAAGTCTTGTATGTTCCAAGAGTTTTTAGAATAGTAAATTTCAATTAGGCTCTTACAAAATTCTTTATTTAAATATCGGCCAAGTGCGTTGTAATCGCGCACGAAGGGTTCCGTAAAACTAAAAAAAATCAAGTTTTTTGTATGAGGGGCTCCCTTAAATATTTATTTTATTTTATTTTTAGTATTTTTTGTTATAGCGGCAATAGAAATACATCATCTGTGAAAATTTTTAACTGTCTAGCTATCACCGTTCTTGAGATACAGCCTGGTGACAGACAGACGGACAGACGGACAGCGAAGTCTCAGTAATAGGGTCCCGTTTTTACCCTTTGGGTACGGAACCCTAAAAAACGATAAATTACCGAACTGGCTTGTATACATCTAAAGTTATTGCAAGAATATCAAATATGAAAAATTAAATTAAATAAAGACATCCTTAACAAATTAGTTATGGGTATATGTTACATTATTTAGAATGGTAAAGAACCAGACAAACTATCACTACTGACATGGTGTTTGAAATTTTCAACTCATTTTTTTTTTTATAGCTTTTGACCTTTGCCATACCAGGAGTATAGCTAGGCCGTTGCCTACCAATATAAACCCCAAACCCACCCAGTTGGGCTTCCGGCTCTCTCACTCACCGAACGAAGCGCAACAGCATATTGCCATTGCTCATACGTCGATCTTCTGCGAGAGTGTGGTACTACCCCGAACGGACCGGCTCGCGGCTGTAGACAGAGAATTGTCAAACAGGGTGGTGCTACCACTATTGAGCTATCTACTACCTAAAAGCAATAAAATTCAGAACAATATTTTTATAGGTAGCGTTTACGTAAAATATGATTAAATTCCAAAATCGATAACAATCTAATACCAGCAATAAACAGTGCTAAAAACCAAAGCCATTCAAGGACATAAATCTCGCATACATATTAAACATAACCAATAAAAATAGTTAGAATAAAAACAATGTTATGTCGAATTATATATAGAAAAACTGCGGTATGTCTTATGTTCTTTTTTTTATAACCATTTAGCGACTGACGTATTTGATTAACTGGCTAATATTATATTTTCATAGTTCGACCGGTATAATAATTTTTCACTGCCTAGTTGAGGATTAATAATGAAAAATTAATCTGCGTAGTCACAAGGTTTTTGTTATTTTCAGTTATCACAAAAAGGTGGTTATTTTTTATATTATAACTCCCTAGCTTCTGCTAACAGTTTTATCCGCGTAAAAAGCAATTTTTCCAAAGTTTTAATAGTGCTCACGTGGTTTTTAATCGGATGATTTTTCTCAAAAAATTATCAATTAACATTACCAGGATAAAAATTATTCTAAGTGTTAATCCAGGAAATGGTCTAAAAATAAACCAAAGTTGAATATGTTAGTATGTGATGTGAACAAATCTGATTATCATAAAAAAGATTATAACGAGTTAGTAGTAGTTGCTAGTAATAATAACTTTAATTAAAAGATAGCCATATGCTGTGGCGGATTTTTTTTTTTGAACTTTTAAATAAGAATGATTCCATCATACGTATTTTTTGGACAACTGCAACCGTTTACGTAGCGCACGCAACGGCAACTGTCAATTCTCTCAAAATATTTAACAGTTTTTAGCACATTTTTCATTAGGACTAAGTTCCTATTGGTCGTGTCGTGATTTTATCATCATCATCATTTGCCCGCTCTTATCCCATCGTGTCATGATTTTGTATAAACTATAATCTTTCTCGATAAATGGACTATTTAACACAAAGAGAACTATTAAATTTGAACCAGTAATCCCTGAGATTAGCGTGTTCAACCAACCAAACAAACAAACTCTTTAGCTTTATAATAGTAAGTATAGATTTTTTTTTACTAAACTACCGACATGGAAGCAATCAGTAAGTTTGTCATTGACGTGTATGTAACTAGTGGTAAATAAAAAAAATAATATATTAGAACCATAGACAACTTTTTTACTTAGTCTAAGATTAGAACATGTCGGTTGCATAATTTGACACAATATGATGTCAAATCACTATATAAAATTATACTCTCACTTCATTATAATATTTTTGATATACGCAAATATTTCATGTGATGACGGAATAGGAATACAGGTCGTGAACCACCTATCTTGCTTGTGGTGGTGAAAGATGACTAATCTATGCAAAAAACCAATCTTCAAATAAAACTCTATGGCAACCCGTCTTATCAGCGTGGTATAATAAGTCAATACCCTATTGTAGAGAAGCTCTAGTTCACCAATGGAACCCATATGAACTAAGATGAAAATTATAACGCGACTATTACACCACATATGAAATCAATTTTTTTGTAGACTGAACTGCTCGAAACATCGAGAACTTAAAAATCAAATAACGCGATAAAATCCATAGAAAATGTTTATTTTTTGATATTGTTATGTATATTGCAGCGTCAAACTAAGTCTTAACAGCTTTTTTTTTTTAAAAATGCAGACAATCTATAAAATTTGTTTGATATTATGCTAATAAATTATAAAGTTATTAATCAAATCAGATTAGTGATTGTTGTTCGTTAATGATAAATAGTTTAAAAGGATATATACATAATGCAAAATCCATGATTTATATTTCTTTTAATATAATTTATTCTTATCCCCTAGCTATGTGGCAGCGGCGGTGGATGTCGTAAAAGATGACTAAGAGCCTTATAACGACCTGGGCCAACTCTATCTGATGTCGTTTGGTCAACAATTACATAATTACATTCCCAAGGAGGGTTGACGTCAGGCAGGCGCCTGGTCATAAAACTATTGCCACTAACTTTTACAATATGTACTATGAAAGAAGAGTGCATATTGTATCGACCCCAAGTAACGGGATAAGAGTAGGAGAATGATGATGATCCTTATCCCCTAACATCATATTTATGCAACAGAATTCAGAGGGTCGGTGTTAATGGTGCACGATCATCTGGTTCTGTTATAAAAATGGGTTTTCCACAAGGATCCATTCTGGGACCATTTCTGTTCCTAGTATATATTAATGACTTACCTTGTTATATAGAGGATAATCAAAACATAGCGTTGTTCGCAGATGATACTTCTTTATTGTTTAAAATTAAAAAAACAAATGCTTAATTATGATGATGTGAACAATGCTCTGTCAAATGTTGTACATTGGTTCAGTACAAACAACTTAGTGCTTAATGAAAAGAAAACCAAATGTATTAAATTTACCACACCTAATGTGCGACTAGTGGAAACCAATGTTCAAATGAATGGTGTGGCTCTAGAATTTGTGGAGAAGGCTCAAGGCTCAGACAGCTTACTACAATAGTGTTTTATTGAAACGAAGGTCCTTATCGCGCGTTGCGAAAGGGGGCTAGACGGAAAAAAATAAGACCAAAAGTTGTCACGACATAACAAAGTTGTAACGACACAACATAAAACAAAGTCGCTTTCTTTGTCCCTATATCCCTATTTATACATACATATCATCACGCCATATCCCTTGCAGGGTAGGCAGAGAGAACAGAGTGCCAGAGAACTCTATCTCTGCATACTTCACTCGCTTCCTCAACATTCATAATTCTCTTCATACACGCTCGCCGGTTTCGGAGACTCTTGACTCCACCTTCCTTCAGTACATGACCGATCTGGTCTAGGTAGGTTAGTCTCGGTCTCCCTCGGTACCTACATCCTTCCACTTTCGCATTGTATATCTTCTTAACCAGGCGTTCGTTCGGCATTCTTTCCACATGTCCGAACCATCGGAGCATTCCCTTTCGCATCTTTACACCAATACTCTCTTTCATACCTACTCGCTCTCTTACGTCGTCGTTACGAATGCGGTCGGTCAGCCTAACTCCACAGATTTTCCGCAGAGATCGCATTTCGACCGCATTAATTTTACTATCATACTCTTTTCTGCATACCCAACTCTCGCTTCCATACAGTAATGTTGGGACAAGCACTGCGTTATGTATTGCTACACGTGCCTTCTGGCTGAGGTGGTGGCTGCCGAGAAGTTGCCCCAACGCTCCGTTCACTCTATTTCCCGCATTCACTCTTCGCTCTATATCAGTGGTGTACCTTCCATCTCGGCTAAATCCACATCCAAGATATACAAATTCATCCACTTGCTCTAGTACATCATTACCTATTGTTACTCTTACATCTGTTCTGGTTTTATCTCTTTCAAAGACCATTATTTTGGTTTTGCTCACATTCACGCGTAGACCCCTTTTCTTACAATCTTCTGTCATTGTGTCGACTAGGGTCTGCAGGTCAATCGCTGACTGTGCCAGCAGGACTGCATCATCTGCATAAAGCAGAGCAGTGACCACTGAGTCGCCCATCTGGACTCCCACATTCATATCGTTCAACCTTTGGAGACATTTATCCAGATATATGATAAACAGCCTGGCTGACAGAACGCACCCCTGCTTAACGCCGATATTGACGTCAAACCAAGGCGACATTCCATCATCCAGCCGCACACAGGCTCTACAGCCCATGTAACTAGACTGCACAGCCTGTAGCAGTTTACCGTTAATACCATACTCCGGTAAAATGTCCCAAAGTTCCTTTCGTGCAATCGTCGTCCCTATTTATGCTTAATTCTTTAAAACTACGCAATGGATATTGATGCGGTTTTTTTTATAGATAGAGTGATTCAAGAGGAAGGTTTATATGTATAATATATGCATAATGTAGTAGAGAAACACTGATAATTTTAGAGATTTCTAATGTGATGTCGTAAATAAACACATTATTTTGCGCTTACATTGCAAACGCTGGCTGAACCCTACGAAATAGATCAAAATAAAGTACTACAGTATTATACAACTTAAAAAGGCCTACAAAAAAGTCCGTGATGGTATATGTCTATCTCTTAAGGAGAACATACTATATCCATTTTAATACTTTAAAAAATGGCCTATTATAAAACGATAATTGAAAAGCTATTTCCACAAATACTGTATGTATTAATCCTTATCATTTTAAATACATTAGTTGGCTTGAGCATTTCATGAAGATATTTTTTTTCCTTCAGACCATGCAAATTAAATCAATACCTTAAGAGATATAGCAAAATCAAAATAATGCGCAACGAAATTAATTTCGTGTCGCCGCCGGCCGGCTCGCGTTCAAGCTCGGGGCCCAAAAGTTTTAGTAGTCTAGTAGAATTGTATAGGATATACAATTCTACTAAGTCTTCTTCTCTATTTCTACTAAGTCTAGTAGAATTGTATATCCTATTAATCCTATTAATATTATAAACGTGAAAGTTTGTAATAATGTATGGATGTGAACATGTTTGTTGCTCTTTCACGTAAAAACTACCGAATGTATTTTGATGAAACTTTATAGTAATATAGCTTGCACATCAGAATAACACATAGGCTATAATTTATAAAGATATTTTGCAAATTGGCTAAAGTATAACGATAAAAATCGCTTAAGGCAGAAAAAAAATATATAATAAAAATAGTAAATTAAAAATTCAAAATAATTTGATATTTATTGCCGATGCACATTTTATAGTAAGGAATTGATTCTTATGCAAACAAATGCCTTTAGTACTTTCGATATTTAAAGTACATATTTTTTGCCTTTAACCGTGTGTCGTTTGGTACAATATTTCAAAAGTTAGGACAATAAGAGTGCGCAGTGCTGTGGTCAGGCAGCAACCGGGCGCACTACAGATCTACAGAAATATGGCAAGAAATCTATGATCGCCGATTGTGTGACCCGAACACAAGTAAAGGCGTGAGGGCAGTCATCGTTGATGATTTTTGTATTTTAACAGCACTATCGCTTTGTCAATAACAAACTATACCTGTATATAATAGATAGGTATTGAAAGTTTGTAATGTGAAACATCTTTTTGCGCACCTTGGCAGTAAAATTGTATCGACTACTGGAAATGATACATTGGGTAGGTACCTACTAAGGCAAATGTGCTCATGTCGTGATAATACGCCGCTATTCTATATTCATTTGTGTGTGCGTGCGTATGACATCGGTAGCTGTCTAACATAAGTGTGACATTGAATAATTAAATATTACCTAATCTTAAATTCAATTGTTAATTAATATTCACTCTTTTTTATATGTAAAATGTTAATTATAATAATAAACAAAAATAACAAGTTACTTTAGAGACGAGCTTTATTTTTCTTTTTAGTTTATTCCACTTTAAACGTGATTTTGTTCGTTCGGGTGGAGTTGCGATATATCACAACACAAATGATACGACCAATCTTGTGTTACAAGATTGGTCGTATAAAAATATGTCGGTCATTATGAACAATATTCAGGACTTGCAGGTAAGACGTACAAGTGTTGCAGATTTATGCGCAGCAGAGTGTGTAATGGAAAACGGCGTTACCTCAATCATGGCAGTCATATATGTCTCACCAAATAACAAATTAATAGATATTCAGGAGTTCATTCATCGAGCACTGCTAGAGTATTCTATAGATGTATCTCGAACTCTTAGCAGATACAACAAAAATTTAGATAAACTTCCACTCATTTTGGCCGGTGATTTTAACATCAACTTTAGTAATGAAAAATCAAAACCATTGCTACAGTTTCTAGAGGAAGAATTTGATTTAAGAATAAACAATAATGCAGCAGAATCAACAACATTGAATGATGCAGTTTTTTCAAGACATTTAAATAAAATAGGATCCCAAACATATGTTTTCTACTTTAGTTACCACAAGCCAATTATTACTTAAATTGAGCTTACTGAATAAGTTTATATTACATTATATTTGTTAATAATAAAAAAAATATATTAGGTATTAAAACTTAAAAAAAAAAATTACAATTTCTTCACTAATTAATCGAAAGGAACTTCGTTCCATCCGGGTGTCCCTTGACATCTCTCGTTTTTCGAATATTTCTTCTCTTGCGTAAGTGTTGCCTGCATTAGTTGTGTTTTAAACACCCATAGACAAGAAACCCTTTTTTAATGGTGAACTGTATAGTTACACGGTTATGGCAAACCAATCACTAATCTATAAGTCAATTTCTCTTAAGAGCTTTATATAGACCTAGGCCAACTCCAGCTGATGCCGTTTGGTCAACAACTACATTTCCAAGGAGAGTTGACATCAGGCAAGCGGCCGGTCATATAACTATTGCCAATAACTTTTGTAATATGTATTCGTACATATCCCAAGTAATTGGGATAAGAGCAGGAGAATGATGATTATCCCATTCATAATATCGTTAGAAAAATTGTACAAAAAAAAAACTAAAAGAAAACACTAACTGTTCAACCTTTTTTTTTTTTTTTTTTTTTTTTTTTTTTTTTTTTTATTGGTGGGCTATGGGTGCGTCTCGCCCCGCCAAATCGGTCCGGGGTGACGGAGAAGGCGGCGCGTGATCCCATAGACCCACCGTAAAATCCTCTCTCTTCGCCGTGCGAGCGGGCCACCGGTACCCGATCTTTGTCTTCGGTGGTCTCTAACTGTTCAACCTAGGATTCAAATCCATTACCACATTATAGCGAAGAGGCATTGTTATGACACTAAATTAACGAATTAGTAATCAGTTAATTTATTTCTTTACTAGCTTTCGTACAAAAATAGAAATACAATTCTCATAACTCGATTGTAATAGCGTTTAGTAGGGTCCATCTGTGAACATAAATCGCTCAATAAAAATAATATTTCAAAATATGTCCCGTAATTTAAAAAGAAATCAGTAATTCTTACTAATATTGTAAATGCGAAAGTAACTCTGTCTGTCTGTCAGTCTCGCTTTCACGGTAAAACTACTGAACCGATTTAAATGAAATTTGGTACACAGATAGTCTTAAGCCTGAGAAAGGACATAGGCATATTTTTTAATTGGAAAAAACGTTGTAAAGGTTTAAAAAGGGGGATGAAATACTGTAGGGGGAATAGTTACTTTGGATTAACGCTAACTTGCGACTATTCCACGCGGACGTAGTCGCGGGCAGAAGCTAGTATAGAATAAATATAGACAATAATAATAGTGGTAGGACCACGTTGTTGACAGTTCTCTGTCTACAGCCGTGGGCCGGTCCGTCCGAGGTAGTACCACACTCTCGCGAATATCGACGTCTGAGTAATGGCAATGTGCTATTGCGCTTCGTTCGATGAGCGAGAGAGCCGCAGCCCAACTGGGTGGGTTTGGGGATTGTAATGCAGCCTATACCTTTGGTATAGCAAAGGTCCATGGGCATCAGTGATACTTACTATCAAGTGAGCTGCTTGCTCGTTTGCCAACATAAGCAATAATAAAATTTTTAAAAAAGAAAGGTATAGAAGAATTGACAATATGTTAAAACGTGAGCAAAATCTTTGAGATATTTACTGCAAGAAAATAACGTAAATGGACAAGTGCGAGATTTGGCTCGTCTGGCATTTGCCGGTAGTTATATGAAGAAGGAGTGCAAAAAGCTATTACTTTTTATAATATACATTAAAAATACTATAAAATTATTATTACACTTTACACACACTACCGCTATACGATATTCATACTCGCATATTATATATGTATATCTATTTAATATGTTTCTGTTTTCATTAAACTACAGTTTGGAATTAAATAGTTATACTATTAAAAAATATATATAACAGGAACTTTTTATTATCACGCACGGCCTTGTATGACATTAAATATTAAATAGTATTGTTATTGTTTTATATAATCAAATGTAGAGAAAGTTTTAAACATTAGTATCTATATATAAAATAATAATGCTTTATGTATATCGCACCAAAATTAGTAGAGAGATTTTTAGTTAGGAATTATATTTTCAATTAAAGACAACGACTTGACTTACTGATAAGTAAGAATTGAAATTGCGTGAAACATGACATGGATAGACAGAGATGACATCTATATCAGATTGGTTAGTATGGTAGGAAAGCCAGGTGGGCCCCTGAAGAAAAAGACCGCGTACCAGTGACCCACCCGCACGGCGAAGAGAGGTATATTGTAGGGCGGGTCTATGGGGTCTTGCGCCGCTTTTCCTGTCGCCCCGGACGGATTATGTTCATGTTTCAATGATTTAGATTGCCGCTGTAATTTATTTAAAGCCGGTTTTTTTTTTATTTTCATAGTTCTCTACCGAATTACGTACCTTACATCGGGTTAGTTAGTTTATTAATAAAAAAAATGGGAATAACTATTCGCAGTAGAACAAGAAATATCTTATAAGTCTGTAATCTGATTTTTACCTTGCACATACATACCTATACACAGAAACGTTTTAAAATCGTAATCGTTTTATTTTAAACTGACGATCCTTACTTTTTCTTACCCTTTCAATCTTACTCAATGTGTAATTACTGCTATTTCTTCAAATCATAAAGAAAAAGAATATTTAAATGAATAATTTATTTATTCAGCCGACTATTTTGGATATTAACACCTTTTTCGATAAAATCTTTTAATAATCACAGATCCAGTAATATTATGGTGCTACATGGTTAGCGGCTAGGAATACTACCAACCCTTACATGACGTGTGGATGTCATAAACGATGACTGAGAACTTAACACCGACCTGATCCAACTCTATTTGATACCATCTGATCAACAATTACATTCCTAAGAAGGTTTGACGTCAGGCAGGCTGACGGTCATAACCGGGGGGGCCACCGAAGACAAAGATTGGGTATCAATCGCTCGCACGGTGAAGAGAGGAGCTTGCAGGGTGGGTCTATAGGGTTGCGCGCCGCCTTTTCCATCGCCCCCGACCCATTTGGCGGGGCGCGACCACCTCCATAGTCAACCGCAAAAAAAAAAGGCTGACGATCATAAGACTATTGCCAAAACTTTTGCGATATTTCCGATGGGGGAAAAATATATTTTATGTTTGTAGTAGTAATTGGCATAAGGGCAGGATAATGATGATGATATTACAGTATTAGGTAATTAGACCTGCTGTGTTTCATCGAAGACAAAGACCGGGTACCGGTTGGCCCGCTCCATAGAGTAATGCCCGCTCGCACGGCAAAGAGGGCAAATTTGCACGGTGGGTCTATATAGACAGGATACCCTTGAAATGGAATAAAGTAATGACGTATTCTGTTATTATGTATTTCATACAAATAATGTGCTGATTGATCGTTATCTTCATCCTGCACGTATCCTATTCACTTCCTCAAAACCAATCTGTACTCTTCTTCAATACAATCCTACCAGATGTTATCTCTACGTTCACTTCTTTTCTATCCACGTCAGGCTTCACGCAATCCATCCATTTTCTTCCGGTGTTCCTTTCATGTCACTATATTCATCATCTCAGCTCACATATGTCCCACTATTGGGCTCGAACCTCCTCCGTAATAGGAGGGAAATTGATTTAATATATAGCGCTGGTCAGACGTGTTGGTATAGGGTTTTGTTTCGAGTTTTCCTTCTCTTGCATAGATTTTATATACGATCACCCAGGGGTAAGATATGGGGTGGTGAATTTTATTCTTACTCCATCACCACACGGATAGTCTTCCTTTACCTCACAATCATACCTTCATTCCGGTTCTACCTGTAAATTGAAGTCTTAGGAATCTAATCCTTACTAATATTATAAATGCGAAAGTAACTCTGTCTGTACAGACAGACAGACAGCTGTCTGTCGCTCTTTCCCCCCAAAAACTACTGAACCGATCTAAATGAAATTTGGTACACATATAGTCTAGAGTCTGATTAAGGGCATACTTTTAATACAATAAAACATTTAGGGCTACTTTTAATGCAAAAAAGGGTTGTAAAGGGATATGAAAAGTTGTAAGGAACTATCATCATTTTTAAAGCCAGAAGCTTGAAACTTATTTTTAGGCTATTGATTAGACATAAATGAATATAACATTAACATATTGTAAAAATTTACCCTTAAGGGGTGAAATAAAAATAGGTGGAAAAACTTTAGGAAAGTAACCTTTTACGCGGGTTAAGCCGCGGGCAGAAGCTAGTAATTCATATAATGCAAATCTTTCTTTAACATTGCCAATTTGCTTGGCAAGCAATTATGATATCTCCTTTAAGAAGGGAAAACAACGAACGCCATAAAAAAATTATAAATTCAATGTTGTTTTGTGAACGACTTCAAAAAATTGATCTTTCAAAATTACTTATCTGTGAAACCATGAGCTATTATCAAAAAATCTATTCCTGTATTAGAACTGGTTTTAAAAGTCTAACAGGATATCATATCAATAATAAAATACGCAAAATGTCACGAAACCACAACATGTCTGTTCGGAGACCACAATCGCATGAAAAAAAGTATTAATAATGTTCTAAAATTGGCGCTTCTCTTTTCCTCTTAGACAAAAAAATATGTCAAAGTTCAAATGCCTTTTTTATTTCTTGCAATACTGTCATAAAATCAAGGCATAATTGTTACTGAGTAAATCTAACTCGGTTGAGCAGCGTTCGGTAAACTTAGCAGGACTTCTCCAATATTTCGCAGTCTCTGAAAGCAATTATCCGTGTGGTGACGGAGTAAGAATACAATTCACCACCCCCTATCTTACCTGTGGGTGATCGTACCAAATGACTAAGGGATATAAAACGCATATAAATGCAAGAGAAGGAAATCTCGAAACAAAACCCTATACCAACATCTCTGACCAGCGTGGTATAGTAGGATAATTTTCCTCCCATTACTTGACTTATGGCATAGAAATGCTTCCTCGAAATGGCAGGTTCATAAAAAGACTCAAAGCCACTCAGCATTGTATGATGAGAGTTATGCTCGATATTATTCTAATTGATAAAATGATATAGCCCGAATCATTAGCACGTTGCAGTGGTCAGGTGCCACATCGTTCATCTCCTCAACCACTATTGAGAAAGAAAGGTTCTTAAGTGGCGCGACTTCGAATTTTACGTCGCAACATAGGACGACCTCCCACTAGGTAGACTGATGAAAAAAAAATGATGTCCATTTTTTTTTTGCGGTGGGCTACGGGCATTCTTACCCAGACTGATGACATCATAAAAGTCGCAGAAAACTGTCAGATGCAAGTAGCCCAGTGCTGTTCTGAGTGGCATTCTCGTAGGGAGTCCTACGTCCAATAGTGAACGTCTACGGGCTTATGAATGGATGGATGGAATGTTACTGTAATTCCACTCAGACAATCACTTCTGTATACAGATACAGATGAATTTTTTGATGATCCCCTTTTTATTTCCTATTTTGTAAATATTTTAATTTTTCTCCAACTTTTTATTGTGGTAGGACCACGCTGTGGACAGTTCTCTGTCTACAGCCGCGGGCCGGTCCGTCCGGGGTAGTACCACACTCTCGCAGAAGATCGACGTCTGAGTAATAGCAATGTGCTATTGCGCTTCGTTCGGTGAGCGAGAGAGCCGGAAGCCTAACTGGGGTGGGTTCAGGGTTGTATTGGTAGGCAGCGGCCTAGCTATACCATTGGCAAAGGTCCATGGGCGGCAGTGACACTTACCATCAGGTGTGCTGTCTGTTCGTTTGCCGCCATAAGCAATAAAAAAAAAACTAAAAAAAAAAAAAACTATTTATTTTATATTTTTTTCTATAACAAAAATTGGGCAGGTTATAGAACATTTAGATGTTGCGTTGGGAATTAATTTATACATAGGAATACAAGGGTGTCGCCAGCTTATGACTAAGGGGCAATGGGGCAATATTATGGAGGATAAAGACACACTATACCTACCTCCTAACTACATATTTTTACACTGTTTAATGACCTTGCGTTTTGGCAAATCTGATATAGTCGTGATGAAAATGGCGGCGGTTTTAAAAACGGATGTCAAAATATTAATTTTATTCTGAATATTTCAATACTTTCTACAATATACATCAAAACTTGTGAATTTATTTACGTTTTGTCATGCGATGCGGAATTTATTAATAGGCAAGGAAGTCAATTGCTCGCACGTTGGTCGCTTTGCGGCTAGCTACATTTGCCCCCATCTTCCCCCCCTTGGCGACGCACTTGTAGGAGTAAATTACATTCTTATTCAACCTCTATCTGTCTATCTCACAAGAGGATAGAGACCAGTAGTCACTATCCTCATGTTGAAAATGAAAGGTAAAAATGTCAGTACCAGGATTATCAAATAGATTGTTATAGGCCATGTCGAATGTTTCCTTTTCTTGGTATATTGTCATATTGTCGTTTGTGTTGTTGGTTATATTGTCTACTTTTCTCCCTTAACCGTTTTTTATGACACTTGCGGGCAAGGAAAAGCAGACGAATCGTTTCCTTATGTCATCACCATAATTTTTTATCCACTCATATATATGAGTCTCATATATATAGGCCGCTATTGTGTTCCAACCTCTTCCACAACGAGAGAGAACCTTATTCCATATATTAGTATGGAACCTTACTCCATACATTAGTATGAAAGAAAATTAAAAAAAAAAAAATATTTTTAATTTTCTTTCTCTTGCATAGATATTATCTGTATATTGTACCTCTTAGTCATCTTTTATGATATTCACAGGTAATGAAGGGAGTGGTGCCATTATGTGTGTTTTTATACCAATAATCACACTGTAAATTATATTTTACAAAAAGTAAAATATAGTTTAATAATATAATATGATCATTCGGGTTATTTAGCCAATATACAACAGCACACATCTGAACTTATTTTATTTAGGAACCAAGATTAAATAAAAAGATTACAGTTATATTAACATAGTACTCATAATAAGGAAGCAAATACAAAACTTAATATAAGTGCAAAAATTATAATGCCTTTTTAAACAAATAAAATCTTCAAATAAAGTCCTCGATTCGATTGTTTGTCGTATCATAAGAGAGGTTTAAAGGATATATGTGTATATGTCGCAGCCAAAATAATAAATCCGGATATTATATATACATAATATCCATATATTTCTTTTTTTAATAGCTTTTGGTGACAAACAAGCAAGCACAGCAAGCACCTTTGCTATACCAGGAGTATAGCTTGGCCGCTGCCTACCAATATAAACCCCAAACCATCCCAGTTGAGCTGCTGGCTCTCTCGCTCACCGAATGAAGCGCAACAGCATATTGCCATTGCTCAGAGGTCGATCTTCTGCGAGAGTGTGGTACTACCTCGGATGGACCGGCCTGCAGCTGTCGACAGAAAACTGTCAACAACGTGGTTCTACTAATATTAAACATACATTATGTATAATGTCTATTTAAATTAGACAAAGTGATAAATGACACAGAATTGATTACTTTAACTAGTAATTTTATATAATACCTTCGAAGACTTTGATAAAATAATAAAACAAGTACGTCCAGGTAAATAATATAAAATTGTATATCGTATTATGTATAATAGCTATTTATAGTTCATCTAATCTAAGAAGTGCATTTCGACGTTTCGCATTTTTTAATACACAATAACTTTGGTCAAACGTATACACATGATTGCAAACAATAAATCTGAAATTTTAAAGAAATATTAAGTTATTTACATAATTAACGTTGCGAGTGAGTTACTTGTACAATAATGTAATGTTGAAACTTGTAAAACTGATTTAAAATTAAAATAACATTGTAAATAATAATTATTATGGACGATCTTACAATTTCACGTCATAACGTTCTAAACAGTAGTGCTTGACAACTTCCAATTCGCGAATATCTAAATAATCGGTAAAAATATTAGATTAATATATTTAATCGAATATAGATTTTGACAGAGATGTACGTTTCGACAATTTTATTGATAAGGATATAATTATTAATGTTCGCGACGGTGATAATTCAAGTAATACTATAGATTCTGAACAAATAGCTATTTTCAAATCCAGTTTTTGTTTTTACTTAACCTAATCCTACTAAATATGATGAATAGATTTTATGTTGAAATAATTAAATTTGTTTAGTGTTAAATTAGCACTTAATATTTCATCTCCTTTTTGAAAAATAAAAAAATAAACCGATTGTTAATTACAAAGAATTAATATCGATTTCTCATCAAAATCGGATATTTTCGATAGCGATTATTTGGTTCACATACCTAGACACCTTACTCTGACAGCTGTCCAAATGCACTTCTTAGATTAGACAGACTATAATCACAATGACTATACTATTATATATACCTACATACGACATCCACCCAAAACAATAGGTAGGTTGGTTAGGTGCGAAGTGAGGCCACCGCGTAAGGACGACGCAAAAAAAAGGTTGGTTAGGTTCCTTTAGATCACGCGAGCGGAAATAGTCGACTGATCCTAAGAGTCTTTTAGTACTTAAAAAAACAATAATAATCACTACACACGGCAACAGGATAAAGAGCGGGAGAAGTAACAACTCAGCTGAACCGTATTTTTAACCGACTTCAAAAAGGAGGAGGTTCTATGTTATTACTTTAGTTCGCTATTATGAATAATATGTATCTGGATAAAATGATTAATTTATCACATTGTCTAGACAATTTGGTTATTATATATCACTAGGGGACCCAGCAAACTTTGTTTCGCCTAACAGTCAATGTACGAAAAATAAACATACCACAACTCGATCGCAACGCTGCCTACCGGGTCCAATAGTGTTTTGAAATCTTCCAAGAACCCATTGGAATATAGGTTTTACTTAGAAAATTTCATCCTAATCGGTCCAACCGTTTAATATACCGACAACGGCGCCACCTACCGGGTTCAATTGCAAATCTAAACCATTCTCAAATCCCCTCGAACACACAAAACAAAAAATTTCAAGAAAATCCGTCCAGCTGTTTAGGAGGAGTTCACTGTTAACACATGTACAGAAGAATTACGAATATATATATACAGAATATCCCTATTAATATCCTAGAATATCCCTATTAATATCCTTTAGGTTTGCGAAGAGCAGATGATAATTTTCTCGGTGAAAAATCTTTTTCTGACAACAAAGTAATGAACGCGTACCTTTTTTTAACGCATTTACGTTAAAAAAGAATTACGCGTTAAATACTTTTTTTTGTTGCAGTAAAATATCTAATGATTGGCTCAATTTCTAGAGCGGTCTTATTCGGTTTTACAATGCACTTTTGTACCATGAGAACTAAAATAAAATAATTTTAACATCAACACCACTTAACAGAATCGTTAAATCGTTATTTTTTGAACAATCAAACGTAATTAGTAGTAATTCTATAGAAAATCATTGGTTTCTCGTTATTTCTTAAAGTAGTAATACAAGCAGTGCATTCTATGACATCATAAAACACTAAAAGAATATTAGTTTTAGAGGTCACAATACGAAATTGAGTTATATTACTTATTTGATGTTTAAAATAAAACGTTCTAGATGTAGTATTGCTGTGTGGCTACGAATACTACCAACCCTTACATTGCTCGTGAATGTCGTAAAAGGGGACTAAGAGCTTTACATCGATCTGAACCAACTCCATCAGATGCTGATTAACAATTATATTCCTAAGGAGGATTGACGTCAACTCAAACTTTTGTAATAATTACGATGAAAGAGGAGCACATATGATGATAATATAGAATTGTTATGTACAAATTTATGATAGTTTATTGCGATATTAGTATCTTAAGATTTGTAAAAATAATAGATATTTCATACAAAAACTAATTCATGAACAGAAATATTATTACCTCAAACTCGCATACATTGACAATCCCCAGCAACCGCTGCTCATTAAAACTTACTTCTCGCTTTTACAAAAGATTCTAGAAACTCTATGAAACAAATGACTTTTATAAAAACCGAACATGTCAAATAATATACAAAAAGTAATAAATAACTTACAGATTAATAAATATGAAGCGAAAAATGCTAAAAAAAAAGATCACGTGATTAATAGACGACCCCTAACAAATTTGGCAACTAAAAATAAAACAACAACTAATTTAATAAACTATGACCTTGTTCAAAATATATCCGTCATTATTTTATATCATATAGTGAGTTAGCATTATTAATAAGAATTTATAAAATAGAACAAATTAGTATAAGCTTCGTGTGTTCATACGTGTATATTAGTGGTAGAATCACGCTGTGGACAGTTTTCTGTATACAGCCGTGAGCTGGTCCGTCCGGGGTAGTACCACACTCTCGCAGAAGATCGACGTCTGAGCAATGGCAATGAGCTGATGTGCTTCGTTCGAGCCGTACATCATAAAAAGAAACCACTATCAAAATTTCAAGTTACCAGCTCCAATAATATTAGCTTGGCGCTAATGACTTAATGAGTCGTCCAACCCGCTTCGCAGGCCTAATTTACACCCCCAGAGGGTGAAAATTAAGAAATGCTGAAACACGTGTTAATTTATTTTTACTCAAGATAATTTGCACGTAATTTGAAAAAAAAACGATAAAGATTTTTTTCGCCGAACATTTTTTAAATTGACATAACTTTTTTATTTACAAACCAATTGACATGAAATAAAGCCTAAATTTTAAGTGAAGCTTACCACAATATATTAGCGAAAACCGCGTCTAAATCAGATAAGCCGTTTCTGAGATTAGCGTGCACAAACGGACAGACAAACAGATAAACAGACAAAAAATTTAACAATCATTGTTTTGGGTTCTATTTGTGTTGATAAAGGTCCCAGTAATATTTTTCTCATATATCTTCCATGTACAGACAGCGATCCGTTATATTTTTATTATATGTATAGATTTTATAAAATCAGTAAAGAAATAATAATAATAGACAAAACCGGGTGAGTTTTTTGCCGGATCCTCTCAGTAGCGATTGCGTTCCGATTGTAGTTTATTGTAATAATTTAAAATGTAGAAACTGACAATATGTAAGTGTTCTCGCAGGGTGGAGGTATACATAATAAATGAATTTGAATTAGATTTTGAGAAGCTAAATACATTCTATTATCCGCTATAATCACTTCAAGTAATAAAAAACAATCTAAATATGTAAATTTTTAAAGGCGAATTTAATTTTAGATATTGCGCAACGAATTTTAAAGTATGATATGTAATAATTTTAATTAATATGTACACTTAAAGCTAAGTTTTAAATTAAAATATTTACAGAAAAATAGAAGAAAATATAATAAGGAATAAAAAATAAATAAATAAAAGGAGAAACAAAAGGCGCAATCAGGCATCAAAAAAATCCTCCGCATCACTGTCTACTGGTAATGTGCCCAGAAGGCTAGCAGCATTGCCACGTTGAATGGCAATGCTAACCTTTTGTGCAAAATATAGGCCAGCCCTCTGATCACGTGAAGCAGCGATTAATTTTTTTGCAATCTCTTTAAATAAAATGCGCGCATTGGGACCCCAAGGCCCAAGAGTTTCGACCCCAAACGGCTCGAAAATATAATTTCCAATAAGGTTATTATACTTTCGCCGCTTGAGCTTCTCTGCAGATGCGGCAGCAGCGCCAGCACAACCTGACGTGTTTGGAAGATGTGATGGCGCAAGGGTGTCAACGCAGGTCGCGTCCTACACCAAAGGCTTACCCATCCTCCAGAGCAGCAAGGACATGCCGTCCGGTCTCTTACCATCTTCGTGTACCAAGCCGTTGGGTTCGTATGTAATCATATGTAAATTTATAATGAAGTAAATATTTCTCTTATCCGTGTGGTGACGGAGTGAGAATACAATTCACTACCCGTATCTTGCCCGTGAGTGATCGTAAGAGCCGACTAAGGGATATAAAACGCATATAGCATCTGTGCAAGAGAAGGAAAACACGAAACAAAACCCTATACCAACACGTCTGACCAGCGTGGTATAGTAGGTTAATAACCCTCCCATTACGGAGGAGGCCCGAACCCAATAGTGGGACATATATGGGCTGTGATGATGATGAAATATTTCTAATCGTCAAGATGTAATTTTGTACTTGAGTTATTCCTACTTCAAGATATATTAAGTATTATGTGTTACTATTTTCATTTACATCTTTCTTATTACTTACCATGCTAATAATTGGTTATTTAATAATAGATCTACATAAGGTTTATTATTAAACTTTAAAGTTAATGAAAATTAGTATGAATATTCCATCCAATAAATTACAATTTATAAAAATTAATAGATAATTAAACTTAGTAAAAGGTTTCATCATCTCAGCTCATATATGTCCCACTATTGGGCTCGAGCCTCCTCCATAATGGGAGGGTAATCGACCTACTATACCACGCTAGTCAGACGCAGGGTTTTGTTTCGAGGTTTCCTTCTCTCGAATAGATGTTATATGCGTTTCATATCTCTTAGTCGTCTCTTACTATCACCCACGGGTAAGATGGTGGCGAATAGTAGAAGGTTTAATCGGACATTAATCTTATCATCGCTCGAATGTAATCCAGCTGTCTTTTTGAGTACTTATTATTATCTACGGCTGAACCACAATAATAGGTTTCTATAAACCACTTTATAAAAACAAAGACGCAAACGAGATTATAATTTGTGTTAAAAGTTATTAATTTAATAAACAATCATACTATTATAGTAAGCAAAATTAAGTTTTAATAATAAGTCATCAAAAACATGAAAATTTACTAGGACTTTTGTTTGTCTACTTACAAGTAAAATATGTAGAAAGTGTTGGTTATATATTTTGTTCATAGCCAAAGTTGATATTATAGGGCACGGATAAAAAATCTCTGTCAGTCTAGTCTCACAAAAAGGAGTTATATTCTGGCAACCCAGTCCTCCAAAATGAATAAAAATGCA
The DNA here is from genome assembly GCA_905163515.2 of Lymantria monacha. Classification (NCBI taxonomy): domain Eukaryota; kingdom Metazoa; phylum Arthropoda; class Insecta; order Lepidoptera; family Erebidae; genus Lymantria; species Lymantria monacha. The sequence continues at coordinate 10,321,137 of LR991082.1, forward strand.
CATTATGCAGTCCCCCCGTCATTATAATTGTATGTATAGTATGGTTTGCCAAAGTTTCACTTCTGATATGTGTACTTTGTACGCATGCATTTTTTCTACACTCCATCATATTAGGGCAGTGCCATGTAACGATAATTCCATAATAAGTAACTTTACTCAGATGATAAAACACCCCATGTATTCTCACTAATAATCATATTTTTTGTTGTACAACGACCGTGACCCATTATATTCCTACATGCCCGCGGGCGTGAAGGCATATAATGAGTTTTTTTTTCTAGCCTATCATTACAAGTAGGACTAGTAGGGTCACCTGTCTTTGTTTTCTGGAGTGGTCCATTTCCACCCTGTATGATGTGTTCGTGATTACTTATTCGGAAAGGAGAGAAGCCGGCGTGGGACAGTTAAATATACACTACCGTCCAAAAGTTTGGAAGCAGCAAGGTAAAATCGAATAAAACCAAACTAAGTCATTTAAATTTAAATGTATTGATAAAAAAATAAAGAACAAACAGAAACTAACTTAAACAAAATAAAAAAATAATATACAATGGTAAATTAGATTAAATTTTAGCTTCATCAAAGTGTCCACCTTTCTCCTTTAATCTTCTCACATATTCTGGGCATTCTATTAATCAATTTTTTAAAATAATCTTTATCTAATTTGTTCCATTCGTTCTCTAATAGCTGCCACAAATGTTCTGAGCTCGTAGGACAACGACTTTTCACCCTCCTGTCAAGTTCATCCCAAACAAGTTCAATGGGAGAAAGATCAGGGGATTGAGATGGCCATTGCATGATGTTTAAAATGTTTTCAGCTTTTTTCTTGTTTAAAAAGTTCTGGCACAATTTAGACGAATGCTTAGGATCATTATCCTGTTGAAAAATGAATCCAGAACCAATGAGACTTAGTCCACTGGGTATGGCAGAATCTTGGAGAATTTTTAAATAGCCTTCCTTGTTTAATTTTCCGGTTATCCTCACAAGATTGCCGGGTTTACTGTTGCCAAAACACCCCCAAACCATGACATTACCACCACCATGTTTGATGGTAGGCACTGTACATGCCTCTGAAGCCCTCTCTTCTTTTGACCGGCGTACAAAGACACGTCTATTGGATCCGAAAATCTGAAATTTTGATTCGTCACTCCAAAGGACATTTTCCCATTGTTCTATAGTCCAGTTTTTATGCGCTTTTGCCCATTCTAGTCTATTTTTCTTATGTCGATTTTTTAGTTTGGGTTTTTTAGCAGCAACACATCCTCTTAATCCCGCAGACAGTAAGCGTCTTTTAACAGTAGTTGTTGAAATGGGTGTTTCTCGCGTATCATTCAGAGCTGCAGTGATCTGTGGTGCAGTTAAGCGTCGATTCCGTTTAGAAAGAACTCTAATGAAGTTGTCCTCTTGATTTGTTGTGGATTTGGGCCTACCAGATCTCTTTCTATCTTCATTTTTCCCCGTTTCTTGTTTTCTAGCAAGGGTATAGTGGACACCTTTACAAGAAATTCCGAGCCTTTCTGCGATTTGACGTTCACTGTATCCTTCCTCGCGTAGAGTGCAAATAGCGCTTCGCTGTTCAAGCGTGATTTGCTTGCGTTTTGCCATTTTCAGAAGAAAAATACGGTCAAAGTAGTAGCCGATATCTTTCGAATACAGACAATGTTAATATCACAACTTTCACGTGCCAATGCTCAAGTGCGACTGAATAAGGTCTAAAAAAGTTAAAACCAGCAAACATTATCAATAAAACTACACCATTGCATAGGATGAAGTAGCCGACGGATTAAGTCATAAAACACGTGTTTCGTCAATATTAAGGAATTCCATAAAACTTGATGAATGTAGGATAATAATCCTTTTGTGTTTGTGTAGACAGTCGTAAAAGGTTGTAAAACTTAAGATTATTGCTAATTTTTACCGCTATTAGTCGGCATTTATTTGTTTTGTTTGAAAACAGGTGTGCTTCCAAACTTTTGGACGGTAGTGTATATATATATATATATATATATATATATATATATATATATATATATATATATATATATATATATATACCTATGTGTATTTGTCACCAATAACGATTTACATCTATAATCTTTCATTCAATTATATTATTAACATTTTCATACACGGCATAGTGGTTTAAATCAACCTACCGTGTCGTATGTCATGGGATTCGACTTCCAAGCAAACAATATATTATGAGACGCACAAATTACTTTTATTTTATTTATTTATTGTTTTATTTTATTGTTACGCATTTTAGTGTGATTTATATCTGTTAATTGTATGATTATGTATTCCGTGTGGTGACGGACTTATAATACAATTCACCACCCTCTATCTTACCCGTGGATGATCGTAAGAGACGACTAAGGAATATAAAACCCATATAATCTCTATGCAAGAGAAGGAAAACTCGAAACAAAACCCTATTCCAAGACGTCTGATCAGCGTGGTATAGTAGGTCAATGGCCCTCCTACTATGGAGGAGACTCCAGCCCAGCAGTGCGACCTGACCTGACCTGACATGAGTTGATATGATGATAATGAATTGTATGATTATTAAGTCCCGCACAATATAAAGCTTAGGGCCTTAGTAATCTTGTTAAAAATAACAAAATCGTCTGTGGGATGCCTTAGTAATTGAATGTGTACAAAATTTGACATATTCAATCACAATTTTCCAGTTCGTACTCAAGGTGAACAAGTTGATATGCTATTTGACCTTCGAAACATCATAACTGAATACCATATCGATAACATTTATTCCATACACGTCCTTCATAGAAAAATTCCACAAAGCTTTTATTGATGACCAAGTATTGATTTACAAACTGAACAGAGGTCTCGATTTGAAATACCACAATGCTCATTTTACTCACAGCTATGCTATTTTTAAATATCTTCTTTTTTCTTTCTTTGTTCTTTTGTTTTCTTTTTGGTGGCAGACGAGCCCACCTGCTGGTAAATTGCGACTACCAATCATGGATCGAAGTAATATTAGAGCCACAGTTAAATTGCTACTTAGTGAGAAAAGACCTTTTTTAAACTCAATTAAGCCTCCAGCGTTTTCCGTGTGGTGACGGTGTAAGAATACAATTCACCACCCCCTATCATACCCGTGGGTGATCGTAAGAGATGACCAAGGGATATAAAACGCATATAACATCTATGTAAGAAAAGGAAAACTTGAAACTAAACCCTATACCAACACGTCTGACCAGCGTGGTATAGTAAGTAAATTTCCCGAAAGAGGCCCGAGCCCAACAGTGGGACATATATAGGCTGTGATGATGATGAAGCGTCCAGCTCCATATGAAAGAATCTAGCTTATAATAACCATTTATACATTTGGCCTGCAGGATATAGTTGGCCAGTTACAGCCCATTGGTTGGCATAAGCTTTTATTTCAAATTGTCTTTCTTTTCCTGTAATGATATCACTTAATTAATTCATACGATAACCATAAAAAGGTAGGACTGGTGACCATTGTATTCTTAAGTTACGAGTACCTATACTACAACTATGATAAACTACATAGGTGACGCTGCGATCGATTTCAAAGATTTTTTTTATTTGTCCATAACAGTGTCTTATTCGTGTGATGACGGAGTAAGAATACAATTCACCAATCCCTGTCTTACTCGTAGGTGATCGTATGAGACAACTAAAAAATATAAAACGGCTATACCATATATGCAAGAGAAGGAAAACTCGGAACAAAAGTTATTTATTTATTTATTTTATTTATTTATTTATTTGCATATAATGTGGTAAGTACAGAGATGTTATATACATATATATACAAAGAAGCATAAGACACATAATGCCATATTCAAATAGCATGCAAATATTTTACAAATTTGTCAAAGACTCAATCATTAACAATAACAAGAATTTGAATTACATAAACAATAACGTCATATTTACAATATTAGTTGAAATGTCATAATTAGAGTACTAGATTTATTGTTATATTTAATATATCCAGTTACAATGTCATGTATATAATATAAGTTACATTCCAATCACAGTAGTATAAACATAAATACATTCACACTGCGTGTCTTAAATAATATGAGTTGCGGCAATACTCTTTCAAAAAGTCATCGACGGAATAGAAGCTTTTATTAATCAACCATTCTTGTAAGGCAGGACCAAAATCACGGAATGACAATTTTACAATTTCTTCAGGGATAGAATTAAAAATAAGTGGAGCCATATACCTACACACAGCATTTGCGGTACCCCTCCAGTCGAGGCACAGGCATTTGCAAATGTTTGTACGTAGCTTTACGCCTGTTCGTATTGTCATTTACTTCAAAGAGATCAATATTTATTTTCACAAATTTAGCGACCTCATAGATATAGATACATGGTACAGTTAAGTTAACAAAACCCTATACCAACACGTCTGACCAGCGTGATAGGTCATTTTCCCTCACATCGTGGAGGAGGCTCGAGCTCAATAGGGGGACATATATCAATAACAGCGTCTATGGTGTCAGCTAGTTATATACATATATTTGATTTATATATTTTACTATTTAGCAAAACAGTCATATGAGTTATTCCTAGCAGTGAAGCTATAATCATATCAGTAGGTACATACATATACCTAAGTAAATCTCAGTTACGTATTTTTGTAACCTCATTCACATATATTCAATAGAAAAACCGGAGCATAAAGATAAACACTTGTACTACACATAACATAAATAAAACACGTAATAATACCTAAATATATGGACGTCACTATTGCTGACACGTTCAAAAACACTTGGGTTCTACAATCAGTGGCCCATAAAAATCTCTGTTTTCGACTTTTGCTGCAACACCATTTTTTTTTGGCATTCTGTGGTCTAGACACATTCCGTCCATTCTGTGCAGGGCGACGGGAGGACCGTGCGTAGCCACCAACTCACCGTATCCCCTCCCTATCGCCATTTGAGCCGGCCACTGGTACCGCTTCCTCGATATCCGTGGCCAGCCCGACGGAATATAACTGACACTAGAGACCAAACGCGTAGGCCGATTATGATGGTTCTTACTTCTATTAATTTGTCTTAATCTCGTGCGCATTAATGAAGACATGGCCTTCATGAAAATTCAATATGGCGACTACCAGCCACCATATTGTGAAAAATAAAAAAAAAACAAAGTTTTGTCATGTGGGGTATTGTTGAATAGGTTTTCAATTAAAATGATCATTTAGAATCTATAACGATTTAAATAAATCATCATCATTCTCCTACTCTTATCCCAATTACTTGGGGTCGATACAATATGTACTCTTCTTTCATAGCACATATTGTAAAAGTTATTGGCAATAATTTTATGACCGGCCGCCTGCCAGACGTCAACCCTCCTTGGGAATGTAATTGTTGACCAAATGGCATCAGATGGAGTTGACCCAGGTCGTTATATGGCTCTTAGTCGGCTTTTACGACATCCACGAGCAAAGTAAGGATTGGTAGTATTCGTAGCCGCTACCACACAACGATTTAAATAAATTTTACCATCTAATTAAAAAGATTAAAATTCATAAAAAAAATATATTTAAAAAATTAAGAAAATCCGACTGCTTAAAAAAATAAGCGCAATAGCACATCGGCAATTACTCAGACGTCGATCTTCTGCGAGAGTGTGGTGCTACCCCGGACGGACCGGCCCGCGGCTGTAGACAGAGAACTGTCAACAGCGTGGTCCTACCACTATTAGATTTATAGTAATTAAGCTAAATTCTATTAGATTGTAAAATACGAAATATAACTGTGCAGAACCCTTTCAAAGTTAGAGTCAAGTCAAGCTTTACGTTACAAAAGGAATTCTTAGTCAGTAAACAAATGGACCATTGAATTAAACCGAGAGTAAAAACAACAAAGCTATTATTATATTTACGTAGATCTAACGAACTTGATATCACGCCAGTATCTTTCCAAATGGTGAGCATTTTAGCAATTTTTTTGTTAGTACAGATATTAATACATATATACGCAATGTTCTTTTTATAGTCATCTTCTAATGCTCTATTATATCCAAACGATTTCTTTACGCCTCCACACATGCCCACACTCGCACTCGTTCACAACACTGCGCCAATGTCGCTTTGACATTGGTGGGCACATGTGTGTGTCCGCAATAAAGAATATGCACGTGACTCCAAAATGAACAAAATATTTTTATTTGTAATCTTTATTGCTTAAAAAACATATCTATACAATTATTTTTGAAATTCATCATTATTTAATAGTGAAATTTAATTATCAAAAAGTGCCTTTTTTGCGATTCGCTCGCAAATTTCTAAAACGCGACGCGATTGGTTGTTCAAAACGTGACGTCATCGTACACTCGAGTCTTCTGGTATCAAGGTGTTTCTAGTGATTATTTTGTATCGTTACCCAGCTATTTCATAAATTATTAGTTTTCTGTGTTCAAGTATTAATCCTTGTGAATGAGAGATTTAGCAAACGTCACTTTTTGTCCTTTTTCTAATGCTATTATTTTGTATTGCATATAATTTTCTGTATCCTTTTCTATCTGAAACCCAACAGAAAGACAAATAATAAATAATTTCGAACTTTTCTCTTACTCTAATAAGTTACATGTTTTCATTCATAGGTATCATATATGTTGAATATTATAAAATATTTACCTACGGCAGAAATGCCTGCTGACCTTTTAACGAAGGGATTATGTAAAACAAAACATTACGATTATTTACCCCTGTTTGGTTTGTATGATATTAATTACATTATTTTATGATTTTATTAAGTGGGGTGTTGAATATTATGTATAACAAAATATAACATGTGCTGCCATCTACTATGTATGCTATTATAAGGTTTTAAAATATTTTTTTAGTCTGTTGAAAGCATCTCACCGTGTTTCAATAATATATGACTAAACATAGGTATATTACTTTTATGGATAAAGACCCATGTACCTATTAGATATTGATAATATATCTTTAAGAATTTTACGTAAACTAGGTTAAACTAAATTAAGGAAAAAATATTCTTTTATGTACTTCATCACTTCTCTAATGTGTAATACATTTACGTTAAAATGATCTTCACAACAGTATAAACTGCTCAAACACGGCACATTGTCTCTTCTCATTGCCTTGCATCATTTTTTTCTTATTTATTACATTCCTCGGTATAAGGAAATATACTTTGTTAGGTGCAGTTTTAATAATATTTTGGCACATAGAAACGACACAATATTTATAATACAGTTTTCTGTTCTTTTCCATGGTGATAAGTTGACTTTACACTCACATTTTTACATACATACATATCATCACGCCATATTCCTTGCAGGGTAGGCAGAGAGAACAGAGTGCCAGAGAACTCTATCTCTGCATACTTCACTCGCTTCCTCAACATTCATAATTCTCTTCATACACGTTCGCCGGTTTCGGAGACTCTTGACTCCACCTTCCTTCAGTACATGACCGATCTGGTCTCGGTCTCCCTCGGTACCTACATCCTTCCACTTTCGCATTGTATATCTTCTTAACCAGACGTTCGTTCGGCATTCTTTCCACATGTCCGAACCATCAGAGCATTCCCTTTCGCATCTTTACACTAATACTCTCTTTCATACCTACTCGCTCTCTTACGTCGTCGTTACAAATGCGGTCGGTCAGCCTAACACCACAGATTTTCCGCAGAGATCGCATTTCGACCGCATTAATTTTACTTTCATACTCTTTTCTGCATACCCAACTCTCGCTTCCATACAGTAATGTTGGGACAAGCACTGCGTTATGTATTGCTACACGTGCCTTCTGGCTGAGGTGGTGGCTGCCGAGAAGTTGCCCCAACGCTCCGTTCACTCTATTTCCCGCATTCACTCTTCGCTCTATATCAGTGGTGTACCTTCCATCTCGGCTAAATCCACATCCAAGATATACAAATTCATCCAATTGTATGTAACCTCACTTTTTTAATTTTCAATAACTTCGTGAACCAAACATTTTGTTGTTGGCATCCAACTTGTGTGTGTATTCTGACGTCACAGAAGCGCGCCATAATAGCCGCGTTTAAATCGCCCAAAAATGATAGTTATTTTAATTCTTTTTTTTTAACCGACTTCCAAAAAGGAGGAGGTTCTCAATTCGAAAGCTATTTTTTTTTTTTTTTTTTGTATGTTTGTTACGCGATAGCAACGCCAATTATGGATGGATTTTTATAATTCTTTCTTTGTTAGAAAGAGGATACTCTAAGGGTGGTCCCATATGCAGGGTATCAGGATCTGATGCTGGGATCCTGGGAAAATCGAGAGTAATTCCTTAAAATGTCGGGCAAAAATGCTGTTTCTGACGCCTCTGTACATAATTTATAGTTCATCTAATCTAAGAAGTGCATTTTGACATTTTACATTTTTTAATACACAATAACCTCGGTCAAACGTTGATGACACATGATTGTAAACACGAAATCTGAAATTTTAAACAACTATTAAGTTATTTACATAATTAACATTGCGGGTGACTCTCTTGTACAATAATACATACCATCACGCCATGTCCCTTGCAGGGTAGGCAGAGAGAACAGAGTGCCAGAGAACTCTATCCTTGCATACTTCACTGGCTACCTCAGCATTCATAATTCTCTTCATACACGCTCGCCGGTTTCGGAGACTTTTGACTCCACCTTCCTTCAGCAAATGACCGATCTGGTCTAGGTAGGTTAGTCTCGGTCTCCCCCGGTACCTACATCCTTTCACTTTCGCATTGTATATCTTCTTAACCAGACGTTCGTTCGGCATTCTTTCCACATGTCCGAACCATCGGAGCATTCCCTTTCGCATCTTTACACCAATACTCTCTTTCATACCTACTCGCTCTCTTACGTCGTCGTTACGAATGCGATCGGTCAGCCTAACTTCACAGATTTTCCGTAGAGATCGCATTTCGAATGCATTAATTTTACTTTCATATTCTTTTCTGCATACACAACTTTCGCTTCCATACAGTAATGTTGGGACAAGCTCTACGTTATGTATTGCTACACGTGCCTTCTGGCTGAGGTAGTGGCTACCGAGAAGTTGCCCCAACGCTTTGTTCACTCTATTTCCCGCATTCACTCATCGCTCTATATCAGTGGTGTACCTTCCATCTCGGCTAAATCCACATCCAAGATATACAAATTCATCCACTTGCTCCAGTACATCATTATCTATTGTTACTCTTACATCTGTTCTGGCTTCATCTCTTTCAAAGACCATTAATCTAATGTTGAAACTCGTAAAAATAATTTAAAATAAAAATAACATGATAAATAGTAATTGTTATTCACGACCTAACAATGTCACTTCATCACGTTCTATACAGTAGTGCTTGACAACTTCCAATTCACGAATATCCAAATATTCGGTAAAAATATTAGAATAATACAATTAATCGAATAGAGATTTTGACAGAGATGGCCATTTCGACACTTTGATTGATGAGGAAATAATTATTAATGTTCGCGACGCTGATAATTCAAGTAATAGTAGTAATTCTTAATAAATAGCCATTTTTAAAGCCAGTTTTATTTTTAATTAACCTAATCCTACTAAATATGATGAATAGATTCTACGCCGAAATAATTAAATTTTTTTAGTACTAATTTAGCACTTAATTAATTCATCACCTTTTTGAAAAGTAAAAAATAAACCGATTATTAATTATAAAGAATCAATATCGATTTCGCAGTAAAATCGGATATTTTCGATAGCGATTATTTGGTTCACATACCTAGACAACTTACTCAGACAGCTGTCAAAGTGCACTTCTTAGATTAGACAGACTATAGTTTGATTATTTGTGTATGGAGATTATTTTTATGAGCTTTAGCTGGTAAAACAACAATGTTACTAAGGGGTAAAATAAGGGTCACGGGATGAACATTTATATGGAAGTTTATCATTTTCAAAGTAGTTAAGTACGAAATTTCGCACACCTACATCTTTTTAGAAATAAAATAATATGTGTGTTAGCGTTTTTTCAAAATTTCACTACTAAGGGTTAGTATAAGTAGTATAAAATAGGTAAAAACAAGTGAAAAAAATAAAATATATTTTTTTAATTAATATTAATTTTTTTTTTAAATATTGTATTTTTTTTTCAATTTTGTTAAACTTTCGTGTATTAAGCTAATACGTTGAGATCGTTGCTTCTCGATTTAGTTTGATAAAGTTCGCGAATCAAACTGAGTCGCTGAGAATGACTTTCTGTAGTTTCATTACGCTTAGATAAGTTTGTGTATGCCCTCATCTGAGAAAGCCTATTGACCCACTGCTCATCACTCTCATTTGTAATATTTATCCCATTTCCTAACCCCATTTTTCTTTAAACGACTGTCGCTCTCGTCACTCGTATCTTCCAAACGGTGCTGTCTCATTTGAGCAGCCCGTTTACTAGGTCTACCTATTAAAAAAAATCTGAATTCACTTATTTTCCACTAAAAACCGGCAAATAAAAAAATATTTTATAAAAAAAACAAAAACCGACTTCAAAACTATACCTACGATAAACGATATACAATTAACTTACACTAAAAAGTAGAAAATAATTCTTTTAATTAGTTTAATCTCAAAAGAATAACAGAACAATTTACGAAATTATAGTATACCTACCTATTTACAGGTAGGTATGTAAAAACTTATACTATGTCAAGAAAAATGGATAATAATATTATATTTTGTATTTCAAAGCAAGGAGCATTGAAATACAATAAACGAAATTATTAATATTTATTTACAAGTACTATTTTTTTGGAGTCGGTGCCAGCTAAATTAAAATTAATTTCCCTTGCATAAATCTTTTAAGCGCATTAAATCATCAATCAAATCTGCCCGCGTTCGGGTAGTTCACTCAGTGACATCGCCCCTCTTTTCTCGCACCTGCCTCGCTCCGGCTATCGCCCTATTCGAAGTGATCGTCCATCTTTGCGTAGGTCAGGTAGGTACTGCGTGAGCCGCGTGATGTTCGCAAAGTAGAAAAACTTTCCTTGGCTGGCACCGACTCCAAAAAAATAGTACTTGTAAATAAATATTAATAATTTCGTTTATTGTATTTCAATGCTCCTTGCTTTGAAATACAAAATATAATATTACTATCCATTTTTCTTGACATAGTATAAGTTTTTACATACCTACCTGTAAATAGGTAGGTATACTATAATTTCGTAAATTGTTCTGTTATTCTTTTGAGATTAAACTAATTAAAAGAATTATTTTCTACTCTTTAGTGTAAGTTAATTGTATATCGTTTATCGTAGGTATAGTTTTGAAGTCGGTTTTTGTTTTTTTTATAAAATATTTTTTTATTAGCTTAATGGTTTATATTTTAGATATGTTATATTTATTTTTGTTAATGTAATAACTAGTAGAAACGTTTTACAAAATTAAAAAAAAAATCATGCATATTCCCCATTGCTTTCACGAGTCGTACATCAGTCAATGTCTCTACTATTCGTAGATTAAAACGAACCATGATGGACGCGATTGATATAAGTTTAGAATCAGACAGTAATAACGAGTTTTTAAATAGATTATTGTTAATAAGAAATCAATATGGAAGATATAATTTTGTATTCATATAATCTTGGTGTTTTACGTCGTATAGGGACAGTTGGGGCACATCGGGACACGGGGTACAATGAAACAACGGCGCTAATAATTCAAATTCAAACAGAATTTGCGCCCAAATGCTTCGACCAATAATAACACATCATGTGTCACGAGTTGGGTAGTGCAATATGGCCGGTCTGTACAAACAGTGTTTTGGCACAAAAAAAAATGTTTTAAGCCACCAAAAGTTGTAATTTTGATTTGGAGAACATTCGTATCTGCAGAACAAGGAGTAACAACGTATGTGACATATATTTTTGTTAAATCTTAAGTATTTTAGCTAATAAATTTAGTTAAATTTGTAGCGGAAAGCATAACCTAAATATTTTGTGTTCATGTTTGAATTTTCCAATACCCTACGGGGTTCTATGGAACGGGAACAATGGAATAGTGTTCCATTGTTCCCCATTGAAATAATTCGTTTTTATTTGTGTATAGTATATTAGTAGCATCACTTTATCTACAAATACCTGGATATGTTTTGTAATATTGCCATTTTGAAATTTTATTGATATATATACTCACGAGCTTAACAATTTTTTTGCAAACATGATAATTTATTCGTTATTGATTGATTGTAGATTTGGAAGTCATAATGGTGAGAAATCGTGAGAGAAAAACAGATAGAGGCTTGCATAGTGATGCTAACATGCGAACATGCGGCTATAAAGCTGGATTTTGTTTTGGTTAAATTTTCTTTGGTTAAACAAACAAAATATTTTGTTGGCCAACTATTGACAGACATCGATGAAAACAACGAATATGACATTAGTTACATGCGCCAGAGTGCAAAAATTGACAATAGCCTTTATTTTCCATTAGAACCAGATATAGTAGTAGTATCACTTTTAGATATAGAATTGGTGCTACGAAGTGCAAACCTAGCTGGGCAAACAAAGCGCCAAAGTAATATTTACTCTTTTCCTAAAAAACTGTTACGCAAGTTTAATCTCGGATAATATAAATGATATTATTTTTCACCATTTATTAATGTTGTTCCAAAGTACCCCAGGCACCGTTCCACTGTACCCCTGACCTGGGGCACATCGGAACAAAGGAGGTGATCTTGAAAAAATACTGTTTTCTAGACTTAAGGTAAATTTATGATCTCGTTTTTGTTGTCAATCAATAGTTTAAGAACCCGTTATGTTTGTTTATGCTAAAAATTAAGAAATTATTACATACTGATTTTTCTAAAAATAGAAATGACTTTTTTGTTCCATTGTACCCCAACTGTCTAAACATTTTTCGCTCCGAACAGCTTCAATAAGTTCCAAAGTTCCAAATTTTCCACTGCCACTCGATACAATGTCTCGGTCACCTAGCCGACACGCGCGGCCTAGCTATACTCCTGGTATAGCAAAGGTCCATGGGTGGCAGTAACACTTACCATCAAGTGTGCTGCTTGCTCGTTTGCCACCAAAAGCAATAAAAAATAAAAAAGTCTAAACCATACATTCCACAGTCTATAAATGTTATTGTATAAAATACTCTATATATCTGGAATTTACTTGACCTACCTTTGATAATTACAATATTCTGCAAAGGACTTTACATTCATATATATTTTTATCAATTAAATATAACTCCTTCAGATGTCATAGTGATAGACAGATAAATAAATCTTACAATATAATAACCCACATACATCATGACAAGCATATTAATATTCCTAAAGATTGATATCAAAGTATTCTATTATTAATAATGATAAGGTAATGTCGAGATGCCAGTACGTACTTATACCATGAAGGTTATATTCTAAGAAATATATCTTGCTAAATTTATTACTAATGTAGCATATACAAGAAAAAAGAAAGAATTCCTTTATATTATACCTTCGCAAAAAGTACATTAACAGGTACACACATATTAAAAACGAAGGTAGGTAAAATGATGATACATATATATGGAGCCATTCCATGCCAACTCATCCTATCAATTAAATTTGTATCTCCGATTTGGCTGAAACTTGGGCATCTTTTTGTACCCTTCGAAAAAGGATTCTGTGAATTTTTTTCAAATCTTTTTATCCAGCTCCTTCGGAGATATGATTTATTTTTAATTTTGGAAGTTTTTTTCTAAATAGCCGTAACTTTATGACAAACTGTCCAACATGGGTCTTCTTTTTTTTTTAAATGCGTGTTCTTTAATGAATTTTCTGGAAATTTCATGCAAAAAATTGTTCATGATCATTCTAATGAATACTATTCCTAACACACACACAAATTTTAAACCTAGTCCTAGCCTAGTAATGGGGTTCGTAATTACCCATATATATATATATATATATATATATATATATATATATATATATATATATATATATATATATATATATATATATATATATATATATATATATATAATATATATATATATATATATATATATATATATATATATATATATATATATATATATATATATATACGGGATGTAACAGAGAATGGAGCAGCTGGTCAGAAGGATGGCAGGTAATGATGCTAGGAACCCATAACAAAAATTTGAAGGGAAACTGTCGATTCGTTGTCGTTCGTGTATATACATATACACACATACATTGCCACTAACCAATTCCAGCCGTAAATGCGCATAACATCTTAGGCGAAGCCCGAAAAAAATTAATATGCTTTAACCAATTGCACAGTTTTTTTTAGTACTGCATTGTTATTTTTAATGGGATTGAATAATGGTAAACATAATCTTTTTATAGAATTATAAAAACAATGTTTTTGTTGTAGTATAACATTGTACATAATTGCGAACCGCAAAAACAATAACTATAATTAAAATTTATTACTGATGTTTATATTATAGGAAATGAAAACTTAAATTAAGTTACTTTTAATTTTTTCTACTTTGTTTCTATGTAATGGCGGCTACGAATACTAGCAACCCTTACTTTGCTCTTGGATATCGTAAAAGACAACTAAGAACTTTACTAACTTGGTCAATCTATATGTATCTCCATCTGATCAACAATTACACTCCTGGGAAGGGATGACGTCAGACAGACAACATCGTTATTACAATATAAAATTTTATATATAGAATCATTTTCTTTTTATACTGGCAATTAATTTGTATAAATTTGTGTTAAAATGTGGTGTGTTAATATTTAATATCTTATAGGATAAATATTAAATTTCTGTAATACGTAAGACACCTTAGTCCTCCCGTGACCATGATCACTGCAAAGTGTTCGAAACATCGGGCAATTAAAAATCAAATATAAACACGATATATTCCGTAACTTTTACGAAAACTAACTAACTTTTTTAAAACTACTTAGTTTTATTTCAAATGTGTAACACTCGCGTAAACATCGGAAATTATAAAACTATTGCCAATAACTTTTCCAATATGTACTCTGCATATTACGTTGACTCCAAATAAATGGAATAAGAACAGGATGATGATTACTCAGCATTTTATGCAATATCTTAATGAATTTACAAGCTGCAAACTTATTTATCCTGTAAGTTCTTATTTAGAATAGACTTAGGCCTGCTAGAGCGTCATATAACATAAAAATAACAACGTTATATATGCATTTGAATTTCTCAGACTTTACCTGAACTGAATAAACGGATATTTTTAGTATTTCTATACAATTAGTTGAGCAATTAGCCAAAGACGCTGTTCAGTATAAATTTAAAAAAAAAATCCTTGAAATCTTAGGCTGCAGCCAATAGGTTCGATCACCATGTAGGAAAATATATATTATATACTTCGTGCGATCCATATATAAAGTTCTCTGCAATAAAAAGATTATTTCCTTAGTAAAGGGTGCTCTGACTTTATTTAAAAAAATTATTAATCGAGCTCCGTCTACTGAATCGTAATGGATTATTTTAATAGTCTAAAATAATCATCGCATGATTTAGGGTACATTGATTATATGATTTTCAAGTATAGACTTGGAAGTATAGTTTCAAGTAGATATCTATATACTAGCGGACAAAGATTTTTTTTTCGTATTTGTGAATTCTAACTTGAGTGGTAGGACCACGCTTTTACAGTTCCTTGTCTACAGCCGCGGGCCGGCCCGTCCGGGGTAGTACCACACTCTTGCAGAAAATCTACGTCTAAGTAATGGCAATATTGCGCTTCGTTCGGTGAGCGAGAGAGCCGGAAGTCCGACTGAGTGGATTTGGAGTTTGTATTGGTAGGCAGCGACCTAGCTATACCCTTGGTTTTTGTATTGCGCAGGTCTATGGGCGGCAGTGACACTTACCATCAGGTGCGCTGCTTGCTCGTTTGCCACCATTAGCAATAAAAAAATGAGAACGGCATCATTTATGGTTTTCTTATAATTTAATTGAAATGAGTACATGATACAGAGAAGGACATACTCCTTTATAAGGAGTATACATATATCGAAATTAACGGCTAAATGAAAAATATAATTTAGACGTGTAACAGTGAATTTTAAATACTTATGTCAATATAGTATGTGCATTTAGTTCGTAAATAGTGTAGAATGGCTCTTGCACTTCATTTCGTCGTTAGAAATAAAGAATTACCATCCTTTCGAAATAAAAAAAAAAACGTTTAAAAAAACCAACTTCAAAAACTGAAAATTACAAAATAACTTAAAATACTGTCATTTGTGTGTGCTATCTATTGATTTGTATATCTTGGATGTGGTTTTAGCCGAGATGGAAGGTACAACACTGATATAGAGCGAAGAGTGAATGCGGGAAATAGAGTAAACGGAGCGTTGGGACAACTTCTCGGTAGCCACCTCAGCCAGAAGGCACGTGTAGCAATACATAACGCTGTGCTTGTCCTAACATAACTATATGGAAGCGAGAGTTGGGTATGCAGAAAAGAGCATGAAAGCAAAATTAATGCGGTCGAAATACGATCTCTACGGAAAATATGTGGAGTTAGGCTGACCAACCGCATTCGCAACGACGACGTAAGAGAGCGAGTAGGTATGAAAGAGAGTATTGGTGTAAAGATGCAAAAGGCAATGCTCCGATGGTTCGGACATGTGGAAATAATGCCGAACAAACGTCTGGTTAAGAAGATATACAATGCGAAAGTGGAAGGATGTAGGTACCGGGGGAGACCGAGACTAACCTACCTAGACCAGATCAGTCAGGTACTGAAGGAAGGTGGAGTCAAGAGTCTCCGAAACCGGCGAGCGTGTATGAAGAGAATTATGAATGTTGAGGAAGCGAGTGAAGTATGCAGAGATAGATTCCTCTGGCACTCTATTCTCTCTGCTTATCCTGCAAGGGATATGGCGTGATGATATGTATGTATGTATCTATTTTGATAGGTTTGAAATCGGTGCCAAGCCCTAAACAAAATTATAAACAGAAAAAAATTCCTACACTAAAGATACCGATACCGGCACCGACTTCAAACCTATCAATAGATAGCACATACAAATGACAGTATTTTAAGTTATTTTTTACTTTCAGTTTTTGAAGTCGGTTTTTTAAACGTAGTTTTTTTTTTACTTTTTATTGTAACAGACACACACAGGTTGTTCTATTAGTAGTGGGGCTTGAGCTACTCGTTCATTTGCATTGCTAATTTTAGACTTATGTATATGATTTTTTCATGGATGCCATTATCAGAACTAGACCAAATTGAAATGGGACCACACGGGAAGCACTAGCTTTCAAATAAAAAAGAAGAGAAGAATCATTAAAATCGCTTTCCACAGTCGAAAGTTATGATGTAACAAACATAAAAAAAATACAAACGAATTAAGAAACTCCTTCTTTTTTGAAGTCGGTTAAAAACTATTTGTACGAACTCTTTCGCATTTGTATTTGATTATTAATTTATCGTTCATTTATTACAGGCAGATTTATATCTACCCGTTACAGTTTTAGTTATTAAATTTACAAATATTTAATAACGATGAATTGTTGATGTTCATGTGAGGCACCTTAGGGGCCATTCATAAATTATGTAAGAGTTTTGGGTGTTGACTTTAAATGGTAATGAATCTGACATTACGTAAGATATTAAATTGAAAATTACTATTTCAGTCAAAACTGTGGTAGATCAATAAGATTAATTTTTATTGCAGTGAGTTGCAGAATGATACCTACTTGTAGTAAGAAGATAGTAATAAAAGATATTTTCAGAATAAACGGAGTTAAATTTGATCAATAGAGCATTATTATTTTTCATTTCTTACAAAAATCTCTTATTAAGAGGCAGGGGGGAGTAGTTGCAATCTTATGATGTCTTACGGTATGTGTGAGACGGCTAAATCATTTTTCAAAATCCCTTACGTAATTTATAAACGGCCTCTTAGTCCTCCCGTGACCATGGACGCTGTAAACTTTTTGAAAGGTCAGGAAATTGAAAATCAAATACAAACGCGTAGAATTCTTAAAAATAGTTTTATTTTAAATGTGTAATACTCGCGTGAACATCAGAAATCATTATAATTACTATCCTCTCAACACACCGCCACCACTCAATTTTGTTTCATATTTACTTGTGTATATGTAAAAAAGGGCAATCAATATATTTATGGATAGCCAATCATTAATTTCATATCAAACTCATCTATAATGAAATACCATAGAAGTTTGTAAAAAAAAACTAATACCTCTTAATAGAGTCAGTGTTGTTATGTGCCAGTAAATTTTAATATTAATATTGTAAAAAGCGACATCTAGTATATGATATAAGCTTATGTACATAAAAAATGCACCTTGCAGGTTATATGAAATAAATACTTACGTTGTACCAATAGATGTCGCGTTTTACTAATAAATTTCATATCTATTTATATTTCAATCAAGAGCGTTCAAGGCAAGTCCTAGGTCAGAGAAATGTGCCTATTATACTATACGCTGGCTAAACAAAGTAGTATAGTATTTTATTTCGAGTTATCCTTCTCTTGGAGTTATGATTTTGCTAACATTCCTTATAGTAGGGGAGCCCAAGAGGGGATTTGAAGAGTTACTCGAGCGCGTCAGAAAACTATATGAGGAGAAACCTTATTCCTTGTAATGTACTCCTACCATATATAAACCCTTCATATAAGGGCGTGCTACGAGGGCAGCCCGTCAGATTAGTAAAAAAAAATCAATTCTCAGAAAAACTCGAGCGCGTCAGATTAAGGCCAGGTAAGTTAAATACATACAGAACAGAATATATTTCAATAATCTGATGATTTTAGCGTGGCACAAGAAAATGGTGAGTGGCAAATATGTAAAAAAAAACGTCACTGTGAAATACTCGAGAGCGATTATTGTTTTTTTATTTTGAAGGAAATGCTGTAAGAATTACAGAATAAAAATAATCTGACGATTTTCATGGGGCGATGTAGCTTAAACCATAAATAAAGTGTGGTGCGTACAGCTGCTGAGAACTGGATTGAAACTCCGCGCTCTAATTCCTTCTCACTCTTTCTTTATATTTCACTCTCTCGCACCATCCCCACACTACTATCTAAAAAAACTAAATGATGTCAATTATGCTAGGATGGAAATATTCAATAAAACATATAAAGTATCAGACACGTCTCAACCCTTCTCGCTAAATGTGCGTAACTACGACGGTTATAACTTGCCACCTTGCCAATCAGAGCTACGGCAACATTTATTAAGATCTAAATACATCGCATGCTTGTGGAGGAATGCTCATTATCGAATCGTAACTGAGATGCAACCAATTAACTGTGGATGGACAAATGTTGATGGAAAATTAGAGCCGGCTTGGTTTCTTGGTAGCCAACTTCCTGAAGCATACGAAGATATTGTCAGAACACCTGACATATCAGGAGATACTTTAGATTCAGGTACGTTTTTTTTAATACTATAATACAAAAGAAATAGAAAATTTTAAACACAAAATTAAGAAGAATGAAGATTAATTTTTTTTTTTACATTTTTTAATCTATTTTTGTATTTTAAATAATAATAAAATTACACCTACATATATGCGTAATAATTTATTCCACTCAGAAATTGGAAAAAAAAATTCTTTCAAGTTTCCAGATTAAGAATATTCCTTCATATATTTGTCACATTATCATTTAGGACGACTAGAACATCAAGTTAAACCGTTTGTGTAAAAATCTGATGCGCTCGAGTATTTCAAGGTCACGTTTTTTTTCTACATTTTCAAAAATCTACCGTGACTTTTGATCACATCCAAATCGTCAGATATTTTAATAGGACACTTTTTTGAGTTTTCTAAATATTCCCTTCGAATATCTGACACGCTCGAATAACTTTTTGTTTTTTTTTTTTCTACCCTTTTCTACAGCCATCCTCCCATAATTACTCGTCAGAATAATATCTCTCAGTTGTTAGAAAAACAAAGCGGATAAACACCGTGAATGTCTGAGGCGCTCGAGTATTTTTATGTGAATGATTTTTTTTTACATTTTTGAAAATTAGCACACGCTCTCCTTCTCACTAAAATGGCAAAATGAACAAATTATTTTTCGTTTTAGGCCCAAATCTTCACAATCTAATCGGTCCCCGTGACGGTTTAGTAACTGAAAATTTAGCGTACCGGGCTCCCCTACCATTATATATGATATGATACTTATGGAAAAGGAAAGAATTACGACAATTGGATTCGCCATTCCTCACCACACGAACTTTTATTAGAAGAAAGTACCTATCAGGCCTTCAAGGAGACAAGTATACAACTCACCTATTTCACTACAAAGACAACACCTTAATCAGGATAATAATAATTGATAAAGGAATGTAATTATATAACATCACTGCAATAAAACCCTATGCCATTCCGACAGGTCTGGCCAGCGTGATGGCAGTAAGCTAATTCTCTTGATTTGAAGAAGGCTTGTGCCCGACAATTGTACATACACAGAAATATTAAAACCTAATATGTAGTTAATATTTCTATGGGTACATATATTAGTTGAGAAGAAGAATAATGAACAATAGTAGATACTAAAAAAATAATCTGGACAAAGATAATATATTTTTTTTATTTTTTTTTTTATTATGAGTATGTTATTCCACAGACTTTTTGTCCGTGCTGTTTTTATATTTAATTTAATTGTTATGGTGGTTTGTTTATAAAATTAATGTTCTTGAAGTGGCTTTATTACAATTGGATAAAGCTTGAAGAGCGCAATTAATGTGTCATAGATGTTGAGCGACAACATGTCTTTTAGGGTTTCTTCTTGGCGCTGGTGGTCTTGTTGTTGGTGAAACCCTTCTATTTGTAGATGTTTCTGTCCTCTGTGATATTGTGATGATGATAATAATGTCTGTGACGTTTTATTTAATGATTTGTTTAATTTGGAAGTCTATGTCTAGGTTGATGGCAATTGACTCCACGCTTGTGTTGACTTTAGTTTAATGGGGTAGTAGACCAAGCTCTTTCATTACCCTGTCGTCTCTATGTTTTACCGCCATCTTCTTGACGTATTCCAGTATAGTACCAGAATCCTGATCTATGGACTTCCTCATGAGTTTCCAGATGGCATCTTCACGGGTGTCTGTGTAGTAAGTGCAGGATCTGGTATGCCTGGAGAAGCCCTTTTCCTTGAAGCTTTCTTTCTCTGCCTGGGTGTGTGACAGGTATAGAGTCTCGGGAAGGTCGGGTGGTATGACGGCGTCGGTGTATTTGTATATGTTCAGGGATTTTATGATCTTATTTGACGAGTATATGCCATTGTAGTTGTTCTGGAGGGCATATGCTACGTCCATGGGGCACCGATGCGTACACAGCAGTTCTTTTGTTGCCGATGGTGTGGTCAGAGGCTTGTCATGTCTCATTTCGAATAGGTTGTCCCGATCTATGAATGGGATTTGGTTTGTATCTCCAATGAGGAGGCAAGATAATATTTAGCATTGGAATTTATGACTTAAAATATATTCCTGTTTGACTATTAATTATATTAGCTAAACATTATATTCTCGTACTGCAAGACTTTAACGTCAAATATTGGTTTCTTGTACGAAAGAAAGCCCACAGATATACAGTCGATGAGTGGACAACAGAGGCATAACTACCGCTGTATCAGACGTATGAATGATACGGGGCCCCGGACTTCAGAGGACCCCCGTGTGGATAAGGGATATCATTTAAACTTCTTAGACCATAAACCACGATAAAGTCATACGATGATCAAACTGTCATATATGTATATGAGTTAAGACCATTTTTGAGCAAACAAAAAACATTTCGTCATAAAACGTCTTATAAATAACATCAGAGTTTAAAACGACGAGCAAAAAGGATATTTTTATCTGTATTTATTGACTAACTTAGCTTTTAACTGCATTAATTACAAGCAAAAACTTGTAGGTAATGTTATTTTAATTCAAAGTGCGCACCCATGTTTCTTTTGTGGAAAATGGTTACCTTTAATTTAGGCACAACTATTAACAATGTTTAGGCCCTGTCTAAAGCAAGCCACACCATTGGTAAACAGCCTTAGGTTGCCTTAGTGGAGCATTTCAATAGTGGACCTAGATATTACCAGAATATTCTATATTATTGCCACTTATGCCTACCTAATAATAAGCAGTAAGTGCCGTTCGTGGAAGTACTGTCTCGGAATATCACGCTTACCCTAGGAACAGCACCAAATTGCTACCATGGGGGCGTCCATTTATTCCATTAATTGGAGGATTTTTGACCCTTCTTGGCGAGATGTTGTAAGATTTTTTTCACCCAAACTCTTACGTTTTTTTTTCATAATTTGTATTTATTTGTATTTTGGATAAAAAAGCGTTAAAGGAATCCAAAAGATGGATGTAATCGAAGAGCTACTGTGCTACTCTGTGACGTTCGGACAAATACGATAAACATAATTAGTCCCTGCTACTAGTAAAAATTCTAACGAAAAATAATATAATTACAACAGGAACTAGTAAACTTCTCAATACTAATAGACTTCGAACGGTATTCATTTATACATAAACAAAAGATAACGCATTACGAATTGTGCTGATAAATTATGACCCCTATGACTTTGGTGCGGGGGCTAACACTCATTCATTACTCAATTACTCTCAGTCAGACAGGATCTATGAAGGAAACGGGATGTGGTTGAATAAAATCATCATATTTTGTGCATTCTTTGCAGTTTATTGCCAAGGTGTGTGATTTTTCTTTTTATTTGTGTGTAATAAGAGTTTTGGATAATTTAAAATGTTGGCAATTTTTGTGTATGTGTGTGTGTATATGTTTTTTATCAAGTTTAATCATCATTGATTTCATATTTCTATCAATGATGATATATTACTTATAAATTGAAAATAATAAAACAGCATTTTTATGTATTAAACTTCTAAAAAAGTGTCGAATCATGTTCGAAATTAACTACTAAATTACTATTTTATACCAAAAAAAGTTCATCAACACTAATTGGATGTTGTTTTATATTTTAAAGCAATCTATTGCTGTCTCTTTCGAATATAGATTCCATTGTATTTGTAATAATAGTGTAATTATTTAACATAAAGCATAGACAATATAATTTGTTAAAATATTATTTTAATTACGCTGTCATCGAACTTAGAAAAAACAACACGTGCTTATTAAATGTAATCCGAGTGGTAAGATCTGATTACATTATTCTTGTTACTTTGTTAAGCAACTTCGCGATGTATCAATTAAAGATAGAGTAATAAAACATAATTTAAATCTAATTATAATATAACTAGGAAACCCAGCACGTTGGTTTGTTTGTAGAAGTAGATATATCGCGCCGCCGTCTTTTTTTTTTCTTTTTTTTTTTTTTTGCGGTGGGCTATGGACGTCGCACCCCGCCAAATCGGTCCGGGGTGACGGAAGAGGCGGCGTGCAACCCCATTGACCCACCCTGCAAGCACCTCTTCTTCGCCGTGCGAGCGGGCCACCGGTACCCGATCTTTGTCTTCGGTGGCCCGCTCGGCGGTACGCCCTCTCGGGCTCCTCTCCTGTCGACGCCCCGACAGCTTTCGCCGTCGAGGCGTCGTCCTCACACGGTGGCCTCACGTCGGGTGACCAGACAATTCCCCGGTCCGATCACCCGAAGCCTCGGTTAGGGCGGCATCAGGCGCAGGTACTCGCGCCTGCACCGCCCCGGCCGCGGGCGGCGGCCCGGGTCACGGGATTCCTCCCGGGCCCGTTCCGCCGCCTCCTTCTGCGAGATGACAGCCTCGCAGAAGGCGGCGACCGCGTCCTAATTCCTGACGCTGTCGACCACCGCTCACGCAACAGCCGGCAGCGTCAGGTCGGCACCGATGATCGCGCCGCCGTCTGGGGGTGAATTACATCAATGGGCGTGTAAATCTTCTCCGTGAAAAAATACATATACATACCAATTTTCATAATGATCGGTCAAATAATTTCTAAGTTTAGCGATGTTATATATACAAACACGGTCACATCGGTGGCGGTGGACTGATGACCTCATCAAGGTCGCAGGAAACCGTTGGATGCAGGTGGCACAGGACGGTTGCAAATGGCATTCTCGTGGGGAGGCCTATGTCCAACAGTGGACGTTTACGGGCTGATGGATGGATGGATATATACAAACATCCTCTTTTTTTATTACTTATGGTGGCAAAAGAGCAAGCAGCACACCTGATGGTAAATGTCACTGCCGACCATGGACCCTGACAACACTAAGGGTATATATAGCTAGGTCACTCCTCTTTTATAGATATAAGATTATAATTATTTAATATTTCATTAAATGATCTCGCCATCCCATCCCATTGCAAAAAAAAAGAAAAGAAACCAAACCGACTGTCATTATTAACAAGTTTTTTTTATATATCATTTTTAGATGACACGGAAGAAGAATCGGCGGAAATCGCCAAATTGGCTGAGGGGGAGAAAAAACTCAGTGAAAATGTCCTAGCTATTCTAGAACATTTCAAGCAGCCTGATCCAGTCGGTCTGCCAGGTGCTGAAATACCAGAGCCGTATCCTGTCCCTGATATGAAGCAATCATTGTCGTTTGGTACATTGTATTTTAAGAACACAGCTGTTTATGGTATAAGCAAATTTCGTATCTTATATGTAAATGCTGAAATTGGAGCTATGGAGGTAATTTCAAATTAAATTAAAGTATTTTGCTTGTATATACAGTCAAAATCTGTTATAACGACGTCGAAGGGACTGCTCATATTCAGTCGTAAAAACCGATAGTCGTAACAACCGATGATGTTTAATGTGTATCGTGCAAGTGCGACAAACAAATCGATAGGTTGGAAAAATTAGATAATTGGAAAATATATTAATTCAACTATGTACATTTTATTTATTACACATAAGTACAATGCATATTATTTTTCTGTGTGCATAAAATCGGTAATTTTATTCTGTTTGGAACACTTCTGTGCAAAGATATTTTGTAATTCACGTTAGATTTTAATTAACGTATCGTCATAATTGCTCTGGATGTGGAACTGTTAATTAAAAAGAACAATCTTCATTAATACACTAACAGCAACAACAAAAGTAACAAAGTAACTGAAGAGATATGAAGAAGCGGGCTTTGACTCTACTGCATGCACGTGTTTTGTTTCTAAGAATTAGAAAAGACCCTACACTAAACTAAATCCTATTGTTTTCTTTCCTGATTTTAATAGCCATTGAATACAGATGTGGATACCTATTCAAATTGTTTTCAATACAGCTTAGCCGGTCGTTCTAATAGTACTAATTCTCCGAAATATTAGTAAAATGTGGTCGTTGAATGAGGTATGTCGTTATTAGCAATGTCGTAAAAAGCAATGTTTTTGCTAAGGCGGTCATATAGCATTCGGGACCTTTGCTCTGGGTTATTATAACCGGTATGTTGTTCTAAACGAGTCGTAGTAAACGGTTTTGACTGTATTCTTCATGTAATAGCTATATAAGAATACATTATATCAAGCTCCTCAAAACCTGAGGGTTTTATGCCCGATCGTACAGTGAAGAGAGGTACGTGCAGGACAGGTTATAGGGTCACCAGTCGCCCTCTCCATCACCCCAGATGGATCGCGCGGGGTGTAAATGTACCACAACTTGACACTAAAAAAAGAGCTTGAGTAGGAGAATAGGCAAGATTCAATCTCCTAAGAAATTCATATCAACTACGATCGATAATCCTCTTGCGAAGTATAGCGATTACGATTATAACATTATCCTTACTCGTGGATGGCTATAACCAATAGTAGACGATGATGCTTTCATGAATAGATAGATAGACTATGCTTATTTGTTTTTTTAGATAACCACCTACTCTAAGAAAATAATCCGTGTATTTCGGGGGGATTTACAAATAAATAGTTAACGAACACAACAGTTTGCGAGGGACTTAACAATCATATAATTAACGCAGACAAATTGCATACAGACTCAGAAGAACAATTTGTGTATCACATACAATTATTATACTACGTGAGAATCGAACCCACGCCACTGACACGATAGATCAGCGTCTAAATCACCACACCACCAGTGATCAATCAATTATAGTCTATAATAATTCTTGACTTGATTTGGATTTATTGTAAACATACGATCTCATTATCATCATCTCAGCTCATATGTGTCCCACTGTTGAGCTCGAGCCTTCTTCATAATGAGAGGGAAATGGACCTACTATACGTCAGACGTGTTGATATAGGGTTTAGTTTCGAGTTTTTCTTCTCTTACATAGATGGTATGTACATTTTTTTTGAATATCCCATTTTCTTCTCTTGCGAACACCCACGAGTAAGATAAGAGGTGGCAAATTATATTCATACTCCGTCACCACACTTAAAAAAATACCACATACTATAACGAAACTACAAAACAAATAACTGAATTCTGTTAGTAATAATACAAATATGTAATAACATAAAAAGCGTATAAAGGAACAGCTACCACTATTTTTTTTATAATTTGGAACAAACTATTTATGTCACCTTTCGTATTATGTCCATTAGACAAATTACTTCTTCGCGTTGGTGTCGAAGTCGTAGTGTGTATTTAGTCATGTGGGTGACCCCCAGGCAATAACAAATAGATTCATATTTTATCAACTTAATGATCCAAAAGAATTTTGGAATTTTTTACCGCTTAATATTAAATAAAATAAAAGTTAATCTGTGATAGCTGTTACGAATACTACCAAACGTAGGGGTTTTTGCTCGTGGATGTCGTAAAATACGACAAAGAGCTTTATATCGACCGGGCCAAGTCCATCTGATGCCGTTTGGTCAAGAATTACATTCCCAAGGAGGATTGACGTCAGGCAGGCAGCCGGTCATAATATTATTGTCAATAATATTTATAAAATACGAGTACATATTACGTTGACCCCAAGTAATTGGGATGAAAGCAGGAGAATGATGGTAGTTTACTTACTGAGAACACAAGTTTACCAACTACATGACTTTTAATATTCCGCTACAATTGTATTAATATGATTATATTACAATTCCAGGTCCAAGCCGCAATGAGTATAGATACGTTACAAGCTAGAGGCAATTATACCATGTCTACTTGGCTGAACAAAGCTCAAGGTCCATTCACGGTCAACGTTACTGGTCTAAAGATTACAGCAAGAGCCACTCTCGGTGTAGAGCGAGATGGTAAACTGCGAGCACAAGACATCGTAATTGATTTAGGCTTCAAGACTATATCAGTTAACTTTGAAAATTTAGGCTTCTTCGGTGGCATGTTTCAAGGCATTATCAACTCCGTTGGTACTTTTCTTTTTGATTCTATTAAACCATATGTACTTAAAGAAGCATATACTAAAGTCAGAGCAGAAATTAACACGAAACTTGATGAAGTTGCCGGCGATATGCAATTCCCTAATTCTATATCCCCTTTAGATATGGTGGTTATAGATGTTAGAAAAAAAGTCAGAGAAATGCAGTTAGACCCTTATCAAATTAAAGATTATAACACGACTGTGAGTATATTTACTGTAAGTCTTTCGCATACTTGGATCACAGGGATATCATCCTTCCAAAGAGTTGGCAATATAACATTGAAATTAGAAGATCATAATGCTGTAGCTGATTTTGAAATAGGAACCCAAAAGCTTGAAGGTATAACACAGTGGGATATATCGGCTATAAGTGGTTTGCTGTCTAGAGCTGGCACAGCATCATTTTCAGTAGAATATATGAGCGCAAGAATAATCCTAGCTCAACCGTTGGATACTAGAAAGAAGCCTATTTTCAAAGATTTAGACTTGGAAATAGGTAATATTCAAGTTAGATTTAATGGTGCGGGCACTATAGATTACGGAATTGAATTTGTCGTTAATATTTTACCAAATCTACTTAGATATCAAATAATGGATGCCATTGAAGGTCCACTAAAAGAAAGAATACAACAAGAGTTAGACAAACTTAATGTTGAAGATATGATAAAGCAGGAGTTGCCTAAATTAGACGCAATGCAAGGTACAGGCTTCAAATTATCTTCTCTTAGAGGTCGAGATACAGAAGAAACAACTTACGATGCAGATGAATTCTTTAATTTCTAAATCTTCTAGATATAATTAATAGCAATTTATTAATATATCTGTAGTATTTCATTATAAAATTCTTAGTTATTAGTAGTATTAAAGTTTTGTAAATAAATAAATCTACATATCTATGATATTATTTCTTTTTAAATTACAAAGTAGTGAAGGGTTATGAATACAATTATCACCAAACCTTACTTGTTCGTGAGAGTCGTGAAAATTGGCTAATGGCAACCAGGAGTATGGTCAGAAGCTTTTTCTTAGGAAAGTTATAACACCGCATTTCGATCACCAATCTGCCCGCCAAGCATGGTAATTACAGCATTATCCCCTCCATTTTTAGGCAAAGCCTACACTTAGCAGTAACGAAAGTCTGATAATAAACTAACAGATAGTTAGTTAGTAGTCATACAAACAGTTTTAAATTTAGTGTAAATAAGAAAAGCAGATAACCATGAATATGACTTGAGGCAGTTTTTTTGAAAAACCATTCTTTCTGCATAAACCAATACAGCTAAGGTGGTAAAATGTATGTAGTTACCACCTGATGT
This sequence comes from Lymantria monacha, assembly GCA_905163515.2. Classification (NCBI taxonomy): domain Eukaryota; kingdom Metazoa; phylum Arthropoda; class Insecta; order Lepidoptera; family Erebidae; genus Lymantria; species Lymantria monacha. The sequence goes on from LR991082.1 coordinate 10,349,745, forward strand.
TATTATACTATATGTCATGCATTCAGAACTCTTTTATTTTCTAATAGGTACAGAAATAAAATTTGATAGAAAACCGTATGCTCATCTGATGTGAATAACATTGTTGAGCGTATGAATACTCTATAACGAAAGAGAATTTATTTATTGCGTCTATAGAAACATACAATATTATAATCAAATTTACAAGAAAAAGTAATGTTAACACTGTCACCAATAATGTTTTTAAAAAAGAAATTAATCAATATCAAGTTAATCTTTAAGATACTATATAAAAGATAGCAATAGAAAAGAAATACCTACAAATGAACAGGACAACTCATGCTGCAAGTTTGTAAAGTTTAATTTAGACTACTACATAGTAGAGGTGGTACAAGAATATATTTCAAAATTACACTTTCTGGCCATGACTCATTTGCTTAAATGCCATGTCAGTCATCTTTTACTATATGTACGAAAATGGAATAGGTGATTTCACATTAGATTCCTAATCCATCAGCATACTGAAAGTCAGATTTAAAAGAAAAACAAATATTAACTTGGCCGCCACCCATCACGCCTTGCCCAGTCAGGCGAGGTCGTCCAGGTCGGTTGAGGAGAGCAGAGTGTCGGGTGGGCACGTGGAATGTAAGAGGTTGTGTGGAAGGTAAGTTGCACGAGCTGATATCCGTCATGGCGGACAAACAGCTAGACGTGCTCTGTGTTACAGAGGCTAAGCGAAGGGGCAGCGACACCTGCGATCTTCCTAGTGGCGGGATGGCTCTGTGGTCTGGTGTACCACAGAGCAATCGAGCCAGAATGGAGGTAGGAGTACTGTTGTCCTCTCGCTTGGCCTCAGGTGTGAAGGATTGCGGAATGTATGATCCCAGACTTCTTTGGGTCCGTATAAAACTAGATGTCACCAAGGTATTCATGGTTGTAGCATATGCTCTCGTAGGATCCTCGGTGGCATCAGACCTAGAGAAGTTTTGGGATAATGTTACGGAAGTTCTGGATATGGCAGAAACCAGTGAACGCGTGATTGTATGCGGAGATTTGAACGAATGGGTGGGGACCAAGCGTCCCGACTATGAGGACGTACTTGGTCCATTTGGTGATAAGAGAGTGAACGACGCAAGTAGGCTCATAGCGGATGTATGCATGGAGAGAAACCTTATTGTGTCAAACACATTTTTCCAACATAAGGACATCCATATGCATACATGGAGAAGGCATGAACAGAAAAGTGAAATAGATTTAATTTTAGTAGACAGTCGCCTCCGAAGCAAAATATTGGACGCAAGAGCCTACAGGGACCCCACAGTCGACACGGACCACTATCTCGTTATGGCGAGATTTAGTGGTCTGTTCAGAAAGTGGAGGCACTGGCGAGAGCATGTCCAATTCGGAGGGCTTGAAAGAATAAATGTTGAAAGGTTGCAAGAAGAGTGTGTACGAGAAAAGTATACAGAGGGTGTCCGAGAACGGCTGACGATGGCAAGCCAGCCGCAATCGGACATTGAAGAATGCTGGAGAGTATTGAAAGAGAGTATGGTAGATACAGCGAAAGAAGTATGTGGAAGCTCAAAGAAGCATAAAAAAACAAATGGTGATGCATGTTAGGATGCGGAAGTGGCAGCTTCCGTAGAGCAAAAGAAGAAAGCGTGGCTGGACTACGTCTCTTCTTTGAATCTGAATGACGGTATGACTGAACAGAAGAAAGAAATTTATCGGCAATGTAAGAATGACACCAAGGCCTTAGTAAAAGAGAAACGTGATAGAGCAAATATGAGTGCAGAAAATAGGCTGACTAAAAACTTCGAGGGTAACACCAAACTCTTTTGGAGGGGGGTGAAGAAGTCTCGGTGTGGTTGGTCAGCCTTCAGAATGAATAAAATAAGGTCTAAAGGTGGAGACATTCTTACACAAACACAAGACGTGTTAAGCCGATGGAGTGAATATTTTGGCGATATGTATGCGGATACTACGGTTGGCGCCGGTGTCGCATGTGGTTTAGTAGATCTACATTCAGCACTGGCGTCATCAGTATTCAGGCATCAGAATGGATGAAGTTGAATGGGCGATAAGAAGTTTGAAAAATGGTAAGGCAGCGGGCATTGATATGGTGTCTGCCGAGATGATCAAGCACCAAGCTTGCTGGCTCCTGTGTCTGAGAGACGTTCCTGTTGCTCCTCAATTTATGTTGGAGCTCGGCAATGGTTCCCAGGGACTGGAATAGCGCGGTCATCGTGCCTTTGTTTAAAAACAAGGGTTCACGTTATGACTGCGCAAATTACAGAGCCATAAGCTTGACCGGTTTGGCAGCAAAAGTGTACGGTAAAATTATTTAAAGGAGGATGAGGATGGTGTCCGATGGTTTACTGTGTGAGACACAAGGAGGTTTCAGGAGTGGAAGGGGATGCATGGATCAAGTGTTCTCTCTGCACAACATTGTGGATAAGCATCTGGCTCTAGGTCAGAGGGTTTTCTGCAGTTTTGTGGATCTGGAGAGAGCATTTGACACGGTTGTACGAAAGGAACTTTGGGACATTTTACCGGAGTATGGTATTAGCGGTAAACTGCTACAGGCTGTGCAGTCCAGTTACATGGGCTGTAGAGCCTGTGTGCGGCTGGATGATGGAATGTCGCCTTGGTTTGACGTCAATATCGGCGTTAAGCAGGGGTGCGTTCTGTCAGCCAGGCTGTTTATCATATATATGTACATATCATATGTACGGTTTGCTGTATAGGTTATGCATAGTCCTATATTTGAGTCGCATAAGGCTTCTGGTAATATTACACGCTGGCTACGCTAGTCCAGTTGTATCACTTTCAAAGTTTTTATTTTGTTTACACTTCGTTTAGTAAACAACTTATTGCGTCATCCTTTGACGAACGAAGCTAGCACTGCGTTTGTATGCTCTTTGCCTCTTTGAACGAAGTGACAAAAACAACTCATGCTTATATTGACTTATTATTAACTACACTTTCACTACATAGAGTATATTATTTATCTATATACACTCCTGTTGGTCTTTCTTTTTCTTTTTTTGTATATATATATATATACAGATTAGTAATGTCATGTGTAATGTGGATTCACATTCATCTGGCGATAGCAACATTATACAACAATAGATATACTTGTTATTATTATTATTTTTCTTCTCATCTTCCTCATATCACACTCACAGCAGATACACTTTGTGTTTGTTATGTTTATTTTATAATCTTTCTAATTATGTACTTCTTTTTTGTATTAGAATTGATTTGATGGCATTCAGCTACAATGCGAAAGTATGTACAATGTGCTTCTCTGTTGATTGGCCATTGTGATTTAGTGTTGCCCTACATACATTAAGCAACTAACGAGTAAAAAATCAATTGTGTTTGTAGACTTAGCCGTCTTTTATAGTGTAACACTGTACTGTCGTTAATTGTGTTATCATGTATGTAAAAGTGAGAGTGTATTTTTATTTTTTAGCTATACTTTTTTATTTATTTTTTTTTATTTAATGCAATTTTTTTTTTCTTGTTTTTATTTCTAATGCGCCACCACTTTGGTGGCTTTGATGTCTGACGTCGGGAAAAATAAAATAAAAAGGACATTGCTGAAAATCAGCGTTGTGGTGTTACATTGACATCACAACAAATGCTGAGCAATTATCCTTTTTTCTGCCGCAGCCGAGACGTTCACTCGATGTAATTATTATTATGTTCTCCTTATTTAGTTTATAGATTTTATGTGTTTTCATTTATTGTAAGGTTTCTTTTTGTTTTTCTCTGTGTTCCTAACGTCTCTCCTATGTGGCATAAAATAAATACTTTCTTTCTTTCTTTCTTTCTATATATCTGGATAAATGTCTCCAAAGGTTGAACGATATGAATGTGGGAGTCCAGATGGGCGACTCAGTGGTCAGTGCTCTGCTCTATGCAGATGATGTAGTCCTGCTGGCACAGTCAGCTACTGACCTGCAGACCCTAGTCGACACAATGACAGAAGATTGTAAGAAAAGGGGTCTACGCGTGAATGTGAGCAAAACCAAAATAATGGTCTTTGAAAGAGATGAAGCCAGAACAAATGTAAGAATAAAAATAGGTAATGATGTACTAGAGCAAGTGGATGAATTTGTATATCTTGGATGTGGTTTTAGCCGAGATGGAAGGTACACCACTGATATAGAGCGAAGAGTGAATGCGGGAAATAGAGTGAACGGAGCGTTGGCACAACTTCTCGGTAGCCACCACCTCAGCCAGAAGGCACGTGTAGCAATACATAACGCTGTACTTTGCGGTCGAAATGCGATCTCTGCGGAAAATCTGTGGAGTTAGGCTGACCGACCGCATTTGCAACGGCGACGTAAGAGAGCGAGTAGGTATGAAAGAGAGTATTGGTGTAAAGATGCGAAAGGGAATGTTCCGATGGTTCGGACATGTGGAAAGAATGCCGAACGAACGTCTGGTTAAGAAGATATACAATGCAAAAGTGGAAGGATGTAGGTACCGGGGGAGACCGAGACTCACCTACCTAGACCAGATTGGTCACGTGCTGAAAGAAGGTGGAGTCAAGAGTCTCCGAAACCGGCGAGCGTGTATGAAGAGAATTATGAATGTTGAAGAAGCGAGTGAAGTATGCAAGGATAGAGTTCTCTGGCACTCTGTTCTCTCTGCCTACCCTGCAAGGGATATTGCGTGATGATATGTATGTATGTATAAAGACACACCATACCTACCTCCTACATACATATTTTTACACTGTTTAAAGGCCTTGCGTTTTGGCAAATCTGATATAGTCGTGATGAAAATGTCGGCGATTTTAAAAACGGATGTCAAAATATTAATTTTATTCTGAATATTTCAATACTTTCTACAATATACATTAAACCTTGTGAATTTATTTACGTTTTGTCATGCGATGCGGCATTTATTAATAGGTAAGGAAGTCAATTGCTCGCACTTTGGTCGCTTTGCGGCTAGTTACATTTGCCCCCACCTGAATGGCGACGCCCTTGTAGGAATAAATTACATTCTTATTGAACCTCTATCTCTATATCTCACAAGAGGATAGAGACCAGTAGGCACTATTCTCGTGTTAAAAATAAAAGGGAAAAATTTCAGTACCAGGATTATCAAATAGATTGTTATAGGCCATGTCGAATGTTTCCTTTTCTTGGTATATTGTCATATTGTCGTTTGTGTTGTTGGTTATATTGTCTGCTTTTCTCCCTTAACTGTTATTTATGACACTCGCGGGCAAGGAAAAGCAGAGGAATCATATCCTTATGTTATCACCATAATTTTTATCAACTCATATATGGGCCACTGTTGGGTTCCAGCCTCCTCCACAACGAGATAGAACCTTACTCCATACTAATGAAACGGATAAGTTTTTATTTCCTTTCTCTTGCATAGATATTATTTGTATATTGTACCTCTTAGTCCTCTTTTACGATATTCACAGGTAATGAATGGAGTGGTGCCATCACGATACTCTTATACCAGTAATCACACTAGAAACTATATTTTACAACAAGTAAAAGAAAAAGGATATTTTTTTCTGTATTTTTTGACTAACTTAGCTTTTAACTGCATTAATTACAAGCAAAAACTTGTAGGTAGGTGTTATTTTAATTCAAAGTGCGCACCCGTTTGTTTCTTTTATGGAAAATGGTTACCCTTCATTTAGGCACAAGTATTAACAATGTTGTTTAGGCCCTGTCTAAAGCAAGCCACACCATTGGCAAACAGCCTCAGGTTACCTTACTGGAGCATTTCAATAGTGGACCTAGATATTACCATAATATTCTTTATTATTGCCACTGATACCTACCTAATAATTACCAGTAAGTGCCATTCATGGAAGTGTTGTCTCGGAATATCACGCTTACCCTAGGAACAGTACCAAATTGCTATCATGAGGGCGTCTATTAACTACGTGAGGCATATTAATTGGAGGATATTTGACCCTTCTGTCCCCTTGGCGAGATGTTGTAAGATTTTTCTCACCCAAACTCTTACGTATTTTTTTTGTCATAATTTGTATTTTGGGTAAAAAAGCGTTAAAGGAATCCAAAAGATGGATGGAATCGAAGGGCTGTGCTACTCTATGGCGTTTGGACAAATACGATAGACATATTTAGTAGTAGTAGTAGTAGTAGAAAATATATTACTGGCTGTAACAAACTCTCAGCAGGGAAGCTTTACTGATAAAAATATTTACCATTTTATTTTTACTATAATAACTAATGGAATATAATAACTAATAATATTCTAACGAAAAATAATATAATTACAACAGGAACTAGCAAACTTCTCAATACTAATAGACTTCGAACGGTATTCATTTATACATAAACAAAAGATAACGCATTACGAATTGTGCTGATAAATTATGACCCCCATGACTCTGGTGCGGGGGCTAACACTCATTCATTACTCAATAATACTCTCAGTCAGACAGGATCTATGAACGAAACGGGATGTGGTTGAATAAAATCATCATATTTTGTGCATTCTTTGCAGTTTATTGCCAAGGTGTGTGATTTTTCTTTTTATTTGTGTGTAATAAGGGTTTTGGGTATTTAGTGGGTATTCTAGCCACGGGGCTAGCGAGTCCCAAACTCCTCGTCTGTTTCTCCGACAGGCGGGGGTAAGTGCGGAAAATGCATTCTTGAACCACTGCGTTACCAAAAAAAAAAAGTTTTGGGTAATTTTAAATGTTGGCAATTTTTGTGTACGTGTGTGTGTGTGTATATGTTGTTTATCAAGTTTAATCATCGTTGATTTCATATTTCTATCAATGATGATATATTAGTTATAAATTGAAAATAATAAAACAGCATTTTTATGTACTAAACTTCTAAAAAAGTGTCGAATCATAAAATCCGATTACGAAATGAAAAATTGATGTCGCAAGCGGGATTCGGGAAGTGTCGAATCATGTTCGAAATTAACTACTAAATTACTATTTTATACCAAAAAAAGTTCATCAACACTAATTGAATGTTGTTTTATATTTTAAAGCAGTTTATTGCTGTCTCTTTCGAATATAGATTCCATTGTACTTGTAATAATAGTGTAAAGCATAGACAATATAATTTGTTAAAATATTTTTTTATTACGCTGTCATCGAACTTAGAAAAAACAACACGTGCTTATTAAATGTAATCCGAGTGGTAAGATCTGATTACATTATTCTTGTTACTTTGTTAAGCAACTTCGCGATGTATCAATTAAAGATAGAGTAATAAAACATAATTTAAATCTAATTATAATATAACTAGGAAACCCAGCGCGTTGGTTTGTTTGTAGAAGTAGATAAATCGCGACGCCGACCGCCTGTCTGGGGGTGAATTACATCAATGGGCGTTTTCATAATGATCGGTCAAATAATTTCTAAGTTTAGCGATGTTATATATACAAACACGGTCACATCGGTGGCGGTGGACTGACGACCTCATCAAGGTCGCAGGAAACCGTTGGATGCAGGTGGCACAGGGCCGTTGCAAATGGCATTCTCGTGGGGAGGCCTATGTCCAACAGTGGATGTTTACGGGCTGATGGATGGATGGATGGATATATTCAAACATCCTCTTTTTTATTACTTATGGTGGCAAAAGAGCAAGCAGCACACCTGATGGTAAATGTTACTGCCGCCCATGGACCCTGACAACACTAAGGGTATATATAATTAGGTCGCTCCTCTTTTATAGATATAAGATTATAATTATTTACTATTTCATTAAATTGTCTCGCCATCCCATCCCATTGCAAAAAAAAGAAAAGAAACCAAACCGACTGTCATTATTAACAAGTTTTTTTTATATATCATTTTTAGATGACACGGAAGAAGAATCGGCGGAAATCGCCAAATTGGCTGAGGGGGAGAAAAAACTCAGTGAAAATGTCCTAGCTATTCTAGAACATTTCAAGCAGCCTGATCCAGTCGGTCTGCCAGGTGCTGAAATACTCTGGTATTTACCGTATCCTGTCCCTGATATGAAGCAATCATTGTCGTTTGGTACATTGTATTTTAAGAACACAGCTGTTTATGGTATGAGCAAATTTCGTATCTTATATGTGAATGCTGAAATTGAAGCTATGGAGGTAATTTCAAATTAAATTAAAGTATTTTGCTTGTATATATTCTTCATGTAATAGCCATTTAAGAATACATTATATCAAGCTCCTCAAAACCTGAGGGTTTTATGCCCGATCGCACAGCGAAGAGAGGTACGTGCAGGACAGGTTATAGGGTCACCAGTCGCCCTCTCCATCACCCCAGATGGATCGCGCGGGGTGTAAATGTACCACAACTTGACACTAAAAAAAAAGGGTTTGAGTAGGAGAATAGGCAGGATTCAATCGTCTAGGAAATTCATATCTACTACGATCGATAATCCCCTTGCGAAGTATAGCGATTACGATTATAACATTATCCTTACTCGTGGATGGCTATAACCAATAGTAGACGATGATGGTTTCATGAATAGATAGATAGACTATGCTTATTTGTTTTTTTAGATAACCACCTACTCTAAGAAAATAATCCGTGTATTTCGGGGGGATTTACAAATAAATAGTTAACGAACACAACAGTTTGCGAGGGACTTAACAATCATATAATTAACGCAGACAAATTGCATACAGACTCAGAAGAACAATTTGTGTATCACATTCAAGTATTATACTACGTGAGAATCGAACCCACGCCACTGACACGATAGATCAGCGTCTAAATCACCACACCATCAGTGATCAATCAATTATAGTGTAAAATAATTCTTGACTTGTTTTGGATTTATTGTAAACATACGATCTCATCATCATCCTCATCTCAGCTCATATGTCCCACTTTTGAGCTCAAGCCTTCTTTATAATGAGAGGGAAATGGACCTACTATACGTCAGACGTGTTGATATAGAGTTTCGTTTCGAGTTTTTCTTCTCTTACATAGATGTTATGTACATTTTTCTTTGAATATCCCATTTTCTTCTCTTGCCCACGAGTAAGATAAGGGGTGCCAAATTGTATTCATACTCCGTCACCACACTTAAAAAAATACCACATACTAAAACGAAACTATAAAACAAATAACTGAATTCTGTTAGTAATAATACAAATATGCAATAACATAAAAAGCGTATAAAGGAACAGCTACCACTACTTTTTTTATAATTTGGAACAAACCATTTATGTCACCGTTCGTATTATGTCCATTAGACAAATTACTTCTTCGCGTTGGTGTCGAAGTCGTAGTGTGTATCTAGTCATGTGGGTGACCCCCAGGCAATAACAAATAGATTCATATTTTATCAACTTAATGACCCAAAAGAATTTTGGAATTTTTTACCGCTTAATATTAAATAAAATAAAAGTTAAGCTGTGATAGCTGTTACGAATACTACCAACCGTAGGGGTTTTTGCTCGTGCCACCGAAGTCAAAAATCGGGTACCGGTGGCCCGTTCGCACGGCGAAGAGAGAGGATTTTACGGTGGGTCAATGGGGTCACGCGTCGCCTTTCCGTCACCCCGGACCGATTCGGCGGGGCGAGACGCATCCATAGCCCACCAATAAAAAAAAAGAAAAAAAAAAAGGGGGTTTTTGCTCCTGGATGTCGTAAAATACGACAAAGAGCTTTGTATCGACCGGGCCAAGTCAATCTGATGCCGTTTGGTCAACAATTACATTCCCAAGGAGGATTGACGTCAGGCAGGCAGCCGGTCATAATATTATTGTCAATAATATTTATAATACGAGTACATATTACGTTGACCCCAAGTAATTGGAATGAAAGCAAGAGAATGATGATAGTTTACTTACTGAGAACACAAGTTTACCAACTACATGACTTTTAATATTCCGCTACAATTGTATTGATATGATTATATTACAATTCCAGGCCCAAGCCGCAATGAGTATAGATACGTTACAAGCTAGAGGCAATTATACCATGTCTACTTGGCTGAACAAAGCTCAAGGTCCGTTCACGGTCAACGTTACTGGTCTAAAGATTACAGCAAGAGCCTCTCTCGGTGTAGAGCGAGATGGTAAACTGCGAGCACAAGACATCGTAATTGATTTAGACTTCAAGACTATATCAGTTAACTTTGAAAATTTAGGCTTCTTCGGTGGCATGTTTCAAGGCATTATCAACTCCGTTGGTACTTTTCTTTTTTATTCTATTAAACCATATGTACTTAAAGAGGCATATACTAAAGTCAGAGAAGAAATTAATACGAAACTTGATGAAGTTGCCGGCGATATGCAATTCCCTAATTCTATATCCCCTTTAGATATGGTGGTTATAGATGTTAGAAAAAAGGTTAGAGAAATGCAGTTAGACCCTTATCAAATTAAAGATTATAACACAACTGTGAGTATATTTACTGTAAGTCTTTCGCATACTTGGATCATAGGGATATCATCCTTCCAAAGAGTTGGCAATATAACATTGAAATTAGAAGATCATAATGCTGTAGCTGATTTTGAAACAGGAACCCAAAAGCTTGAAGGTATAACACAGTGGGATATATCGGCTATAAATGGTTTGCTGTCTAGAGCTGGCACAGCATCATTTTCAGTAGAATATACGAGCGCAAGAATAATCCTAGCTCAACCGTTGGATACTAGAAAGAAGCCTATTTTCAAAGATTTAGACTTGGAAATAGGTAATATTCAAGTTAGATTTAATGGTGCGGGAACTATAGATTACGGAATTGAATTTGTCGTTAATATTTTACCAAATCTACTTAGATATCAAATAATGGATGCCATTGAAGGTCCACTAAAAGAAAGAATACAACAAGAGTTAGACAAACTTAATGTTGAAGATATGATAAAGCAGGAGTTGCCTATATTAGACGCAATGCAAAGTACAGGCTTCAAATTATCTTCTCTTAGAGGTCGAGATACAGAAGAAACAACTTACGATGCAGATGAATTCTTTAATTTCTAAATCTTCTAGATATAATTAATAGCAATTTATTAATATATCTGTAGTATTTCATTATAAAATTCTTAGTTATTAGTAGTATTAAAATTTTGTAAATAAATAAATCTACATATCTATGATATTATTTCTTTTTAAATTACAAAGTGGTGAAGGGTTATGAATACAATTATCACCAAACCTTACTTGTTCGTGAGAGTCGTGAAAATTGGCTAATGGCAACCAGAAGAATGGTCAGAAGATTTTTCTTAGGAAAGCTATAACACCGCATTTCGATCACCAATCTGCCCGCCAAGCATGGTAATTACAGCATTATCCCCTCCATTTTTAGGCAAAGCCTAAAATGGAGGGGATAATGCTGCAACACCTAGCAGTAACGAAAGTCTGTTAATAAACTAACAGATAGTTAGTTAGTAGTCATACAACCCTACTAACTACCCGTGTGGCGACGGGAAGAGAATACAGATGTCGTCACCCCTTACTTGCCCGTGGGAGTCGTAAAAATCGGCTAAGGGTCACACCGGGAGAGTGGGCAGCGGCTATCTCCCGGGAAACATAATATCATCTACCGCGATCGCCAATCCGCCTGCCAAGCGTGGCGATTATGGCATTATTCCCCCCCAAAGAATAAATGTATGCACCAAAAGTGACGGCCCCCAGGCACGGCAGTTCCGCTGTGCCACGGGCTCATAATAGTAGGTAGCGGGCTCGATGGTGGCGGGACAGAGGGTGCGAAGAATCTCCAGTCGCGATCTGGCTACCAAAAACATCGACCCTTGGCCCTGGTAACACATAACATTCTGACACTTAGGACCAACGAGAGGGTCATCGAGCTGGAAGAGGAATTGAGCAAAATCCGATGGGATATTGTAGGATTATCAGAAGTGCGAAGAGAAGGGGAAGGCACGATAATCCTCCGGTCTGGAAACCTGCTCTTCTACCGGGAGGGAGATCACCCATCCCAAGGCGGTGTAGGATTTATCGTTCGTAAGTCTCTCGTAGACAACGTGGAGAGGATCGAGAGTGTGTCGACAAGGGTAGCGTACCTTATACTCAGAATTACCAAACGGTATTCGTTGAAGGTCATACAGGTTTACGCACCGACCTCGATATACTCCGACGACGTAGTGGAGGCCTTATACGAGGACATCTCGAAAGCCATCCACACGTCCAAAACCCACTTCACGGTAGTTATGGGAGATTTCAACGCAAAACTAGGCAAAAGGACAGACGATGAGTTGAGAGTGGGGCAATATGGATTTGGACAGAGAAACCAAAGGGGCCAAAAACTGGCCAACTTTTTGGAGAAGGAAGGCCTCTTTATGATTAATTTCTTCTTCAAGAAGCGGCCACAAAGGAAGTGGACCTGGATTAGCCCTGATGGATCCACTAAAAATGAGATAGACTTCATCTTGACGGCAAAACGGCAAATATTCAATGATGTCTCTGTGATCAGCAGGATTAAAACTGGGAGTGATCACCGGATAGTTCGAGGCACATTGAATCTTCGTACGAAAGTCGAGCGGTCTCGCTTGATGAAGTCTATACTCCGACCTACACCTGTCCAATACCAGAACCCCGATAGCTTTCAACTCGAATTACATAATCGCTTCCAATGCCTGGAAGAGTGCGAATCGACGAACGATATGAACAACAGGTTCGTGGAAACTGTCCACGCGGTCGGGTCACAATTCTTTAAGGCCCGTCGCGCAACTAGAACAAAAAAGCTTTCTGACCAGACTCTCAAACTCATGGAGAGGAGAAAGGAAATGACGGTACAGTCTCCAGCCGATTGGTCCGAACTTAGGCAGCTTAATAGACAAATCTCCAAATCTATGCGACGCGATATTCGCCGATTTAATACACTGCGTATTGAAGAGGCGATAGAGCGAAATCGAGGCTCCAAAGTGTTCGCACGAGATTTGTCTATCGGGCAGAGCCAAATGACCAAACTGAAGACCGATAACGGTACTGTCATTTCATCCCAGAGTGAAATCTTGGGAGAGGTCGAAAGGTTCTATGGGCAGTTGTACAAATCATCCTTGAATCTTGTTGTCGGCTTGGTCCAAGACCCCAGATCCAAGCTAACTCGGCACTACACTGGAGAAATCCCGGACGTCAGCTTGTACGAGATCAGAATGGCTCTGAAACAGTTCAAGAACGGAAAGGCACCGGGAGATGACGGAATTACCACAGAGCTCCTGAGGGCAGGCGGCAAGCCAGTTTTAAAAGCCCTACAGAAGCTGTTTAATTCTGTCGTTCTCGGGGGCGACGTTCCAGAGTCGTGAACCAGGAGCGTGGTGGTTCTGTTTTTCAAGAAGGACGATAAAACGCTCTTAAAGAATTACAGACCCATCTCACTCCTGAGCCACGTATACAAACTGATTTCAAGAGTCATTACGAACCGACTCGCGCGCAAGCTAGACGACTTCCAGCCGCCCGAACAAGCCGGTTTCCGAAAAGGTTATAGTACCATAGACCACATACACACGCTACGCCAGATTATACAGAAGACCGAGGAGTATAATCGGCCTCTGTGTCTAGCGTTTGTGGACTATGAGAAAGCCTTTGATTCTGTCGAAACTTGGGTAATGCTGCAGTCCCTTCAGAGGTGCCAAATTGACTATCGATATATCGAAGTGTTGAAGTGTTTGTATAAATCGCTACTATGTCGGTCCGAATCCAGGATAAGAGTACGAAACCGATCCAGCTGCAAAAAGGCGTGAGACAGGGAGACGTTATCTCTCCGAAACTGTTCACCACTGCGCTGGAAGATGTCTTCAAGCTCTTAGACTGGACCGGACTCGGCATCAACATCAATGGCGAATACATCACTCACCTTAGATTCGCAGATGATATCGTAGTCATGGCAGAATCCCTGGAGGACCTTGGCACCATGCTCAATGAACTCAGCAAGGCCTCCCAACTAGTAGGGCTGCAAATGAACATGGACAAGACGAAAGTTATGTCTAATGCCCATGTCATTTCTGTACCGGTCCTGGTTGGGAATGCGATTCTCGAAGTTGTCGATCACTATGTTTACCTAGGACAAACAGTCCAATTAGGTAGATCCAATTTCGAGAAAGAAGTCAGCTGACGAATCCAACTCGGCTGGGCAACGTTCGGGAAACTAAGGAGGATCTTCTCGTCTAATATTCCGCAGTGTCTGAAAACAAAGGTTTATAACCAGTGTGTGTTACCAGCGATGACTTACGGAACTGAAACGTGGTCTCTAAATGTTGGCCTCATCAAAAAGCTCAAAGTTGCTCAACATGCTATGGAGAGGGCTATGCTCGGTATTTCTCTACGTGATAGAATCCGAAATACGGAAATCCGTAGAAGAACGCGTGTAACTGATATAACCCGAAGAATTAGCGCGTTGAATTGGCAATGGGCAGGCCACATCGCTCGATGAACCGACAACCGTTAGGGAAGAAAGGTTGTCGAGTGGAGACCACGAATCGGACGGCGCCGCGTAGGACGACCCCCCACTAGGTGGACTGACGACATTATCAAGGTCGCAGGAAACCACTGGATGCAGGTGGCGCGGGACCGTGTTGAATGGCATTCTCGTGGGGAGGCCTATGTCCAACAGTGGACGTTTACGTGCTGATGGATGGATGGATGGATATTCATACAAACAGTTTTAAATTTAGTGTAAATAAGAAAAGCAGATAACCATGAATATGACTTGAGGCAGTTTTTTTGAAACACCATTCTTTCTACATAAACCAATACAGCTAAGGTGGTAAAATGTATGTGGTTACCACCTGATGTTATTATACCATATGTCATGCATTCAGAACTCTTTTTTTCTAATAGTTACAGAAATAAAATTTGATAGAAAACCGTATGCTCATCTCATGTGAATAACATTATTGAGCATATGAATACTCCATAATGAAAGAGAATTTATTTATTGCGTCTATAGAAACATACAATATTATAATCAAATTTACAAGAAAAAGTAATGTTAACACTGTCACCAATAATGTTTTTAATAAAAGTTAAGAAATTAATCAATATCAAGTTAATCTTTGAGATACTATATAAAAGATAGCAATAGAAAAGAAATACCTACAGATGAACAGGACAACTCATGCTGCAAGTTTGTAAAGTTTAATTTAGACTACTACATAGTAGAGGTGATACAAGAATATATTTCAAAATTGCACTTTCTGGCCATGATTTCATTTGCTTAAATGCCATGTCAGTCATCTTTTACTAGATCTACGAGAATGGAATAGGCGATTTCAATTAAAATTCCTAATCCATCAGCATACTGAAAGTCAGATTTAAAAACAAAAACAAATATTAACCTAATCTAGAATATTCATGGAATATTCAATGGCGGCGATGGGGGCCGCCACCCATCACGCCTTGCCCAGTCAGGGGAGTCGAGGAGAGCAGAGTGTCGGGTGGGTACGTGGAATATAAGAGGTTGTGTGTTTTGTGTTGTGCGATCTTCCTGGAGGCGGGATGGCTCTGTGGTCTGGTGTACCACAGAGCGATCGAGCCAGCATGGGGGTAGGAGTGCTGTTGTCCCCTCGCTTGGCCTCAGGTGTGAAGGATTACGGAATGTATAATCCCAGACATCTTTGGGTTCGTATAAAACTAGGTGTCACCAAGTTATTCATGGTTGTAGCATATGCTCCCGTAGGATCCTCGGTGGCATCAGACCTAGAGAAGTTTCGGGATAATGTTAGAGAAGTTCTGGATAGGGTAGAAACGAGTGAACGCGTGATTGTATGCGGAGATTTGAACGGATGGGTGGGGACCAAGCGTCCCGACTATGAGGACGTACTTGGTCCATTTGGTGATAAGAGAGTGAACGACGCAGGTAGGCTCATAGCGGATGTATGCATGGAGAGAAACCGTATTGTGTCAAACACATTTTTCCAACATAAGGACATCCATATACAGGGTGTCCCAAAATTCAACGATAAGCTGGCACCAGCAGGTGGACCTACATATGACTACTCGAGAACAGAAAAGAAAAAAATTCTACCTTGATTTTTTTTTTCATTACGACAAAAAAACCAAAATCTTTAAAAATGGACATCCTTTATTATATTATTAAGTGCTATTGCTACAGTTTTACAAGTAATTCTGTGATTTTTTTTGTATTGGCAAGGTAAGTAGCACTACTATCGATCACAACCATTAAAAATTCCAGAATATCTATAGTTTTTACACAAAAATCAATCAAAACTATGTTTTTTTCATAAATTATGTAAGATTTTGACTTTCAGCTCACTTTCACTCATCATAGTGAAAAAAAAAAGTATGGACGCTACTGTGGCAAATAGTATTAAAAATTGGCGCATCTAACTACAATTCTAAAATGGTATAACATTCTAGACAAACTAGCCACAAAAATATACTTAGGTGTACTATTTCAAAATAACAACCATATTTCGAAAATTGTTAGTGTTGATAGTAATCACTTTTACTATGTAGCCAAAATGTTTTTGTAGCAAGTTCTCAGAATTTTAATGAGACATGTGCGTAGTCCATAAGTCCATAAAATAAGTTAGACAGAGATAGAGAGATTATACGTTAGAGGGAGATAGATAGATGCTAATTGTTTAGTAACATTAATGCAGGTGGAGAAGTAATTAATGTCCTCAGCAGCACAGCAAGTCAGTATGCTCTACTTCTTTGTTTACTGCACACCGTTCTGTTTTAATTAAAGTGGCTCTGGTACTGACGACTTTTGGATTGAATTAAGTGACCTGGAAATTGACCTGACTTGGCATTATTTTAGACTGTGATTTTGTGTTTTTTTTTAAAGAAGTTTTGCCTTATTTTCAAGTGTTTAGCATTCATCATGCCGCTACCATACACAGCGTTAGAATACGCTAATATGCACCTAATTTATGGAGAATGCCGATGCAATGCCAACGCTGCTAGCAGATTATATCGAGCAAGGTACCCTAATCTTCAAAGGTATCCGGATTATCGCGTATTTATTAACGTGTATCAAGCTTTTTCGGAGGGTCGTATACCATCTGACAGGCGAAACGCTGGAAAACCTAGATCGGAACACGATGAAGAAGTTCTCAATGAAATAGAAAACGATTCAACTACCTCTGTACGTGCTGTACAAGCAGCAACGGGTATCCCAAAAAGTACTGCACATAGAATTTTAAAACGTCACGTCGTCGTGATGAAACAACCTGCAAGAAAGATGGATATTTAAATCTTCACAATCTTCATAGCTGGAACAATGAAAATCTGCACCTGGTGAGAGAAGACAATTCCAATACCAATTTAAGATTAACCTATGGACTGGCATAATAAATGGCAAAGTGATAGGGCCCTTTGAGTTACAAGGAAACATAGATGGCAATAGTTATTTAAACTTCTTACAAAATGAGTTGCCAGGATTATTAGAAGATGTGCCCTTAAGTGATTTGCAAACCATGTGGTTTCAAAACGATGGTTGCCCAGCTCACTATGCCCGTCCTGTGCGAGAGTACTTAGACCAAGAGTACCCAGGGCGTTGGATCGGGCGACTTGGTCCTATCTTGTGGCCACCCCGTTCACCCGATCTAAATCCCCTGGACTTTTTCTATTGGGGTTGTCTAAAGGACAGAGTCTGCACAAAACCGATTGCAACCTTGGACGAGCTTCGCCATAAAATAATTCTGACTGTGGATCTACGGACTACGCACATGTCTCATTCAAATTCTGGGAACTTGCTACAAAAACATTTTGGCTACTTAGTAAAAGTGATTACTATCAACACTAACAATTTTCGAAATATGGTTGTTATTTTGAAATAGTACACCTAAGTATATTTTTGTGGCTAGTTTGCCTTGAATGTTATACCATTTTAGAATTGTAGTTAGTTGCGCCAATTTTTAATACTATTTGCCACAGTAGTGTCCATACTTTTTTTTTCCACTATGATGAGTGAAAGTGAGCTGAAAGTCAAAATCTTACATAATTTATGAAAAAAACATAGTTTTGATTGATTTTTGTGTAAAAACTATAGATATTCTGGAATTTTTAATGGTTGTGATCGATAGTAGTGCTACTTACCTTGCCAATACAAAAAAAATCACAGAATTACTTGTAAAACTGTAGCAATAGCACTTAATAATATAATAAAGGATGTCCATTTTTAAAGATTTTGGTTTTTTTGCCGTAATGAAAAAAAAAATCAAGGTAGAATTTTTTTCTTTTCTGTTCTCGAGTAGTCATATGTAGGTCCACCTGCTGGTGCCAGCTTATCGTTGAATTTTGGGACACCCTGTATATACATGGAGAAGGAATGAACAGAAAAGTGTAATAGATTTATTTTAGTAGACAGTCGCCTCCGAAGCAAAATATTGGACGCAAGAGCCTACAGGGACCCCACAGTCGACACGGACCACTATCTCGTTATTGCGAGATTAAGTGGTCTGTTCAGAAAGTGGAGGCACTGGCGAGAGCGTGTCCACTTCGGAGGGCTTGAAAGAATAAAGGTTGAAAGGTTGCAAGAAGAGTGTGTAAGAGAAAAGTATGCAGAGGGTGTCCGAGAACGGCGGACGATGGCAAGCCAGCCGCAATCGGACATTGAAGAATGCTGGAGAGTATTGACAGAGAGTATGGTAGATACAGCGAAAGAAGTATGTGGAAGTTCAAAGAAGCATAGAAAAACAAATGGTGATGCATGGTGGAATGCGGAAGTGGCAGCTTTCGTAGAGCAAAAGAAGAAAGCGTGGCTGGACTATGTCTCTTCTTTGAATCTGAATGACAGTATGACTGAACAGAAGAAAGAAATATATCGGCAATTTAAGAATGACACCAAGGCCTTAGTAAAAGAGAAACGTGATAGAGCAAATATGAGTGCAGAAAATAGGCTGACTAAACACTTCGAGGATAACACCAAACTCTTTTGGAGGGAGGTGAAGAAGTCTCGGTGTGGTTGGTCAGCCTTCAGAATGAATAAAATAAGGTCTAAAGGTGGAGACATTCTTACACAAACACAAGACGTGTTAAGCCGATGGAGTGAATATTTTGGCGATATGTATGCGGATACTACGGTTGGCGCCGGTGTCGCATGTGGTTTAGTAGATCAACATTCAGCACCGGCGTCGTCAGTATTCAGGCATCAGTATGGATGAAGTTGAATGGGCGATAAGAAGTTTAAAAAATGGTAAGGCAGCGGACATTGCATTATGGTGTCTGCCGAGATGATCAAGCTTGGTGGCTCCTGTGTCTGGGAGACGTTCCTGTTGCTCCTCAATTTATGTTGGAGCTCGGCAATGGTTCCCAAGGACTGGAATAGCACGATCATCGTGCCTTTGTTTAAAAACAAGGGTTCACGTTATGACTGCGCAAATTACAGAGCCATAAGCTTGACCAGTTTGGCAGCAAAAGTGTATGGTAAAATTATTGAAAGGAGAATGAGGATGGTGTCCGATGGTTTACTGTGTGAGACACAAGGAGGTTTCAGGAGTGGAAGGGGATGCATGGATCAAGTGTTCTCTCTGCGCAACATTGTGGAGAAGCATCTGGCCCTAGGTCAGCGGGTTTTCTGCAGTTTTGTGGATCTGGAGAGAGCATTTGACACGGTTGTACGAAAGGAACTTTGGGACTTTTACCGGAGTATGGTATTAACGGTAAACTGCTACAGGCTGTGCAGTCCAGTTACATGGGCTGTAGAGCCTGTGTGCGGCTGGATGATGGAATGTCGCCTTGGTTTGACGTCAATATCGGCGTTAAGCAGGGCTGCGTTCTGTCAGCCAGGGTGTTTATCATATATCTGAATAAATGTCTCCAAAGGTAGAACGATATGAATGTGGGAGTCCAGATGGGCGACTCAGTGGTCAGTGCTCTGTTCTATGCAGATGATGTAGTCTTGCTGGCACAGTCAGCGACTGACCTGCAGACCCTAGTCGACACAATGACAGAAGATTGTAAGAAGCGGGGTCTACGCATGAATGTGAGCAAAACCAAAATAATGGTCTTTGAAAGAGATGAAGCCAGAACAGATGTAAGAGTTACAATAGGTAATGATGTACTAGAGCAAGTGGATGAATTTGTATATCTTGGATGTGGATTTAGCCGAAATGGAAGGTACACCATTGATATAGAGCGAAGAGTGAATGCGGGAAATAGAGTGAACGGAGCGTTGAGGCAACTTCTCGGTAGCCACCACCTCAGCCAGAAGGCACGTGTAGCAATACATAACGCAGTGCTTGTCCCAACATTGCTGTATGGAAGCGAGAGTTGGGTATGCAGAAAAGAGTATGAAATTAAAATTAATGCGGTCCAAATGCGATCTCTACGGAAAATCTGTGGAGTTAGGCTGACCGACCGCATTCGTAACGACGACGTAAGAGAGCGAGTAGGTATGAAAGAGAGTATTGGTGTAAAGATGCGAAAGGGAATGCTCCGATGGTTTGGACATGTGGAAAGAACGCCGAACGAACGTCTGGTTAAGAAGATATACAATGCGACAGTGGAAGGATGTAGGTACCGGGGGAGACCGAGACTAACCTACCTAGACCAGATCGGTCATGTACTGAAGGAAGGTGGCGTCAAGAGTCTCCGAAACCGGCGAGCGTGTATGAAGAGAATTATGAATGTTGAGGAAGCGAGTGAAGTATGCAAAGATAGAGTCCTCTGGCACTCAATTCTCTCTGCTTACCCTGCAAGGGATATGGCGTGATGATATGTATGTATGTATTTGTAGAATATTCAATCACTTTATGTAAATAAATTTAGCTTAGAATATTGTACAAATATAGAACACATCCGATTCAATAGTTTACTTATAAGTAAATCTATTAAAATGGAAACATTTTTGCCACGTAATTTGAAATCGAAGTGAATAAAAATAAATACACGAATAAAAATCTTATCTATATTATTTCTTCATTCATTATTTCTCCTTCTTCGTTGTTTATTGTTATTAGTAATATCATCTATAATGCTACATACTATTTAACACGCTATTATAATTTTACCAACAACTATAGTTAAAGATTATTTCATACAATATTTAGTAAGATTATATTATGAATGCTCCGATGGTTCGGACATGTGGATAGAATGCCGAATGATCGTCTGGTTAAGAAGATATACAATGCGAAAGCGGAAGGATGTAGGTACCGGAGGAAACCGAGACTAACCTACCTAGACCAGATTGGTCACGCACTGAAGGAAGGTGGCGTCAAGAGTCTTCGAAACCGGCGAGCGTACATATATGAAGAGAATTATGAATGTTGAGGAAGCGAGTGAAGTATGCAAGGATATATTTCTCTGGCACTCTGTTCTCTCTGCCTACCCTGCAAGGGATATGGCATGATGATATGTATGTGTATGTATGTATATTATGAAGCATTTGAAATAAAACTATTGTTACGGATTTTTAATTTTTTGACGTTTCGAAAACTTTATAGCATTTATAGTCACACTTGATAAACATACACCTGCACCTGATGCCGCCCTAGCTGAGGCAGCGGGTGACTGGATCGGGGATTAGTTCGTCATCCCAGCAGATACCAACCGCATGAGCAATCGACTCAAGAAAGTCTTTCACACGGGATAGACTTCGTATCAGTTATATATAAGTATTCCTTGTATAGATCTCTTTGTTTGACCAATATAAGAGAGACCACAAACACAATCTAGTTTATAAACTCCTTGTAGGTATAAATCGCTGTAATAACGATGACTTATTGGACCTGAGACACTTATCTCCTCCTCTCGTGATCATGAAGGCTTTAAAGTTTTCAAAACGTAGAGGAATTAAAATCAAATACACATACATACATACATACATATCATCACGCCATATCCCTTGCAGGGTAGGCAGAGAGAACAGAGTGCCAGAGAACTCTATCTCTGCATACTTCACTCGCTTCCTCAACATTCATAATTCTCTTCATACATGCTCGCCGGTTTCGGAGACTCTTGACTCCACCTTCCTTCAGTACCTGACCGATCTGGTCTAGGTAGGTTAGCCTCGGTCTCCCTCGGTACCTACATCCTTCCACTTTCGCATTGTATATCTTCTTAACCAGACGTTCGTTCGGCATTCTTTCCACATGTCCGAACCATCGGAGCATTCCCTTTCGCATCTTTACACCAAAACTCTCTTTCATACCTACTCGCTCTCTTACGTCGTCATTACGAATGCGGTCGGTCAGCCTAACTCCACAGATTTTCCGAAGAGATCGCATTGCGACCGCATTAATTTTACTTTCATACTCTTTTCTGCATACCCAACTCTCGCTTCCATACAGTAATGTTGGGACAAGCACCGCGTTATGTATTGCTACACGTGCCTTCTGGCTGAGGTGGTGACTGCCGAGATGTTGCCCCAACGCTCCGTTCACTCTATTTCCCGCATTCACTCTTCGCTCTATATCAGTGGTGTACCGTCCATCTCGGCTAAATCCACATCCAAGATATACAAATTCATCCACTTGCCATCATTACCTATTGTTACTCTTACATCTGTTCTGGCTTCAGCTCTTTCAAAGACCATTATTTTGGATTTGCTCACATTTACGCGTAGACCCCTTTTCTTACAATCTTCTGTCATTGTGTCGACTAGGGTCAGCAGGTCAGTCGCTGACTGTGCCAGCAGGACTGCATCATCTGCATAAAGCAGAGGAGAGACCACTGAGTCACCCATCTGGACTCCCACATTTATATCGTTCAACCTTTGGAGACATTTATCCAGATATATGATAAACACCCTGGCTGATAGAACGCAGCCCTGCTTAACGGCGATATTGACGTCAAACCAAGGCGACATTCCATCATCAAGCCGCACACAGGCTCTACAGCCCATGTAACTGGATTGCACAGCCTGCAGCAGTTTACCGTTAATACCATACTCCGGTAAAATGTCCCAAAGTTCCTTTCGTACAACCGTGTCAAATGCTCTCTCCAGATCCACAAAACTGCAGAAAACCCTCTGACCTAGGGCCAGATGCTTCTCCAGAATGTTGCGCAGAGAGAACACTTGATCCATGCATCCCCTTCCACTCCTGAAACCTCCTTGTGTCTCACACAGTAAACCATCGGACACCATCCTCATTCTCCTTTCAATAATTTTACCATACACTTTTGCTGCCAAACTGGTCAAGCTTATGGCTCTGTAATTTGCGCAGTCATAACGTGAACCCTTGTTTTTAAACAAAGGCACGATGACTACGCTATTTCAGTCCCCGGGAACCATTCCCGAGCTCCAACATAAATTTAGGAGCAACAGGAACGCCTCCCGGACACAGGAGCCACCAAGCTTGATCATCTCGGCAGACACCATATCAATGCCCGCTGCCTTACCATTTCTCAAACTTCTTATCGCCCATTCAACTTCATCCATACTGATGCCATCGGAGGACGCCGTCGCCGAATGCTGATCTACTAGACCACATGCGACACCGGCGCCAACCGTAGCATCCGCATACATATCGCCAAAATATTCACTCCATCGGCTTAACACGTCTTGTGTTTGTGTAAGAATGTCTCCACCTTTAGACCTTATTTTATTCATTCTGAAGGCTGACCAACCACCCCGAGACTTCTTCACCTCCCTCCAAAAGAGTATGGTGTTACCCTCGAAGTTTTTAGTCAGCCTATCTTCTGCACTCATACTTGCTCTATCACGTTTCTCTTTCACTAAGGCCTTGGTGTCATTCTTACATTGCCGATATATTTCTTTCTTCTGTTCAGTCATACTGTCATTCAGATTCAAAGAAGAGACATAGTCCAGCCACGCTTTCTTCTTTTGCTCTACGGAAGCTGCCACTTCCGCATCCCACCATGCATCACCATTTGTGTTTCTATGCTTCTTTGAACTTCCATATACTTCTTTCGCTGTGTCTACCATACTCTCTTTCAATACTCTCCAGCATTCTTCAATGTCCGATTGCGGCTGGCTTGCCATCGTCAGCCGTTCTCGGACACCCTCTGCATACTTTTCTCTTACACACTCTTCTTGCAACCTTTATTCTTTCAAGCCCTCCGAAGTGGACACGCTCTCGCCAGTGCCTCCACTATCTGAACAGACCACTAAATCTCGCAATAACGAGATAGTGGTCCGTATCGACTGTGGGGCCCCTGTAGGCTCTTGCGTCCAATATTTTGCTTCGGAGGCGACTGTCTACCAAAATTAAATCTATTATACTTTTCTGTTCATTCCTTCTCCATGTATACATATGGATGTCCTTATGTTGGAAAAATGTGTTTGACACAATAAGGTTTCTCTCCATTCATACATCAGCTATGAGCCTACCTGCGTCGTTCACTCTCTTATTACCAAATGGACCAAGTACGTCCTCATAGTCAGGACGCTTGGTCCCCACCCATCCGTTCAAATCTCCGCTACAATCACGCGTTCACTGGTTTCTGCCATATCCAGAACTTCCCTAACATTATCCCAAAACTTCTCTAGGTCTGATGCCACCGAGGATCTTACGGGAGCATATGCTACAACCATGAATACCTTTGTGACACCAAGTTTTATACGGACCCAAAGAAGTCTGGGATCATACATTCCGTAATCCTTCACACCTGAGGCCAAGCGAGAGGACAGCAGTACTCCTACCCCCATGCTGGCTCGATCGCTCTGTGGTACACCAGACCACAGAGCCATCCCGCCACCAGGAAGATCGCAGGCGTCGCTGCCCCTTCGCTTGGTCTCTGTTACACAGAGCACGTCTAGCTGTTTGTCCGCCGTGACGGATATCAGCTCGTGCAACTTACCTTCCACACAACCTCTTACACTCCACGTGCCCACCCGGCAATCTGTTCTCCTCGACTCGCCTGACTGGGCAAGGCGTGATGGGTGGCGGCCCCCATCGCTGCAACTGCCGAAGTTCGTACCGACGGGGGCGGGTCGGTACGCGTCGCCTGCGGGGGACGCCCTAACCCGCATTGCGGTACGCATTTCGAGCCGGATTAGCAGTCTAATTAGACTGGCAGGGGACGCGAACGAGCACGCTCCGGACTATGCCCCCCTAAAATCAAATACAAACGCGTAAAAATAGTTTTATTTCAAACGTATTATAAATCACAGAGCAAATACAAAGGCAAATACAAAGAGGAGATGGCCTAAGTTACTGTGCACTGTGATTCTCAAGTAGGCCTTGACGTCATCACGTTAACATCAATAGTAGGCGTGGCCTATTAGTCTGTTGTCGTCGCTGCCGGTGTTCGTACGGTGCATACAATTATATTTTTGGTATATTTTTATGTTATTACGAAGAAAACTATGAAGTGTTGTGTTTTATCATGTTAAAACTACTCCGATAAACGTTCAGATGCTATAGAAAGAATCACATTTCATTTGTAAGTATATTTATTAATATTTTATCAAAATAATTTCTAGAAAAATCTTTTGACGGTATCATGTTCAAAAATAATTTTACTCAACGTTAGATGGCACCACTTTGCGTAATAGGACCTAGAACTATAAAAGCATATAAAGTTCAAACTATTAAGATTATCGTAATAACTAATAACCATGAGTATTAAAATTTATACCCAAAGACTTTTACCTCGACAAAAATATGAGTTTTATATGTAGTTAATAATTATTTTGTAAGCAATATGCCAGCTGTCGTTATCTATGAAGAACCATAAAAGTGTCAAAATTCCAGGGTCGTAATTAGAATATAATTATAATATTCAGATT
This sequence comes from Lymantria monacha, assembly GCA_905163515.2. NCBI lineage: Eukaryota > Metazoa > Arthropoda > Insecta > Lepidoptera > Erebidae > Lymantria > Lymantria monacha. The sequence goes on from LR991082.1 coordinate 10,375,320, forward strand.
TTTCATCAAAGAAAAATATTTTTACACTACTTTAAATGAACCTATTATAATTAAACTGTAATTTTTGTATGTTTTAGAATACCGTCCAATGATAATGTTAAGAAGCAATGGATTAGAGAGTACGGAGAGTACGGAGTACGGAGTAGAGAGTTTGCACTAAATGCCATGATAGTTTTGAGTCCCTAAAACAATCCATACGATTGGCAGTGAAGAATTTTCTCATTGAAAGAGTGCGTGCTTCTATTGGCAACTGGCCTCTACGTTTAAAGGACTGTATTGCAGCCAATGGCAACCACTTCGAACAAGCTTTTTATATTTTAAATTGTTTTATATTTATGTATTAAACTAACACTGTAAAAGTAATAAATATTTATTGCAATAGAAAAAAAGTTTTTATTTGTTACAGTATTTAGGGCCAGACTAGGTATAGCTCAAGAAATATATGATGCAAAAGAGTATTTCATTTTTACAAGCTTTTTATTAGCTTGACCTGTATGTTTGTAACCGACTCCTTTGGACTTGATTTTGACCCACTTCGAACGGTCAGATTTCATTTAAATTTAGTAAACTTATCGAGGACCAATGACAATGCAATAATTTAATAAGATTACACCATTATCCTAATCAGTTATTGGGATAGTCAGGAGTAAATTGTTGAATTTAAGTTTCCTATTTCGAATTACGCGCCTAGAGGGCGTTACCGTAAAACAGCACTCTCTAACAATAACAATGTCTATCTAATTCGTGACATCAAGGTCATCTGTCAAGCCGCTGTGTATGTTTTTCTTGTTAGTTTCATATTAAATAGTTAATAAAACATTAAAAACGAAACATAGTTCATGTAAAAGTTTTCTTGTTAGATCTTTGCGAAGCATTTAAGTATTTGAATTGAGATATCTATTTGAAAATGGCGTTAAATAATACTCTCGCATTTATCGAAAACCTGTCTGGCCATATAAATTATGCAATCTGGCGTTTTGCAATGCAAATTTATAACATGAGGAGCTCTGGGATTGCATAGAAGACTTCTCAAAAAGTGTAGATAAGAAACGAGACGCTAAAGCTAAGACGGAGATAATACTCTCAGTCAATCCAACAAATTATGTGCACATTGAAATCTCGTGTATTGCCAAAGAAATAAGGAAAAATTGACAGGAATTATCTGTGCAGTCCTCAGGACAAGTAAGCTTAGACACTTATATATTATAAAGTTCATGACAAAAATAATAATGTTTTACATGTTCTGAAACTAGCAACCTAGCAATCTGATATCTGTGAATCAGATTATTCAAAGTGGTAGCCAAGTAAGATTTACAAAACTGACTGTCATCATAAACAGTAAAAATCAGATAACAACAGCTAATTTATAATCAATAACATATACCTACCGGCTGAACATGGATATAAGTCATTCACTTACTGGTTATGTTTTCATCAAGAAAGGGGCGGCTGTGGCTGGTACAGCCAAAGACAACAAACTGTGGCTCTATCTACTACAGAAGCTGAATTTATGTCTACTTGTGCTGCTAAAAAGAGGCCATGTGGATCAAACAGTTTTTAAGTAAAGAGGACTCTGTCTTAAGTTAGATAACCAAACTGCTATCAGTGTCATTAAAAACATTAATTTCCATAAGAAGTGTAAACATATTGAAATTAAATATACTTTATTAAAGAAAAGTATTATAAAAAGATAATTGTATTAGTTTGTTAGTAGTGATTGACAATTTGCAGATATATTTACTTACAAGAGCATTGTTTAAAGATAAATTTCAATATTTAAGATTAAAGCTTGGAATGTTATCATATAACATAGTTTTCAACTGATGCAGTGCTTATGTGTAAAGTTAAAAATTAAAATGGTATTATATAACTTACTTTTGTATTATTATAATTAAGATCTAAGCTTGGAATGTTATTATAAAACATATGTAGTTACAAATGCAGGAATAATGTAAACTCAGGTTTTAATTGTTCATTTGCGAGTTATTGTCTAATTTAAAAAAAGTACTGGTTCCATCTTAGTACCATTTGTGACTACTTCAAATTTTAATCAATTGTTAAATATAGTAACAGTTATATTTTCATATAATTTCAAAACATTAACATTTATATGAATTCAAATTTATAGATATTTGCACTTATTACATTTTTATGCAGTAGGTAAGTTGGATAGAACATTGCCAAATATGGAACTGCTGAGAGACAAATGTTGCCATTGACATTCTGCGTTGGGCATCGAGCGCCCACAAGATTCAAGGCTGTACAGTTGATCATGCAGTCATTTATATAGGCTCTCGACTGTTTGCTGTTGGACAAGCTTATGTAGCACTTAGTCATAGTCTTCGTAATCGAATCATTTCATCTAAAGCTTCTCTGTTACATAGCATTTGATGAAATGCTTCAATGCTTCGATTATCAAGTAACAAGACGACAATGTAAAATTATTTTAATGAATTTTATAAATCGAGATTTCACGATTAGTACATATTTAATGTTTTGGAAAATAATTACAGTTACCGATAGTAGTTACGGAATCATAGTAGATTAAAATAATTATATCGCACTTCTGTATTTAGCGGAACTAAAAAATAGAAAATAAATAATAGTTTATAAAACTAAAAAAACAAGCTTTTATATATAAACCAAACTAAAAAGTAGAAAATAACTTTTTTAATAATTCATGTTAAGGCAGAGCGATAAATAAGAGAAATTATTTTAATGTAAAAAAGCGTGGGGTGTTTTCTGAAAATATTTCGATAATGTCGCTACTCCTAGTATCTAGTCATATGAGGCAAGTGTGCAGTATGGTAAGTATGCAAATCCATGTATATCAGTCCAAAGTACACCAGGCACCCCTCGCTTTTTTACATTAAAATAATTTCTCTTATTCATCGCTCTGCCTTAACATGAATTATTAAAAAAGTTATTTTCTACTTTTTAGTTTGGTTTATACATAAAAGCTTGTTTTTTTAGTTTTTTAAACTATTATTTATTATTATTGGGACCAATGTCTCCCTTTCTCCGTTATTTATTAATAATGTAATTGCACTCGATGTAATTTCTTGATAAGATTAACGTGGTTGAGCACGTCACAAAAGTATTCAAAATGGTGGTGGCGTCGAAGACCGGGTCTTCAAGTTACCTTTGGCATGGCTTAGCTTTAGACGGCCCGTGCGTCAATCAAACGGTTGCTACTAGGGGGGGCTGGTCTGCTCGCCTGAAATACTCTTTTACATGTCTTGGTCATTGACACTATTGTTGCATTATCGATTGTATAAAGCATTATGTTAATACCACTCGTTTGATTCTTTTTTATATAAAAAAGACAAAAAGGAAGAAAATAATACCGTGTAACTAATATATTTACTAAAAGTCCAACTAGGGCTTACATTCGAGAATTTGTAAGAAACCCAAACAAATAATTGTATTATTTGGTCGTATGAAAAGGACACAAATATGAAAAAAAAAAGGTTTATAAACTTCTGAGTTTATCAGAATGAAAATATTAACATTATGAACAATGCTGACAAGCCTTATAAAGAAATTTGCGGTTAAAAACAGTAGTCATTCACCTATTCGCTATGCAGAGCTATTTGATTATAAACATTTATATTTGAATAGAGCAAATAGCTAATAAGATTTGTTTATAACTTTGAAATAAAAAAAAAAAAAACTCCTTAATATAGGGTAAATTCTGAGTACGTCCCTGTTACACCATACACTTACTGACATCTAATGCAAGATAGCTCAACTGCATAAAATATACGAAATTAGTAGATGTGCTAATAGCCGGTAGATGGACATAAAGGAGGGAGTGAGACAAGTACTATTACTTGTCTCACTCTCTTCATTAGCAGGGACCCCCTCCCCCCTGTAAATGACACGCATTGTTTCATAGAAAATATTTATTACAACAGCTCCTCTTTGTATTTGCTCTGTGGTATAAATACTCGAGTAAATATCACAAATTATAATGTAAGGTAAAATAAATTAATATATCGCGCTTGTGAAAGGAACTGTTCATACAATGAAGTTATCTTTTTACATTTAAGACCTAGAAAGAAAATGGTGATTAATTGCATTCTTACTCTGTCACCACACAACATTTCCAGCTAAAATACTTCATATTGTTTAGCAGTCTCCTTCATGAAGAGAATAAAAAACAATGTAGACGAAATGAATTTGGAATAGAGTTTTGTCTAGAGTATTCATGTTTTTTTTATTATAAGACAACGCCCAACGTCCACTACGTGACCATGTAGGTCACCATATATATGAAATTTACGCATTTAAGTACAAACTGGTACTTAACTTTATTACATTATTTAAACACAAGGATTATGATTTATACGAAATGCAAATATTTTTTTTAGAAATATGTGATCGTTTATTTTCTTACAATAACATCGATTTCATTTTATAGCTGTATGGTACGAATACTATCAACCCTTACTTTGCTCGAGGATGTCGTAAAAGACGACTAAGAGCCTTATAACGAACTTTTTTTTTTTTTTGTGGTGGGCCATGGACGTCGCTCCCCGCCAAATCGGTCCGGGGTGACGGAAGAGACGGCGCGCAACCCCATTGACCCACCCTGCAAGCACCTCTTCTTCGCCGTGTGAGCGGGCCACCGGTACCCGATCTTTGTCTTCGGTGGCCCGCTCGGCGGTATGCCCTCTCGGGCTCCTCTCCTGTTGACGCCCCGACAGATTTCGCCGTCGAGGCGTCATCCTCACGCGGTGGCCTCGCGTCGGGTGACCGGACAACTCCCCGGGTCGATCACCCGAAGCCTCGGTTAGGGCGGCATCAGGCGCAGGTATTCGCGCCTGCGCCGCCCCGGCCGCGGGCGGCGGCCCGGGTCACGGAAATCCTCCCGGGCCCGTTCCGCCGCCTCCTTCTGCGAGATGACAGCCTCGCAGAAGGCGGCGACCGCGTCCCAATTCCTGACGCTGTCGACCATCGCCCTCGCGACAGCCGGCAGCGTCAGGTCGGCACCGATAATAGCGACGAGGTCGCGGCGCTGCCCGTCCCAGCCCGAGCATTCCTCGAGCGTATGTTGCGCCGTGTCCTCGTCACTACTGCAATGATGGCAGCCCGGAGTCCATTCCCTGTACACGACCGTGTGCAGGTATTTCCCGAAACACCCGTGCCCCGTTAACACCTGCACCAGTCGGAAGGTGAGGACCCCGTGCCGCCGCTCCATCCATTCCATCAGTACGGGCCGGAGGGCCTCGACGGTAGTGACACCGTGTCTAGGCCTCTCCAGCCGCGTAGCCCAACGGGCGATGACTTCTCGGCGGGCGTCCTCGCGCCAGGTGGCTATCTCGTCGTCATCGCCTTATAACGACCTGGGCCGACGCCATCTGATGCCGTTTGGTCAACAATTACATTCCCAAGGAGAGTTGACTTCTGGCAGGCGGCCAGTCATAAAACTATTGCTAATAGGTAACTTTTACAATATGTACTATGAAAGAAGAGTACATATTGTATCGGCCCCGAGTAATTGAGATAACATTAGGAGAATGATGAACTTCAATTTCATTTTACAATGAGATACGCCATACCTATAATTATATTTAACGATTTAACATAGGTAAATAATCTTTATTTACCTATCATTACGATTTTCATAAGTACCCACCTAAATATGTAGTAATAATAAAATACATACATATCATCACGCCATATCCCTTGCAGGGTAGGCAGAGTGAACAGAGTGCCAGAGAACTCTATCTCTGCATACTTCACTCGCTTCCTCAACATTCATAATTCCTTCATACACGCTCGCCGGTTTCGGAGACTCTTGACTCCACCTTCCTTCAGTACCTGACCGATCTGGTCTAGGTAGGTTAGTCTCGGTCTCCCTCGGTACCTACATCCTTCCACTTTCGCATTATATATCTTCTTAACCAGACGTTCGTTCGGCATTCTTTCCACATGTCCGAACCATCGGAGCATTCCCTTTCGCATCTTTACACCAATACTCTCTTTCATACCTACCAATAATAAAATAGTAATAATTTACCTACATACAAATATGAAGGGTTACCTCCGGTAAGCCGCACTAGTGTACCGTCGTAAGATAAACACATATGCTGTGTTATTCCACACATTTGTATGAAAACACACCACGCAGGTAATACCCCGCCACCGAAGACAAAGACCGGGTTCCGATGGTCCACTCGCGCAACGCTGTGAGGTACATTGAAGGGCGGGTCTATAGAGTCGCACGCCGATCTTTTTGTCGCCCCGGACGGAATAACGGGGTGTACCCACACCATAACTTTCATTTGCCGATTTTATTGCTACTAGGTACCATTGGATACTGGATGGAAATATATTGTATTCTAACCCGTCACAGTACAGGGATTATATGCATCATCATCATCACAGACCATAAACGTCCCACTGTTGAGCTCGGGCCTCCTCCGTAATGAGAGGGAAATTAACCTACTATACCGCGCTGGTCAGACGTGTTGGTATAGGGTTTTGTTTTGAGTTTTCCTTCTCTCGCATAGATATTATATGCGTTTTATATCCCTTAGTCGTCTAGTAGCATCACCCACGGTTAAGATATAGGGTGGTGAATAGTATTCTTACTCCGTCACCACACGCAAATATATATGTATACAACACGTCAACTCGGAGAATCTAAATTGCAAACGACTACGCCCAGATTCAGAAACTCAAATGTTTTATACCCGTCAATTTTAACATTTTCATCATCATCATCATTTATCTTTTTGTCATCAACTGCTGGACGTAAACCTCCCTCATATTTCATTTTAATATTTTATCTTAAATTATTATTAATAAAGTACCACAGAATTAGACCACGAGCGTTACTGAAAACGTTTTACTTGTTTTTTTTTTACTGACTTCCTTTGTATGAAACAACCACTGCCCGTGGCTTCAGCCGCCTATAAAGTTTCCCCAAAGTTGAACTAGTATCTCAAAGAATTGCCGGAATAAAAAGTATCCTATCTGTTATCTCAACTTAACAAATTTTCACAATTATAATATTACATTAGCCAAAGCCACGGCCACAAACCCGTGGCTTCATCCACGTAAAAAGTAACTTTCCTAAAGTAGAACCTGCCAATACTATCAACACTTATATTGCTTGAGGGTGTCGTACAACAGTTTATATCGACCTGTGTCATCTCTAACTGATACCGTATCAATAATTACATACCTAAGGAGAATCACGCAGGCCGGTCATAAAACTATTGCCAATAACTTTTGCAATATGTACGACTACATATTGCGGCAACCCAAAGTAATTTTATTTTAGTATTTTCTCTCTGTAGCATAACCGTTTCTTCTTAAGGACAAAGACCAACCAAGCACTCTGTTTAAATTATTCATTATGTTATATATCCTAAATGTTATAGTGAAAGCCTGGTGATCCGTCACACAGGTTTACCCTAGTACAGATACCAGCTCCTCACAAAATCTCCAAGTCTCTAAATACATAATTACATATACTTATATTCAATGTAGCTTACCTGTGTTTTAATTTTGACCCTTTGTGATATGACACAAATGTTTATTATTATTATTGGATGCGGGAGAATAATGACGATAATGGTGAGAAGGGTCTCTATATAACGATGTATTTAAGAAGGATTTCTATAGAACGATGTAATACAGGTGTATTTTACATGCCACATGATTTATTATGATTAATAGTTTTTATTAGTACAATAACAAGATAGTGTCTCATACATTCATTCATTTCCATTTCATCTCATAAGTACAACTGTAGTCTTGAGCGTCCTTCTCAATAGGAGAGAAGAATAACTTACTATACCACGCTGATCAGCCATGTTGATTTTAAGTTTGCCTTCTTTTGTATAGATATGCATATACCTAATGTATATGCATATTATGTCCCTTAGTCGTCTTTTACGGAACCCACAGACAATATAGATAGGTGGGTATTAAATTAAATTCTAACTTCGTTACAACACGGCTACCATAAATAATATTTAATAATTTTATTTCTAAAAATACGTTTTTTTTTTAAAGACTCCAACCTGTATTAAGGAAATAAATATTGTATTACGGGGGACTTTACAAACATATAATTAACGCAAACAAATTGCACCCAAACTCAGAACAACGCTTTGTGGGTCGCACAAAGTATTGTTCTGAGTAGGAATCGAACCCACGGCACTGGTACGGAAGGTCGATATTTTAACCAATACGTCACCTATGCAGTCAAAAGTATATTAAGTTTATTAAATTAATTTAAAAATATAGAAAATATTCAAATAAGTTCGTGGCAATCCAATGAAATACGTATACGATTAACAAGAATCACTAAAAATGTAATATATTTTTTGCTTAAATTGCGTTGATATGTTGACTTTTAACCCTAAACTAAAAATACTGTTAGAACTGATTCATTAATCAGTCACACATACAAAAGAGATGTGGTTACACATGTTATTTTATATTTCTGCTATTCGCGTGCTAAATATAAACGCTCAAGGTAAGTAATTTATTGGTTTTATTAAATTACCGTTTAAAATATTACGAATTCCAGAGAGTCTTAACCCAACTTGGGTAGTTTTTGGTTGGTAGGCATTGGCCTTACTATACCCTGGTATTGCAGAGGTCCATGGACGGTAGTAACACCACCAGGTGTGACGAAAAAAGAATTTGTAAATCTCTTTAAGTACTAAAAATAGAATTCACTACTTTAATTCTCGCTGGTATTATGAACAATAACTACGAGATGTAAGCAGAAAACATTGCAACTAGTTAGGGATAAATTTAAATAAAATATTTTACCAACCTATCTATTATGCCCCGAACTTAATCAGTAAAAGGGCTTAGCTACATAGATTGAGAAGAACAATACCTATACAAAAACCGTTTAAAAGGAGAAACCAAAATAGAATAATTAATAAAATACCTATTGTAATTTTGCTGTTTTAATTATGATTTTAATTAACATATCAAGATTTGATTTATAATCATAATTGGATAGTCATCGTAGGAAATTAATACAAGTAGAAATACTCGCTAACTCTTGTATGGGGTCTTCTGTATAAAAAAAAAAAAAACAAAACCTATAAAATTTATTTATTTCAAAGCTTCATATTACTCTCTTCTCAAAATAACAATTATTTTTTCTTCTTATATTTAATCATCATCATCATCTTGCTCTTATCCCAATTACCTGGGGTCGACGCAATATGTCATCCTTTTCCATACGATCCTATCAGACGTCATCTCTGCCGTTACTCCTAGACTATCCATGTCATGCCTCACGCAGTCCACCCATCTTTTCTTTGGTCTTCCTTTACTCCTTAAGCCTTCAACATTCATACCTAAAACTTTTCTCACAACATTACTTTCATCCCGCCTCTGCACATGTCCATACCATGTCAGCCGTTCACTCCTTAACTTTTCCGTCACTGGCGCAACTTTCAAACTTCCTCTAATGTATGTTTCTTTCTTCTTCTATTCTTCTTATATTTAATATCGCTACAATTTTCAATTGGCTAAGCTCAGATACAATTTCACTCGAGCTCGAGACTCGAGCTTCCTTTACAGTGAGAGACCAATTAACCTACTATATTGTGCTGGTCAGACTGATTCCTATGGGATTTTATTTCGAATTTACCTAGTCATGCTTAGTGTTAGCAGCATATCATATGCCTAGGTACTCTATTAAGATACTCATGGGCAATAAAGAGGTGGTGAACTGTATTCTTACTCTGTCACTATACGAAAAGACATTCCTTATTCTATTATTCATTCTTAGAAATTATGATTTTAAAGACTAACTTCGAAATGTGCAAAGTAATTAAAAACATTTATTATACCAAAAACTTAAACCAGCATCTCCACCATCTCAGCTCAAAACAAAAGCGAAAATGTCCTACTATACCACGCTAGTCAAATGGTAATTTTTTTTTTGCCAGCGATGAATGGACTGGTTACACCCCGCTAAATCCGTCCGAGGCGACAGAAGAAGCGGCGCGGGACCCCATAGGCCCGCCCTAAATGTACCTCTCTTCGCCGAGCGAGCGGGCAACCGGAACCCGGTTTTTATCTTTGGTGGCCCGCCCGGCAGTTTACCCTCACGGGAATCCTCTCGAGTTGATGTCCCGGCAGCTTTCAACGTCGGGACATCGTCCTCACGCGGTGTAGCCTCGGTCCGGACGACTAGACTAATCCCCGGTCCGGTCACCCACTACCTCGGCTAGGGCGGCATCAGGCGGATTTACTCGCGCCGCTCAAGGCACCGGCAGCGGTGCGTGTCGCCGTAGAGGAGTTCCTCACGGATCCACCCCGCCGCCTCCGTCTGCGAGATTAGTCAGACGGAATAGGATTTTATTTCGAGCTTTTCTTCTCTTGATAAACGTAAACACTATTAAATCACCTCATCATTCTCCTACTCTTATCCCAATTACTTGCGAGTCGATACAATATGTACTTATTTTTCATAGTACATATTGTAAAAGTTATTGGTAATAGTTTTATGCCCGACCGCCTGCCTGACGTCAACCCTCTACGCTAATTGTAGACCAAACAGCATCAGATGCAGTTAGCCCAGGTCGTTATAAGGCTCTTAGCCGTCTTTTACGACATCCACGAGCATTGTAGGGGTTGGTAGTATTCGTAGCCGCTACCATACAGTTATTAAAACACCTATAGATTTCAAATTCTTACAAAATAACTAACATTAAAATTTAGATCATGTAATCTTAAGATATGGAACTCAAATTATTAAATATAACCATTTTCCTAGATGATAAACAAGATGAAACAAGAGAACCTGAGGAAAGCGATAAAAAACTAAGCGAAAACATTCTCCTAATGCTAGAGCATTTCCAACAACCGGATCCTGTTGGTTTACCTGGAGCGGATATACCAGACCCTTACTACATACCAGATACAAAACAATCTATTCTCTTTGGCACCACTATACACTTCAGAAATACCGCTGTTTATGGCATTACTAAATTTCGCGTTTTGTATATAAATGCTGAAATTGAACGGATGGAGGTATACTTAACAAAATATTTTTATTTTAAATGTTCTTTACATATCATCATCATAATTTCAGCTCATACATGTCCCACTGTTGGGCTCGAGCCTCCTCCATAATGGGAGAGAAATTAACCTACTATACCACGCTAGTCACACGTGTTGGTATAGGGTTTTGTTTAAAGTTTTCCTTCTCTCGCATAGATGCTACGTTTATATCCCTTAGTCGTTTCTTACGATCACCCACAGGTAAGATAGGAGTGATGAATTGTATTCATACTCCTCCACCACATGCATAGATCATCTTTACATATATAATCACCATTAAAGGAAAAAATCGTTTATATGAAAATAAACGAAACGCCTACAATAACAACGATAGCAACCATGCAGCAGCATCTCCAAGGAGCGTTCGATTAAGCCGGGCTTATTCCCGCCACCCGTATAAAGACTAACCACGCAAGGACTATACCCAGGCTGGGGCGTTGACGGGAGCTTGTGTCCGAAAGTGTGAACTGGTTAAAGCTATCGAAGACAATGACCGTCCCTAGACCAAATGACGATAGGGTGGATATGGGGCCGTACGGCGCCCTTCTGCGGCTACAGACTTTCGGATAGGGAGTCGCCGGATCATAGCCTGTCCAAAAAAAAACACTTTCTAGGGAGAGTTATAACATCAACTATATCGTAAACCAGCCTGCCATGCGTGGCGGTCTTAGCATTGGGAAGGCCTATGTTAAATAGTTGATATTGATTAACTAGAAGATGCATGTGGAAACACCTATAACAAAGACCGGTTATCGGAGGCTTGCCCATATGGCAATAGACATGTACGGCAGGCCATGGGGTTGCACGCCCTCATCCCTTCCATCATCCTGGATAGATAGGGCGGGCTGATAGAAGGAACGGCATGTAACCATAACCTACCATTCTAAAAAAAGATGCATTTGGGAAAATTTAGTAATTTGGTTTCACTAGATCTTACACTCACACTTTGTTGAATGATCTTAATCAAATAATATAACAATTCATATAGTACAAATAAGGGGGTCGTCCTACGCTGCGTCATCTAATTCGTGTTCGCCACTCGAAAACCTTTCTTTCCTAACGGTCGTAGGTTCGACGACCGATGTGGCCTGCCCATTGTTACTTCAACTAGCTAATTCTTCGGGCTATGTCGATTACATCCGTTCTTCTACAGATCTCCAGATACCGTCTTTTATAACGTAGAGAAATACCGAGCATAGCCCTCTGCATGAAGCTGAGTGACTTTAAGCCTTTTTATAAGGCCGACATTTAGAGACCACCTTTCTTTCATAATACATCAATTCAAAATACACTCACTAATGATATCATTTATAAAGTATTAAAATCTTCTATTAAAACTTTGACAACGTAATAAAAATATGACAAAATTTTATTTTTCCTAACGCCTATAGAAAAAAAACTAGGAACAGGTCTATCTGATGTTGAATAAATACAGTGTACTGGCACTAAATACAGGCTACCGTAGCAAACTAAACGTTGACGTGTGGTGTATTGTTATCTCCTAGAGGGCAGTTAAATCATAGTATACTAACAAAATACACCAGCCCTATTAATATAACTTCGTAATTAAAGAGACTGGTATATGAATGAAAAGCTTTATTGAAATGCTATGCCATTCAAAATGACATCTATTATAATATTAATATTTAACCTACAAATAGGCAATTCCATATTGCAATCTGTCGACATCAATGATTGGACGTAGACCTCCTTAAGTCAGTACAGTACCGTAATTATCACGCTTGGCACGGTAGGAAATCCCGTAAGCTCAGTTATTGTTAAAGTTTTTTATCAGAGTTCTGTTGCTATTCTCCTGATGATCCCTCAGTCAGATATTTCAACTACCACTACAAAATTGGAGGTGGTGAGATATTGTGTTCATAACCCGTAAGCACACGGAAAAGCTTATAGGCTATTCTAACAATTAAAGAATTATTATATTTTACATGAGAAACTTATATAATTAATCATTTATTCCTATCCTTAGGTCTTCTAGACTGGTGGACATATAGGCTGCCAACTAAAATTATTTAACTTATACTTTATTTTAACTTATACTACATTTTCTACGTTTTCTAGCAAAACAAATAGAATCTTGTTACTTACAAAATGCTCATAGTCTATTCCACTATGTGTCTTTTTTCTGGGAATAAATGGCGTCTTTCTATCAAATAATATTATCTATATTAACAAGTCCAAGCAATTAAATTCAAATATTAAATTCGCGATTTATTTTATATTACGTTTGATGTTGTTAAAGGTTTTTAAATTACGTGCTCTTTTATAATTTAAATATATATTTTGTAATTTCAGGTTCATACAGCACTGAATGTTGACAACTTACAAGCTCGTGGTAATTACACAAAGTCACCATTATTTGGTTTCTCAACTCATGGGTCTTTTACAGTTAATATCACGGGACTGAATATCACAGCCAAAGTTAACCTCGCTATTGACCGAGAGGGCAAATTAGAAGTAAATGAAATGAAAATAGATGCAGAGATCAATACAATAAATTCCAATTTTGAACATCTGGATGTATTAAGTGAAACAATCCAAGGTCTAGTCAATTCTGGAGGTTCATTCCTTTTTAAGGCCATCAAACCATATATCTTAAAAGAAGCAAATGGTAAAATCAGAACACAAATTAATACAAAACTTAAAGAAGTAGCAGACGTACAATTTCCTAACTCTATTTCTCCACTCGATATGATTATTATAGATGCAAGATATAAAGTTCATGATATGCATTTAGATCCTTATCAAGTAAAAGATTTTAGTGAAGATGTAAATTTATTTTCTGTGAAAATATATGATACCTGGATCTCTGGCATATCCGGTTTCTACAGACTCGATAATATTACATTAAAAATGAAAAACAACACTGTTACAATCGCCGTAAACATTGGCAGCCAAAAACTTCAAGGCACGACTCGTTGGACGATCTCAACGTTAGGTGGTGTTATATCGCAAGTCAGTACAGCATCATTCTCTATAGAATATGTAAATGCGAGAATAAATTTCAAACAGCCATTGGATATTAGAATTACGCCTACTTTGAAAGATCTTAATATCGAAATCGGTAATATTCAGATCCGATGTGACACTGGTAGCTCTATAGACTATATCATAGAAATTTCAGTAAATATTTTTCCAAATTTACTCAGACAACAAATAATACATAGTATAGAGGGTCTTCTTAAAGAAAGATTGCAAGAAGAATTAGATACAATCAATGTAGAAGATATTATAAAAGAATACTTGCCTAATGTTGATGAATTACATAATATAGGCTTAAAATTATCTAATCTCAAAAGCCTGGAGTATAAAGACAATGTCTATGATGAAGACGAATTCTTCAACTTTTAACTAGAATATTTTCTAGTTTATATATTTTAAATGGGCACAAGCAAAAATTATAAAAAGGTATGAGCTCTACATCGATATTTATACTACTGAACTAATATTACTGAATCAAGCAGACGCCCGTACGTAATAATTACCATCTTTTTTTTAATAATTTTATTTAGTTCCACAAGACCTCAAATTTCATCTCAAAATTAATTCTTTCTTTCTTTGATGTTTTGATTCTCTCTTTCTTTGAGGTTTCTTTGTGATATTAGAAGAAGAAGTGGTGTACCGTCAGCATATAAATTAAGATTAAAACAGGAGTAAGATGAAATTTGGTACCAGATCAGATAACCATTCCAAATAACCTAATACGTTAGTCATAATTTCAAAATATATATTTGAAAGAATACATATATATACTAATAGCAGATATAATAATTACGAATATGAATTTATTTAATAGCTATGATTTCAAATCGACTACTAAACCAATTGTCTTTTAATTTCGCATACAAGTCATTAGTGATACAGATGAATCTATAGAATATGATACAGAAGATATCATGAAGAGAAAATGAACTGTTTCCGAAACTTGGAAAAATGTTTGATAAACTCTACATAACCACAAGTGAAGCGTCAAGAGAAGCTCTCTTGAAAGTATATATGTATTATGATAAAGTATTATATAAGTAGATAAATATTATCTATTTATGGTGCAGATTTTATGTACAGTTAACTAAAATTTTACTTGAAATAATTAAATAGTTATTCACCAACTAAAACTGTTCTAAAGAATTTTATTTACATTTTCTCATATATCATATGTGTTTTCAATTAAGTAAACTGTTTGGAGGTTGAACCCAAAATATCATCATTACCATCTCGATTATTTTAGCTACTTGTGGAATCGAGACTCCTCCAATAGAAGGAAAATTGACCTAAGGTCACGACGGTCAGACGAGTGGGTATTTTATTAAATATACAAACAGGCTTAATGATTTCTAATGTTTACGCGAGTATTACACATTTGAAATAAAACTACTTTTACGGATTCTATCGCGTTTATATTTGATATTTAATGTCCCGACGTTTCGAACACTTTACAGTGAACATGGTCACGATTAAATCCGTAAAAGTAGTTTTATTTCAAATACAAACAGACTGTTTCTACTGACTTACTATGTGTATAGAAGTACTCATTTTTAGCTCACAAATTAATTACCATAAATATGATTTCATTTTAACAGTCCTGTTAAATGAATTCTTAACAACAAAACAAATAAAGAATAAAAATTTTACTGATTTGAACAATCTCGGTGACCGACATATCGTATAATGAATGCACTCCAACCGGTAATAACGGTATCAAGATTCGATTCGATCTTGTGTATCGTGTAATTGTTTGGTAAAAGCGTTACGCTCGTGTACAAAATCGTTATTTAATCGATATTGTATTTTTTTATTTCAGTAACTATCATCATCATCATCACAGCCCATAAATGTCCCACTGTTGGGCTCGGGCCTCCTCCGTAATGGGAGGGAAATTAACCGACTATACCGCGCTAGTCAGACGTGTTGGTAAGGGTTTTGTTTCGAGTTTTCTTTCTTTCGCATAGATGTTATATTCGTTTTATATCCCTTAGTGGTCTCGTACGATCAGCCACGGTTAAGATATGGGGTGGTGAATAGTATTCTTACTCCGTCACCACACGGCAATCAGTAACTATACTAAATACATACATACATACATATCATCCCGCCATATCCCTTGCAGGGTAGGCAGAGAGAACAGAGTGCCAGAGAACTCTATCTTTGCATACTTCACTCGCTTCCTCAACATTCATAATTCTCTTCATACACGCTCGCCGGTTTCGGAGACTCTTGACTCCACCTTCCTTCAGTACATGACCGATCTGGTCTAGGTAGGTTAGTCTCGGTCTCCCTCTGTACCTACATCCTTCCACTTTTGCATTGTATATCTTCTTAACCAGATGTTCGTTCGGCATTCTTTCCAAATGTCTGAACCATCGGAGCATTCCCTTTCGCATCTTTACACCAATACTCTCTTTCATACCTACTTGCTCTCTTACTATACTAAATGGTTATTCCATTTAGTATGTAACGGATAGCGCTAGCCGATGTACTGAATCAATATCACTGACATGATATAGTTTATGCTAATCTCTATGTATTTGATAACTTGTAGCTTTTTGAAGATCCTGCACTCTAAAAGTTTCAAGACGTTCTGGACTGTTCACAGTTTATTATCTACAGCTGCGGGCCGGTCCTCCCGGAGTAGTACCATACTTTGCAGAAGATCAACGTCTAAGTAATGGCGAAGTGCAATTGCGGTTCGTTCGGTGAGGGAGATTTCTGGAAGCCCAACTGGATGGATTTGGGTTTGTATTGGTAGGCATCGGCTATATTGCAAAGGCCCATGGACGGCAGTAAAACTCACCATCAGGTGTGTTGCTTGCTCGTTTGCCACCATTAGCAATAAAAAACACAAAAAAGACGGTTATCAGGGGTAGAGGAATGTAGGTTAGGAGAGTTTTCATCCCTGCCAACAATTATAAAAGACATAGTATGATTGCTAAAAAGAAAGTATACCCATGGCTTGCACCTAAAGTCTAGCAAAACCCATAAAAAATTGCCTCGCAAAAATAATAGTAGTTTCATCCACATTCATTTTAAAAATTAATCTTTTAATTAACTAACACGATTCAAATTACATACTAGATAATTTATAAATCACATAAATATTTATTTAACGTGAAAAGGATAATTTTACGATTTTCAAGTTATTATTATTTTCCGGATGTTTCAAACACTTTTCCTATTTGGCCGAATTGGTCATAGGAGGACAGACTGACTATATTATCCTTTGACCGCGATAAAAACCGTTAAAAAGTTTTATTTTTAACCGACTTCAAAAAGGAGGAGGTTCTATGTTCCATTGTATGTATTTTATATGATAGTTTTTAAAGTATGCGCTATATGTGTGCTACGATTATGATATGACAAGTTTATTTACATATTATTCGATTAAAGTATTTCGGGTAGCTGATAAATTTGGAGTGACTGTTAACTTTAAGGTATAACGGACGATTAACCATAATTGTATGATAAAGCATAAAAACTTTGCGAAATAAGTATGAGTTTTCATAATATTGCTACTATAGTGATTTTAATTAAAAATTATTACAATATTATAAGCTACTTACTTAAACAATCCAAACAATATACAGGATGCCGATTTTATTAGTAGAATAACTTAAACTAGGTGTAGGAATGACGCCATAAAAAAACATTAAAGTTAGTTGCAGACTCATAGCTCTGCCCAATCCCGAGATAAAGTGATTTGTTTCTTATCAAAACAGTAGGTTTGTCACCGTACATTGACCTGTAGGTACTAGGTATGCGTCCGATATATCAAAACGAATCTGAAATCGGATTTCAGTCAGAAATCGTATCGTATCGATATTCAACACTATACAAACTGATTTTAGAAAACGTATTTCGGCAGAAACTAAATCAACACATATCAAAACAAAACGACGAAAACGCAAACTAATAATAAATCTAATCATCGCGCAATCGTTTTCTATTGCTAGTTTTGCAAACCAAACCAATATTTGAAAACTTACTAACTATCTCTTTCACTCCGCTAAGCGATCGCTTAGTCTGAATGAGAGAAAGCGAATTTCATTAAAATTCGCCTCCTTTCATTCTAACTAAGCGATCGTTTAGTGCAGTGAAAGAGATGGAGAGAATTGCGGTTTCTAAGAAACTAAGAATGGCAGATTGATACAAAACAGAATTATACGGGACAGGGAATAAGATCTATATCAGAATGCAACTACTTCCATGATAATATTACGCAATACGTTTAAGTTTTGCGTTTGTTAAATAGATTTTTTGAATTATTGGAGAGTTTTGATCCACACTTGACCTTGGTGATACGTGCAGTGTGCGCGTAATGTTATTTTTGTGTTCTCGTGAACTATATAATTATATAGGTATTTTACGATTCAATACTATACTAACGTATGTTAGTATCGTACATACGATTTGATGATAAATAAGAAATAACTATTAAATGTAAAATGGTAAGAAAAAAACCATACTAAAAATGTACATTATATAATATAATCATGAAATCATTGTAAATATGACGATTTTTAAATACGCCAGAAAGTTTTGTATCACACTCAAAACAAAACATTTTTGCTAGTCTAGTACTCTAGTTAAGCCTAGATAAAGCATGAAGGAAAATCGTACACCTAAATCCAATCAACAAAGAAACTAAAGAAAAATATTTTGAATGCGTTTGTTCGTTTGCGTTTTTCGTTTGCTACGCTAAAATAACTAAAACCATCGAATATCGATCGAGACTAAGGTAAATCCGACAATCGCTCTGGAAATCGATTTCTGAAATCGGTTTTTTAAATCGATTTCAATATCAGAAATCGAATTTGTATCGGTTTGCGTAAAAATCTGAAAACGCCCATCTCTAGTAGGTACATTTCGACCCAGCTGTGCGGCGGTGAGCGTAGCGCGAGCGGATCTATTTGCCTACTAGTTCAGTGTCACACGCATGAGTATATGCCTACATGAAATTTTTATAGTACAAGTGTATTGACCGCTTATCAGTATGGCAATTTAATCAAAACTTAGGTACTATTTTTATTTACTGATTTGGATAGTGTATCATGGTCTGATACACCCCCTTCAAGGATTCTATTAATTAAATCGGCACCCTGTATAGTCACCGTATTCACGTCTATAATTCTCTTAAAATACACGTTCTTAAATAACGCATCGTTTAATGAAAATTTATTGAAGTTACAGTTAGATTTTGATAAGCCAAATGGTATAGTACATGACTGCACAGGTGGCGTAGTGGTTAAGATACCGACCTTCCGTGCATGTGCCGTGGGTTCGATTCTCACGCAGAACAAAACTTTGTGCGATGTATAAAGTGTTGTTCTGAGTCTGGGTGTAATTTGTCTGCGTTAATTGCATGTTTGTAAAGTCCCCCGCAATACAAGGATTATTTCCTTAGTGCAGAGTGGTGTCTATTAACAAAAAAAAAATAGTTTGTATTTATTTTTAAAATCCATAAATTTTTACGAATCATAAGTCAAGTGCTTTGTATAGTGTGCCTATACGTTGCATGCAATCAGCAATAACTCTTGCTTCAAATATTTAATGTACTGTATCCTAAATACATTAAAAATAATCTACGCAGATTAATACAGCCACCCATTACTTTAATCAATATCACGCAAAATAAAAACCATGGTTAAAAAAACCGACTTCAAAAACTGAAAACTACAAAATAACTTAAAATACTATCATTTGTATGTGCTATCTATTGATAGGTTTGAAATCGGTGCCAAGCCCTAAACAAAATTATAAACAGCTTATGTACTTACTGTAATGAAATTCCTACACTAAAGATACCGATACCAGCACCGACTTCAAACCTATCAATAGATAGCACATACAAATGATAGTATTTTAAGTTATTTTGTACTTTTCAGTTTTTGAAGTCGGTTTTTTTAAACGTGGTTTTTATTTTTATTGTTTACTTTTTAGTGTTACAGACACACATAGGTTGTTCTATTAGTAGCGGGGCTTGAGCTACTCATTCATTTGTCGCACTCATATATAATGCTAATTTTAGACTTATATGGTTTTCTCATGGATGCCAATGTCAGAACTGGACCAAATTGAAATGGGACCACACGGGAAGCACCAGCTTTCAAATAAAAAAAAGAATCATTTAAATCGCTTTTCCCAGTCGAAAGTTATGAGGTAACAAACATAAAAAAAACAGACAAATCGAGAACCTCCTCCTTTTTTGAAGTCGGTTAAAAATACCCTAAGCCACTGAGTGATGTTTTTGCATAAACCTAATTTGAGTAGAAACACAAATTCAGGCATTTAGAGCAAATTCTAATTAACCAACAACGAAAGAGACCGCAACGTTTAAGTAATAGAAAATATTTACTTACTTATTACATACTATTAAATTAATTGCATAAATCTTAGCAAAATTAATTTATGTAACACATACATGAATTCAATTAATTCTTCACGTTAAACTTTTACTAAGTTTGTGTATATTAAAAATATCTTAAAGTTTTTTTTTTTCCCCCAAGAATAGAAAGTAAAATGTGAGAAGTAACTGAAATAATATAGCTATGTATACACAAAACAAAAGTCAAACCTCATTAGCGAAAACACATAGAAAACCTTGATGCGATCAACGCATCTTGTGTATTGGAGAGGGTTCAGTACGAAATACCATTGCTCCCGCTGAGGCAGTACACGGCGGACGTTCGGTGCCTAGTTAAAAAAAAAAAGAATATTGTCGATAAATAAATTCGAAAATATTTTTACGCGCGTTATTCTCGAATTTTTTTTTTAATTTTACATAATGGCAAATTTTCAAGTGTTATTATTATTTTTAGTCGCTGTGACGTCGTCGACTTCTTCAAATACACGTAAGTAGTAAGAAGAAAGTAGTAACACTAGTTACTTTTGTGTCACTGTTTTATTGTTCTTAAATTGAACTACAATGTCCATAGATTTTTCTTGTACCATACCATTTAGCTTCATACTCTATGATTTATTTATAAAATAATATTAATTTTATTTTTGAGTATCTAATTCATAAAAATGTGTCGACCGTTATTATATGTCGTTATATATGGATATACATAACATTTTTAATATTTATATTATTAAACTGTAGAAATTTATTTAATATAGGTATTATAAACAAGAAGATTATCTATTACTATATAATATATCAGTGATAGTTAAAAAAAATACATGGTCCTGAAAAAACTGAATAAAGCGCAATTATTTATATATCTTTAAAACATAAAAACTTTTGAAAATATAGTAATATAAATCAAATTTATAATATTTACGTGTATTTATAAATAAATGTAAGTAAATAGTAGGTTCATTTGTGTTGCATTTGCAAAAAAAAATGTCCTTATGACGTATCGTGACATTATTTTGAGTAATAATAAATTAATTAAGTCTTATTGACGATAATGAAGACTTTTGACGGGAATTTGAAAACGTCATGTGGTGCTCTTGTATTATATTCGGAATCTTAGTGTTTTAACGTGTTATATTAGATAATTTTGATGGCATTTTATGTAATATGAAGCGGCGGAACTACTGGGATGTAGTGAATATCATATAAAAGTGCTTTACAACGTTTTCGTTTTCCATCAAAATTCCCACAAGATTCCATTAACAGTGTGGCCATTGCACTGTTAATGGCGACAATTTGACTTAGGCAGTGACTAACCTGAAAGACTAAAAACGTGAAAATATTAATAACTTGACACTGGCACTAATAGCTCGTATATGTAGCTGATTGCCAATATATAAGAAGAAGAAGAATTGACGATAATAATGGCGTCTATAAAAATATTTACATATGAATAAATACAAGATTGGTGAAATTTTACTAAGCGTTGAGAGTTATCAAAAATATTTGTTTTTGGAATCTTATTCATCCTTACGACTCGTACCACCGTAGTGAGCAAAACATGGACTTTATATTTCTCTCTTAATGCGGTAAAATAAATTATTGGGTACTGAATATTTGAGAGATTGATAGATAAAAAAAAGCTTTACGTGTTGTCTTAACCAAAAATAATAAAAATCTTCAAAGCAGTATTTTAGTTATCTCATGATGCTGTCACGATGACCAGCGAGTTCCACCACTGGATATAGACCTTCCAACGAAGGGGCCATATAGCAATAATATTCATGCTCTGTAGTCAGTTTGACGTTGAATTTTTGGTGCTATAACTTTCCTAGAAAATCACTGCTGCTCGTTTTGCTCATGAAACCTTAACCCGTTTTTTGATTGGTCGCAAAAATAAGGGTACTGTTGCATTTTATTCAGATTTCATCATCACATGGGGTTTATAAAACGAGGCTACATTTATAATTGAAATTTTAAAATTTAATATACCCAACTTCAAATAAACAAAAGCGCAAAACCATCTAGGATTAAAAGCCTTAGCTCTATTAGTGTAGCTCTATATATAGTCTCTATGTCTATAGAGACTCGTATATCGAGTTTATATCTCTACTTGAGTCATATACAAAGGTCGAACGGACTCTAAGAGGATAGATACCCGAAAAGGCACCTTTGAGGCTACTAAAATCAAATATTCATTGTATCAGTGGTCTTCTCAAAAGGCAAAATACGGTTGCAATTGTAAAACTCTACCTTTTTTTTATTTTATTTTTTACGGTGGACTATGGACGTGGTCACCCCTCGCCAGATCGGTCCGGGGTGATGGAAGAGGCGGCGCGCAACCCCAAAGACTTACCCTGCAAATACCTCTCTTCGCCGTGCGAGTGGGCCACCGGTACCCGATTTTTGTCATCGGTGGCCCGCCCGGCTGTGAGACTCTACCCTAGCTCACATTAGCTTTTTTTTTTGATAGATTATGATCTCGCCATAATCTTTACACACTGTTGGGGGCGATGGAGGAGCAATGTGAAAACAAAATTTGACGTATACTCTGCCAATTGAGCGGATTTCCGGTGGGGAAATGATTCTTTAACTTCGGTAGACGGTCAAGGTGTTACCATTTCGGATACCTACGGGAGATCGTTCTTTCACAATCGGTCTTTCTGCAGTGATCCTACTGTCACACTGGACGATCACACAGGAAAGTTTTCTGTAATCCCAAGGGATGCATGTAGCAGAATTAAAAGTTATTACTTTTAGAGTAAGATCTCCAGAAAATCAACCTTAGACCATTTTTTTACCATATTTAATGAATTAAATCATATTTAATGAATTAAAAGATGAACATATACGTATAGGACTGTAAAAACTGAGTCTATGGATACTATTTTTGAAAACAAAAAAATACACATACATACATACATATCATCACGCCATATCCCTTGCAGGGTAGGCAGAGAGAACAGAGTGCCAGAGAACTCTATCTCTGCATACTTCACTCGCTTCCTCAACATTCATAATTCTTTTCATACACGCTCGCCGGTTTCGGAGACTCTTGACTCCACCTTCCTTCAGTACATGACCGATCTGGTCTAGGTAGGTTAGTCTCGGTCTCCCTCGGTACCTACATCCTTCCACTTTCGCATTGTATATCTTCTTAACCAGGCGTTCGTTCGGCATTCTTTCCACATGTCCGAACCATCGGAGCATTCCCTTTCGCATCTTTACACCAATACTCTCTTTCATACCTACTCGCTCTCTTACGTCGTCGTTACGAATGCGGTCGGTCAGCCTAACTCCACAGATTTTCCGCAGAGATCGCATTTCGACCGCATTAATTTTACTATCATACTCTTTTCTGCATACCCAACTCTCGCTTCCATACAGTAATGTTGGGACAAGCACTGCGTTATGTATTGCTACACGTGCCTTCTGGCTGAGGTGGTGGCTGCCGAGAAGTTGCCCCAACGCTCCGTTCACTCTATTTCCCGCATTCACTCTTCGCTCTATATCAGTGGTGTACCTTCCATCTCGGCTAAATCCACATCCAAGATATACAAATTCATCCACTTGCTCTAGTAAATCATTACCTATTGTTACTCTTACATCTGTTCTGGTTTTATCTCTTTCAAAGACCATTATTTTGGTTTTGCTCACATTCATGCGTAGACCCCTTTTCTTACAATCTTCTGTCATTGTGTCGACTAGGGTCTGCAGGTCAATCGCTGACTGTGCCAGCAGGACTGCATCATCTGCATAAAGCAGAGCAGTGACCACTGAGTCGCCCATCTGGACTCCCACATTCATATCGTTCAACCTTTGGAGACATTTATCCAGATATATGATAAACAGCCTGGCTGACAGAACGCACCCCTGCTTAACGCCGATATTGACGTCAAACCAAGGCGACATTCCATCATCCAGCCGCACACAGGCTCTACAGCCCATGTAACTGGACTGCACAGCCTGTAGCAGTTTACCGTTAATACCATACTCCGGTAAAATGTCCCAAAGTTCCTTTCGTACAACCGTGTCAAATGCTCTCTCCAGATCCACAAAACTGCAGAAAACCCTCTGACCTAGAGCCAGATGCTTCTCCACAATGTTGCGCAGAGAGAACACTTGATCCATGCATCCCCTTCCACTCCTGAAACCTCCTTGTGTCTCACACAGTAAACCATCGGACACCATCCTCATTCTCCTTTCAATAATTTTTCCATACACTTTTGCTGCCAAACTGGTCAAGCTTATGGCTCTGTAATTTGCGCAGTCATAACGTGAATCCTTGTTTTTAAACAAAGGCACGATGACTGCGCTATTCCAGTCCCTGGGAACCATTCCCGAGCTCCAACATAAATTGAGGAGCAACAGGAACGCCTCCCAGACACAAGAGCCACCAAGCTTGATCATCTCGGCAGACACCATATCAATGCCCGCTGCCTTACCATTGTTCAAACTTCTTATCGCCCATTCAACTTCATCCATACTGATGCCATCGGAGGACGCCGTTGTCGAATGTTGATCTACTAAACCACATCCAACACCGGCGCCAACCGTAGCATCCGCATACATATCGCCAAAATATTCACTCCATCGGCTTAACACGTCTTGTGTTTGTGTAAGAATGTCTCCACCTTTAGACCTTATTTTATTCATTCTGAAGGCTGACCAACCACCCCGAGACTTCTTCACCTCCCTCCAAAAGAGTTTGGTGTTACCCTCGAAGTTTTTAGTCAGCCTATCTTCTGCACTCATACTTGCTCTATCACGTTTCTCTTTCACTAAGGCCTTGGTGTCATTCTTACATTGCCGATATATTTCTTTCTTCTGTTCAGTCATACTGTCATTCAGATTCAAAGAAGAGACATAGTCCAGCCACGCTTTCTTCTTTTGCTCTACGGAAGCTGCCACTTCCGCATCCCACCATGCATCACCATTTGTTTTTCTATGCTTCTTTGAACTTCCACATACTTCTTTCGCTGTATCTACCATACTCTCTTTCAATACTCTCCAGCATTCTTCAATGTCCGATTGCGGCTGGCTTGCCATCGTCAGCCGTTCTCGGACACCCTCTGCATACTTTTCTCTTACACACTCTTCTTGCAACCTTTCAACCTTTATTCTTTCAAGCCCTCCGAAGTGGACACGCTCTCGCCAGTGCCTCCACTTTCTGAACAGACCACTAAATCTCGCAATAACGAGATAGTGGTCCGTGTCGACTGTGGGGCCTCTGTAGGCTCTTGCGTCCAATATTTTGCTTCGGAGGCGACTGTCTACCAAAATTAAATCTATTATGCTTTTCTGTTCATTCCTTCTCCATGTATACATATGGATGTCCTTATGTTGGAAAAATGTGTTTGACACAATAAGGTTTCTCTCCATACATACATCCGCTATGAGCCTACCTGCGTCGTTCACTCTCTTATCACCAAATGGACCAAGTACGTCCTCATAGTCGGGACGCTTGGTCCCCACCCATCCGTTCAAATCTCCGCATACAATCACGCGTTCACTGGTTTCTGCCATATCCAGAACTTCCCTAACATTGTCCCAAAACTTCTCTAGGTCTGATGCCACCGAGGATCCTACGGGAGCATATGCTACAACCATGAATACCTTGGTGACACCTAGTTTTATACGGACCCAGAGAAGTCTGGGATCATACATTCCGTAATCCTTCACACCTGAGGCCAAGCGAGAGGACAACAGCACTCCTACCCCCATGCTGGCTCGATCGCTCTGTGGTACACCAGACCACAGAGCCATCCCGCCACCAGGAAGATCGCAGGCGTCGCTGCCCCTTCGCTTGGTCTCTGTTACACAGAGCACGTCTAGCTGTTTGTCCGCCATGACGGATATCAGCTCGTGCAACTTACCTTCCACACAACCTCTTACATTCCACGTGCCCACCCGGCACTCCGTTCTCCTCGACTCGCCTAACTGGGCAAGGCGTGATGGGTGGCGGCCCCCATCGCCGCAACTGCCGATGTTCGTACCGACGGGGGCGGGTCGGT
The DNA here is from genome assembly GCA_905163515.2 of Lymantria monacha. Taxonomy (NCBI): domain Eukaryota; kingdom Metazoa; phylum Arthropoda; class Insecta; order Lepidoptera; family Erebidae; genus Lymantria; species Lymantria monacha. Next base: position 10,401,759 of record LR991082.1, read on the forward strand.
ACGCGTCGCCTCCGGGGGACGCCCTAACCCGCATTGCGGTACGCATTTCGAGCCGGATTAGCAGTCTAATTAGACTGGCAGGGGACGCGAACGAGCACGCTCCGGACTATGCCCCCCTAATTTCAAAAAAATAGAAATTAAAGATAATATATTTTTTATAATAATTATAATTACTTATAGTTATGAAATAATTTTTTGCAGCAACCTTATTAAAATATATTCGAAAAAAAAGTTATAAAAAAAATTAAAAAATATACAGTACATATTTCTTTTCCGTGTGGTGACGGAGTAAGAATACAATTTACCACCCCATATCTTACCCGTAGGGGATCGTACGAGACGACTAAGGGATATAAAACGCATATAACATCAATGGAAGAGAAGGAAAACTCGAAACAATACCCTATACCAACACGTCTGAACAGCGTGATGTAGTAGGTCAATTTCCCTCCCATTAGGCATAGAGGCTCGAGCCCAACAGTGGGACATATATTGTAAATAGAGCTATAGAGCTGAGATGATGATGATGATGATTTCTTAACAATTTTAATTAAATATACCCATGACCATATTTTTTGCGGCAATCCTATTGAGATAACATATTTTAATTGATAAAATATGATTTTCATATCGTGGTAATAGCAGATGGGTGAAGGTCGATTTTCAAAAGATTTAAGGTCAATTGAGGCTGCTAGAACCAGAGTGGCCTAACTGCTTTTTTGCAACTTTAAACCTAATTGCAATTTCGTAATCTAAAAATGTTAATTTACAAAACCACAGCGGTCTAAAATTGTTTACAAGCACTTAACAGTAGATGGCAGTGAAAGTACATTTTCGGCTTATGTTCAAATCAATTAAATTGAATTCAATTTTATTTTATTTCCCTCCATATTGTAAAATATGGTTCTTGTAGTTAGGCCGCTCTGGTTCTAGCAGCCTCAATTAAAAGCGATTTCTTTTTCGTTTTAATGATATTTATAGTCATGTTAAAGAGAAATTTAAGGAAAAATTCACATTAAAAACATAATAATATCACAATAGCACCATTTTATATTAACAATATAACTACACATTTTACCTCTCATTGTACAAATTAGTGTCACAATTTTCACATTCATTCCTTGGTAATAGAAAGTTATAATACTAAACAATACCTAACTTATATATGCTAAAACTGTTTTCTGTTTATTCTATCTGTACCATCTAAATAGTATAATAAACAATTTCTGGAAAAAGAAAAGCGAAGTCAATGAATCGCCATTAGGCTATAACTTTAAAAAAAACTCTAAATACAAAATCTAGCGTAATGTATGACTGAGCTTTATTATTATATAAACAATAATCATCATCTCAGCTCATATATATGTCCCACTGTTGAGCTCGAGCCTCCTCCGTGATGGGAGGGAAATTGACCTACAATACCACGCTGGTCAGACGTGTTGGTATAGGGTTTTGTTTCGAGTTTTCCTTCTCTTGCCTAGATGTTATATGCGTTTTATCATAGATGTTATTGCGTCCCTTAGTCTCGTACGATCACCCACGGGTAAAATATGGGGTGGTGAATTGTATCCTTACTCTGTCACCACACGGAAAAATATTATACAATATATACATATAAACAGAACCTTTTTATTTAATAATAGTTTTTCTCTTAGTGATGATATATTTAAATTTTAATAACAGTATTTAGTTATAATGGCTAACTTCGGCATCGGCCAAACATCCAGCTTATTGGGCCGAAAAGGCGTTTGGGGCAAAAAGTTGAAAATTGTTTGTGAATCGAAGCTAATTGTAAATATATTAAACAATAAAAAAAAAACATTGCGTTTAACGTTATCCTTAAAGCTTTTTATCAATATTACAATTATTAGTATAGTTACAAATTTAATAATAAAATTCGTAACATTATGGCGGTTAAAAAGAAATCTTTGATTTAGCCTAAACGTTATGCTGCTTTTCGCAAATGTATTTTTAGCCAAAAATTGTCTGATCTGACTCTTTAAATAGTCACATATCAGCATGTCACTATATTAACTGAACCATATCTTCTAAAATCTTTATCTCACCCTCATCATAAACTAAAAACGTTAATTTAGGGAATTGAAAAGATTTAAACTAAAAGAGTTAATAAAATTGGGCCAGGGTAATCAAAGAATTGACTGTCCAAAAAAAAAGGTGAGAGAGGTTCATAAAGATTTTTTTTTTTGGTTCTGTTCGTCCATTCGGACAGGCAAAGGGATCAAAGCCCATACAGCCAAGTCTTATTTAATTATTTTTCATACATTGTTCATCATTTCTTCATATTATGTAGCCTTAATAGTCATTGTCTGTCAGTAAGTCAAGTCGTTACCATTAATCGGGCGCTGATAACCTAATCAATGATTTTCTTTGGGAATTTTGGACAAATATGAAAATACACGTAAACCACTATTATACCATATTCACTACACTTCAGCACTTTAACTGTACCATATTGCATAAAATACCAGCAAAATTATTCAATATAACACCACAAAACACTAAAGAAATGAATATAATACAAGAGCGTGACATGACATTTCCACATTCGCGCCAAAACTCGGTTCATAAAGAATTTTTAATTAGACTTCATGACACTAGAAAAAATTATGTTTTAATTGGTAATTGGAAACAGAAACTCTTTGGAGAGATTTTACATACAATTGAGAACCATAAATTATCTTCCTTTATGGGTTAATTATCTTCCTTTATGGGTTAATTACCTGTCCTTTTATGTGTGTGCCTTAGGGACATGTCTGATGGTTTCTCTTTGGAATAATTTACTTAACATTTAAAACGAGATTGTAGTTGCTAAGTACTACAAAGATTTATCAAAGGAAGAACTGACCTCAGGGTAGTAGTCCATTAAAGTCGTCTTAGTCGAAATTTTACAGAATTCTTCCGAATTGGATTAGTGAGTTGATCCTAATATCGACGACCTCCTACTTAACGAGTAACGCGAGTATCGCTCTTACCGATAAAAACTTATATTCGATAAGAAATGTTTTTCCATTGTATCACCTTTTTATCGAACTTGAACTATTTTTAACATAAATTTATTCGAAAGGATAATAATTATTCAAGAACTTAACTAAGTTCTCATAAAGACCGACCTTCATGTTTTCTTCATTGCGTTCTATTTTAAATACTACCTATAGTGCTATATAGCTTTTAGAATAATTATTTTCGGTAACTTACTGACATAGAAAATTCCTCATGCTTTGCGTCTGTTCGGACAAGCAAAGGGAACAAAGTCCATACAGCGAATTCTTATTCAATTCCCTTCACATATTATTTAACACTTCTTCATATTCATTAGCCTGTTGTTATTAGTCACTGTCCACAAGAGGTTATTATTAATTAGGTGCTGATAAGAGAATTATGAATGTTGAGGAAGCGAGTGAAGTATGCAGAGATAGAGTTCTCTGGCACTCTGTTCTCTCTGCCTACCCTGCAAGGGATATGGCGTGATGATATGTATGTATGTATGTATGTAGGTGCTGATAATCACATTAATAATTTTTTAGAAATATTAGCACAAAAAAATATATGAAAACCACTGTTATACCATATTCACTAAACTTCAGTACTTTAACTGTATTATATTACATATAATATCAGCAAAATTATTCAATATAACACTAGAAAACACTAAATAAAGAAATATAATTCAAAAGCGTGACATGGCATTTCGATAATCCCGCCAAAATTCAAAAGCATAGATAATTAACAATTTATGATACAACAGACCAACAATAATTATTATTTCACTTGAGAGGTTTACATGCAATTCAAACCATGACATTTGAAAATGACATTACATGACAAATGAATTACAAATATAAGGTACTTAAATAATAATTTAGCAATAAATGAATAGACATAGTACTATAAGAAGTACAAATTGGTCAATAATTTATATTTATTATAAATATCAGAGGTCGCAAACCCAAATCTTTAACTTTCGCAATACAGAGTGTAATCTTAAGTGTAATACTTACTTACGTTATAAATAATAATAATAAAATAGTGATCATGTGTATTACAAAGAATTTATTGCATAAACGGGACATTTAATACGGAAGAGCAAGATTAAAAGTATATGTGAGTAATATATAATTTAAAATATACATTTTGTGCGCATCTTCGTCCGTAGAAAAATAATGTGATCACAGATTTGGAAATCAGTCCAAGTTAATATCATTTTCATGTTTCATTTAATGTTTTACGGTAAAAAAATCATCATCTATATTATACCCTTAGGAAGAAATATATCCTCTGAAGAGATGACTTTCAGAATATTAGTTTTTAGTGAGTCTCTACATCACACAAGTAAGAATTCCTATGAGAGGCATATGAAACCTCCGGCAAACATAGTTTAATAAAATGAAATCGGGAGTAAGGAAAGTTAGAGAAGGGACAAACAGTATTCTTCTCCACAAGTCTTCTCTTAGGCATATGCCATAAGAAAGCCATGTGCAAAATTTAATGTTCTTGGGCAAAAGAGTTTCAGGTTTACGTTTTTCACCCCCTTAGGGGCTGAATTTCCAAATATCCTTTCTTAATGCCTGCATATGTGCGTCATAAAAGGAGGCCATATGAAATATTTGTCTTTCCCAAATCCATTACACATTTTCCACCCACTTTCCCGTGCCCGGTATGGGGTTTTTCGCCCATTTAAGGATTGAATTACCAGAAATTCTTTGTTACTACGTGCAAACGTCATAATAGAAAGCATTGTCCAAAGTTACAAGTTTCTAGTAGTGCTCACATATGACGTAAAAGAAGTCGTATGCTATATTTGACTTGCCCAGAAGTTTCGGCTTTTTACCCCCCTACCAGTTGAATTGCCAAAAATACTTTCTTAGTATTCGCATACATCATAAAAGAAAGCTGTGTGTAAAATTTAATTTATTTTTCGGCTATACACTTTTCACCCCTTAGGGGTGGAATTGCCAAAAATCCTTTCTTACATCTAGCATACATCATCAATGTAAGCCGTGTACAAAATTTTATTTTCCTAGCCCAACTTAGGCAAAAAATTGCATTAGATGTAGATTTAAGACCAGTTTATGGTAATCTTCGGTTCAAAAATAGATTAATAATTATTAATCTATTATTATAATAAATATCTGTCTCAAATAAAGAAAACTTACTTAATTATATATTTAAAAAACATTTGAATTATTCATTCTTTCATAAAAATCTTAATTAAAATATAAAGTTGTTACCTTCATATTTTATTTCATCTTCCAAAAAAAAAAGGTAAATAAAACATATAATAATAAATATAATTTAAAAAAAAATTGCCACCGACCTGCGCTAAGGCAATAATCCTTATATTGCGGGGCACTTTGCAAACATATCATTAACGCAGACTAATTACACTCACAATCAGAACCACAATTTGTAGATCGCACAAAGTATTGTCCTGTGTAGGAATCGAACCCATGACACTCGCAGGCAAGGTCGGTATCTTAACCACTACGCCATCTGCGCAGTCAAGTATATAAGTTATACATTGATATGACGATGAATTTATTACAATTATCATTATCTTAGCCCATATGTGTCCCACTGTTGGGCTGGAGCCTCCTTCATAATAGAAGGGAATTTGACCTATACCACGCTGGTCAGACGTGTTGATGTAAGGTTTTGTTTTGAAGTAACCTTCTCTTGCATATATGATATATCATTTTATATCCCTTAGTCGTCTCTTACGATGCCACCGAAGACAAAGATCGGGTACCGGTGGCCCGCTCGCACGGCGAAAAGAGGTGTTTGCAGGGTGGGTCCATGGGGTTGCGCGCCGCCTCTTCTGTCGCCCCGGATCGATTTGCCGGGGCGCGACGACATCCATGGTCTACCTTGCGAGAAAAAAAGAAAAAAAAAGTCGTCTCTTACGATCAGCCACGGGTCAGATAGGGGGATGGTGAGCTGTAGTCTTACTCTGTCATCATCATCATCATCTCAACTCGTATATGTCCCATTGTTGGGCTCGAGTCTCCTCCATAATAGGAGGGAAATTGACCTACTATACCACGCTGCTCAGACGTGTTGGTGGTATAAGGTTTTGTTTCGAGGTAACCTTCTCTTGCATAGATGATATATCATTTTATATCTCTTAGTCGTCTCTTATGATCAGATAGGGGGAGCGAATTGTATTCTTACTCCGTCACCACACAGAAATAACAATATTGCAATAATAAATTATCATACTATAATATGATTATAATTATTTTATAGAAGTGGTATTCTTTCGAGCACAATTCTTACAGTGTTATGTTTTTAAATTAAATATAGTTACATATTCGTTACCATTGTAATATGTTGAATCACTGATTCGAATCAACGTTAACAATACTTAAACATTTTTTTATATAAAGAATAACATACGACCTTACAGAATTTCGTGGAAACATTATATAGCTAGGAATTTTCAATGACCAATTTATTAAGTTTAATAATTAATTTACTATCCGTGTGGTGACAGTAAGAATACAATTCATGATCCGATCTTACCCGTGGCTGATCGTAAAAGACGATTCATCATTCTCCTACTGTTATTCCAACTACTTGGGGTCGATACAATATGTACTTTTCTTTCATAGTACATATTGTAAAAGTTATAAGCAATAGTTTTATGACCGGCCGCCTGCCAGACGTCAACCCTCCTTGGAAATGTAATTGTTGACCAAACAGCATTACGTGGAGTTGGCCCAGGTTTTTATAAGGCTCTTAGTCGTCTTTTACGACATCCACGAGCAAAATAAGGGTTGGTAGTATTCGTAGCCGCTACCGCACAGCAAAAACCACTCGTGAAAGACGACTAAGGGTTGAAATATGCATATAACATCTATGCAAGAGAAGGAAACTCGAAATAAAACCTTGTATCAACACGTCTGACCAGCGCAGCGTGGTATAGTAGGTCAATTTCACTCCGAGTGTAGAGGACAGAGCTCAGCAGTGGAACATGATGAGCTGAGATGATAATGATGAGATAAATTTATTAAGTTTATAAAATCATTATATATATATATATATATATATATATATATATATATATATATATATATATATATTTATTCAGCTATATTCAATTCTCTGATTTATTCTAATTTGTATTGTGTAAATGGCTGTCCAAAAACCAAACCCGACTACGAACAGATCATGCTTTAAAATAATGCAATAAAAAACATTTAAAATAGCAATTTTCAGATACTAATTTTCGTATTACTCTACCTTTGGGCTCACTGCTACTATACGCTGTTTTTTTTATTGTAACACTATGAAATACCTGTTGTGATAACTAAGTAAGAATATAATATTCACAAACTCTTTCCTTCCGTACTATTGTAAAAATCCTTAAGGGATGTAATTAGATATAACATTATTACAAAAAAAGGAAAACTTTAAATTAAAAAGGGTCACCGAAGACAAAGATCGAGTACCGGTGGCCCGCTCGCACGGCGAAGAGAATTCTTGCAGGGTGGGTCTATGGGGTTGCGCGCCGCCTCTTCCGTCGCCCCGGACCGATTTGGCGGGGCGCGACCACATCCATAGTCCACCGCAAGACATTAAAAAAAGGCTGATTTTCCTCATCTAGAAGTGTGTCATGCATAAGACGAGGATGTATATTGGTTGATGAGAAGATTGAATTATTACGTATAATTAATCACACAGCTACGTTCTTTCTAACCATATTATATAAGCATACAGCCTTGTTTATCGCCTTACATGTACATGGGATAATAATACATGAACAGTATGTAATTATTGATTTACTAGGAGTATTTGCCTACATGGCACTATAATTACAGTCAGTTATATGTTTATTGGGGTCAAATGATAATTTTGTTTTTCCTTTCCACCATCGAGATTTCCTCTTTAAGTAACTATTAACTAACTTCTTGTATCCAAATCTAGTATTTTTAATACAAAAGTTTATGAGAATGTATGAATATTTAACACATAATGATAAAAATTAAGGGTGTGATCCCTACTTCCCTACTAATATATAAATGTGAATGTAAGTTTGTTTGTTACGCTTTCACGCTAAAACTACTCAACCGATCATCATGAAACATTGTACACATATTCTTGGAGGTATTAAAAGTAACATAGGATACTTTTTATTCAAAAAAAATCAAAATTTTTATATGAAAAATAAAAAAGAAAGGTTGTCAAAAAATCTCAAAATCTAGCTTCTTCAACGCCATCTAGCAGTCAAGTAATGAAGTTCCAACCCTGAGTATTGTAATACCGTTGCACTGTATTACTGACGGTCAAAAATAAAAATAGGGGATCAAAAACTTTAGGAAAGTAACCTTTTACGCGGGCGAAGCTGCGGGCAGAAGCTAGTAGCTTATATATCAGAATAGCATATAAACAAATATTTAAAAAGATATTATATAAAGTGAAGAGGCAATATTCTATTGGTTATCATTATATGTATGAATATTATCTTTAAATTTTTAATTCAAATTAGTACAAAACACAATGAAAAATATGAACATTGATAATGACATCGCGTGTCTTAAATTATTACAGCGTATTCAAAATACAAAGAAAATATAAATATTGAATTCGTACTTCGCGTGTCTCTATGTTAATAAAGAGGAATTATTATAAAGATAATAAATCCAGAATATTGCAATTACAATTGAAATAAAACTACTTTTGAGTGATCTTTACAGTGATCATGGTCACTTTACAGTGATAATGGTCCGCCCGTGACCATGATCACTGTAAAGTGTTAGAAACGTCGGGATATTAAAAATCAAATACAAACGCGATAGAATCCGTAAAAGTAGTTTTATTTCAAATGTGTAATACTCGCGTAAACATTAGAAGTCATAATTGCAATTACAATTGAAAAATAAGGCTTTGGTCAGATAATATGGTAGAAAAGCGTTATACAATTTTTACTTAAAGCCCCTGAAAACCGAGTAGTTAGTGTTATTATAATATCAGTTTTGATTCTAAGATCGGAAAGTATTTATATATGATGATTTCTGATGTATACGCAAGTGTTACACATTTGAAATAAAACTATTTTTACGGATTCTATCGCGTTTGCATTTGATTTTTAATTGCCCGACGTTTTGAACACTCTACAGTGATCATGGTCACGGGAGGACTGAGGTGTCTTACGTCCAATATGTCATTATTATTACATAAATTTATTTGTATCTAACCTATAAGATATTAAATTTTGACCTACATTTTTAATACAAATTAATACAAATTCATTGCCAGTACAAAAAGAAAATGATTCTGTATATAAAATTTTATATTGTTTATGATCTGTTATTATTACATCATTTCATTTATTTATGATAATTATTATTGTTGCAATTTACAATTTTATAAAAACTAACAAAACTATTCAGCTACCTCCGGATCGGAACGCGGCCACACTGAAAAAGATCCGGCAAGAAAACTCAGGCGAAACACTAATTTTATTATTGAATTTTCGAATGGCGGCCTACTATGTCTTACTAAAATTAATTAATTTAAAATTTTAAAATTTAACTATTATTGTGGGTCAAATATTTATATATGTATTATTTTTCTTAGTAAGTCATGCCTAGTGATATACTAAGCATGACTTACTAAGAACATACATTCACAGCTTTACCATAAACGACCATATTGTCAATAAAATAAGAATACTACTAGAAGGTGGAAAGATGGCGGGGTACTTTTTAAACAAAAAAATAAAATGCTTATAAATAAAGTTATAAATTACTTGAACTTTTATTATGTTGTCATGTCATAAATATTGGTCAGTCAATCTAAAAACATATGTACGTAAATAACGCAGAGTTAAAGTCCACCCGCTAACAGTAAACAGTTTTTTTGCGAGATCGAGTTTAGAGGACAGGGTCTTGTCCAGGTCATTGGCATCGGCAGGTGCAGTACGCACCGTTATATCACAACTAGTCCTTTGAAAAGTTACTGACCCAAGCAGTTGCAATGAGCCCTGCATTATCATATTTATAATTATATATCTATTTAATAATAGCTATATGAAATAAAAATTTATCAAATAATATTTTCTATATTTTTGAAATATATAAAGATAAAGAATTTAATTAAAATTTCCAAGTAGTTGTAAATTGAAGTTGGTTTGCTATTCAAACAAAAATTTAATTAGGCATATAATATTATTACATTAGAAGCATTATGTTTAATGAGGCTTTGGAATCTCATTAACCCAATTACTAAAATAACGAAGCTGCATATTACATTACATTTTAATTGTGGTAGGACCACGCTGTGGACAGTTCTCTGTCTACAGCCGCAAGCCGGTCTGTCCGGGGTAGTACCACACTCTCGCAGAAGATCGACGTCCGAGTAATGGCAATGTGCTATTGCGCTTCGTTCGGTGAGCGAGAGAGCCGGAAGCCCAACTGTGGTAGGTTAGGGGTTTGTATTGGTAGGCAGCGGCCTAACTATACCATTGGCAAAGGTATATGGGCGGCAGTGACACTTACCATCAGGTGTACTGTCTGCTCGTTTGTTCTCCATTTTTTTTTTGGTGGACTATGGATGCGTCTCGCCCCGTCAAATCGGTCCGGGGTGACGGAAAGGCGGCGCGTGACCCCATAGACCCACCGTAAAACTCCTCTCTCTTCGCCGTGCGAGCAGACCACCGGTACCCGATTTTTGTCTTCGGTGGCTCTCGTTTGTTCACCATAAGCAATGAAAAATTATGTTATTTTTTTACATTTACATTATCCGTGTGGTGATGGAGTAAGAATATAATTCACGACCCACTATCTTACCCGTGGGTGATCGTACGAGACGACTAAGGGATTTAAAACGCATATAACATATTTGCAAGAGAAGGCAAAATTCGAAACAAAACCCTATACCAACACGTCTGACCAGCGCGGTATAGTAGGTTAATTGCCCTCCCATTACGGAGGAGGCTCGAGCCCAACAGTAGTACTTGTATGGGCTGTGATGATAATATTACAATTTCGTTTATCGCGTAAACAAATTTATGTCCTTAGAATATATTAACCAATCCAACCAAATAAAACCAAATATTGAAGTACAACATTATAAGCATCATCATCATCATCACAGCCCATAAATGTCCCACTGTTGGGCTTGGGCCTCCTCCGTAATGGGAGGGAAATCAACCTACTATACCGCGCTGGTCAGACGTGTTGGTATAGGGTTTTGTGTCGAGTTTTCCTTCTCTAGCATAAATGTTATATGCGTTTTATATTCCTTAGTCGTCTCGTACGATCACCTACGGGTAAGATATGGGGTGGTGAATAGTATTCTTACTCCGTGACCACACGAAAGTTTATTATAAGCATAATGTATTTAATTAAAAACACTTGTATGATTATAATAATACATACATAACTCTATTTAATAGCGTAGGATATATGTAAATTTACAAAAGCAGAAATAATTATATGTAATTAGAACAAATTACTGAAAACGCACAATTAAATCACACTGGCGAAGGTCCCAATGTTAATAAAAATATATTAATTATTATGCAATGAATTTAAAATATTTAAAGGTCTAAGTAATAAAAATACAAATTGTGCAAGATTAAATAAATTTATGAAGTTTTTTTTTTATTTGTGATTGGACGTTTTTAGTCTGTGGACAATGATTATATTTCATTAAATGTATGAAAGAAAGAAAGAAAGAAAATACATTTATTTCGGTCTTGGAGTAATAAGCTTACACAAAATTTACATAAAGTTGTCTAATATAAGGTCAACAACCATATTAAACTATACAATTGCAAAATATAACAATAAAAAAAAAACAAATACTATAATTTACAACAGATACTAGAATAACACTTAAGTACAAAACAGAGACCGAAAGAGGTCCTATCTCAGCATAGGCTACACTGAAACAGTGCAGCGCTGGTTTTCAGATAGAACCACGATGAGATCACGGACAGTCACGTCAAGTAACATAGACCAAACTTGATTCTCAAAATTAACATTGTAATAAAGAATAATTAAATATTAATTGATAAAACGCAGTAAATTACATAAAGTATTGTTGGATAGATAAATAATATAAATATATATATATACATACACATACATACATACAGACACACATATATATATATATACATACACATACACACACACACACACACATACTTATACATATAAATAAATAATATATATACATATATACATACATACACACACATACACAATGTACATACAGATACATACACATATACACATAACAGATACTAGGACATGGATAGAACATATAAAGCTCCTAGAATGAATCACACCCATAGTCAGCTTAACCACAAGACACAAAACGGCAATCCATTTAAGGCAGAGCCAGTTACTCATCAAGTGTTAGTATTGAAAGACGATAATAGAAATTACAAATAAGCGACAATAAAATCATAAAATTAGGAATTATAGATGTGTATCTATTAACACATATTTCTTAATATCAACAAATATACGCACCTACAGTTACGTATATATAATGATATCCTCAGGAGGTGTCCTTTTGTTGAGCTAATAAGTATTGCTTGTAACTTATTTTGAAAGTTTTAACGGACTTATTGATTCGGAATGGAGGTAATAAATCGTTCCAACAGTGAGTTGCTGCAAACTTGAAACTACCTCGGAAAGCTGCCGTCCTATGTCTGGGAGTAGTTAGTAAATAGGAAGATGCTCTTGTGTGTTTTTTATTGAACTCACGTGACCATGATAACTTACTGTAAAGGTAATGGGGCTTTTTATACAGAATTACACCAAACAGCAAACTAGCTAGGTGAAGCTTCCTACGTGCAGCCATTTTCATTAAATTACCCTTGTTCAGATAAGGGGTAACGTGCGATCGACCTGGAATATTATAACAGAACCGTGCACATGCATTTTGAACACGTTGAATCATTTTTTCGGTTCTAACGAGAAGGACCAGTACCGTAGTAGACCAAGGACCGTATACTGTATCAGCATAGTTTAACTTCGATAAGATCAGGCTTTCGCAGAGCATGATACGTAAATCGACATTCAGGAAGGGACGTATGCGATAGAGCAACTTCAAACGATAAAAACAATTTCGTACAGCGTCCAGAACATGAGACTCAAAATGTAACTGACCATCAAATACCACTCCGAGATTTCGCGCCTCTTGAGCTTGTAATATGGGACAGCCATCAATGTTAATGTCGATATTATATTTTTGAAATTTGTTTAGCATCGCCCTTGATCCCATCAAAATATATTTTGATTTACTAGGGTTCAAGACTAAAGAATTTTTTCTAGACCAATTCGAAATCCTGATGAGGTCACTATTCAATTTCTCAACGGCTTCGTCAATATCTTGAGGATGGAAGGAGACGTACAATTGAAGGTCATCAGCGTATAAATGCCAGCTAGAATATTTTAAACAGTTTATGATGTCAGCACTGTATAAAATGAAGAGAAGTGGTCCCAGGATAGAACCTTGGGGAACACCTCTATTCATCTCTTTTGTAGACGATGAAGAATAAGTGCCGTCTCTATTATGAATCTGGACGAATTGTGAACGATTAGATAGGTAGCTGTTGAACCAGTTAAGAGTTTCAGAATGACATCCGTAGTAAGCTAATTTAGAGAGAAGGAGCGAGATATTTATGGAATCGAAAGCACGAGAAAAATCCAAAAGAACAAGCAATGTAGCTTTACCTAGATCTCTGGCTTCAAGCACATTGTCGACCACATCAAGGAGAGCAGTTGTTGTGCTATGTTTTTGTCGAAACCCAGATTGTCTGTTCGGTATTATATTGTGACGCTCAAGATATTGTCGTAGTTGATTACTTACAGCTTTTTCTAGAATCTTAGAAATACATGGCAATAAGCTGATAGGGCGAAGGTCATTTGCAGTAGTAGGACTATGCACTTTTTGAATTGGTTTTATAATCGCTACTTTCCATAATTCGGGAAAAATTGATTCGACTATTGACTTATTTATAATAGAGGTAACTGTAGTAAGTGCGTGTGGTAGTATCATAGTCAACATATTTAGTGATATATAGTCACAGCCCTGGGCATTGGACTTGATACTGCGCAGCAGATTAAGCACTTCCTCCTCCTCTATCATCTCAAGTCGAAAGCTACTGTTCCCGAATCTATTGAATTCAAAGAAGGTTAAATCCGAAATAGTGACTACACCACTACCGGGAACCGCCAGAAAATGTGTATTTAAAATGTCAAGATTCTTACAAGAGTAAGGTAACTCTTGTATTCCCCTATCGGAAGTGGTAATTACTTTTTTTATATTTTTCCACAGTTTTTTAGGATGATTTATATTATTATTTATATATGTTGTGAAATACGCTGACTTTTCACTCCTCATTGCGGCTCTAACAAAATATTTTAGTTTAATATAAAAATTATGATGTCCTTCACTTCTCGAAGATTTATATTTTTTGTGATATTTGTCCCTTAGCCTTATCATTTCCTTGATCGTATCTGTAATCCAGGGGTATGATTTATTTTTAATTAAAACTGATTTTAAAGGTGCATGAGCATTAAATAAACTTGAAATACAAGAATTGAACATGGCTACCATCGTATTTACATCTCCACAGCTCTGAATTACTTCCCAGTTGATACTATTCAGATCAAGATTGAAATAGTCAAGTACAATATCCTTGAGTGGCCTATAGGTGACCCAGAGTGGTGCAGATTTTTCTATTTTGAAACGAAATTCCGCTAAGATTATGGCATGGTGTCCAAGCTCGGGTATATGCAATACTGAAGTCGCGCATACTCTAGCATCGGTGCATATAATGTCTATTAAAGTCTCACTATGTTCTGTGAAGTGAGTCGGCTTATTAATAATTTGATTTAAATTAGAGTAATGGAGAAACGTGGTTAGCAGTTTGGTTTTATTATCGTTTCCATCGAGAATATTAATATTAAAATCGCCGAGAAGCACAACTTTGTCAGCGTAAGAAAAAGAAGTTAGCGATTCGGTAATCGCGTCAATGAAAACGCTTTATATGCTTTTAATGACTCTTCTTCTTCTTATTTTTATGTATTGGCAATCAGCTACTTAAATGAGCCATTGTTGCCAGTGTCGAGTTATAATTATCTTCAAGTTTTTAGTGTCTTCAGATTAGTCATTTGTCCGTCAGTAAGTCAAATTGTCGCCATCAACAGTGCTATGGCCACACTGTTAATGGTATCTGGTGAGAATTTTGATGAAAAACGAAAACGTTGTAAAGCACTTTTATATGATATTCACTACATCTCAGCAGTTCCGTCACATCGCATTACATAAAATGTCATCAAAATTATCTAATATAACACGTTAAAACACTAAGATGACGAATATAATACAAGAGCACCACATGACGTTTTAGATTCCCGCCAAAAAAAACCCCTTTTAATGATTTTATTCACGAAGTATAGATACAAGGAGTCCAAACGGTATAGGTTTTTCCATAGTATTCATGGACACAATAATAAACCCAGATCATAGTTCTCTTTTCTGCCACTGGCTGCGCTAGGTTTAGGACGTACCGATGCTATTATTATTATGATATTACACGTAAATACGCGTTTGGTCGCGAATGTGGAATTTAATTAATTTAAATACCTATAAAGTTCTAGAGTTGTCAATAGCAACAAAACTGCCAGCGTAAGGATTTAAACGAGTATTTCTTAAAAAGTGACGCGCTCTTCCGGCAAAATTTCAGTCTCCTAAAATTGAGACCATTCGTTCAACATTACGTTCGGTTTCCTTGTATCTATACAATACTTCGTGATTTTAATCTATAATAAGATAATATTATAAATAAGATTGTCTTATCTATTGCCTTGCAATATTATATTTCCTACTATTAAACATTCACACTGCTGTAACTCCGGTCAAATCCCGCTTGATTTGACCGGAGATAAATGGTTAAACCGGAGATAAATGGTTAAATGGATAAATGGTCAAAACCATTTATGTTTTTATACCGATTTTTTCTCTCCTAATAACGTTCGATCGTCTCTTAAGATCTATGTGAAATGAAAATGTGATAACACGTTCTACGTTTACTAGATTCTAATAAACTCATCCCGTATAAAATAATATAATTTTTACGCATTTTATCGATTTGATTTTACTTTCCTAAAGTTATGAAAACATTTTATCACGAATAAATTAAACTGACTCGCGTCCAAACAATCTTCGGGAGTTTAAAACCCAAATACAAAGGCATTAAAATCCATAAAAAAGAAATTATATAATATATGTGTTATATTTGCGTAAACATCAGAATTATTTCCGTATATTGACGAATTAAGAATATAATATGTCAGTCACTAACCCTCATTATTCTACTCATCAACCCGTAAACGTCCACTGTTGGACATAGGCCTTCCCATGATTATTATTCATTATTATTCCACCCTCATTATATATACATACATACATATCCTCACGCCATATCCCTTGCAGGGTAGGCAGAGAGAACAGAGTGCCAGAGAACTCTATCTTTGCATACTTCACTCGCTTCCTCAACATTCATAATTCTCTTCATACACGCTCGCCGGTTTCGGAGACTCTTGACTCCACCTTCCTTCAGTACATGACCGATCTGGTCTAGGTAGGTTAGTCTCGGTCTCCCCCGGTACCTACATCCTTCCACTTTCGCATTGTATATCTTCTTAACCAGACGTTCCCACCGACGACCATCGGAGCATTCCCTTTCGCATCTTTACACCAATACTCTCTTTCATACCTACTCGCTCTCTTACGTCGTCATTACGAATGCGGTCGGTCAGCCTAACTCCACAGATTTTCCGCAGAGATCGCATTTCGACCGCATTAATTTTACTTTCATACTCTTTTCTGCATACCCAACTCTCGCTTCCATACAGTAATGTTGGGACAAGCACTGCATTATGTATTGCTACACGTGCCTTCTGGCTGAGGTGGTGGCTGCCGAGAAGTTGCCCCAACGCTCCGTTCACTCTATTTCCCGCATTCACTCTTCGCTCTATATCAGTGGTGTACCTCATTATTCAGGAATCGTAAAAATGTCGTAAAATGTAGTAGTCGTAAGGAATCAGCTGAAAGAGTGAGCGGTATTCTAGGAAAATTAAAAAAATCGATGCAAAAGTAAACCGCTTTTCAATAGTTGCAATTATGCCATAATCCCTCTTTCGTGGAAACACCTCTGTCCAACAAAAGACATGATGAGCTGATGGACAGAATAAAGTTTCTGTTGGTAGTATTTCGTGATCACTTTATACGGTAAACCCCTAGACAGTCAACGAATACAAATATGATAGCAACTTATGATACCAAAATTAACATATGACACTAAAGTGAAAGGAGTTTCAATATTAAACTTTCATTCGTTTGCATGAGTCATTAGCGAACATCAGACAGCTGTGTATATAAAAAAAAACAGATTTCGTTTCTATAGTAGGTATGTAGGTTTGGAGGACTATCTCATTAAGATTTTTTGCGAGATATGTTTTGATCACACTTCACCTGACTCTTGAGAAGACAGCAAAATACTGGGGAGATCCTATGGTATAATCCGTATTGTTACATTCTTAATTTCATTGGCTTATTGCTGACCTACATTCACCAATTCACCAATCGATTTTAATACATAGATTAGGAATGACTAACTATGTTTTCATATAATCCTCGAAATATAATTCTTCAGCAAAGAAGCTGGTTGCTGCCTACCGGTGTTACCTAAAGGAATAAGTTGGGCGTCATTTCTATCCTTCGTTGGGATAGCAATCTCGAGTGTAAGCTAAAGTAAAAATAGTGTGTAGTCATTTTTTAATAATAATTTACTCTTTTTTTATTGCTTATGGTGGCAAACGAGCAAGCAGCATACCTGATGGTAAGTGTCACTGCCGCCCATGGACCTTTGCAATACCAAGAGTATAGCTTAGGCCGCTGCCTACCAATAAAATCCCCAAATCCACCCAGTTGGGCTTCCAGCTCTCTCGCTCACCGAACGAAGCGCAATAACAAATTGCCATTACTCAGACGTCGACCTTCTGCGAGAGTGTGGTACTACCCCGGACGGACCGGACCGCGGCTGTAGACAGAAAACTGTCAACAGCGTAGTCCTACCACTATTGAGTTTATTACTTAGTAATTGTGAAAAATATAATAGTACATACATATCATCACGCCATATCCCTTGCAGGGTAGGCAAAGAGAACAGAGTGCCAGAGAACTCTATCTTTGCATACTTCACTCGCTTCCTCAACATTCATAATTCTCTTCATACATATATAATAGTGCAATCCCAAAAGTAATTTATTTTTTATTAATGTTTTGTTGCGCAATGTAACAGTTCGCTTTTCATCATAAGAGAATAGCAATAGCAGCGTGTGTATTAAATAACCCTCTTTGGATTCGTATTAAAATTCATTGTAATTTTTGAGGTTGAGGGATCTATAGGTACTCTGGTCGAACTGTGTTAGTTAACCGTTATACAATTCTAAGTAGCTGCTCGGTTTCTATAATCAGATTTTAAGAATATCTGAGTAAATATCAAGAAGAACGTATAAGGAAGTCTAACAAGATATAATATATTTAACAATAAAGTATTTATAAAATTGCATACAAAACGGATCTTGGATTCGCGAAATTTCTGTGAGAGAATTGCTCTTAAGAGAAAATCGTTTTGGAATCTCTGCTTCACATTAACACTTATATAATTGTTTCACAGTCTTTTATTTATAACAAAAAAAAAACTTTTTATTAGTCAACCTAATGCAGGTACCTATAATTTGCAACTTCTTAAAAAAATATTACGTAAAATATTAAACACTTTCTAATGCTTATGCAAAAGTACACTTAAATAAAATACATTTTATGGTAAAAATAGATATATAGATTTGAATATGATTTTTTATTTGATTTAAATATAGCGCACCTGTTTGTATTTATTTTCATTGTATTTTTTTTTTACTTCAAGTAGGCAAAGGGAAGAATCCCTTTCAAGTTTTAGATAAATTTACTTCTCAAGATATGTATGTATGTAATTAAGTGTTGGCTACCGAATTATAGGTCCTATTCCAACTTGTGCAGAATATGAAAACACGCGTAAAGCACTTTTATATCATATTCAAATAGTTAGAATTTTCTCTGCATAACATAACATAAAATACAAACAAATTTATTAAAGGTGTAAAATACTAAAAAATAACCGTTCCGCTGTTGGTTAGAGGTATTCTTGACAAAGAAAGAATAATCAGCAACATACTAGATAGAAGAGTTGGCACAAGGTTCTTCACTCGTATTGTGTTTCGCCTCTAAGTTGGGTAACAAAAAGTGTTATTGGAACTTTATCTGCAGATTTCCTTGAATATATTGTTAGGCAATTATGAACAGCAAACTGGAAAGTCAGACCTGACAAGAAAGAACGACAGACTGTTAAGGCAAAAAAATGCTTTATTATTATATTAAAACATAGGTGTCAAAATTATTGGGCGAAAAAGATATCTATCTATTACACCCCTGCTAAGCTCTTCAGAGAAAAATTGCGTGTGCATAAAAATATTAAAGTGAAAATGATTAAAAATAAGTATACGTCTAAGTAATTCCGTATTACAACGAGCTTAATTGAACAGATTTAGAGTCTCTTAAAATAACAAATCATCATCATCATCACAGCCCATAAATGTCCCACTGTTGGGCTCGGATCTTCTCCGTAATAAGAGGGAAATTAACCTACTATACCGCTCTGGTCAGACGTGTTGGTATAGGGTTTTGTTTCGAGTTTTCCTTCTCTCGCATAGATGTTATATGCGTTTTATATCCCTTAGTCATCTCGTACGATCACCCACGAGCAAGATATGGTGTTCGCTCGTGAGTAGTATTTTTAGTCCGTCACCACACGGAAAATAACAAATAGCTTACAATTATTCTGATGACTCGTTTCTTCAAAATCACATTTAAGAAAACGAAACACTATCACGCGATCAATCCTAAGGCTAAGGCCTTATTGTGTATATCAATTCCTATTGTTTTCACAGTTGAAGCCGGGCTACCGTTATGCTATGCAACTTGCATATTAACACAAGCCGATGGACCCACGAAAGTCAATATTAGCACAACAGCTAACTAGTGAAACGTAGACAACATTTTTAATGGCTTGTTATTTTTTTACCGTTGTTTATATGATGGGTCTGTTGATTCACCATTAGACATCCTACTACTGATCGTTATGGTAATAATACTAAGCTGAGCGTTTTTTTTTTTAAACGTAACTTTTTTTTTTGTGCTATGGATGCGTCTCGCTCCGCTAAATCGGTCCTGCGTGACGTAAGAGGCGGCGCGTGACCTCCTAGACCCACCATACAAACTCCTCTCTTCGCCGTGCGAGCGGGCCACCGGCACCCGATTTTTGCCTCCGGTGGCCTATTTAAAACGACACCCGGCACTAAGGAAATAATCCTTTCTAGATTTCATCATCATCATCATCTCAGCTCATATAATATGTCCCACTGTTGGGCTCGAACCTTCTCGATAATGGGAGAGAAATTGACCTACTATACCACACTATTGTCAGATATGCTGGTACAGGGTTTTGTGTCGAGTTTTCCTTCTCTTACATAGATGTTATATGCTTTTTTTATATAGAGTCGTCTCTTACGATCACACACAGGCAAGATAAGGGGTGGTGAATTGTATTCTTATTCCGTTCACGAAACGGATTTTTTTTAGATTTATTATGAGGTAATTCTCAAAAATAACATGTATTCATAGCGTAGAATGTATCCTGTAGATTCGGCTCTATTACGTGGTTTATAAAGAATATCATATACATATAGTGCGGGTATATTTTGCAAATGCATTCGAAATAATTTTCTTAAATCATTTTTTTTTTAATATGATAAGAATAATTAAGAAAGATTAATAAAGATATTCAAGAATAATTAAGATATTCATTATTTGAATATGTAATACCCTTCACATATTCAAATAACTACAACAAATATTGTTCTTGCGTCATTATTATTATAATATAAACGGTTTTATGCCGGCGCACTTTTGATAATATCAATATTTAATTATGTATGTTATACATATTAATTTAAGGAACAATTGCACATAGATTTTTACCAATAAAAATTGTCTCTCTAATTTTATTGTGGAGTTATTTGCAAAATATATTTTTTATTGCTTATGGTGGCAAGCGAGCAAGCAACACACCTAAGTATAAAATAGTAAGTATTACTGTTGCCCATGGACCTTTGCAATAGGGAGTATAGCTAGACCCCTGGCTACCAACCAAACTCCACCCAACCGGCTGCCGGCTTTCTATTACAGAAACAATGTATTTCGACAGGTATATTCGGCGGGCGATGTTCTCGGCGAGACGCTAATGTAGACGCTTGTCTACTACGTAGCTTCAACTCGCTCCTTGAGTACCTGAAGGGCGGTGCACCTGAACTAGGCATTGAGGAGGTAAGCAAGATGATATTAAACACATTATTGTACAAAATTCGTTGGAAAAAGTGAGTTCATGTACCATTAATCTGGAATTATCTAATTTAAATATATCTTCGTATTTATATTACGTAGAAAAATGCCATTTTCTTAGAATAATAACACATACAAACCAATTCCACGCACAATATTTGATGCCACTAAATTGGTGTCAGAAATGTCACCCTACGCCCGCCTGTTCCGTAATGTGCAAGCTCGTTGTGTTCCATTTTATAGTAGTGTGCGTTTATATTCGTGTAATCGCTTGCAAGCTAACAGGATTTTTGGCTTCACTTTCTTAAACACTTAAACTACCAAACCATTATTCTGTGTTTTTATTCTTAGGCCATTTTATTAATAAGATAATTTATTTTATACATATGAACTGTATTTAAAAAAAATCATTGCAATTAATTTGGTTCCCTAAAATCTAAATTACATTTATTTTCAGGGCGAATCTATAATTATAGATGAACTATCTATAGCCTTGGGTGGAGGTCCAGATGGATACCGTGCCAGCTTTAATGATATCCACGCTACAGGAGCATCCAATATGACCATCACTAACGTCAGGTAAGACCAAGTAACTAAACTTTCAGATTCATTTACAATTAAGTTTCAGGAAAATATTTCGGAGTTGTAGTTATCGATACACCATTTCATATCCTTTTACATTGATCCAAATGTTAACACTTTCTTTAATTGAAAATTGAATTTAACGACATTTAATTTCGTTTCGACTAATCCATGGCTACAAGGAACCGTCTTCCCGTAATCATAAATGCTATAAGGAGAAAAAGAGAAGAAAAAAAAAGATCTTTGTTTTTACAATTAAACAAAAATATATAAAAAATTAAAAAAAGTTTAAAAAATGGTACTGGGCTCAACCTGTGACCGAGAATGCATTTTCATACCAAGCTAAGCTAATTAACTTAAGACATTTATATTACTGCCCTCCTAAACATGAAAAGTAGTGTAAGTCTCATTTCATGTACATACTTGCTAGTTATGCCAGAGCCAGAGAACGTTTTAAAAACAAACGATGATAACAATATTCTTTAAAAATTAAATGAGAGATTGAATATGTTGGTGGCAGTACCTAACATAAGTATAAAATACCAAGACGTCACGATAATAAAAACAAAATAAAATCTTCACCCATCACAATACAGTAATAATGTGACATGATTTTAATATTATTAAAATGTTTAGGGTAATATTTTAATGCTTCTATATCCGTCAAATCAAGTAATAAGAGAATCTAATATTCTTTTCAAAACAATGACTAACAAAAACATGATTTATATAAGATATTATCCATTTTGTGACAAAATAAGAATTGCAATTCACTAGCCCTTCATTTCCGTGTCGTAACGATTCCAAGTGAAAGAAAACTCAGAATAAAAATTTATATCAACACATTTGACCAGCGTGGTATAATTGGTTAATAAAATGAGGCTTGTGGCTCAAAGGAGGTTAGTGTTGAATAGCAAACGGGCTATAGAAGAAAAAGGAAACGATGGGCATAGTTTGTGTTATAGCGTTGAAGAAATTCAAATAATTACTGAGGATTGTTACTTGTCTTTTTTCATATGGGAACCGCATCTTACATAAGAAACGGTTCCCATATGAAAACTGCCGTACAATAGTACAAATGTTTATAGTCAGTAATTTTGCTCGCTCCATATGTGAAGTAATTTTAATTACCCTGATGATATGAACCTCAATTAAAATCATATAGAACTTGTACTCTTTAAATTTTAATTGCAAACTCCCTGTTTACAACTGAATAATTCCCGAATACAAAATTCAGTAATACTTTTGACTCTACCAAAGACAATATTATAATACTTTTACATCGCTGACCCCATGTTTAATATCAATGAACCAGAAGCTAAGTAAATACACAACATTGTGTTATTAATCATGCAGCAAATGTACTTATCAACAAAGAACACTTTGCAAATGCTTTTTAAGTGCCAATATAATGACTGTCAATGTTGGAATGTTGGAAAAATGAAAATATTAGTCAGCTAATTATATTCTATACGCGTTGATTGTTCGTTGACATCGGCATACAAGTTTCACGAGGGTCAGGAAGACAAAGACATCTGATATTGACTGTATGATGACAAAAACAAATAGCTTACAGGGTTAACGAATTGTAAAGATGTTGATGTTTCTAAGTGCCTTTATGACTTATGTGTTAAACATTTTTGGTAATGAAACGTCTCTTACGAAGCGACATGCTATTAGGCATTGAATTTGTGTTAAATTCCTTTATTATTCAACAAAGAACTATGTACTCGTATATAGTTATTACTGCAATTCGTTGCTTACAATATTATTCAAGATAATTTAAATATTTTTTCCATTGGAATTAAACGTTATTAAAGATTTGAAATAAAACTATTATTACGGATTCTATTCGCGTTTGTATTCGATTTTTAATTTCCCGACGTTTCGAATACTTTACAGCGTTCAAGGTTACGGCAGGACTTCCGTAAAAATTGTTTTATTTCAAAAATAATAATGTAATAATCGTGTAAACATTAGAAATCATTACGTTATTAAAGACATTTATATATTGATAATAATTAAAAGATGAAGAGATTTAATGGATACTTTACGATTATTTCGAAGTCGGTTATTTAAAAAAACATAATAGACAATAAGGCAAGTTCGTTATAGACAAATATTTGGATTTGTGTTCCAAATTTAACTTTTACTTTTTAATATTTGGGAATGAAACGGCTGTATTTTATTTTCGCTATTTGTACCTTTAAAGTTAATTAAAGTCCCCCGCAATACAAGGCTTATTTCCGTACATGTTATTTATCTTTAAAATATTAATAATCTATGATTGTATAAACAGATCAGACTTAGACACACACCAATTCCAACTGACGCTGTTTGGGCCACACATCACCACACGTGCTCGTTACCGTTCTTCAGGAGTGCTACTTCTCGTCAGAGCCAGCGGTGGTGGTGACTACTGGGGAGAATATGGTACGTTGTATCTTTAAATATTTTTTTAATCTGCTTATATTAACTTGGTTTGTATGTAATGGAAACTTTCAATATGATTCCACTCCCTTTTAAACACCGAATTAATGTAAAACTTTGTACATTTATCAAGGATGGATGATAATGCAATAATTTTAAGATTTCGTCTTATTATCCTTACAGCATTATTGATTGTTTAATATATGATTTTGTCATGATTCGATAGATGTCGCTATCTCTTTTCTTCTGCACCGTACTTTAGTTGGGTTATCTACAAAAATGCCTTTTCTAGTTATTATAAACTAACTGTTTTATTTTTTAAATACTACAACTTGAATTGATGAATAAATTCTTCTTTCGCTTATCCGATTTCATTAACATAACTATTAACGTACTCAAAGAAAACTCAGACTTAGAACATTTTTTTGGGAATCATATAAAGCATATTCTCATGGGGATTAAACCCAAAATTCGATATAGAAAAAGGTAGTTCATTTTAGATTCGTGCGCAATAATTAAATAATTAACAAGTTATTTAAATATTTTTAAATTATTACTTTTCTCTGTGTGGTGACGGAGTAAATATGCAGCACGACACCCACTTTTTTGCCCGTGGGTATCGTAAAAGACGATTAGGAAATATAATATGCATATAAAATTTATGCAAGGGTAGGAAAACTGGAAATAAAACCCTATACCGATCTGAATGACCAGTGTGATACCTAATAGATCAATTTCCCTCCTAATGTCCTTCATATTACTAATACACTTCTCCTAATGTGGAGGGGGCTCGAACCCAGCAGCGGGACTTATATAACTTGAGATGAGATGATTTTATATATGTCAGAATTCAATTATCTGCTCCTCGCAGATTTTTTTTTTTTTTTGTTAAGACAGTCCGTTCGGAACGATGGCAGAGACTGCGTAGCCCCATAATCTGTCGTATTGCCTGTTTACTGCCCTGAAACCTTATCTTTATTATTAATCCTATATCCAGTCACCCGCTGCTTCTCGCAGACTTGTCATTTGTTTGAAACTTTAAACGTTCTTAGAATAAATCAATGAAAGAAAAAGAGAAGTTTTTCTAAAGTTACTTCAAATATGTTGTTCTCAGTCCGGAGGTAATTTGGGTGCGTTAAATATATGTTTGTGAATTTCCTCATGATATACGAATGTATTCCTTAAATATCATTTTTTTTTAAATTATATATACAAATTCATAATCATCATCTCAGCTCATATATGCGCCACTGTTGGGTTTGAGCCCCCTCCACAACGGGAGGAAAATTGACCCACCATACTACGACCAGAGTGGTATGGTGGGTCATTTGGTATAGGGTTTTGTTTCGAGTTTTGCATCTCTTGCGTAGATGTTATATGCGTTTTATATGCCTTAGTCGTCTCATACGATCACCCACGGGTAAGATAAATAGTACGATGATGAATGGTAGGTACTCTTATTCCGTCACTACACGGATGATTGAAAAATCTAACCTTAAATCCAATTAATTGCTCAAAAATTGTTCAACTCGTATTCTCAGACGGTGTAAAAGCCAAGGTGTACTTCCGCGGTGAACCGTACAAACGCAATGGCAAAACATACCTGAAACTGAAACAACTTAAACTGGACTTCTCAGTAAAGGACATCCAGATGGGAGTGGAGAACCTTCAAAATAGCAACGCTGTATTACGTAAGTTTAATAAAAATTGCTTGACTTATGTTTGACGTAGTAACGTTTTATAAATCGCTGAACGCCAGTTGCATGAACGTGAAAGTGTCACGTTACGTCTGAGCCAAGCGTGCAAGCGAGAGCGTGGAACAAGTGATAGAGAGGCACAGCGTTCTTGCATTTTAAAAATTTGACGTGAAACTATTTATAAAGTGAAGTGAAAAGTAAATGTGGTTTCCATTCTTTATGTTTGTTCAATTCATAAAAGTATGCAATTTTTCATTAATGTTTTCTTATGACGTTATCATGTAAAAACATCCGCAAACCGACTTTACAGACAACCATCTGTTTTTTAGTAACTGAATGATCAGCCTTTCGTCGTTTATCGCTGTATATTGATTCTCATTTTTTTTTTATATTTTAGTAGCAAATTCCTCGTGATTAAACATAACCTATCTTACTTGCTGATAATGTAACTTTCCATAGGTGAAAAAAAAATAAGAAAGCGTAAATAACATACCTATAAACAAACTCACATTCCCATTTATAATATTAGTTAAGAAATTATATGAAACTTTGTACATTTATTCTATTTGCAAATATACTGTGAAGAATAATGACCGTCTGTGTTTTCACATAATGATCTAATTAAATAATAGATAAAGGTGTGTGGTAGCTGTTACGTATGATACCAAACCACATTTAGTTACCATCCACATTGCAGTTGAGTGTTATAAAAGATGACTATGAGCTTTATATCGACTAGACTTTATTCGATGCCGTCCGCTGAAGAATTACATTCTGAAATAATCTGCGAATGAAATGTTAATGAGATTTACTTTTATTCTCTTGACATCCGACAGACGGCTGGTTATTACTAAAACTCTTGCAATATGTGCAATGAAAGAACAATACGTCGACTCCAAGTAATTGGGTTAAAAAAAAAAAAAAAAAAAAACCGAATGATGGCGAATCTAATTAAATAATAACTGGATTTAATACCCTTTTTTTTTGTTGCGGTGGACTATGGACGTGCTCTCGCCCCGCCTCGTTCCAGGGTGACGGAAGAGGCGGCACATGACCCCATAGACCCACCGTGCAACTCTCCTCTCTTCGCCGTGCGAGCGGGCCACCGATACCCGATCTTTGTCTTCGGTGGCCTAGATTTGATACCCTGGGCTATCATTTGTCAACTTGCAACTATATCATAAAGCGAAAGTGAAATAAAATTCTGAATTGAATCCAGAATGTATTTCTAAAATCTCGAATTTATACATAAATGTATTACGCATTAAACGTTTATTATTTTAAAATATATTAAATATTAGGCTAAATGTATAATTACATAATATTGTCATTATATTTTTATAGTAGCTAAGTATTGTTATCAATGCCATTTTGTAGAGTTTCGAGGTACTAATATTACAACCGTCTAACAACAGTGCTGCAAGGAAAACATTTTTTGTGTAATACTGCGTTTTCCCGACCAAGTACAAGAAATAAACTTAAAAAGCAAACAAACTACTTATACGGATTCTATCCCTTTTGTATTTCGTTTTTAATCTCCCGACGATTCGTGCCCCACTACTACGTTAAATAGTCTGAAGTGAGGCCGACACTTAAAATAATTAGAGAGTTTAAAATATTAAGAAATTTGCATGTATCATATATCATACTTGTCAAATTTAGTAACTGGAATGAAACATTTTAATATTATATATTATAATATAGAACAATAGAAAATGCCTGTCTTTTATGTACTTAATTTTCTTAAATTTACAGAAGCAGCGCTAAATCTCTTCATAAATACAAATGCTCAAGAACTCCTGAAAGAAATGAAACCTGAACTGAAAAGGGACTTAGGAGAAAAGATGTCTCGCTTCTTAGACCGCATCTTAGAGAAAATACCATACGAAGACTGGATCGTAGACTAATCTAAGATGCAGACTACTTAGACTAGTAGTAAGGAATTAAACCCTAATATGAACAAAATCACTGGCAAATATTTAAAAAAATGATAATAAAGTTGCCATCTTTTAAAAAAAGAATTCATTACAAATATACTTGATAAATATATCTTCTCCATCCACGGGTAACTAATACAAACTTATATCCCCTAATTTATCCTATTCAAGGTTTAAGATATAGGGATTCCAAAAGCCTCTCTTAACGCCCTCACGGATTTATAAGAAGCTACGTTCAAAATTATAAGCTTCTATCCAGAAACTAATAATTTTTGTAGTTTAGGCTAAATATGTTTGGTAGGTATAGTTCAATGAGAAAAAGTTACTGTACGTATAGATAGCAATTTCAAGTTATTTAATTCTTTTAATTTTGTCGTGATTTACTAACAAACGTAAAAATGTTAGGTCTGCTAGGTCAATAAAATGTTCTAATAATTATATCAGTGCCTACAAATATCTAAGGTGAATAAAAAAAAACAAATAACATTTTTTAAAAATGGAAGTAACTATTCGTCTAAAAATATCACAATATTATTATGATATTCTCGTATTTAAACATCGAACACATTTGTAAAAAGAACGCAAAGATTATTTCAAATCATTTCATTAAACGTATTTCCTTTTTTTACAATTAAAATTGGTTTTTAATATAATATATAACTATAATAATATTGAAATTGGTAATTTTTAATGTGAAATAATATTCTCTAAATTTATTATATTTTTAATAAATAGAAGTCTGGTGAAACTTGTACAATCTAGATTATGTTAAAATAGTTTAAACTTATTAGTAGCAATTCAAGCAAAACATTTTATAACTTTTAAAACAACGATTTGAAATGAATGTAGATATATAAGATAATTTATTTAGAGACATTTGTATAATTAGTAATAGAATTATGTTGTAATTAAATTTACATATCCCTTACGCCTGTATTGTTTTTTTTTGTAATTTATTTTTATTTTAAAATGGAGGTAAGGAAAACCCAACACTTTCCAACTGTTAATATATATACCGCACACCGGGACAGAATCATGGTAGAGTAGTGGTAAGATTTTCTTATATCCTATATATAAGAAAATCTTACTCCTGTGATGACCAGAACCTCCAGCACTTTAACTTCTAATTTTCAGCAAAAATCTCTGCGGAAAATCTCAAATCTTAAATCCTAATCCCTAACGGTGGAAGAGCGGTAGGTCTTCCTTCCTATTCTCCATTTTAAAATAATAATGGATTTCCGCCACAGTTCGCCGAAATCAAACAAAGATTCATAAATTATTTTTGGCAGCCCGTGGCTCCATATCCTAGCGTATGCCATCACCATCGCCATAGAGCCTGCCACTGGTACCGCTTCCTTGACATCCATGGTCGGCCCAGCAGGTAACCCTTTCGGGTACCATGGGCAATCGACGCCCCGGCTAACTGCCGCAGCGTCGCCCTCATACGGTCAGCCTTTCTGCGGGTGACGGACTATTCCCCGGTCCTTTGTCCCGTGTCCTGTCCCATAATACGCAGGTAACTTTTATAGGAGAGCAGAGAGCATCGTTCGGTGAACGAGGGAGCCGAAAGACTAGCTTTCTAGGTGGGTTTGGATTATCCTGCAACAACTTAGCTGTACCATTGGTATTGCAAAGATTCATGAACAGTAGTATCACTTACCATCAGGTGTGCTGCTTGCTCGTCGTAGGTCAATTTTCTTCTTATTGTGCAAGAGGCGAGCCTTGCAGTGGAACGAATGTCAATTAAGAAAACGACGATGAAACAGTATCCACTCAAAAATCATTTAACATTTTATTCTTGTATGCACTTCCACAAAGTACATACCTATCTATTGAAAATGATACAAACGCATGAATAAAATTCCCAAATTGACTAACTTGCATTTTTCTATAGTATTTTATCAAGGATTACAATCAAGCAAATTATATTAATAATGGTTAGCAACACTCGCCTGAAAAATTTATAATAGCAAATCGTCTTTAAGCGTAGCGATTAGAACTTTTTTTTTCAGTAAATACACCACTTTACACTAAGGAAATAATCTTAGAATTGCTTACAAACTTACTTTATAAACATGCACTCAATGACAATTACACCCAGAGTCAGAACAACACTTTAGGATCAAACAAAATATTGTCCTGGCATGGGAATCGAACCCACGGCCCTGGCACGGACGGTCGGTATCCACTATGCCATCTGAGCAGTCATTATTATTATTCCTTGCTAGAGTAGACCTGTGTTGGGCCACCGAAGGCAAAGATCGGGTACCGGTGGCACGCTCGCACGGCGAAGAGAGGAGTTGGATGACCGATTTGGCGGGGCGAGACGCATTCATAGTACACCGCAAAAAAAAAGGGTAGACCCGTGTTTCAACGACTTTATTAAGGCGATGGATGGATGGAATATGGCAGTTGTATTTTTATATTGACAATATACACAAACATATCGCCACATAATAGTCAAGCAAAACTAAATACAGTAAGCTGTAAAAAATAAGCTAAATAATTAAACAAATCTTTTTATAAATTACGATAGCTTAAGTTCTAACATAGTCTACTATTACTATAGTTTTTATTGTATAGTTTACTATAGTCGTTCTAACATAATCTACTGTTGTTCTAATATAGTCGTTTTTACATAGTCTACTATTGTTAATGTCTTTAAATTTAAATAAATAAATTATTGAGAAAGTCCCAGTGACTTATCTAGGTGAGATAATTGTATAATTCTTCTTATATATTAGTTAGAGGAGCCCTAGTAAGTTGAACCTTCACCCAAAGATGAAATAAATAAATTAGAAACGTTCACCCATTACGTTACCAAGTCAAAATCATATTACATACAATAAAATATTTTTCTAAACATATACGAACGGGCGTAAGAATCGTGGGAGACCCAAAAAGAGATGTATGGATTGTATAAAAGAGGATATATGTATGAAAGTTGTGAATGCAGATATGATGGCTGATAGAAGTTTGTGGAAGGCAAGAACGTGTTGTGACGACCCCACTTAGCGTGGGATGAGGGCAGGCAAATGATGATGTACCAATAGGGTTGCCGTGATAATGTATAAAAATATTTATCTGAATATATCCCAATAAGATTGCCGTATTATTTCTGAACGAATGCATATATTTTTAAGTATAAAAAAATAACAAATTTAATTTTAATCATTTAGACTCATGACAATCCTTTTTTGTGGCAACCTATATGTTCAGAAAAATATTTTATTGACTTTTGGAAGGAATATGAAAGCGTTGTAGTAGTCTTGCATTATATTAGCCAAATATAGTCTCATGTTGGAGCGAGTACAAAATAAGTTTTTGAGGTTTTTATATCTGAGACAGTATGGTGTATACCCATATTATCCGCTGATGTATCCAACTCTATTTATTCTGGGTATGGTTGGATACAATGAACTAAAGGTCAGGCGATATCTTGCACTCGCTTCATATTTGTTCAAATTAATAAGGGGTAAGATATATAATGCTGATATTTTACAGCGGGTGGGTCTATATGTACCTGATAGGTATGTGTGGCGAAGACGACGACCACGCCTGCTAGCAGTGCCTCGCGCCCGTACAAACCTACTGATTGAGGCGCCACTGCCGCGTGCACTTCGAACTATAAATAGTGTTTCTGAAGAAATAGACATATTTTCTTGTTCTCTGAATAAATTTACAAAAACCGCTTTACATATCATATGTTACACAAATAATTAAAGTTTATTTGATAAAAGATTTATAAAATGTTATATGTTATAATTATAATTTATTTTTTGTTACCACGCTATTGCGCATTAGGCAAATCCTGTAATGATAGTTGTGTATATGATAAATAAATAAATATTCAATATGTTAATATATGTTAATATTGGGGGGCATAGTCCGGAACGTGCTCGTCGCGTCCCCTGCCAGTCTAGTTAGATTGCTAATCCGGCTCGAATAATGCGTACGGTGCGGGTTAGGGCGTCACCCGAAGGCGACGCGTACCGACCCGCCCCCATCGGTACGAACATCGGCAGATGCGGCGATGGGGGCCGCCACCCATCACGCCTTGCCCAGTCAGGTGAGTCGAGGAGAGCAGAGCGCCGGGTGGGCACGTGGAATGTAAGAGGATATGTGGAAGGTAAGTTGCACGAGCTGATAACCGTCATGGCGGACAAACAGTTAGACATGCTTTGTATAACAGAGACCAAGCGAAGGGGCAGTGACGCCTGCGATCTTCCTGTTGGCGGGATGGGGTACACTAGACCACAGAGCGATCGAGTCAGCATGGAGGTAGGAGTGCTGTTGTCCTCTCGCTTGGCCTCAGGTGTGAAGGATTACGCAATGTATGATCCCAGACTTCTTTGGGTCCGTATAAAACTAGGTGTCACCAAGGTACTCATGGTTGTAGCATATGCTCCCGTAGGATCCTCGGTGGCATCAGACCTAGAGAAGTTTTTAGATAATGTTAGGGAAGTTCTGGATATGGCAGAAACCAGTGAACGCGTGATTATATGCGGAGATTTAAACGGATGGGTGGGAACCAAGCGTCCCGACTATGAGGACGTACTTGATCCATTTGGTGATAAGAGAGTGAACGACGCAGGTAGGCGCATAGCGGATGTATGCATGGAGAGAAACCTTATTGTGTCAAACACATTTTTCCAACATAAGGACATACATATGTATACATGGAGAAGGAATGAACAGAAAAGTATAATAGATTTAATTTTGGTAGACAGTCGCCTCCGAAGCAAAATATTGGACGCAAGAGCCTACAGGGGCCCCGCAGTCGGTAAGGACCACTATCTCATTATCGCGAGATTTAGTGGTCTGTTCAGAAAGTGGAGGCACTGGCGAGAGCGTGTCCACTTCGGAGGGCTTGATAGGATAAAGGTTGAAAGGTTGCAAGAAGAGTGTGTAAGAGAAAAGTATGTAGAGGGTGTCCGAGAACGGCTGACGATGGCAATCCAGCCGCAATCGGACAGTGAAGAATGCTGGAGAATATTGAATGAGAGTATGGTAGATACAGCGAAAGAAGTATGTGGAAGCTCAAAGAAGCATAGAAAAACCAATGGTGATGCATAGTGGGATGCGGAAGTGGCAGCTTCCGTAGAGCAAAAGAAGGAAGCGTGACTGGACTATGTCTCTTCTTTGAATCTGAATGACAGTATAACTGAACAGAAGAAAGAAATATATCGGCAATGTAAGAATGACACCAAGGCCATAGTGAAAGAGAAACGTGATATAGCAAATATGAGTGCAGAAGATAGGCTGACTAAAAACTTCGAGGGTTACAACAAACTCTTTTGAAGGAAGGTAAAGAAGTCTCGGTGTGGTTGGTCAGCCTTCAGAATGAATAAAATAAGGTCTAAAGGTGGAGACATTCTTACACAAACACAAGACGTGTTAAGCCGATGGAGTGAATATTTTGGCGATATGTATGCGGATACTCAAGTTGGCGCCGGTGTCGCATGTGGTTTAGTAGATCAACATTCAGCACCGGCGTCCTCCGATGGCATCAATATGGATGAAGTTGAATGGGCGATAAGAAGTTTTAAAAATAGTAAGGCAGCGGGCATTGATATGGTGTCTGCCGAGATGATTAAGCTTGGTGGCTCCTGTGTTCGGGAGGCGTTCCTGTTGCTCCTCAATTTATGTTGGAGCTCGGGAAGGGTTCCCGGGGACTGGAATAGCGCAGCCGTCGTGCCTTTGTTTAAAAACAAGGATTCACGTTATGACTGCGCAAATTACAGAGCCATAAGCTTGACCAGTTTGGCAGCAAAAGTGTACGGTAAAATTATTGAAAGGAGAATAAGGATGGTGTCCGATGGTTTACTGTGTGATACACAAGGAGGTTTCAGGAGTGGAAGGAGATGCATGGATCAAGTGTTCTCTCTGCGCAACATTGTGGAAAAGCATCTGGCTCTAGGTCAGAGGGTTTTCTGCAGTTTTGTGGATCTGGAGAGTGCATTTGACACGGCTGTACGAAAGAAACTTTAGGACATTTTACCGGAGTATGGTATTAACGGTAAACTGCTACAGGCTGTGCAGTCCAGTTACATGGGCTGTAGAGCCTGTGTGCGGCTGGATGATTGAATTTCGCCTTGGTTTGACGTCAATATTGGCGTTAAGCAGGGGTGCGTTCTGTCAGCCAGGCTGTTTATCATATATCTGGATAAATGTCTCCAAAGGTTGAACGATATGAATGTGGGAAGGAGTCCAGATGGGCAACTCAGTGGTCACTGCTCTGCTCTATGCAGATGATGCAGTCCTGCTGGCACAGTCAGCGACTGATCTGCAGACCCTAGTCGCCACAATGACAAAAGATTGTAAGAAAAGGGGTCTACGCGTGAATGTGAGCAAAACCAAAATAATGGTCTTTGAAAGAGATGAAACCAGAACAGATGTAAGAGTAACAATAGGTAATGATGTACTGGAGCAAGTGGATGAATTTGTATATCTTGAATGTGGATTTAGCCGAGATGGAAGGTACACCACTGATATAGAGTGAAGAGTGAATGCGGGCAATAGAGTGAACGGAGCGTTGGGGCAACTTCTCGGTAGCCACCACCTCAGCCAGAAGGCACGTGTAGCAATACATAATACAGTGCTTGTCCCAACATTACTGTATGGAAGCGAGAGTTGGGTATGCAGAAAAGAGTATGAAAGTAAAATTAATGCGGTCGAAATGCGATCTCTACGGAAAATCTGTGGAGTTAGGCTGATCGATCGCATTCGTAACGACGACGTTAGAGAGCGAGTAGGTATGAAAGAGAGTATTGGTGTAAAGATGCGAAAGAGAATGCTCCGATGGTTCGGACATGTGGAAAGAATGCCGAACGCACGTCTGGTTACGAAAATAAACAATGTGAAAATGAAAGGATGTAGGTACCTTTTTTTTTTTTTTTTTTTATTGGTGGGCTATGGGTGCGTCTCGCCCCGCTGAATCGGTCCGGGGTGACGGAAAGGCGGCGCGTGACCCCATAGACCCACCGTAAAACCTTCTCTCTTCGCCGTGCGAGCGGACCACCGGTACTCGATTTTAACTTCGGTGGCCAAGGATGTAGGTACCTGGGGAGACCGAGACTAACCTACCTAGACCAGATCGGTCATGTACTGAAGGAAGGTGGAGTCAAGAGTCTCCAAAACCGGCGAGCGTGTATGAAGAGAATTATGAATGTTGAGGAAGCGAGTAAAGTATGCAAGGATAGAGTTCTCTGGCACTCTGTTCTCTCTGCCTACCCTGCAAGGGGCATGGCGTGATGGTATGTATGTATGTTAATATATTAACGTGTTACGATGCGAAAATATTGCTTTTTTTTGGGGTGGGCTGCGGTCGGCGCATTCCTCGCACCTGTCCGTCCGGGGCGAGAGAGGGGCGTAAGCACACACACCCGTAACCCACCCGTGATACCTCGCCTTCGTCGTTGGACCTTCCACCGGGGCAGCGTGAACTTGACGTCAGTGGCAATGCGAAAACATGGCTGGGGTGTAGTGAATCTATATCTATAAAAAAGGATGTTTCTATATATGACATCGCTGAATTCAAAAACTATTTGATCGATCATTATGAAAATTGGTATTTATTTTTCATGGAGAAGATTTATGTACTATCCCCATTGTTGTAACTCGCCACCAGGCGGCGTGACGATATATCGACTTCTACAAACAAACCAACGCGCTGGGTTTGCTAGAGTATAGTATAAAAGTGCTTTAGAACGTTTTCGTTTTTCAACAATGTTCCCAGAATATATCATTAACAGTGTGGCATTAGCACTTTTGATGGCAACGATTTGACTAGTAAGCCTGGTCCATCAGTAGATAGACAATAAGTTTAAGATGAAGACACTCAATATGTGAAGGAAATTGTAAGTCGACACTGGCAACATTGGCTTGTATAGGTATCTGATTGCCAATACAAAAAAAAATAGAAGAAGAAATATTTTATATGATAAAATATGATTTAAAAATCGAACGAACCTTTAAAAAGCATCAAGGTCGATCTTAATTCAGATCTTAAACCAATAATGACGCTAATAGGTCAATATTGTCATTGCTAACTCGTGGATGATAGGTATATAAATAATATTTAGCTATTTATCAAAACGACAAATTATTGAAATGTTAAGAGATAAATAGCAAGTTTTTAATTTTAATTATATTTTATATTTTAGACGGAACGGGCGGCGTGTGTCCGGATCATAGCCTACCCAAAAAAAAAACAGCATAAAAAACAAATATTAATTCATAATACTTATATAATTTCGAAAGGTGGTGCATGACCAGGTTTGGCTTTTTTTTATTGCTTATGGTGGCAAATGAGCAAACAGCACACCTGATGGTAAGTGTCACTGCCACCCATAGATCTTTGCAATACCACGGATATAGCCAGGCCGCTGCCTACCAACACAAACCCCAAATTCACCCCTGTCGGGCTTCTTGCTTTCTGACTCATTAAACGAAGCGCAATAGCTCATCGTCATTACTCAGTCGTCGATCTTCTGCAAGAGTGTAGTACTACCTCGGACGGACCGGCCAGCGGCTATATACAGAGAACTGTCCACAGCTAGATACTACCACTATTAAAACTTGACTTGAACTAAATGATGAAAACGAGCGGATAACTTGACAGAGGATTTAACTTAATACATATTCAAAATCGCAGTTAAAACCTCTAGACTATTTCAACCTCTAACGCGTAAAAATAACTGATATTCGTAAAGAAGATAAAATGTAATTTCTGGTAGGCGTCCTTAAGATTGAAGCAATATCACTTTACGTGTAGAGGATTTTGTCCCTAGGTTAAGATAGCTTTAATAATTTAATTATACAATTCACATTTTAACGATCCTTATTGACTCCTGTGTATTTATGAGGATGCATTAATTCCTTAATATTTTATTACAATTTAATTTATATTATTTTATTTATGACAAATTATCACGAAAAATGAAATTATTTATGAATGCGTTTGATGATAGTTTATGTAGATTTTTGACTTGTAAATACTATATTTACCAATAAATTGATTATTCTGATTAGGTTTAATAAGGAATAATACCACTATTTAGAGACTGATTAAGAGGAGGAGATTACTTTAATATACCTAATGTTTACGCGTGTATTACACATTCGAAATAAAACTATTTTTACGAATTACCTTATTCGATTAGAGACTAAATATTTAACTCGTCTCATTGTTTTAACAATTTGTAATGATAAATAGGTTGTTATAGCTCATATTATAATAATGTGACTCAAAGAAAATACGTTGAATAATATATTATTATATTAATATTTGGTTATTTTTTTATATTATAACCTTCGGGGTTTTTTTAACTTGTAGGAAGCACCACACACACACTTGTCGCCGATGTGTGCTGGTCATGTCAGCACATACGAGTAGGTACACGTTCCGCGTAATTCTTCAACTGTGGTCAGTCTTACCCTCCTCGTTACATACTTAGATGTGAAAAATAGTTTCTTCATAGTACAAGAATGTATTTCTTAGTGTAATCTAGGGTATAAAGAAAATTCCATTAATGTTACTATATCCAAATAATTGCTGTGTGGTAGCGGCTACGAATACTACCAACCTTTGGTTTTTGCTTGTGGATGTCGTAAAGACGACTAAGAGCTTTATATTGACCTGGGCCAACACTGCGTGATGCCATTTGGTCAGCAATTGCATTCCCAAGGAGGGTTGATGTCAAGCAGGCGGATGGTCATAAAACTATTGTAATATGTAGGAAGAGGGGTATATATTACATCGACCCCAAGTAATTAGGATAAGAGCAGGAGAATGATGATCCAAATAATAGATATCTAAATAATTAACGCAAGTAGATCAACGTGTACAACTAGTAGTACACCATCATTATTTCAGCTTGCGTATATCCCAATGTTGGGCTGGTCACGAGCCTCCTCTCTAATAGAAGGAAAATTGGATAGAAGGAAATTTGGAAATTGGGATAGAAGGAAAATTGGAATCTGGTCCAACCATTTCAGTTCTTTTTTGTTTTGTTCTTTTTGTTTTTTTTTTGTTAATGTTGTATTTAACTTTTAAAAATAAATCTTTACTGGAAGGGCATCTCACTGGAGCTAATAGGGACTAAACATGTATCCAATAATATTAGGAACACGTGTAATTTAAAAAAAAAATGACGAGCCCGCTGAGTTTCTTGCCGGATCTTCTCAGTTTGTGGCGGCTTTCCGATCCGGTGGTAGATTAATTTAAAAAAATATGTAATATTGACAATATGTAAGTGCCCTTTTAGGGCTTATGCATAATAAATTATTTGATTGATTGATTGATCTACAAAGCCAACCTGGTCAGATGTCTTGGCATAAGGTTTTATATGGAATTTTTCTTCTCTTGCATAGATTTTATCATCATTCTCCTACTCTTATCCCAATTACTTGGGATCAATACATATTGTAGGTACTCCTCTTTCATAATACATATTATAAAAGTTATTGGCATTAGTTTTATGACCGCCCGTCTGCCTTTTTTTTATTTTTTTTTTATTGCTTATTGTGGCAAACGAGCATACAGCACACCTAATGGTAAGTGTCACTGCTACCCAAGGACCTTTGCAATACCAAAGGTATAGCTAAGTCACTGCCTATCAATACAAACCCCAAACCCCACCCAGTTGGGCTTCCGGCTCTCTCGCTCACCAAACAAAGTACAATAGCACATTGCCATTATTCAGGCGTTGATCTTCTGCGAGAGTGTGGTACTACCCCGGACGGACCGGTCCGCAGCTGTACACAGAGAACTATCCATATCGTGGTCCTACCTATCTTTCTGCCTGACGTCAAACCTCCTTGTGAATGTAATTGTTGACCAAACGGCATCAGATGCAGTTGGCCCAGGTCGTTATAAGGCTTTTAGTCGTCTTTTACAACATCCACGAACAAAGTAAGGGTTGGTAGTATTCGTAGCCGCTACCACACAGCCAACAACTAGTACATCATCATCATCTCACCATACTTATATCCCAATGTTGGGCTGGGCCCGCTTCTCTCCAATAGAAAGGAAATTGATCTATTAAACCACACTATTCAAAGTCTTAGCATAGAGTTTCATATCGAATAGTCCTTCTCTTGCATATAATGCATATTAAATCTTTTAGTTGTCTTTTACACCATCCACGGGTAAGAAAGAGAGTGGAGAATTTGTATCTTGCCTTTATCACCAGACGAACTAATAAGACGTACAGTTGTAATATAATATGTACTGACATCTCAATTTCTTTATACAATAATTCGTTGCATCGTAAATATTCTGTCCCACTAACAACATGTTAGCATTTATTGCATAACGCTATTTCCAGCTACAATGTGAGCATATGATGTTAAATTATACGCTGGATTATTTCCTAACAGGAAATCACCAAGTTAAAATGACTATGACAATCCATCCACGGTTTGCTTCTGCAATTTTATATATATATATATCAATATAGTTAGTTAGTGGTCTTAGTTAGTGGTCTTAGTTTAGTGGTCTGTTCAGAAAGTGGAGGCACTGGCGAGAGCGTCTCCACTTCGGAGGGCTTGAAAGAATAAAGGTTGAAAGGTTGCAAGAAGAGTGTGTAAGAGAAAAGTATGCAAAGGGTGTCCGAGAACGGCTGACGATGGCAAGCCAGCCGCAATCGGACATTGAAGAATGCTGGAGAGTATTGAAAGAGAGTATGGTAGATACAGCGAAAGAAGTATGTGGAAGTTCAAAGAAGCATAGAAAAACAAATGGTGATGCATGGTGGGATGCGGAAGTGGCAGCTTCCGTAGAGCAAAAGAAGAAAGCGTGGCTGGACTATGTCTCTTCTTTGAATCTGAATGACAGTATGACTGAACAGAAGAAAGAAATATATCGGCAATGTAAGAATGACACCAAGGCCTTAGTGAAAGAGAAACGTGATAGAGCAAGTATGAGTGCAGAAGATAGGCTGACTAAAAACTTCGAGGGTAACACCAAACTCTTTTGGAGGGAGGTGAAGAAGTCTCGGGGTGGTTGGTCAGCCTTCAGAATGAATAAAATAAGGTCTAAAGGTGGAGACATTCTTACACAAACACAAGACGTGTTAAGCCGATGGAGTGAATATTTTGGCGATATGTATGCGGATGCTACGGTTGGCGCCGGTGTTGGATGTGGTTTAGTAGATCAACATTCGACAACGGCGTCCTCCGATGGCATCAGTATGGATGAAGTTGAATGGGCGATAAGAAGTTTGAAAAATGGTAAGGCAGCGGGCATTGATATGGTGTCTGCCGAGATGATCAAGCTCGGTGGCTCTTGTGTCTGGGAGGCGTTCCTGTTGCTCCTCAATTTATGTTGGAGCTCGGGAATGGTTCCCAGGGACTGGAATAGCGCAGTCATCGTGCCTTTGTTTAAAAACAAGGGTTCACGTTATGACTGCGCAAATTACAGAGCCATAAGCTTGACCAGTTTGGCAGCAAAAGTGTATGGAAAAGTTATTGAAAGGAGAATGAGGATGGTGTCCGATGGTTTACTGTGTGAGACACAAGGAGGTTTCAGGAGTGGAAGGGGATGCATGGATCAAGTGTTCTCTCTGCGCAACATTGTGGAGAAGCATCTGGCTCTAGGTCAGAGGGTTTTCTGCAGTTTTGTGGATCAGGAGAGAGCATTTGACACGGTTGTACGAAAGGAACTTTGGGACATTTTACCGGAGTATGGTATTAACGGTAAACTGCTACAGGCTGTGCAGTCCAGTTTCATGGGCTGTAGAGCCTGTGTGCGGCTGGATGATGGAATGTCGCCTTGGTTTGACGTCAATATCGGCGTTAAGCAGGGGTGCGTTCTGTCAGCCAGGCTGTTTATCATATATCTGGATAAATGTCTCCAAAGGTTGAACGATATGAATGTGGGAGTCCAGATGGGCGACTCAGTGGTCACTGCTCTGCTTTATGCAGATGATGCAGTCCTGCTGGCACAGTCAGCGACTGACCTGCAGACCCTAGTCGACACAATGACAGAAGATTGTAAGAAAAGGGGTCTACGCGTGAATGTGAGCAAAACCAAAATAATGGTCTTTGAAAGAGATAAAACCAGAACAGATGTAAGAGTAACAATAGGTAATGATGTACTAGAGCAAGTGGATGAATTTGTATATCTTGGATGTGGATTTAGCCGAGATGGAAGGTACACCACTGATATAGAGCGAAGAGTGAATGCGGGAAATAGAGTGAACGGAGCGTTGGGGCAACTTTTCGGCAGCCACCACCTCAGCCAGAAGGCACGTGTAGCAATACATAACGCAGTGCTTGTCCCAACATTACTGTATGGAAGCGAGAGTTGGGTATGCAGAAAAGAGTATGATAGTAAAATTAATGCGGTCGAAATGCGATCTCTGCGGAAAATCTGTGGAGTTAGGCTGACCGACCGCATTCGTAACGACGACGTAAGAGAGCGAGTAGGTATGAAAGAGAGTATTGGTGTAAAGATGCGAAAGGGAATGCTCCGATGGTTCGGACATGTGGAAAGAATGCCAAACGAACGCCTGGTTAAGAAGATATACAATGCGAAAGTGGAAGGATGTAGGTACCGAGGGAGACCGAGACTAACCTACCTAGACCAGATCGGTCATGTACTGAAGGAAGGTGGAGTCAAGAGTCTCCGAAACCGGCGAGCGTGTATGAAGAGAATTATGAATGTTGAGGAAGCGAGTGAAGTATGCAGAGATAGAGTTCTCTGGCACTCTGTTCTCTCTGCCTACCCTGCAAGGGATATGGCGTGATGATATGTATGTATGTATGTATGTGTAATATATATGAAATTGCAGAAGCAAACTAACCACACGTTTTTTTATAATACAAAATTAAATATAATAAAACTTATTAAATTTAATAACACTTAATTGAAAATCATTAAATTTAATATCACAAACTTAAAAATATTTAAATTTAATAACACTAAATTACAAATAATTAAATTTAATAACACTAAATTAAAAATAATTAAATTTAGTAACACTAAATTACAAATAATTAAATTTAATAACACTAAATTAAAAATAATTAAATTTAGTAACACTAAATTACAAATAATTAAATTTAATAACACTAGATTAAAAATAATTAAATTTAATAACACTAAATTAAAAATAATTAAATTTAATAACACTAGATTAAAAATAATTAAATTTAATAACACTAGATTAAAAATAATTAAATTTA
This sequence comes from Lymantria monacha, assembly GCA_905163515.2. Classification (NCBI taxonomy): domain Eukaryota; kingdom Metazoa; phylum Arthropoda; class Insecta; order Lepidoptera; family Erebidae; genus Lymantria; species Lymantria monacha. The sequence continues at coordinate 10,444,081 of LR991082.1, forward strand.
ATAACACTAAATTAAAAATAATTAAATTTAGTAACACTAAATTACAAATAATTAAATTTAATAACACTAAATTACAAATAATTAAATTTAATAACACTAAATTAAAAATAATTAAATTTAGTAACACTAAATTACAAATAATTAAATTTAATAACACTAAATTAAAAATAATTAAATTTAGTAACACTAAATTACAAATAATTAAATTTAATAACACTAGATTAAAAATAATTAAATTTAATAACACTAAATTAAAAATAATTAAATTTAATAACACTAGATTAAAAATAATTAAATTTAATAACACTAAATTAAAAATAATTAAATTTAATAACACTTAATTAAAAATAGATAAATTTAATAACCCTTAATTTAATTTGGAGACAGAGTGGTAGGTATACTTACTTTTATGGAAAACACGTATCCCATATAAAAAAATAAACGGGCAATTATGAAGCGCAAAAATTATATATTCACCCAGAAGTATAAAATAACATTTTATTAATGAAAAGACATTTTATTTTCAAGCAAAAGGTTAGCTTGGTAGCAAAAATAAAAATAAAATCCATCTCTTACTTTTCACTGTTGTAAAATTGACGTAAGCACCACTGAAAGAGAAGAAAAACGCGAAACCAAACTCTAACCAAACCGTCTAACCAGTACAATATAGTAGGTCAATTGCCCATTTACCTATCCACTCCTAACATTGACATGTGTATGGGCTAAAGAAGAAAAAAATTAAAACTTGGTATTTTAAGTATCATTGCCATACCAATTAATTAAAATTATAACAATAACTGGAGTAATTTTAATTAGTTACAAATTGACAAGCGAAAAACGTGTGGTTCAATCAGCAATGTAAATACCATCATAGTTACAAATTGTAAATATTTTATATCTAGTCGCCTTGTAAATTAAGTCAATATTGACAACACCGCAATGTCGCAATACTACACCTTGGTAGGGGTTTGCACTTTCGCAGATTCGATTCAGACACTGTTTGACCATAGCGCCGTACAACATAATATAAAAACATTTTTATTTTTAATAAAATAGTTTTTAATTTTAAAATTAATTACAACAGTCGTTTGAAATAATAAAAATATAAAGTTTTGTTTTAAAGTACTTATATTTAACTCTTAAATAGTTAAAATAAAAAATATATTAATATTATTAGTATCCATATAATTCGGTTCATGAACTAGATAGTTAATAGCGATAAAGATGCCTCAGTTAAATTTGTTAATTAGTATAACTGTCATAGTGTTGTGCTGTTCGCATATTACGAAAACGGAAAGGGAAATGTTTGAAATCGGTAAGTGTAACTTTTTAAATAATATATAAATGTGTAGTTATATACGTAACATTAAACTTGAAATAGTTATTTATGGCTTTGTTTTATGCCTCTGTAATTACTACTTGCTTAACTAGTAAAATTAATAATGACTTATTTAATAAAAAATAAATTAATTAAATATGTATGAACCACATTCCATGTGGTGACGAAGTAAGAATACAATTCACCGTCTGTATATTCTAGGACAGTCGCGAAGCACACGAATTTAGATAAGGGCGATAGAATTTAGGATAAGGGCGTTAAAAAAATCACGTCTGATTTACAACTGGCATTAATTTTTGCAATAAAATATTATAAACAAAATGAGCGATAATTATCATTAATCTTTCTTTCTTATTTTACTGGCCCATTGCTTTCTCCATAATAAGAAGTGAAATTGACTCACTTACCACACTCGGCAAAGACATTTTTTTCATGTTTTCCTTCTTTTAGCAATAACATTACATGTTTACGTTCCTTATATATCTCTTATGATACACACAGAAAAGGGAGAAGTGATTGCATATTAGGTATATCCTTAATCTATCTAATATCTTAATCTCACGGCGCATGCACATCATATTACGTAATATTTACAAGAATAATAAAAAACTGGGTTTTTATATATTATATTTTTTTATGTATTTATTATTTAATAATAAAAACTGGGTTTTTATGTATATATTTTTATATATTTATTATTTAATAATAAAAACTGGGTTTTTATATATATATTTTTTACCTTTTATGTTTTTATTATTGCTCATGGTGGCAAACGAGCAAGTAGTACAAATAGTACAGGTGCCGATAAGTGTTGCTGCTGCTCATGGATCTTGGCATTACCAGGACCATACAGCTAGGCCGGTGTCTACTAACCAAAATCTACCCAGAAACTAGGGTTTCCGGCTCTCCCGCTCACCAAGCGAAGCGCAAAAGCCTATTGCCAATGCCCAGGCGTTGATTTTCTGCAGGAGTGTAGTAGTACTCCAGATGGACTAGCCCGCGGCGTAGTCTGAAAACTGTCAGCAATGTTGCTCTATCATTACTAAACCATACCACTCCATAGCACACCGCCAATAAAAGCTACATATTACTAAAATATATAGGCATGTTATCTTAGTTCGTATAGGTACTCAATCTTTGTGTCTGTCAAAGAGCCAAAATAAATGTTGTAATTTTTTTAATGAGCTTTACACCTCATCGTGTACACATGAATACCAGCTTAGTTATCGACGAAAACCTACCTTTCTATATATTATATTTCTCAAAATTCTAAAACAATATATCTCATACTAATACATACAATACAATACTTTCAAATCAATAAATTCATTCAGAAATACTTATTCCAAAGGTTATAATAATCTGAGAACTAAAGTACAAAATAGATGTGCAACTGTATTAGCAGCTCCGTTAAAACATATAATAAATTTATCCTTCTCTGAAGGCACGTTCCCTAAACGCCTGAAAGTATCTCTAGTGAAACCTCTATTTAAAACAGGTGTTAGGACTCATTTGAACAATTATCGTCCAATCACGTTGATACCAATACTTGCGTAAGTTTTCGAACGAATTATGTATATTGTTATACATAATGGAAGATTTTTTGACATCATTCAATATTCTTAGAAAAGAACAATTTGGTTTTAGAGAGGAAAGTTCTATAAGTTTGGCATGTTTCTCACTGTTAAGCTCAAAATCCTGACCGTTCCATAACTGTATATCTATGAACCATGCATATTTGTTAAAAAAATAGCCGGATTTTTTCAACAAATTTAATAACACATTTAGGCATAAAGGTAAATTAAAATTGCTAGCAATTAAATTAGAACTATTTAATCGAAACTCGATACATGTCAATTAAAATCTATAATCACGTACCACAAAATATGAGATTATTACCATTTCACAGATTTAAAAAATTATATTCAACAATTTATTAATATATAAAAACTATTACAATTGCAGAGAATATTTAGATGATAGAATTGAATGTAGATTAACTGAAATATGAATTGACATTTACAATAGGTACAATATAATTATTATAATAACCACATTGACATGAATAATATGGATACTAACCACTGTCAATTGTATTATTTATTATTAATGTTACTAACAATTAAAATCATTGTGACATTTAATTAATTGAAAATAGTCTTATTAATTGAATATTATATATGTATATAGGTATATAGTGAGGAGGACCGAGCCCAACAGTGGGACATATAGGGGCTGTGATGATGAAGAGTGTATCCAGAAAACCAATAATGTCATTTATAAAGTCATAGATAACATATCTACGTATAGACCAAACGCAATCAATTCTATAATATTAGTACGGTTTTGACGTGAAAATGTAGCAACCAAACTCACTTTCGCATTTATAATATTATTAAAAATAAGGATTATTATTGAATTGATATATTTATCTATAAATAAAAAGTAGCCCATATCTATATTTCTAATCTGACGCCCGTTTTTACGATAGCAGATGGCGTATTAATGGTCTAGATACTGACCTACCATTAAAAAAACACCTCAATTAATTAAAACAGTGATATTACCTACCATGCGTATTTTACACGTCATCTACTGCTTTGAGTGTTGCCTTAACTTTAGATGTGGTTGGTGAATACGACCCTTATTTAAATTTCGCCACTAACCCTAACTATCCCGCTCTGAAATAAGTACTTTTAAGGATATTACTTTTAAGGATTCTATCGCGTTTGTATTTAATTTTTAATTTACCGACGTTTCATACACTTTACAGTGATTATGGTCACGGGAGGACTAAGGTCTTACGTCCAAACAGTCATCGTTATTTAAAATCATGTTATGGATCGCACAAAGTATTTTACTGAGAATCGAACCCACGGCACTAGAATGGAATGCCGATATCTTAACCACTACGCAATCTGTGCAGTCAATTGCTATTTAAGTCGGCTAGTATAAAATAAAACCCTAAAAGTAGTTAAAAGAACTTAGCAATATGATTGCTTAACCGAAGTAATAGTAAATCTCTGTCAAGGCAAACCGCAGCTATTAAAACTGCCTACAATGTTACAAAAATAAATTAATATACGAACGCATTGCTAAAGGAATTCAGATATCGATACAATTTACACAAATTAAACTGTGCATCATATAGTTTTTAGGATACCGAACTTTACAAATCGTTACTCTGAGTCAATAATTCGTGACCGTCAATTGAATCCTCCTCAATTCAAAGGTTTAATATTTTAATGGTCAAGGAATTGGTAGTAGTAGTCCATTGACGATAGGAAGGAGATAGGGTGACTTGTGGGGTCGCGCGCCGCTCTTTCTTCGCTCCAAATGGAGCGGGCGAAGAATATCCAAACCATTGCCTACTACAAAAAAAAAATAAAGAGGTTTTCTGACAAAAAAAGTCATCAAATGTTACGCACTAAGTATTATTACATAAATTGTCATGTTATGAAATCAATAATCATGAGTTTTATAAAATTTAGAGTCATTGTAAGCTAAAAGATAAGTTATCATCGCCTCGTTCTTATTCCAATTACTTGAAGTCAATGCAATATATTCTCTCTTTCCATACAATCAGATGTCACTTATAAGTGATTTCCCCTTTCTATCTATATCGAGCTTCACGTAATCCATTCATCTTTCCTTTAGTTTTTCTGGCTTCTAAATCGTTCAACATTCATATTTAAAACTCACAACATTACTTTCATCGCGTCTCATTCCATGTCCATACTACACTAACTATGTTAATTAGTTTTAAAACTATTTGAAATCCTACTCTTATCCTAATTACTCGAGATAGATGCAATATGTACTCCACTATAATAAAACATATACATATTGTAACACACATAGTATATTGTAAAAGTTATTCATCATCATGTCAGCTCATATATGTTCCACTATTGGGCTCGAGCCTCCTCCATAATGGGAGGGTAATTGACCTACTATAACCACGCTGGTCAGACGTGTTGGTATAGGGTTTTGTTTCGAGTTTTTCTTACCTCACATAGATATTATATGAATTTTATATCCCTTAGTTCTCGTACGATCACCCACGGGTAAGATTGGGGGTGGTGAATTGTATTCTTACTCCGTCACCACACGGAAATAAAAAAAGTAAAGTAAAAGTTATTAGTTTTTGTTTATTACGAACGCCTCTCTGATGTCAACCTTCATTAGGAATGTAATTGTTGGCAAGAAGATATCAGGTGGAGTAGACCCAGGTCGTCGCTCTGAGTCGTCTATTACGACACCCATGACCAAGATAAAGGTCGGTAGTATCCGTAGTTCCTGCTACACAACATAGCAATTTTAAAATTATTATCAAACGAAATTAAATATTTTCATCAGATCCGATATAGGTATTCTTATTTAAAGAAAATACTTTTAGCAAATCACACATCGAAGTTTTATGAGCTTAAAAGTTAAAATAAATTATTTAATTAAGTATTTTCTCCACAAGACTATACCGTTGAACTGCAAAATGATTTTGGATGGAAAATATCTCATCTCAATACCTTAAAATAGTTGTTTGTTTGATTTAGTCGAAGGCGTGATTTACTAAGTCACGAAAATCGTGAATGACGATCTTTACCTGCAGCTGTCAACAAAATGTGGTTATCGTTAAGCGGCTTATTGAAGAACCAACGCACAATTTACGAGATAATTTGGGAACATTTAAACTGTTGTATTAAAACTTTTCAATGGAACATGTTTTTAAACTTTTAGACTGAACTGGACTCGGCATCAACATTAACTGCGAATACATCACTCATCTTCGATTTGTAGACAAAATTGTCGTTTAGCCAGAATCCATGGAAGATCTTATCACCATGCTCAATGATCTTCACAGGATACCCAAACTAGTGAGTTTATGAATGAACATGAACAAGAAGAAAATGACATGTAATGCCCATATTATTCCACTTCCGGTCATACTTGGTAATGAGATTCACGAAGCTGTCGATTGTTATGTTTAAGAGGTCAGCCGACGGATCCATCTCGGCTTTAGGATACTTAAGAGGATCATCTCATCTAATATACCTCAATGCCTGAAAGCACAGGTCTGCGAGATGGGAACCGAAATGCAAAAATCCGCAAAAAAACGCATATAAGCGGCATACCACGAAGAATTAGCACGGTTTTTTTGGCAGGCGATGTTCTGGACACTCGCCGTCCGTTCCCTTCGGGGCGACAGAAGAACGGTGCAGGGCCCTATAACCTATCGTATTCCCTCCCCATCGCCATTGGGCCGCCATTGATACTAAGAATTAGCACGCTGAAGAGACATTAAGCTGGTCATATCACTCGACTAACCACTGGATAAGAATGGTTTTGAGTGGCGACCGTGTATCAAACGAAATTAGTATAAGTCGCCCCTAACCAGATGGATCGTTATTGGATGTGGACAATACAGAACCGCATTTTGTGGTCAAAGAATGAGGGAAATTTACGAACAGCAGTAAACGGGAAAAGGCTGAATGATAGTGATGACGATTTTCTTTCGTAACAATTTAAAAAGAAAGAAAATAATAAAAGAAATTATTCCTTTATTTGTATGAGTATTTTTTAAAACGACAGGACTGACTTCGAATGTACCAAAGAAATCTTAATATCTAAATTATAATTAATATTTTTGTGGAATGTACTATCACAAAAACAGATTGCCAATTTTAAAAACCAATTTGAAGCTAAGGTTACTTTTATTAAAAAAAAAAAACAAATAAAGTGCCGGGCAAAAAGTAATCAAAAAAAATCAATCGACTTCTTTATTTTTTATACATATAAGGAAACAATTATTATTCAACATTGTTTCAGATATATTAAAAAGAAATCGTATGTAATTACGTATAAAATCACATAATACGAGCGAAATGAGTTCCGATGTTTACGCGAATATTACACATTTGAAATATAACTATGTATATTTACGGTTTCTATCGGGTTTGTATTTGATTTTTAATTTTCTCAATCCGCCCGTGACCATAAACACTGTAAAGTGTTCGAAACCTCGGGCAATTAAAAATCGTATACAAACGCAATAGAATGCGTAAAATAGTTTTATTTCGAACCCAATCGAAGTCGCCGGCAAAGCGCGTCTTATATAGCACTACTATGACACTAATAAACATTTAAAAACATATTACAAATACAATTATCGCAAGCTATCTCACGATATTACATAACTGACTTGAATTCGCAAATGTTATGCAAGTTTGCTTAAATTAATATTCGATACGGTTACATTAACTTTTTTGCATTCATTTATTCTTTCATTTATAGTCTCACGCTTTGTTCCCGAACAGTTAACTAGAGTTGTTTACGCACCAACAATACACTATGTAATTTTTAATTCCAATTAATAGCGGGCTAGCAAATTACTATTATCAAAACATAGTTCCAAAATTCAAACTCACTATTGAAAATTCATGATAAATTGGAGACAAATTGGATTAATCTTCAGAGATCTTTAAGAATGGTTTTTAATACTATGTCAGATTTAGAATGCAAGATCTGGTGATTGCGAATTTCATTTATTATAAACTAGCGGACCCAGCACACTTCGTTCCGCCTAACAGTTAATGAATAAGATAAGCAGATTTAAGCAGGCTACAAATACTACCAACCCTTACTTTGGTCGTGGATGTCGTATAAGACGACTAAGAGCCTTATAACGACCTCGGCCAACTCCATCTGATGTCCTTTGGTCAACAATTACATTCCCAAGGAAGGTTGACGTCTGGTAGGCGGCTGGTCATAAATCTTTTGCCAATAACTTTTACAATATGTACTATGAATGAAGAGTACATATTGTATCGACCGCAAGTAATTGGGATAAGAGTAGGAGAATCAAGAATAAATATGAATAATATATAAATTCAAATAATCAAGTATTTTAATAACGTGCCAGCAAGACGAAGAATTACCTTGTGTTATACGACATTTGCCTTCATATGCGTTGAAAATAAACTAATTGTTGATCTCTGACATTTGTTCGACGATTTCGCATTGTCAACGCTTTACTCTTGTGATTAAGAAGCACGGAGTTGGGCTATATTAACACGGCGGTCTTCCCGTGCAATAAATTGTTCTTCTGCCGTGGTTACGTTCGTTATGTTTCGAATTCTAACTGCGTTACGGTTTTGTTGGGAAAGATTTGATTTTATTGGTCGCGACATTGTTGATGACAATATATACATAATATGTTTTATTATAACAATATTCGTAAAAATTCGTAACACTCGCACAAAACGAACTCTGATCGGTCAAATTTTGCATTGCACGCTTGCTCTACTCTCGATATATGAAAATCAAGCACTTTTCAAACCTAAAAATGATTGTATTTTTCTCATATTGCACTTATAAGATAATATTATCATACATATGTCAAAAAAAAACATTCGTTTAAACGTATTTGATATTTTTAAAAGGCAATTATTTTGTTTAAAGTAAGAAAATAGTTGATTAAAAAAAATATTCGAAGACATCGGATAAAATATTCCGTATCTGGCAAGAATACGACCGTAAAAATTAATGTATCAAAAAATTTCTTTTTTTTAAAGTTTCATAATCGCAACGCGCGGTTTTCTTTCGAAATTGGTTTAGTAATTCTTTGTCGTTTAATTGCAATTAATAAAAAACTAAACTGCTTAGTCATTAGTGTATGTTTACTTTATGAAAGTTGGGTTCGTTTACATTTTTTGTTCGTCCATTCGGACAGGCAAAGGAAATAGATCCTATACAGCCTATTGTAAACGAACAGCTATGTTTAGTACTGCGTCGAGAATGGGACAAATTATTTTTCTTTTTCATTTATGGCATTGACTAATAGTAAATGATAAATAAAATAATGAAAAACTTCAGTATCTTAAAAATATTGCACTTTTTTCTTTTCAACTTTTTGAAATGAAACTTTTTTATCGAAGTATGGGAGAAATTTTATATTGTAACGTTGTTCTGTTACGCGCCATATTTATTTTGAAGTGTAAAGCGCATGGGAGGGTTATCCGTGTGGTGACGGAGTAAGAATACAATTCGCCACCCCCTATCTTAATCGTGGGTGATCGTAAGAGATGACTAAGGTAAGGGATATAAAATGCATATAACATCTTTGTAAGAGAAGGAAAACTTGAAACAAAACACTATACCAACATGTCTGACCAGCGTGGTATAGTAGGTCAATTTCCCTCCCATTATGGTGGAGGAGCGAGCCAAATAGTGGGACATATATGAGCTGAGATTATAAGCGCACGAAGGTAGAGAGAAGAGAGAAAGAGAGTGAGAGGGGGAGAGAGAGGAAGAGAAGGAGAGAGGCAGAGAAGGGGAGAGACAGAGAGGAGAGAGAGGGAGAGAGACAGAGGGTGAGAGAGGGAGAGAGGATTTTTAATATTGGCGGCAGGACCATGCTGTTGACAGCTCTGTCAACAGCCGCGAGACGGTCCGTCCGGGGTAGTACCACACTCTCGCAGAAGATCGACGTCTGAGTAATGGCAATGTGCTATTGCGTTTCGTTCGGTGAGCGAGAGAGCCGGTAGCCCAAATGGGTGGGTTTGGGGATTGTAATGGTAGGCAGCGGCCTAATTATACCCTTGGTATAGCAAAGGTCCATGGGCAACTGTGACACTTACCATCAGGTGTGCTGCTTGCTCGTTTGCCACCATAAGCAATAAAAAAGGAAGAGGGAGAGAGAGAGAGGGAGAGGAAGAGAGAGAAAGAGGGAGAGAGAGGGAGAGGGAGAGAGAGGGAGAGGGAGAGAGAGTGAGAGGGAGAGAGAGGGAGTAAGAGTAGTTAGCCAGTGTCACTTCTGATATGTGTACGTACTTTATACGCACCTATATTTTTTTGTTTTGTTTTAAAGTGCAATTTTATTTAATATTACTACCAGATGTTGCTCAATGAAATAATTAAGGCGCTTTATTTATCGTGCATATTATAGCATTGACTAATAGTAAATGCTAAATAATATAAAAATTATGAGGCGTGCACTATTGGATTTGCCAAATTATAATTTTAACTTTTCGCGGTATTTGCCAAACAAACCATTAGACCAGATAATGACGTGTGCTGTCAGTTGCCATGGTTACATTATCAACAAATGAACGTTTAGAATTGATGTTTTTTTAATTTTCTTATTTTTTGTTTATTAATGTCATATTTTAATATCCTATTCCCGACGACAACAAAATCAAAAACATAAAAATCATAAAAATTGGTTTAGTCGTTCTCTAGTTATAAGTGTTGTAACTAACACAACTTTCTTTTATAATTATAATATATATAGATTATAAACGGCAAAAGCGGGAGGCTCCCAATAAAGGCCATACGTTAACTTACATTAAAGATAATTATCAGGTGTCATTCATTCTCCTTCTCTTATCCCAATTACTTGGGGTCGATACAATATGTACTCTTCTTTCATAGTATATATTGTACAAGTTATTGACAATAGTTTTATGACCAGCCGCCTGCCTGACGTCAACCCTCTTTGGGAATGTAATTGTTGACCAAACGGCATTTCGGCCTCATACAGCGTTGTCCCTGTCACACATCTGTTTGACTTTGTACCAAGTACTGACAGTCTGATACCTACTAGAAAGTGTTAAAACAACAGATGGAGTTGGCCTAGGCCTTTATAAGGCTCTTAGTCGTCTTTTACGACATCCACGAACAAATTAAGGGTTGGTAGTATTCGTAGCCGCTACCACACAGCTAGTGATTATGATTATCAGATGTATACCATTTAAATAGAAGACGAGTATTCTTTTAATTAATCGTCTTCTTTAAATGCTTGGAAAAAAAGCAATAGAAGGATATTGAAACTCCTTTACAACCTTGGCTCTATAATTATTCATCTGAATTAACATAAATACATTTATTTTAACATTTCTATTATATTTTTATAATTTTATTTTTAAATGTATACTGTGTTGGCAGAATATCAGCGCTATTTTATTTGAACGCTTGAACGCAATAGCACCAACTGGGCCAATAGCCTTTTTTGTTATCCGTTAAAATTATATTATTTTACATCTTTTGATATTGATGTTATTTTCTTTAATTGTATGTTTTCTTTTTTCTTTCTTTCCTTTTTCTGTTTATGCGTCTGCTTACTTGCCATAGTTGGTCTCTTACGACTAAAAGACGAAGTTTTTTTTTTAATAAACACTGCACTAAGGAAATAATTCTAATGTTTATTCAAATTACTAACAGTTTGTTGGCATATTATGTTCTTAGATTCTCTGTATCTACCTTCAAAGTTATGTAAAATGTGTTTTATAGAGAAAGTCCCCTGTAGTAAAGGTATAGGGCGTATACTTGTGTATAGCTAATAATCCTTGGCATAGAATAATGCAATAGCCGTTAGGTTGTCCGTTGTTAGATTCATTATATACAACATTGCAACAACTCACACACCATAAAGATTTAATGTATTATAAGAAGCCAAGAAGGTTCTTGTATATTACTCCTTGCTGCTTATTATATAAATAAAGTTATTTCCACAGTCAATGCATATCCTATCTTCTCAGATCAATATTAAAATTATTCATCTAATTTTTTTTTAACATCTACACCCTGCACTAAGGAAATAATCCTTATATAGGGACTATACAAACATTCCAAACATTTATAAAATTAGTTATAATATTTTTTTTAAATATTTGAAGGTTTAGTTAGATGTTTGTTACTCAACCACGCATAAACCGTTTAAGAGATTTAGATGAAAATTGGCACATAAACAATCTATTTCCCGAATTAACACATAAGATTTTATATCCCAGTAATATATTCCCTTGGAATAACAGTTCATCTTTGGAAAAGTTACGTTTTACGCGGACGAAGCCGCGAGCAAGTGCTAGTAGGTATTCTATAAATCATGACGCTGCCTCCTATAAGGGGACCGCAATGAACATTTATATAACCGTGTCACCTTCCACGTGATTAGACGTTACTGCTGCAAATTACTTACTAATTATTTGGCTGTTAGGATCATATCGAAAATTGAAAGTTAATATAATGATTTCTGATGTTTACCCGAGTATTTGTAATATTTAAAATAAAAGTATAGCCACTTAATGACTGTCCTGTGCTCTCGCCATATTTTTCCGTGACAATAAACACTAAAGTGTTTGTAAAGTCGCGAAATTAAAAATCATATACAACCACAATAAAATCGGTAAAAATATATTTGATAATTAATATCTAAAATAACTAATTTTCCGTGTGATGACGGAGTAAGAATACAATTCCCCATCCTTATCTTACCCGTGGGTGATCGTAAGAGACAACTAAAGGATACATAACGCATATGCACTATGCAAGAGAAGGAAAACTCAAAATAAAACCGTATAACAACACGTTTGATCTTCAAGTAGGTTAATTTCCCTTCCGTTATGGAGGAAGCTTGATCCCAGCAGTGGGACGTATATGAGCTAAGATAATGATGAAGATGATCTAACCATAATATTGCTATGTAAAAATTTGTTTTTAATATATATTAAGAGAAGAAAAACTCGAAACAAAACCCTATACCATCACGTCTGACCAGCGTGGTATAGTAGGTCAATTTCCCTCCCATTATGGAGGAGGCTCGAGCCCAACAGTGGCACATATATGAGCTGAGATAATGATGATGAGATATATATTACAGCTAAGGACTGCATGATAAGTAATTTTTAAGCACTAAAATATTTGGATTGAAAATAAACTATAATTATTTCTAATGTTCACGCGAGTATAACACATTTTAAATAAAATTATATTTTACGGATTCTATAGCGTTTGTATTTGATTTTTAATTTTCCCGAACACTTTATATCGTTCAAGGTCCCGGAACGAGTTCTCCCGTGACCTTGAACGCTGTAAAATAAAAATTGTTTTATTTCAAATTGAAAATAAACTTTCTCAATAGACGACTAGAGGTGTTAAGAAGCCATAGTGACTAAAGTCTATTTCTTAATGCCACCATTGATGTAATCATAACTTCGGTGTCCTAATCTCAGTAATATATTGGCACATATATGCAGATAAATATGTATATGAAATGTGTTGCCGTAACGGATGCGTTGCAAGATAGCAAGATGCTCACTTGAGCATCAAACAAATAGTGACGCAAAATGTAGCCAAGGTTCAAAGCATAATAACGTTGGGTTAACATTTGATATACCTTGTGGGCCAAGGACTTTAATTCAATGATCTTTAACATATTTAAATAAGCAACCGTTTATGTTTAAGATGATTCTTATCAAAAAAATCGTAAGACTATTTTTGTAAAGACCTTTTTCAAAGACCTTTTTTATTTTTCGAAGAGTTTTTCGAAATTAAAAACCTGTTTTTGTTTTAGAGGTACATTTAGATAGTATTACCTACATGGAATGGAAAACTATCCGGCCTTTTTTCGTCATTATTGCTCTAAATAATAGACATCTTTTATTTTAATATAGGTACACATCTATTTTCATCTGTAAAGTATATGTTATTTTAATTATTTTTTTTGTCTTGTTAATTTTTATTTGAAAGACAAGAGTATAAAAATTAGATCGCTTCCACGATTCGGCATAACATTTCATTAAGAAACTAGGGTTGCCAACCGTAGTGTAATATAATAATATACACATATTATTATATTTATATTGTGCTATATTTCGGGTCTGCGTACTATATACGAGTACTGTTGGAGAAATATATAGTACGCAAAAATACCATATTTTCAACACCGAACGAAATCTAACAATTTTTTTCAGTTATGAATTCGAAATGCTGAGAAGAGAGAAATAGAAATAGTTTCTTATTAATAAAAAATGACCTTTTGATTATCATTAATCTAAAAATTGAATGTAATAAAGCATATGACAGTTTTATTTCAGACTAAACATTGTTAAAAAAATGCAAGAAGTGCAAAAAAAATATAGTTTTTTTATAAAAATAAGTAAGTATAAATAAGTTTAAAAATATGTCTATTTTTAATTTTCCCACAAACTATATACCTACTTTATTTTTTATAGCTTATTTTGAAATATACTGTATTTCGCTGAGAAAATGTTGGCAACCCTATGAGAAACGAGCCTAAAATTAAAATGTTAACATTGAACTTCTGTTCTTCAATATAGCAATAACTAATATCACCTGTACCAATCAATATGTGGCAACTCGCTATTTAAAGATCTTTATTTAATCAAAGGAACATAACAAGTCATACAGTATTCACTTAAAAGGAAAATAAGTAAAAATATATATAAACAAAATCTATTTTCTTACACTCCTTTCTTTCTTTCACAATAATTTAGATATGGTAATTTTTAGTAAAAAAAAACGTGACGTGATCATAATTGAGGCTGCTAGAACCAGTGGCCTAACTGTATTTTTGCAACTATTAACTTATTGCAATTTCGTAATCTTAAAATGTTAATCTACAAAACCACAACGACCCAAAATTGTTTATAAGCTCTTAACATTAGATGGCAGTACAAATACATTTTCAGCTTATGTTCAAATCGATTAAATTGAATTTAATTTAATTTTAATTCTCTCCATATTGTAAAACGTGGTTCTTGTAGTTCTTTCAGATTCATCTTAAGTATTTGTATCAATTGTGAATATTTTTTAACTTCAGATATTTTTTATAAAAATCCCTAAAAGGTAATAAGTCTTACCGTGATGTATTCTAATTAATGTTACTTCTAAGTTGTTCTTATTTCTGGTGTTTTATTTGTGTTTTTATATATTCATTCAGTAGATCAGTCAATTTGAATTTTTATAGTGTTGTTTGAGTTCTTTGCAACTGCAACGTAAGAATGGCTATGTCGCGACATAGCCATTCTTACGTATTAAATATTCAAGATGGGGTTTAACCGTAGCACCTACTTATTGTAAATAGATTAACGTAATTTAATAAATCTTTAATTTAGCGTAATTTATAATATACTATTATATTTAACCAGAATACATAGAGCACTAGTTGATGATATTACTTTAGACCTAGTTTTTTGAATAAATAGCTAATTAGATCTTACCAAAGAAAAGTCCAGGAATATTGGACATTTTTTCAACTAAGAATTTTAATAGAATTCACCACCTCATTTCTTGCGCGTGGGTGTCGTGGACGACACCTAAGGTATATAATATACAGATAACATCTATAAACATATACATATATAGCAAGAAAACGAAAATTCGAAATAAAATTTATACCATTTTTTTTTATTGGTTATGCTGCATGAGCAAGCAGCACATCTGATGGTAAGTGTCACTGTTGCCCATAGACCTTTGCTATACTAAGGGTTTAGCTAGGCCGCTGCCTACCATTACAATCCCCAAACTCACCCCAGTTGGGTTGCCGGCTGTCTTGCTTACCGAACGAAGCGCAATAGCCCATTGCCAATACTCAGACGTCGATCTTTTATTACAAATAATTACTTATTAATAAAAATATATCCAATTATATTATATAAATATATTATATCAATCATCTAGTTCTGTGAATGCATCTAGCATTGAGAGATTGTAATAAATCATAATTTTAATCATACATGCAGAAACAGATTAAAATAATCATCATTCTCCTACTCTTATCCCAATTACTTGGAGTCGATACAATATGTACTCTTCTTCCATAGACCATATTGTAAAAGTTGTTGGCAATAGTTTTATGACCGGCCGCCTGCCAGACGTCAACCCTCCTTGGGTTAAAAATAATATAATTATGATAATAGAATGCTCATGAAATAATATAATTATGATTCAAAGTTATTCCTATGTAATTACTATTTACATTGTTAGTTTAAATTGTGAAATATTAGTGACTGGCACTAATTACAATAATT
Source organism: Lymantria monacha (assembly GCA_905163515.2). Classification (NCBI taxonomy): domain Eukaryota; kingdom Metazoa; phylum Arthropoda; class Insecta; order Lepidoptera; family Erebidae; genus Lymantria; species Lymantria monacha. Next base: position 10,460,248 of record LR991082.1, read on the forward strand.
GAACGGAAATCCGACGAATTTCACCAATCGAGTTAAATCAAACGTAAATTTACAAAGTAAATATACAAACTGTTATGCCTGTTTCTTCGCTACTGTGTTAAGTCGACAGATCGGTTAAAACATTTTCTTTCTCTTGGGCACACTGTTTTAACAACATACACAATCTACGTGATCTGTTCAGGGGAGAGGGTCCTTAAAAACTGTTCATCGTTTGGTTTCAAGGGTGGGGGAGGTATATAGGTATTGGTCACATCATCATCTCAGCCCATATATGTCCCACTATTGAGCTCGGCCCTGCTCCATAATGTGAGGGAAATTGACCTACTATACCGCGCTGGTCAGACGTGTTGGTATAAGGTTTCATTTCAAGTTTTACTTTTCTTACACAGATGCTATTTGCATATTATAGCCCTTAATCGCCTTCTACGATACTCACGGGTAAGAGAGGGGGTGGTGAATCGTATTCTTACTCCTTCATTACACGTAAAATTATATTGGTCACATAGTCGAGCTAAATTCCGTCACCACCAAGCTTTTTTAACTTTCTGATACCAAAAATGATTTGCCATATTACCGATTGACTTACCACGTAAACTTAGAGGATGAGAGGTCTTTGCGTATACTACGGATGTTCACCCAAAGAGGGAAGGCGGAGTTAAAATAATTGTAATAGTCAAGATTACTTAGTATGGGTACTTTTCTTATATGCCACTGTCCTTTGTGTGTAGCTCAGGACACGTGTAAGTCATCATCATCATCATCATCATTTCAGCCTATTGCCGTCCACTGCTGAACGTAGGCCTCCCTCATTTTACGCCACAGAGTGCGGTCCTGTGCCGCCTGTATCCAACGACGCCCAGCAACCTTCACTAGGTCGTCTGTCCACCTAGTGGGGGGGCGTCCCACACTGCGTCGTCCGGTACGTGGTCGCCACTCTAGAACCTTTTTTCCCCAGCGGTTGTCGGTTCTTCGAGCGATGTGGCCTGCCCATTGCCACTTCAGCGTGCTAATTCTTCGTGCTATGTCGGTTACACCCGTTCGTCTGCGGATTTCCGTATTTCGGATTCTATCTCGCAGAGAAATCCCGAGCATAGCCCGCTCCATAGCACGCTGAGCGACTTTGAGCCTGGTTATGAGGCCTACATTTAGGGACCACGTTTCCGTGCCGTAAGTCATCACTGGTAACACACACTGGTCATAGACCTGTGTTTTCAAACACTGAGGTATGTTGGATGAGAAGATCTTCTTAAGTTTCCCGAACGCTGCCCAACCGAGTTGGATTCGTCGGCTGACCTCTTTCTCGAAATTGGATCTACCTAACTGGACTGTTTGTCCAAGGTAAACATAATGATCGACAATTTCGAGAATCGCATTGCCAACTAGGACCGGTACAGGAATGACATGGGCATTTGACATGACTTTCGTCTTGTCCATGTTCATTCGTAAACCCACTAGTTGGGATACCCTGCTGAGATCGTTGAGCATGGTGCCCAGGTCCTCCATGGATTCTGCCATGACGACAATATCGTCTGCGAATCGAAGGTGAGTGATGTATTCGCCATTGATGTTGATGCCGAGTCCGGTCCAGTCTAAAAGCTTGAAGACATCTTCCAGTGCAGTGGTGAACAGTTTCGGAGAGATGACGTCTCCCTGTCTCACGCCTTTCTGCAACTGGATCGGTTTCGTACTCTTATCCCGAATACGGACTGACATTGTGGCGTTTCTATACAAACACTTCAGCACTTCGATATAACGATGGTCGATTTGGCACCGCTGAAGGGACTGCAGCACCGCCCAAGTTTCGACTGAATCAAAGGCTTTCTCATAGTCCACAAACGCTATACACAGAGGCCGATTGTACTCCTCGGTCTTCTGGATAATCTGCCGAAGCGTGAGGATATGGTCTATGGTGCTATAGCCTTTTCGGAAGCCAGCTTGTTCGGGCGGCTGGAAGTCATCAAGCTTGCACGTGAGTCGATTGGTAATGACTCTCGAAAACAACTTGTAGACGTGGCTCAAGAGTGAGATGGGTCTGTAGTTCTTTAGAAGAGCTTTGTCGCCCTTCTTGAAGAACAGCACCACCACACTCCTGGTCCACGACTCTGGAACGTCGCCCCCGAGGATAACGGAATTAAATAGCTTCTGAAGGGCTTTTAAGACCGGCTTGCCGCCTGCCTTCAGGAGCTCTGCCGTAATTCCGTCATCTCCCGGTGCCTTACCGTTTCTTAGTTGTTCGAGAGCCATTCTGATCTCGCACAAGCTAATGTCCGGGATTTCTTCGGTATAGTGCCGAGTTAGCTTGGATCTGGGATCTTGGACCAAGCCGACAACAGGATTTCGGGATGTTTTATATAACTGTCCATAGAACCTTTCGACCTCTCCCAAGATCTCACTTTGGGATGAAATGACAGTGCCGTCATCGGTCTTCAGCTTAGTCATTTGGCTTTGCCCGATAGACAGATCTTGTGCGAACACTTTTGAGCCACGATTCCGCTCTATCGCTTCTTTAATACGGAGCGTATTAAATTGGCGAATATCGCGACGCACAGACCTGGAGATCTGCCTATTTAGCTGCCTGTGTTCGGACCAATCGGCTGAAGACTGTACTGTCATTTCTTTTCTCCGCTCCATGAGCTTGAGAGTCTGATCAGAAAGTTTTTTAGGTCTATTAGCGCGGTGAGCCTTGAAAAATTTCGACCCAACGCGTGGACAGTTTCCACGAACCTGTTGTTTATATCGTTCGGAGATTCGCACTCGTCTAGACATTCGAAGCGATTGTGTAGTTCGAGTTGAAAGTTTTCGAGGTTCTGGTATTGGACAGGTGTAGGTCGGAGGGTAGACTTCATCAAGCGTGACCGTTCGACTTTTGTGTGGATATTTAATGTGCCTCGTACTATTCGGTGATCGCTCCCAGTTTTAATCCGGCTGATCACTGAGACATCATTAAATATATGTCGTTTGTCCGACAAGATGAAGTCTATCTCGTTTTTTGTTGAACCATCGGGGCTAATCCAGGTCCATTTCCTTTGTGGCTGTTTTCTGAAGAAGGAATTCATCATAAAGAGGCTTTCCTTCTCCAGAAATTCAGCCAGTTTCTGGCCCCTCTGGTTTCTCTGTCCATATCCATGTTTCCCCACTCTCAACTCATCATCACTCCCTTTGCCTAGTTTCGCGTTAAAGTCTCCCATAACCACCGTGAAGTGGGTTTTGGACGCGTGTATGGCTTTCGAGATATCCTCGTAAAAGACCTCCACCTCGTCGTCGGAGTATGCCGAGGTCGGTGCGTATACCTGTATGACCTTCAACGAATACCGTTTGGTAATTCTGAGTATAAGGTATGCTACCCTTGCCGACACACTCTCGATCCTCTCCACGTTGCCTACGAGAGACCTGCGAACGATAAACCCTATACCACCTTGGGACGGGTGATCACCCTCCCGGTAGAAGAGCAAGTTTCCAGAACGTAGGATTATCGTGCCCTCGCCCTCTCTTCGCACTTCTGATAATCCTAAAATGTCCCAGCGGATTTTGCTCAATTCCTCTTCCAGCTCGATGACCTTCTCATCGGTCCTGAGTGTCCGAATGTTGTGTGTTACCAGGGCCAAAGGTCGTTTTGATTGGTAGCCGGATCGCTGCCGGAGATTCTTCGCACCCCCTACTCCATCGCTACCAGGCCCGCTACCACGATGAGCCTGTAGGATAGCGGAGCTGCCGTGACTGGGGGCCGTTTCTCTATTTGTGTTGCTCATAAGGGGTTAAAGCCGTAATCGCCACGCTTGGCAGGCGGGTTGGCGATCGCAGTGTGGTGTAATACGTTTCCCAGGAGAGAGCTGCTGCCCACTCTCCTGGTGAACCCTTAGTCGATTTTTACGACTCCCACGGGCAAGCAAGGGGTGGCGACACATGTATTCTATCCCGTCGCCACACGGGTTTGTGTTCCACACGTGTAAGTATGTATATGTAAATGCTTGACGGACTTTGAGTGTAGACATAGAGTATTATTCATCACTATTAGACATGCGCGAAACAGTACTTCGCGAAGTGATGTTATATGGCATTACATTTCGTGCCGAGTAATATTACATTTTACCATCACTTCAAACATCACACATGACATTTCATTTAATAAAAGCCTTAACGTTCTATAAATAGAGTTCAAAATAAATATTTATCGACCGCAGGCGCAGCGCGGTCCAGTCGTTCTATCCCTCTCACTCTCCCGAAAAGACACACGGCGCGTTTGAGAAATAGATAACCATTACCAAATTACCGAACATTGCAGAAATACAGAACAGTACACGAGTGTTCGGCGTCATGTTTAATGTGATGTGTGATGTTTAATGTCATGTCATGTTTAGTCGCGCAATGTGTAATATGACAGTACGCGGTCGGGTAATATTACGTGTGATGCATCACTCGCATTACTTACACATGTCTAATCACCATGGATCCAAAGTCCATCAGCACCCAGACTCAGAACAACAGTTTGTGGATCCCTAATCATTGTCCGTCAGTAACTAGTTCTCATTGATTCAACGTTGATAACCAAATTAACAGTTGCTCTGGGAATTTTGACAGAACATGAAAATATACGTATACTTACAATATTTACTATTATACACTTTAACATCTTCTCTGTATTACGTTACTGAAAAATAAATCCGAAACCGTAAACGAATCTGAAAAGTTTCGAATAGTTTCACATAGAGCGGAATATGAAAGAGACAGGTTACATTGCAGTATTTACTAAATATTGACCTAAAATGAAAGTTAAATTCCCTAAAAATGCAATATCCGCAACCGGAACTATCTGAAACTATCGTATAATCAGAAATAATTTGATATCTCTATTCGATATGCGAAGCCGAAGAAGTTTCCGTGTGGTGACGGAGTAAGAATACTATTCACCACCCCATATCTTACCCGTGGGTGATCGTACGAGACGACTAAGGGATATAAAACGCCATAACCATCCAAAGCCATCTATGCGAGAGAAGGAAAACTCGAAACAAAACCCTATACCAACACGTCCGACCAGCGCGGTATAGTAGGTTAATTTCCCCCCCCAAAACGGAGGAGGCCCGAGCCCAACAGTGGGTCATTTATGGGCTGTGATGATGATGATGATGATGATGATGCGAAGCCAGTATGATGTTATAATAAAATCCCTATCCAAAATCGAAATTTAATATCCGCAATATCCTCTTCGTAATTATAATAATGTAGGTATTCTCTATTAGGTACACAATGATGTCTCATTGCCCTAACGCTAAGTGTCCACACAAACCCCCTTCACAATGGAACAAAACTGGCCTACATTGATAAGATGTTTAACATCTTGTCGTCTTGGCGAGTTTCTTTCACTAAATCACTATTTACAATCATTTAACATACAGGAATTTTAAAAAACTTATCATTTTATTTACAGAAAGAATATTCTCCGCTTGCAAGAAATCATCACCAAATTTTGATGGATGTATAAAGCGAGCATTCAATAAATTGCGACCATATTTTAAAATAGGTAAGTATACAAAAATAATGTATACTGTAATATTTTATTATTTTCTAAAATAATATTCTAACATAGGCAAGTCAGATTCAGATCAGTTCGAAAAACAGACTAATAAGTCTGTATTTCGAACACAGGATTCTTAATTTGAATTAAAACATTATTTATTAAAAGAACTAGAGGATAATGGCAAATGTTCGCGGGCAAAAAAAAAAGAGTTCGTTACTTATACATATTTTGTGTTATCGTATGAAATGAAATTTTAACACGAGGTATATAGTATGAGCAATTAAGTATAACCACTCAATTCTTTAGCAAAAAATAGGTACATAGCAGATTTTCTTAAATTCTTATGTCATGTAGGTATTTACAAGTATGCAATTAACGGACATGAATAACACCCCGACACAAAACAACTATTCGTGGATTGTACAAAAACCTGTCTGGGTATCAAACTCACGTTAATCGGCATTGAAGGTCAAAGACCAATATGTCTGCTGAATAGTCAAAGCCAATAACGTAAATAATATACCTACTAAAGTGCTATAAAAATTCTATGCACGAAACTAAACGCATAGAAGTAGTTAACTTTCAAATTTGGTGTGTGCATAGAAAAATGCATTGTAGTAACTTATGCAAACGGTAATTAAACTTAATTCCTGTTTCTTCAGGTATACCAGAGATGGGCGTTGCACCATTTGACCCTCACTTCGCGAAAGAGATTCGCCAGTCGCGTGCTATTAACGGCATCGGGTACTCGTTGACACTCAACGATGTATTCGAACGAGGCTGGACACATTCAACGGTCACTAAATACAAGTAATGAAAATTTTATATATAAAAGTATATAGAACCTCAGAGTATTTTACTTAAATATACTTTTTCGGGTTTCGGGTTGACGAAGCTAGAAGTCAATTCACTATCCTTTATTTTACCTGTGAATGTTGTAATGCTAGGGCCACACCTGCGTGTATCGTCACGAAGCTTCGTGCAATGAGACGATACACGCAGATGTGACCGGCCATTATCGGCTATCGTCGCGAACATACGGGCTTCGTGTGTGTTATCGCTTGGGTGGCGATAAGTCAAAGGGTTTTAGGGCGCTAATATATCGCGCTCTGTGGTCAGACTAGCGCTTTTCATTTCGGCGGAAATTTTCGATGTGTTTAGACGCGTTCGAGGATCTCCAGTTAATCAATAAATATGGAGTGGAGCGATGAAATGATGTTAGAATTTTTACACCATTATGAAGCGGAACCCATGAAAGGATCCAAAAAAATCATTAAGTAATTATTAGTATAATATAGCTCTAATAGTAAAGTAATTCGTCATTCATAGTTAAACGCATGAAAATGATTCTTTAATTATTGCACGATACTTCGTGTAAAATACCGAAGTCGCTAATGTGACCACAGTTTAATCGCGATAACTTTCTAGTGTACAAAACGTACGAAGCTTCGCCACACATTACTTTGGGACGATACACGCAGGTGCGGCCCTAGCATAAGAGATATGCATATAACATCTATGCAAAAGAAAGACTTTATCTGCCCAGCAAGGTAGAACAGGTCGATTTTCCTCCTGTTATAGAGGAGGTTCGGATCCTGTAGTCTACTACTATAATATATATAATAATTCTAATTAAATGAATAGAAATGAGATGATCTAACTTTATTAACACGTTAACTGCCATAGTCTATTATAACAAATCGTAAAAAAATGCTTTGCAAATTTTTACTCAATATTGTGTTTTAGGCTTGAAAATACGCCCGACAGGCTACACAGATATGTTGAATTTAGGTATGTTTTGTCGGACATATAGACCGACATGGCAGCTAACGTGTTGAGGACATAATAAAGTCGAGTTCTCTCTGCCTCTCAAGACATTTCACGCGATACCTATATTTTCATAACGAATTTAAATTACCATGCTCTTAAGATAGATATAAGAAGTAATTTGCTTATTTTTTTGTAATTTCCAGAACAGATTGGGAGAATCAACGTATTATTTATTCACAATACTTTCCAGAGAAATGGCTTAACGGTGATTATGAATTTAAGGTAAATATTATCATTCAGTTCTCGAGTGGCGACCACAAAATCGGACGACGCAGCGTAGGACGACCCCCCACTCGGTGGACTGATGACCTCATCAAGGTCGCAGGAAACCGTTGGACGCAGGTGGCACAGGACCGTTATAGATGGCATTCTCGTGGGGAGGCCTATGTCCAACAGTGGACGTTTACGGGCTGATGGATGGATGGATTATCATTAACACTAAATGTCTTGCCGTTCACTGTTGAGCGTAGGCCTGCCCCACAAATGAGAGTTAACGCCCGTAACACCAAGCAGGTTGGCGATATAACGTTCGCTAAAGAGAGCTGCTGCCTACTCTTCTCGTTAACCTTTAGACTATTTTACGACTCCCATAGGTAAGGAAGCAGTGGCAACAATTGTACTCCTATCATTTCACCACACAGAAGGAAGAAATATTATAATAAATTGAAATATATCGTCTTAAGTATTTACTTAAATACTTATGACGATATATTTCAATTTATTATATTTCTTCCTTCCGTGTGGTAAAAAAAAAAAAACTATTTTCCCGTATTTATTCATCTTAGCTCATACACGTTCCAGTGTTGAACTCGGACCTTCATTATAGAAAGGAAATTATCCTGCTATACCTACCACACTGGTGAAACAGGTTGGTACATATAGGATATTATTTTGAATTTTCTTTCTTTTGCGCAGATACTGTATACATCATCATTATCATACTCCTGCTCTTATCCCAATTGCTTGAGTCTACGTAATATGTAGGTACTCTGCTTCCATCTTACATATTGCAAAAGTTACTGGTAATAGTTTTATGACCGGCCGCCTGCCTGACGTCAACCCTCCTTGGGAATGTAATTGTTGACCTGATGGCATCAGATGGAGTTGGCTCAGGTCCATGAAGCTCTTAGTCATCTTTTACGATATTCACGAGTGAAGTAAGGGTTGGCAGTATTCGGGGCCGCTACCACACAGCTAAGATATAGAATGTTTTATACATATAGGTAATAATACCCTTGGCCGTCCTTTATAACATTCACAGGCAAAATAGAAGGAATTTGGCGGTAGCTATACTATATCAATAGTATATATATATATATATATATAATATTACCGGTCATCTGCATAGGACATAATCAGTCCACCAACTGTATTCTAACGTTCGTTTAGTCGTTACACTCCCTATTCCTAATTCACATTTCGATGGTGATAAGAATCTAACTTGTGTAGTGACGGAGTAAGAATACAATTCACCACTTCCTATCTTAGCCGTGGGTGATCGTAAGAGATGACTAATGGATATACAACGCATATAACATCTATGCAAGAGAAGAAAAACTCGAAACAAAATGCTATACCAACACACCTTGCCGCGGACGGATTAGCGAGGAGTGATTGCACAGTAGCCAGCTACCAAAAAAAAAACAGAAACACCAACACGCCTGACCAGGAGTGGTATAGTATACAAACGGCTCACTGAAAAGAAAAGAGAGATATAGCTCTTTTGATCAAAAGAGCTATATCACTCTTTTAGTTCATTTAGCTCATATACATATATCCTTTTTTTTTTTTTTTTTTTTTTTATTGGTGGGCTATGGGTGCGTCTCGCCCCGCTGAATCGATCCGGTGTGACGGAAAGGCGGCGCGTGACCCCATAGACCCACCGTAAAACCTTCTCTCTTCGCCGTGCGAGCGGACCACCGGTACTCGATTTTAACTTCGGTGGCCCGCCCGGCGGTTTACCCTCGCGGGTTCCTCTCGTCGACGCCCCGACAGATTTCGCCGTCGGGGCGTCGCCCTCACGCGGTGGCCTCACGTCGGGTGACCGGACAATTCCCCGGTCCGATCACCCGAGGCCTCGGCTAGGGCGGCATCAGGCGCAGGTATTCGCGCCTGCGCCGCCCCGGCCGCTGACGGCGGCCCGGGTCGCGGGACTCTTCCCGGACTCGTTCCGCCGCCTCCTTCTGCGAGATGACAGCCTCGCAGAAGGCGGCGACCGCGTCCCAGTTCCTGACGCTGTCGACCATCGCTCTCGCGACAGCCGGCAGCGTCAGGTCGGCACCGATAACAGCGACGAGGTCACGGCGCTGCCGGTCAAAGCCCGGACACGCCTCCAGCGTGTGTTGCGCCGTGTCCTCGTCACTGCTGCAATGGTGGCAGAACGAAGTCCACTCCCTTTGCGCGACCGTGTGCAGGTAAAAGCCGAAGCATCCGTGCCCCGACAACACCTGCACCAGTCGAAAGGAGAGGACTCCGTGCCGCCGCTCCATCCACTCCATCAATACGGGCCGGAGAGCCTCGACGGTGACGACACCGTGTCTAGGCCTCTCCAGCCGCGTAGCCCAACGGGCGATGACGTCTCGGCGGGCGTCCTCGCGCCAGGTGGCTATCTCGCTCAGCGATGGGGAGCCACCTTCGTCGCGCAGTGAGGTCACCCGCCGGTAGAGGTCGGAGAGCATCTCCGCCTCTAGGTCCCACGGGGGTGTCCCGGCCAGTAGGCATGCCGCCTCGGTCGATACCGTGCGGTACCCGCGAATGGCTCTGACCGCCATGACTCTCTGGGGTCTCCACAGAACAGCCCTGAGCTGGGCGTTCAGAGCCCTCGCCCACACGGGTGCGCCGTACATGGCCATAGAACGGATCACCCCCGCATACAGCCGTCGGCCCTCGAAGCTGGGTCCGCCCACGTTCGGCATGAGCCGCGAAAGGGCGGACGCCGCGCCGACCAGCCGGGGAGAAATTCGGCGAAAATGCTCCCGGAACCACCATCGCCCGTCGAGCACCAGACCCAAGTACTTCATATGGGCCTGGATGCTGATGTGGACGGAGTTGACGACTAGCGAGACGCCGATTGGCGGCCTTACGCGTGGCCCATGGAACAATAGGGCCTCCGTCTTATTTAGGGCCACCCTGAGCCCCAGCGCCTCGATTCGCCCGACCATCTCCTCGGTGCCGAGAGTGGCCAGGCTCGCCGCCTCTTCGAGCGTCCTGCCCCGGGCTGTGACGAGCGTATCGTCAGCGTAGCATATCACGCTCAGCCCGGGGGGGAGACTCCCTCTCAACGCCCAGTCGTACCCGATGTCCCACAGAGTCGGCCCCAGAACCGACCCCTGTGGAACGCCGCACGACATGGACGTCCGCACAATGTCCCCTGCGGGACTCGCGCAGAGGACACTGCGCCCCTCCAAATAGTCCGCCACCAGCCGCCTCAGGTACAAGGGCACCCCATGAAATCGGAGCGCCTCCCTGATGCAGCTGAATGGCAGACTATTGAATGCGTTGGCGATGTCCAGCGACACCGCCAACAGCACTCCCCCGCCGGTGACAGCCTCCGCGGCCGTCTGCCTCAGTCGTAGCAGGGCCCCGATGGTCGAACGCCCCCTTCTAAAACCGAATTGAGCGTCCGACAGATCGGGCCCCACCTCCTCCAGGTGTTGGACGATGCGGGCAGCGAGGATGCGCTCCAGCAGCTTACCCACATCGTCGAGGAGCACGATGGGCCTGTAGGCCGACGGCGAATCCGGGGGCCGTCCCGGCTTTGGCAGGAGAACCAACCTCCCCTCCTTCCAGCAATCAGGGAACCGCCCAGACGCCAAACAGGCGTTGTACAGCTGCCTGAGGCGAGGCTCGAGGTGCTCGAGGAGCGACGTCAGCACCCGGACTGGTATTCCGTCCGGGCCGGGGGCCGTGGTCGCGGAACGAATCCGCGCCACAGCTGCTCCCACTTCCGTCTCCGTCACGGGCGGAACACTCTCGTCGTCAGCCTCCCGGTCTTGTTCTGGCGAGGCCATGACCGGGGGCGTGTGTTCCGACTGCCGTGGAAACAGCTCCTCGACCACCCTACAGAGGAAGTCGGGCTGGAGGGTCTCGGTGAGGGGGGGGCCCTGCGCGCGAAGCTTGTTCAGCGACGCGCGATACGGGCGACCCCAGAGGTCACGGTCGAGACCGTCCAGCATCTCCTGCCAACTCGCGTCCTTGGCGGCTCGGATGGCCAGCCGAAAGGCCGTCCGCGCATCGCGGTACGCCTCGTACAGCTGGCCCTCCCGCTCAGCGTCGCGGTGACGCCGCCGGCTGCGGGTGTAGGACCTTCGGGCTCTGATACATGCCGCACGAAGGTCCGCCAATCTTGGGGACCACCAGTAGACCCCCTGCCTCGGAGGTAGACGCCGCCGCACTCTGGGCATGGCCGCATCGCAGATCTGCGTTAACGCACTGCGGATGCGGACAGCCTCGGCGTCCACCCCGTCCGCTGGGGGCGGTGAGGACAGCCACGTGTGAACGATGGCCGCCTCCGCCAGTAGGTTCCTGTCAAGACGACCCACAGCCTACCGCGGAAACGCGGGAGCTCCGTCCGCCCTGTGACCCCTACCGGGGTCCCGGAGAGGGGAGACCTCCATCCGGATGTACCGGTGATCCGATAGGGTCTCCGCCTCCTCCAGGACACTCCAGTTCCTCACCCATGGTGCGACAGCGGGGCTAGCGAACGACAAGTCTACTATCGACCCGCCCTGCTGCCGCACACACGTGTTCACTGAGCCCCTGTTAAGAACACAGAGGCCCAGTGAAGCCGCCCACTCGATGACCGCCCGCCCGCGGTCGTCCGTCATAGGGGACCCCCACGCCGTGGATTTGGCGTTGAAGTCCCCCAGAACCAGGACGAGGCCCGGTGCTAGTCGCCGTATCGAGGCCTCCAGGTTGGTGAGGGAGGCCCCGAAATCGTCCATTCTCCTGGTAGGGGAGAGGTATACGCTGTAGAGCGTGACCCCTCCCCACTCCGCCGCGACAAATTCCTCGTCCCTATCCAAAAGAGACAAGGACGGGAAGTGCCGCTGCGTTGAGACGACGATTGCCGCAGTTCCGTTTCGGCTGACCACCCAATTGGGGCGATCAGGCACGCAGTACGGTCCCGCGACTACGGCTGCACCAATCGACCACTCCGCCATGGATTGCAGGAGTAAATCCTGCGCACCGGCGGAGTGGTTGGTGTTGGCTTGCAAGAGGTGGTGCATGGATGGTGATATACATATATCCTGAGTTCATTTAGCTCATCAAGAGAGCTAGCTCTCTTATTGAGTTAGCTCATTTCATTTCAACTCGTACACGGCTCTAACTCTTTTGAATAGTTCAAACTCTGAACTACGCGATCAAAGCGATAAACTTGCTTGCATGTGTATGTAAATTTTGATTGGTGATCGCAGGATGAGATATAAAACATATTTATATAAAAAAATAAATAAAATTGAAAGGTCTGTTTGTAATTTAAATGGTTAAAAACAGCTTTTCACTAAATGCATATGGGCTGACAGAATCAACTGCGTCCAGTGACAGCTTGTACTGATAACTATTATTATTATTGAATATTGTTATTCAAAGATGAATATTAATTTTTTAAATATAACTTTTTATTTTTCTAATATTTTTTCTTTGTTGAACATATAACTTGTACGTTTAGTGCTCGCAATAGTCACAATACATATCGGAACATGCTCAATAATTTTACTATTCGGCGGTGATCGGCATAGATCGGGCACTTTCGGTCGTCAACTGCTCGCAGTTCGTACGACATGATGACGCGAGTAAAAGAGCCGATTGAGCCGTTGAACTGTTAACTGAGCTACTGAGCTAATGTGAGCTAGATTGAAATCAAAGAGCTAGTTCATTTATATCTCTCATTTAGGAGCTACCCAAGCCTAGTATAAGTAGGTTAATAGCCCTACCGTTTGAAGGAAGCTCGAGTCCAATAGTAGGATGTGTATGAGATGGGATGAAGAATATAGCATTATATTACGACACTATATCTCACACAGGCTTGGCAATAAAACATTATTTATAAAGTTTGGTACAATTAAATCCATAACTACTCAGAGATTTTTAAAATTTCAATAAAACGTCTGTCGGTTCAACAAGTAAATTATATAAGTCATATTCGGGTCACTGGTAGTTAGCGTAAATAAAAATAAAAAATATATACGGTATAAACAATTTGTGCTGGTTATTAAAGTTGTTTGAAAGAGTTTAATTTTTAATTATATATTTTATATTTATTTTCATTCAAATTTGTAAATTTTTTACTGCCGAATTTAGGAGGCGTCCATTAATTACGTTTTTCTTTTTGCTTATGGTGGCAAACGAGCAATTAGCACACCTGATGGTGAATGTCACTGCCGCCCATGGATCTTTGCAATACCAAAGGTATATTAAAAATGCTAAAAATTGCGCGTGATTAATGGACGCCCAACTTTTTTTTTTTGGGTGGGCTACGGTCTGCGCACTCCTCGCACCACTCCGTCCGGGGTGACAGAGGGGCGTAAGCACGCACACGCGTAACCCACCCGTGACGTCGCCTTCGTCGTTGGGCCGACCACCGGAGGAGAGTGACTTGACGTCAGTGGTAATGGACGCCCCCTAAGGCATTTTTGAGGAATTTTTGACCATCTTGGTGAGATGTTGCTAGATTATTCTTGGCACCCTCGCCCCTTCCCCAATTTCAAGTGATATTTTTCAAAATTCGTATTTTAAGTATAAAAGCGTTGGATTTATTAAAAAATCAAAACTAATTTGCTAATTATTTTTATTTAATACTAGTAATTGAGAATATTGCTGTAATCTTAAACCACAGTGATAAAACTAGAAAAAAATTACGTAATATTTGTCAAGACACCCTCTCCCCCAAGGGAGAAGATTGGGAAGATTTTAGTAAGATTTGGCTCAATCAACGCCCCCTCTACAACCCCTAAACAACTCACGTAGTTAATATAAGCCTCTTATATTAGCAGCCATACTAGGCTATTCAGCTATTTCAAAACATTACTATCGCCCAAGTATCGATTTTTATAACAATACATTGTCCATTTTTCTAATTATTAGACACCAACCAATGACGAAAGATATAGAGATATCGAATAACTTTAGCAAGTTTTTGTTGCTCTTTTCTTTTTCCCAAATATCGAAGACTGTTGCACTGGTAATAAATTACCAGTGCAACCGTCTTCGATATTTGGTAATGGCCATTTAATTAGATCCTTTTAAAATATTCAACAAATAAATTGCGAATTTCCATGTGGTGAGATTAAAAACACTCCCAAAACACATAATTTTCCACTCTCTATCTTGCCCATGAGTGTCGTAAAAGATATGAGATATATCCAAGAGAAGGAAAACTCGAAATAAAACCATATACCATTGCGTGTGACTAGCGTGATATTATAGGTCAATTTTCCCTTTTATTGTAGCGGAGACTTGATACCAGTAGAGGGGGTGTATTATAAGCCGAAATGATGATGCAATTTTAATCTGATTAAACGGAAACGAAAAATAAAACTTTTTTAATAAAACGGTAACATGTATCCTTTCGCTTTTGTACTCAATAATCTAGTGCTTGAAAAAAATTAGCTCCTACAAGGCTACAACACAGTTTGTAACTAGCATAGTAGCCAGAGATTTCCATATCTTTTGTATTGTTCATATATATGTAAATATCATTATTATTAATTGTTAAATTTAACATAAGGTTCTTCCAATAATCATGTGATATTGTTTAGCATTTTTAACCCCCCTCTGTCTTTGTGATATATGGCGCATTTGTTATACATACCACTTAAACTTAATGTTGATAATAGCATTTAGTTTGAATAATCTTAACTCGTTTATTCTTAATGTTTTAAATAACCATACTAAATTATTAAATACTGACTGCCACTGACAAAAATTTCATTCAAATTTGAAGGAAAGTAACATTTGTAAATCGCAGAAAACTCTTCGGTGAATCGAACTCACAGCACTCGTTTGTGAGGTATTTAGTAAAATCATTATTTTCATTCATTTTCAGGGCGATGCCTTCGGACTGGGTGTACTTCGCTCCGGTCGCTGGAATATGACGCTTCGAGACTACTCACAAACGACACGAATCAAACGTAATGGCACTGGTGTTGATGTCCACGTAGAAGTAGACCACATTGGAGACATGGAGATACACGTCGGCAACTTACTTCGAGGGAACGGAATACTTGGTAGTTACATGCGTAAGATTAAGAACCTTATTACATGCTTAAAACGCTTGTAATAGGTACCTACATGTTTTGCTCAGTTAATTCATTAATTTCGCAAAAGCGCTAGTACCAGCACTATGTGGTACGTAAGTAAACACCCTGTCTGCACACAGCTATTAATGTCTGCACACTGCCATTAATGTCTGCACACAGCTATTATTATTTGCACACAGCTATTAACGTCTGCATATATGTGTGAACTGCACAAATGGTGAAATATGATGGAAGTAGCAACATCTTGTCTAATATTGTGTTACCATTTCCACGCAATACATTATTTTATACGACAAAAGATATTCTGCACCATAGAGATTTGTTCTTTAGTCTGACGTGGGGTCTAATAAAATATTTAAAAAATCATAGGCTGCATGGTAAAGGCACACGGTAGAAGTGGGTAGAGTGAAACTTTTGTAATACAGAAAAACATTTTAATTATTCATAAATCAGTTTTAATAGCTTACATTATTTACATAAAATTATGAAACGAAAACAGCGTCTCACTCTTTATCGCCACGCACGCCAACCACTGCTCGCACGTCGTCACATAAAAAGAAATTGCATATCACAGCTTTAGAGCCCTACCATTAAATTCACTTCAAAAACAAGTATCAACGTTTACATACTGTCTGTATTCACTGCACAGATTGCGTTGTGCTCTAAGTAACGAGTCACTTGCTGAGTCTAGGGGTTCTAGACCCATGAAAGACAATTCTTTTTGCAAATCACAAATAATTGTTCGGAGTAAGGGTGTAATTTGTGTCTATCAATTATGTTTTTGAAACCACCGATAACACTAGGATTTCTTCGTTAGCGCAGGGCGTTGTCTTATTAAAAAAAAGCTGTACAAGTAAATTACGTCTCTTCTTGAATTTCAAAGGTATTATAAAAGTCATTTCAAAAATACTATTGTACTAAAATTGTGTGATGGATGAAAAGGATTTTTTTATTGCTGGTGGTGGCAGACGAGCAAACAGCACACCTGATGGTGTTCCTACCGCTCAGACCTTTACAATACCAGTGTCTACCAATGTAGACCTCAAACCCACCCAGAAAGTGGAGCTTTCGGCTCTCATTCACCGTACGAAGCGCCACAGCATATAGCCGCTGCTCAGACGTAGATTTTTTGCGAGTCTGGTACTGCCCCGAACTAACAGACCCGCGTTTGTAGACTGAAAACTCTCCCAATGAAACCCCGTAGTACCACTGAAAATGGATGGGTGATAAGTTTGGCTTATGCAGTCAAGATTATACCGCACCCCTGAAGCACCACTATTATGAGTTAGATCCTAAAAATAATATTCATAGAGCTTAAAACAATGTTTTTTTACAGAGCGGATGCTGGATCGTCTCATCAACGTAACATGGAAACCAGGTTTCGCTGTAATCAGACCACTTATAAACGACTTAGTCAGCACTGCCTTCACCGACATCTGGAGCAAATCGTTCCACAATTTCTCAATAGACAACTTCATCAAAGACTGACATGTCCAAAATTAAATAATTACCTTAATGCCAGTTCATAGACTAAGAAATAGGCATTAGAATAAAAATACCTTATATTAAGGCTTATTAAGTAATTTTAAAATAAATTCACGTCAATGTGATTGTATAAACTAGTCAAACAATTTTACAAGTTTTATTTTCATTTCAGTAGTACCTACAATCTGTGCCAGCAGCTTTTGTAGCATGAATCAGTTTCATCTCAGCTCATATATATGTCCCACTGTTGGGCTCGAGCCTCCTCCATAATGGGAGGGAAATAGACCTAATATTCCACGTTGGTCAGACATGTTGGTATAGGGTTTTTTTTCGAATTTTCCCTCTCTTGCATAGATGTTATATGCGTATTATATCCCTTAGTCGGCTTTTACGATCACCTACGGGTAAGACAGGGGTGGTGAATTGTATTCTTCTTCTTCCTTTTATGTATTGGCAATCAGCTACTTAAATGAGCCATTGATGCCAGTGTCGAGTTATAATTATCTTCAAGTTTTTAGTGTCTTCAGATTAGTCATTTGTCCGTCAGTAAGTCAAATTGTCGCCATCAACAGTGCTATGGCCACACTGTTAATGGTATCTTGTGGGAATTTTGATGGAAAACGAAAACGTTGTAAAGCACTTTTATATGATATTCACTACATCTCAGCAGTTCAGTCACATCATATTATATAAAATACCATAAAAATTATCTAATATAACACGTGTGTGTGTAGTGTTTTAAACACTAAAATATCGAATATAATACAAGAGCACCACATGACGTTTTAGATTCCCGCCAAAACTCCAATTGTATTCTTACTCCGTCACCACCAGAGATGTGACTTATCTAAGATACAAGTATCTGAAATACAGATACAAGATACAAATACGTATTTCCATCTTGTATCTAAGATACTTTTTAAAAAATCATTTTATATCTTGTATTTAGATACATTTTGGTTGGTATCTTGGTATTTTATAAACACTTTTTCTGATTAGATAATTTTAGTAATATGTTAGCAGACATTTATAAAATTATTAGTTCAACATCTCATTGATGTCACATTTTTTAATAAACTGTGCTAGGTCTTTCATAATTATTATAGTCTTTCTTTTAAAATCCGCGAGCAACTCAAAACAAATAATATCGCCATACAGTTTTACAAGTCACTTGTTTCAAATGCAGTGTTGTTATTGGTCAATTTCATTTTAGGGGACTTTGAAAATAATAATAGTTGTTTTAGCGGTGTTTGCAACTAACATTATTTTTTAGGTTGAATTTATGGCAAATTTTAGTGAGTTACATTAATAAGCATTGACTTAGCAAATAAAATTTAAAATCTTTCGTTTGGTATAAAAATGTAAAAATGTATCAAAAATAACTTTAAAGGATTTTGAAACTATACCTTTCATTTCAGCGATTAACACGATTTATTCGTAAATAACATTAATGACAATTATCAAAAATAAACTTAAATTCATTAAAATAAAATCTTGTTTTCTTACAAAAGTATTTGTATCTTAAGAAGTATTTAGAAGATACCTATTTTGTATCTAGTATTTCAGATACTATTTTCAAAAGTATTTTGTATCTGGTATCTGAAATAATTTAACAGTATCTTGCATTTTGTATTTCAGATACTTTGTACAGGGTATTTTGTACATCTCTGGTCACCAAACGGAAAATGAATCAGTTTATTTAATAATATTTCGTTTAAAAAACAACGTTTCAATCATTTAGTTAGTTATATCAAAATTAATAACATCCCTAATACATCAACCACAATGACTATTATCTTGGCAAATGCTATGAAAACGGGGACTACACAGAACGCTAAATACTACTGTGTGTGCTCAATGTTACTATGTATTGCCCGACTTGATCGTTTTAGGATTAGCAGTGTTCAAACAAACTCTTCGGATTTATAATAGTAATTCACATTTAGTAATTCACATTCACAACTATAACATCATTATTACTAATAATGATGTTATAGTTGTGAAATTGAATAGATAAGCGGTTAGTGATTCAGTGAGAACACTGAAAAGGCACAGAATTAGGCGCAGCGAGGAATCCTACACCAAATTGGCACCCGAAACAGCAAGGTCAAGTTCGCAGCACCACTTTTAAAAAACTTAAGTACATATAATAGCACGAATGTTCCGTGCAAATACTTCGCACATATAACGGTCTAATTACCTAAATATATATATCCATTAAGAGTAATTTGATCTACAACTGACGTAAAGTCGTCTCACGAGACCTAACAAATCCCTGCAGTTAAAGGAAACATCGAAATAAAACGCTACTCTATCTGGCCAGTGCCATGTTAAATTATTTCCCTCCCATTATTGAAGACGCTCATGCCCAATAGTGGGACGTATATTAGTTCACCATCAATAAGAATACCTACAATGATCAGTGGTTTGAATTGATGAAGAAAAACAAATCATTTAATTACATATCTCAATATTATATTTATTAAAAAATATAACCTAACTATTATATATAATATATGACTTTATATTTAAATTCAATCAACAAATAACTCGCACGTTCGTCGAAACTGGAATAATTCAACTTCAGTCTTTCAACACAAATGAATACAAATCAAACAGGCTTCACACCGATAACAAATGGCGCTATAAAGCGTATCGTTTCGTCAGAAATTAGCTCTCAAGAACTCGCAAGTACTCTCGAGCAGGGTCGAGCGCGCCCGAGCACTCTCGAGCAGGGCCAAGCTCAACGCAACTCAACCTGCGCAAGCAGTGCACAGGCAAACCTATAAATACATTATAACATTGCACCTTGAATTTATTACATTAAACAAACCAGATAAATTAAATACACAAACACGTCATCTGTCAATAAATTACAAAGAACTTAAGGCAATGGCGTCAGTCCAAACTGAAACATGTTTGTTTACAAACCGGCCATTGACAATGGGATATCTCTGTCTATACAAGCAAAATAAGTACATACTACTTAATGAAAACAAAACTGCAAGAACATTATGTGAATTCCGAATTCTGATTCGGAATAAGGAAAATTTTCGATATTGTGAAGGTTAATTATCCTGTGGTCACGTAAAATGTTAATCTTCAATTAACTTTAATATTGTCTGTATCGTTTTCTATATTAGGACCCTGTGGACCGCGTAAACTGAGACAATTATGTACGGACTAAAATCGTTGTAACAGTATCACTTGTGACGATATTTTGACAGTAATTACAAGGCTATCCGTAAAATGTCTAATAATTCACAAACTCTTTCATTGGTTAGAGACATGAAGCAGTATTTATTAAATATTCAAACAGTTAATCGAATAAGCGTATCAATCTTGTTAAAATCCACTTGAACATGAGTAAGATGCGAACAGCAATGTTATGTAGTGTTATGAATGAAGCGCTTACTTTTTTTATAGTCTATGTTCTGACTATGTTAATTACAAAATTAAATATCGGCAATCACATGAAAAACGATCCATACTCAACACTACACACAAGCAGAACGCAGACTGCATTTAAATTATAAACTATTGAAATCATATACTATAAAATAATTAATTAACAATAAATTAATGATTCCAATCCGTTCTATTGATAATTAATAATTTAACTATTATTATACAGTCAAAACCGAGCTCGCAAACGACACATTGGATGTCAACAATTGATGCAGCGTAAAAACCTTAATTAAATTACGAGATTTTTGTTTTTTATAATTTGTACTTTTTCTCGTACATTTTTGGACCCAGAATTTGTGCCTAATTTTAAAAGAAAACTTGCGCCTGTCGATGGAAGGTTGGATAGCGCTGAAGGAATACTTTAGGCTACTAAATATATTTATTACAATTGTTCCTTGAAAATCGATATGCAGGTCCTATAAAGTTACAAGGACTCGTTAACGTTAAAAATCGATTACATCAATCCGGCCATATTATATCAATAATACAACGATGTTTAAGAACCAAAAGTTTTTAGTAACAATTTCGTGTGAGCAAGTTAAAATTTTTAAAATGCAGTTTAGATTTGAAATTTAAACTATTTTTACAGATTTTATCGCGTTTGTATTTAATTTATAATTTCCCGACGTTTCGAACACTTTACAACGTTCATGATCACGGGAGGAAGTCCCTTGGATAACTTGGAGAAGTCCCTGAATGAAAATATCGAGTTGAAGTTCGAAACTAAGTTAATGTACTGTTCTGAGAAGTAAACGTGTACAGCGCGCGCAAAAACAACTCAAGTCAGCGCTGACTCTGTTGTTAATGCTTTAGAGACGTTTATATCGTGGTATTATTTTGAGGGGAAGCAACTTATGTGATTTTTCCTCAAAATACGCATCTACCTCCATAGAAGCGTTTACAGCCAAAAAAGTGCATTGGGAGACAGTGACTTAGGTGGGTTTCGAAATGACCGATTCATTTGTAGATCGATATGATAGGATTTTTTACATGTATAGTTTTTGTTATAAAAGATGGATAATAGAACTTAAAAAAACATTGCTCACACGAACATGTTAAACATCTGATATTTATTCGATTCATAATTTTTTTAATTACGTTCTTGAAGAGCGCTGGATAAAGCTAATTCTGATTTTAAAAAAGCAACTCGCTGTGAACATAGAGACAAAGATTAAAACGAACAAAATATAATAATTGTATCAAACTCAAATAAAATCATATCAAACTCAAATAAAACTTAATCGTAACGATGTTAAATTGAAAAATGGTTAAAAATTCATTTGTTGAAAGATTTCATTTCATTTGTAAGAAATTTAACACTTGTGAAATTATCTTACTGTACATGTGTTGAAACTAACTGATCTCTCGGGACGTTTATTTTACACATAACACAAACAAATTTTATCAACTGGCCACAACCACTGCGGTGCATATTGCGAACATTGGCGGAACGTCAAGCGGCGGGCAGCAAAACCAAATAAGTATGCCATGGATATTTTTTTTTATATTTCAGCCCGCCGCACTATGGTCAAGCGCCATACAAAGCCGTCTCAAAACCATTTCATGTGAAAGTCGTTGGAATAGAATAAAATTAATAAATGAATATAGTCTAATAAATAAGTTTTCTTTTCGCAATTTTTTAGTTTTTTTTTAGTTAATCATAATGTATATAAATAGGCATAAAAGCTAACTCATGTTTAATAACGTAATTTTGACGCAATACGTTACTACAATTCAACGCCACATTACTCAGAAGTTTTTCATATAAATATACAAGTATTATACATTTTTGGAATGCTTATGATCTCCTCATAACGTTTCATAATTAATACTATAAATATTGGTTTAATAAAATACAATTAACCAATATAGTTTAAGATGGTATATTTTTAGTGTTCATTTTTTTTTAACGAGACTTATACCCTTAACCGCTGCTTGCCGCTGTCGAGATATTTATTGTTTTAAGATCTTTATACATTAGTAAATGCAAGGCGAAAAAAAAAAATTGCCCATACTTGCCCCTTTTTACACACGGGGCCAAAACATATCGCGTAATAAAAAAAAATATCAATTTTGTTTTATTTTTCATAAAATTATTTTGTATCTATTAAGGTCGAATTGATTACAGTGCAGTGTTTTTGTGGTTATGATACAGTTTTGACCACTTTACTTGATAAAATATGGTCACTTATTATCTATTAAGGTCAAATTGAAAACAGGTTATGGGAAGAGTGCAAATTATTAGTTTCCTAGCTTTTTACACATATCACTATTTCATTGGCCTATAAAAGGAAGGCGAACCTTGAAACATTCTGAGTTGTTGGTTAGACATTCAGTTGCCCTAAAAAGAAGAAGCACTTATTTTCAAATATCGGCAGAAATTGACTGATTTGAAAAATGGGTGAATTTGTTTGTAGCAAACGAGAGTTGTGCAATTTATTGATAAATGGGCATAACATAGAAGACTACATACAAGAAAATTTCAATTTGTCACCAGAGGATATGGCTGCTGTGATCTCCTACATTCAAAGAAACTTGGTATCTAAATGTAACGAACGCTGGAGAAATGCATCTCTAACAAAAGAACTTTTGAAAGTAAGAACGCCAACTGGTTAGATGGTCAATTTCGTGTTCCACTAGAGTGTCGAGTCACAGTTACTGACCCTAATACGCCTGGAAGTAGTGGTGGCGGCAGACCTACGAAACCATACGAAGCATCTTCAGAAAAAACAAAGAAACTATACAAGAGTACGGACTTGATACAAGAGTACGGACTGGACTGTGTGCTCAATGCATATGCTCAAGAGTTACGGTCTATGGGTGAGACGGAGGAGGCCACAATCGTTAATATTATACGAACTTCATCAAGAAATGATAAGAACAAATTTCTTAAATACATAACTGAGAACCCTGAAGACGTTACACCTTTTACAAAGGAAGAAGCACTACGGACATTTATTGACTTAGACCTTAACAAAAAACAGTATGGGAAACTTCGACTTTGTTTGAAGGACAAAAACTGCTCAGTGTTTCCTTCTTATCCAACTTTACTCGAAGCGAAGGAGATGTGTTACCCACCAAATTCGAGCATAACCATTACTAACATAAGTGCAAAAGTGAATCTGCAAGACTTGTTGGATCATAATGTGGCACGTATATTACAAATTGGTTCAGTTTATAAAAACGGTTTAAGAAAGTTGAAACTATTCTGTAAATGGAGTTGTGACGGGTCATCAGGGCAGAGTGAATACAAGCAAGTTTTGCCCGAAGAAAGCGATTTTATATCAGAAACAAACCTTTTGCTTCACTACACTATACTAATACTGTTGTTTGGAAGAATGAAACCTGCTCATCTGTTAGATATTGCAGACCTATATTGTTAGAGTTTGCCAAAGACACTTCTGAGAAAACCACGTCTGTTGTGGCTGATATCAACGATCAAAAAAGAACTGTAATAAGAATGGTGAGGTAATCGAAATTACTCATGACCTATTTTTAACCATGATTGATGGTAAAGTGGCACAAGTTTTAACTGAAACTCGTTCGAGCGCTTCTTGTACAGTTTGTGGAGCTACTCCTCGGCAAATGAATAACTTAGAGGCAGTTAGGACACGAGATGTGAACGAAAATTCATTTCAATACGGACTGTCAACACTACATGCTTGGATTAGGAGTATGGAGATGATCTTACACATTTCCTATAACTTGTCTTTTGAAAAATGGTCAGCTACTACACCTGAAAATAAAAAAATCAAAGACGAAAAGAAAAAACTGGTGCAAAAGCGGTTTAGGGAAGAAATGGGACTGCTTGTCGATAAACCTCGTCAAGGCACTAGAAATAGTAATGACGGAAACACCGCTCGGACATTTTTTCAGAATTACTCGTGCTCTGCAAACATTACAAGTGTAGACGTAGAACTTATAAAACGAATGTACATAATACTACAAACTATATCATCTGGAATGGCTATTGATTCAAAAAAGTTCAGTGAATACGCATATAGTACAGCCCAACTACACGTAAATAATTATAATTGGTATTATATGCCTTCTTCCATGCATAAAATACTTATTAACGGAGAAAAAATCATTGAGTACTATGCTATTTTACCTATCGGTCAATTGTTCGAAGAGGCGCAAGAATCCCGAAATAAGGATTACAAAAAGTTTAGACTGCATCATTCTAGAAAGTGTTCAAGAGCGGCTACCAATGAAGACGTGTTCCATACCTTATTGTACACTTCTGATCCATATATATCAAGTTTGAGAAATACCTCAGAAACAATATCGAAAGAACTATTAGATGAAGCCAAGGCCCTTCTTGCTGTCAATGAAAATCTGTAGGAGCTTGCTGAATTGTGTATATAAATTTTTTTTTCTAGTTTGGTACTATGTTCTACCATTTTATCTAAATTAAACAAGCATATTTTGTATTTTTTTCTTATATAATGCATGTCTTTAGTATTTTATTTTTTTAAATTAATTTATAAACAGAATTTTTAAAATCAAAGTTATTTCATTTAAACTTTAAACATTCAAGTATATGTGTGCAAAATTACAGCTCATTTAGTTTTGAAACAACTGAGATACGGAGTTTTGAGACGAAACATACGCGATTTTCCCACTGTGCGCCGTTGACAGGCGAAATGAACAACCCGTGTAGTCAAATCTTATAAAATCCTCTTCGTAAAATATTTTTATATTTTTACAGTATTTACGTGGCTTCATATTCGTAACTTGTTAAAAGTCACTGTCCGTCAGTAGTTCGGAGCCTCTAATCAAATATTTACAACACAATTATAAGTTTATCTCAACATTTCAGCAGAACATAAAAACTGCACTGCGCACTTTCTTTGAATTATATCACATCAAATTCTAATTATATTATTTAATTGAATATCAACCACTAAAACATTAAATATAATTTAAAAGCACCAC
Organism: Lymantria monacha; assembly: GCA_905163515.2. Taxonomy (NCBI): domain Eukaryota; kingdom Metazoa; phylum Arthropoda; class Insecta; order Lepidoptera; family Erebidae; genus Lymantria; species Lymantria monacha. Next base: position 10,485,748 of record LR991082.1, read on the forward strand.
ATGAAATGGCCGCCAAAATTCATCAAGTCATTCAATGCGACTTGCGGTTCCGGAGCGTTGTGTAAAACGAAATAGTGGAGTGAAGGAATCGACCAGTATGAGCATAGATGCAGAGCATCGTAACCGCAATTATTCGTGAAGTGCCAATCCGCAGCAGTATACCACGAGCACCACACCATACGCACGCAACAAGCACCGCTGTGATGATGGCTTGGACCCTTATAAATCAAGATGGCAGTAATATAACACTAAATAGCAATTTGTCCGGCGGAACAAAGTCGCACATTTCATACAAAAATTCTCTTCTAAATAAGAATGCCAGTTTTTAAGTTTTTAATTATGTTAAATGGACATGCACACTTGACATACAAATGTTTAATTGGTATAAATAATTTACAAATGTTATATTACTTTTCAATCTTCACTATCAATTAGTTCATATTTACAAATATCGCATACTTTTTCAGTACGCACGAATTTCATTTTATCAGAATGGGGGCGGACCTAACTAAAAAAATGTTTAAAAAAAAAGAAAATGAAATATTTAGTCTCGTATCGATTCACTTCTTATATAATTGCAACCAGGTTCCACCTGTACGTTATTCGACACGTCGCGCTCTTCATATAATTTCACACGCACCTCCAAATTAAGTCTAACATTACAATTATTTTGATATGCTCTTATCAATAGCTATTTTTACAATGACAATTTGTGCTGTACATTAATAAAAAAAAGGACAGAACGGAGGCGGGCCAACGTGTCTGAATAATGTACTTACACTACAGTTGAGACGGTCATAGAAATTTCGCACTTTGTACTTGAATATCAAAAGTATTATCGAAATCAAAGTTTCGACTACATTTGTCACACCTCCGCCATGTCTCAGTCGCTATTTACAACAGCTAATAGAACCCAAAACGTAACTTAACCGACAAACTCAGATATTAACTAAATATTTGGCAAATCATATCGACAACGGAACAATGTGTAATGCGCAACAGCCCTCATGGCGTGAACATATGACGTATGGAACTATAGCTAGCTTTACAAGTAAAATCGAAGGCCGCTAAGATATCACCGTTCATTACTGAGTAATATATACAAGCGCGCGCCCGTCCGCCTTATGATTTGAGCGACTTATGTACACAGCGGGCGAGCACGCGCGCAAGCACGCACGCAAACACGCACGCATGCACCTATCAATTCCAACCACGCCCACATCATGCACCAATGCATCAAATCCAGCCAATAAAAATAAATGTATTATCACGGTAAACATATAAAACCGTCAAATGAGATGAATAAGAATCTGAGCGTGAAACGAAACGTAAAATTTTTTTACAGATATAAATCAATTCCTAATACAAACGTTTTGCCCTGGTATTTGTTTACATCGTTTAGATACCAAGTATACGACACGAATTACGATGCCCAATTAGTACATAGCTTTAAGGTACAGGTAAAATATACTCGCCAACTTGTTGAGGTCCCATAGCACGCGTCGTTATTGGTCGGTGACCAAATGATTTTACGGCACTCTTTTTGTTCAAAGAAACCTTTTTTTGACACGATTCTTACACGATCTCTGTATGAAAAGATTCATTTAAAACATTTTTATGTGCAACGAATAACGTCTCTTGATGTTTACTTTGGTAGCGTAGCTATAACTTTAGCAAGACTCGTCAGGCCCTCCGAGTAGAAATATTTTAGTAATATATGAATATGAATAAATTTATACATTTAGGATGTAACGGACTCCAGTTTTTAACTATATTCCATAAATAATGAGGCAATTGTGAAGCGTATATTATGATGTTCCAATGCCACTTCGCAATCCAACAATAGGCCACTAGGATTGTGCAGTACATTTAGTATCGGCTAAAATTTAACCCACCTAAATAAATACAATGTGCGTAAGTAGAACATTTTAAAAGAAGGCAGATGAAATGTTTAAATTTAAATATTTAGTCTTCAAATTTAAACATTTCATCTGCCTTCTTTTATTATCCCTTTTGACGATATTACTCCTATAAGTTAGAGTCAGAAAATAAGAGGCTTCTTGTGTTTGTAATCTTATCCATCTACATATATTGTTATTTTACTTGAATGCTAACAATGTGAATTATTATTAAAAAGTCGTCACAAAATAAAAATTTTGATGGCCATGGTGCATGCAACATACTTTAACACTCAACATACCAGTAGTAACACAAACAACCAAATCAGATTACCTTCGAGGAACATTATCATTATAAGCGTTAGGTTAATTAGGAATGTACAACTGTAATTGGTGGTTATTATACGAAGAAATGAAACTAGCACCATGTTTTCCAGATTAGAGTCTAGGTATTGCTTTGAACGCACTTGCGACTTGCAACTTATAAATTGTTGTATTATCTTACCATAAGTTCACATTACACTAGCAACGCTACGAAATTTGTAGTGAAACTTATAATCTATATGCAATCATTACGTTGAGTTCATGCTACACCAGTGGTCGGCAACCAGTGGCCAGGTGGCCTATAGACGACCTGCGATGCTCCCCCTTGTAGCCCGTGGCTATTTTGTAACCCTCCCACGTACCACTGAACAGACAGAATTTCGATGACAATTTTATCAAAATATATATTGTATAAAAATCATGGACAAGTTGCGTCGTGCCCGTCATTATATTGCGTATACCCTAACCTGCCATAAGGTTGCTGACCACCATCTTACACTAATATATGTTACATCCATATTCAAAGTCTTAAATATTTCAATTTCGACGGCAACGTCCGCTATTTACTATCAATAGAACATTACACCAATTACAGTCGACAATTTCTACCTCTCATATAACGAAATAATTTAATTGAAATTCTAAAAATTAACTATAGAGTACAGTGGCAACGCAATGTACTCTCATATATATACTAGCATTTAAAGAACACTCTCATATTCATACAAGTTATATGGTTTAAAAGTGACCAAATCGAAGTTCTACTCAGGATAAACTATCGCTGCTGGATATGGCCGATTTAATAGTTCAAACCTTTAGAAATGGAACAAATATCTAACTTGGACGTGTGGACGGTAGGGTTTAAATTAATGATAGATTTCTTCTTCTGCTTACGCAACTGCGATAGTTCTGCAGGTTTTTTCACATTCATTTATTTTTCCAAACTTTTATAACAAAAAATTAATACGGAACTTCAAGAAGTTTGAGAGAAGAATGAAGTCAATATAGGTTGCTATGTCATTGTAAATGATGAATTCGTCAATACATATGTTTAGAATATATGTAACTAAACTGACTTGATACTTCTTCTTCTTGAATTATGAAAAGTTTCATTAAAAATTGTATTTGGTAAAATATTATTTTCATTGTTTATACTTTTGCTTCCGCTTCAGTTTTTGATTATTTCCACCAAAAAATTCTGTTTCATATTTATTTTATAACATAATTGCATTAATAGTTGCTTTACTAGAAGAAAGTCTTCTACGTTCTCCACTAGCCTGCCATATGATGTATCAGCCAGCCAGCTAGGGCTCATATCCAAACAAGAAAGTCCTGATACTTCGTTTAATAATACTGTATACGCTGTGGCGTCGTTGCTTATATTGGAAATGAACATATGAACATATATTGTACACAGATTGATTTCTGCATATTCTACTTGCCGATTTGTAGATAATAATTATATAAATGGGAACTGAATAAATTATTTCTGGAAAATGATCAGCAAAACTCTGGTGGACGAAACTCATACATCATCATGCCCCTAAGGGCAGAGCAAGCACCCACTTTTCGCCAAACAACATTTAATGCCACGTAATATATACTTATTACCGCTAACCGGGTACAGTTTTATGTAAATCAAAGGTTCTAAGTCGTGTGTATTGTGTTGGCTGTATTAGATGTGACAATTATTGAAATAATTAATTGGTCATATTCTACTGTTGGTGTTCTTAAAGAAGGCAAAAGGAAATAAGCAGATAACATTACTGCAAAAGAGAATCTCAAATCATAAATTTAATTAAACATATTTAACTAGCTTTTCTGTGTGGTGACGTAAATATAGAAAACAATTCACCACCCCCATCTTACCCGTGGGTGATCGTAAAAGACGACTAAGGGATATAAAATGCATATAACATCTATGCACGAGAAAGAAAATGCAAAACAAAATTTTGTCTCAAAATCCAGTCTGATCAGCGTGGTATAGTATATCACTTTCCCTCCCATTATGGAGGAAGTTCGAGCCCAACAGTAGGACTTATAGGCTGAGATGATAATTATGATTACACTATTGTGACATAGTAAGCCAACTCATCTACCAATTTGGTAGAAGGTCGCACACAACATTAGGACCTATACGAGTTGAGAACAATAACCGGCGCCTAAATTGCAATTTTCCAAATATGAGAGTGTTCTTATGCTGTTTTGTACAAGAATACCAGTAGTAGACCGAACAAAAGACTTAACCAAAGTTCGTGGTATAGATAACAGCGCAGTACATCTAGAGTTTCACACTCGCTTGGAACAATATCTAATACATACAACTGGAATATCATCTCTTAATTATCATAATTAGTGCCAATAATTTTTGTCACAGTTTTTGCATTGCCATAGTTACACATGCCAAGCATGACTTCTTTTTATTACGGAGTACTTGTCAATATTGATCACCATCATTATTTCCAAAATAGTTAGCACTGATTTAATTACAAATAAGATAACATATCAACGACATGGAAATGGGAGAAAATTGTAAAAAAATAAATACGTAAAATTGAAATAGCAGGTGAATATCTTTAAGGAAAGTATCGTAGACCGTATTGCCAAATTAATTGAGATTGTTAAACATAGTATTGATTAATAAAATATATTAAAATTAGTTCATAATTGAATGTAGCTATTGAAAAAAGTCATCCAATGGAGATACAACAGTGCAATAACAAAAACAACATTTTGGGTCCATTTTTTGGGTCCAGTCATATGATTCCAGTTGTATGTAATAGTTATAAGTTCCTTGCATACAGGACGCACTGAACACAACACTAGAACTCGAAGTCGAACAGTTCCGAAAGACCCTCGTCATGATCGAGACAGAAGCCGTAGTCCGTCGCCGACATCGGCGGTTCCAGCGCCAGGAACGGCTCCAGTTCCAACGATTCTGAAACACGATAACACATAGCGTCAGATTGTGTTTTATACAAAAACCACACATACAAACGTAGAAGAAAAAAAATGTATATAATATTATAATACTACACATATCTTAGACTAAATGATATAAAAAACTTTTTATACCTATAATATCATCAGCTTTACAGAAAAGAGGCCATGAGGTTATAAGACATTACTAATATTTATAGAATTTTCATTGATATATATAAAAAGACGGTACTTTCTAAAATCACAAATTTACCTGGAATACTTGCGAGAAATTTTTATGTCGTCGTTCAGTCATTCATATCATTCAAGCAACAAGAATACGAATTAAGATAATTTCAAACAGATAGAGACTTTATACTCTGTTATATATAGTCAGTGTAACAAAAAAGGTTTTCCTCAAATAGAAGGGAGGGAACGTTTAGAGGTTGTAACATTTCGTTCAAGACAAGGTATAAGTATAATTTCATTAATAATAATTATATGACTGATAATTACTTTAGGGAGAAAATACTATGAGAGTGAAAATTGAAGCGTTAGATGTTAAAAGAAGGTAATAATAGGACTTCCCCTCCCTACTTTAGGTGGATTGACGACATTAAGAAAGTCGCAGGAAACTGTTAGATGCAAATGCCACAGGACTGTTTTGAGTGGCATTCCTGTGGGGAGGCCTATGTCCAACTGTGGACGTCTATGAGCTAATGGATGGATATAATGACGCGATATTAAAACCAAGCGATTGTATTCGCGTCGTTTTACAAAGATTGAAGCTATTCACATCCAAAACTAATAAACTTCTATATTTTGTTTATATAATATATAGCAACAGTATAATTTGACTAGGACGACATAAAATATAGCATTCCTAACATATTTTTATTGTCTCGCCTAATGGCTCTTCTTAACAATGGTCACATATCTAATGTTATAATAACTTTAAAAATCACACTCAAACGTTAAGAAATCAAATCACACAAGCAAATTATATTTTATAATATTTATTATTTAAGACGAATTTTTAAAACGCATAATGTACACAAACAGTTAATAAATACATCCACCACCTTAGACAACACCTGCAAAATCTGTACATAGAAGGCGAACAAATAGAACAAGCTTAGTAGATTTTAACAGGCGAAGCCAAGGAAGATAAGATTTTATAACACATATACAACTATATTACTTTTAAGAAAGAATTGATAGTGTGGCTAATTTAATTTTAGCATTGGTAAAAATAAAATTAATTAGAATTAGTATAATTGGAACGTATTCTTTCATTATTTTAAGTGAATCATCTTTTGAGAGAAGCATAGATAGATCATAGATCTATATGTATGTGTTCAAGACTTTTTTTAATGATTAATTTCTGTCAGAGTCCGTGTTAGCTATGAGTAAATATATTTTAACACTAATTGTACGAATTCTCACGTTGAATGAATATGTAAAGATTTGATGTAAATTATTCAATTTATCACACCAAGCCGGGTTTAAAGTTAATTTCTTTTCACAGTGCATCGGACTCCTGATTTAAAGGACTCATGGAATATACTAAGATATCTATGTACCAAACAAATATGACTTCAAATTATTCAATTGTAAATGTTATTATTGCAATGTGTAGTGTTATACTACTATCCATAGTACTATCCATAGTAAAAATATAGAACAGGAGAAAACTTTAAATTATTTTCTTATCAAACTATTGAATTGTTAATTTACGTAATTAGTTGCATGTGTATTATCGGTTGTTTTCAATAACATATCAGTTTTAATTACTGATTAAGTTTCAGTTACTAAACGAGATATATCTCATTGCCAAGTTTTAATTAACACATAATAATGATGTTATGGGTGTTTAAAAGTTAATAAACATCGTCCAAGCACAGCAGCTAGTCACAATGTTTGACGTAATAATTACTACATATTTTAAATATTAATATTTTGTGCTGAATGAATCTGTAACTTGGATAGGTTACTGCAAACAACCGCAAGACAATTTTAATCATAAAAAACGAGGACAAACAACACCGGGTTATAAACAAAATTTTATTTTATTGTTAAACAAATCACCATTTAATTTGAATGTGTCAATATAAATATTCTTATAATCCTGTCACATTCAAATTATTAAGTCATATAATACAGAAAAGAAAAATGCCACTTGTAATAATCTAAAAAAAAATACTATAAAACTTTAAAACTCTTAAACTTTACTTAATTGTTTGTTTTTTAAATGTTCGTTTTTATTTAATAATCTATTAAAATCTATTTTCAAATAACTCTTACCATAAATAAAAATGAGATTTAAAACTATTATTAGCACATTCAAGTATTAGTTATATTAATAAATAATAGTGTATGTTCGCGTGTAAGTGTTGTGCTAACACAAACATGTAAATATCATTCTGTATTAGCTGAATATTTTCAAAATATCTACAGAAAAGGTGACAAGATTGTTTATTTTTGTCACAATATTAACTTGATAATAATGATCAGTGCCTTAAAACTCAGTATGAATGCGCAAGTGTGCATTTTTCATGTGATAAATAATATAGGTGCGGACATAGTTAGACATGAGAGCGATTGGTTACGATTGCAATGCGTGGTATTAGTAGATGAGTTGGCAGTTAATGGCGACACGCCGTGAGCTGAATCCCATGGTGCTACACGCCTGCACTGGAGCCACACGGGAAACAACTCGCGACACGCCCCGGCACACTATCCCACTCCCGGCGACACCGATGACCTGCCGAGCTCTCCTTAATACATTACCAAGCCAAATAGAACGGGGTGTTTTTTAAAGACAACATTCAGCACTAAAAAAATATATACGTGTCGCGGGGGACTTGGAAATAACGAACATGAATGACACCCAGACTATTCACTTGTAGATTGCACAGACAACACAGGTCGGCATTTAATCCACTCCTCCAAAGGCACAATCAATTCAGTTTGAAATAGGACAATCCTTTGAGGTACAGATCGAAATCAAGCCACCAAACACTTAGCAAACAAATACTATCAAGAACTTATGATTCAGTAATCGTTTTTATTTTATTCTAATACATTAGTGATGTACTACACTAACAATAAATAATATTATTTTCTGTGAATTAATAAACAGTTAAACCATAATTTTAATTGCGGAGGTCAGAAATCTCTCCATGTCGAAAATTATATTCCATTGAAACTTTAAATTAAAAAGTCGACCCTAATGTAATTATTGAATCTCATCCTTGCAGGATTAATCTATATATCACTTACTAAATAAGTATAATTTTAGTTATTTATAATAACTAAAAATGAATCAAAGGATTTAAGATGAAACTAAAACAATAATGCGAAGATGGACAAATGAATTAAGACGTGGTCGGTGACGCTGCAATCGATTTCAAATTATTCAAATATTTTTTTCATTTGTAGAGAACAGCTAGTTTGGACATTCAATAACAAAATAAATATCAATGTTGAAACGATTGAAATTATTGAATTCCAGATTAAGCCAGTTCACAATTCCAGAGTGCTACGATGGTACACTAACGAACACGGAATTTCTGACGATTCTTCATTTCCTTCTATTTGACTTGGTTTAGTAAACATTGATATGATCTCATCAAGTAAAAATTACCCTTAAGCCATAAGCAATTCTTATATAACATATTTAAAAAAAAATAACATCATATGTCATCTGAAATTAAGTTGTTGACGATGAGAGCATAGCGTAGATAAACATATTTACAAAATAATATCGAATCATTTCCTTTTAAATACAATCTCATTTTTCAAAACGCAGATTCTAAATTAGAAGAATAGTAAATTATTTACACACAAAGTCATGTATACAAAAGCAAAATTTATATGACGATCACGTCACATCATATAAATTATAGATTAACGTTAAACACGAAAATTATCACAGAGACAGAACTACTTCGACACATTGAAACGTGTTGTTATTATTTTAAATTAAAAGTTGTTAAAGTAATAACATTACTATTATGATAAAAATAATAATAAATCGTTCAGCCTTTAAATAGAATAATTACATTACTCATAAGTTACAAGCCTATAATTTGTTTTACAAGCATTTTTCGTTGCAGTAACGGTCTCCGTGATATTAGTAAAATCCGCGCACACAAATTACACATTGTTTAAATTAATTTGCGTTAAATTCACATAATGAATGGTTACAAAGTTAGTAAAGCTGATGACGTGAAGTGATGAGACAAAAGCATGCAAATGCGACGCATTGGTGACATGGTACATTATTGATACATGAAAATGACAATACACAGACTTCGCGATTGAGTTGTATTGTATTACAAATTATTTTTATTGTCTGTGACATTCTTATAAATCCTTTAACTAAATGCAACCGTTGTATGCAGACATTTATACACTATATGTAATAGAATAAACTTGTACAATATTTGGAAAGATCAAAACTGCTATATGAAATTTGGCAGACAGTTGTAAAATAAAGAGCTTAGCAATGGTTGAATTTAGTTCAGTTTTTGGTTCTGATATTGCTTCCATTACAATGCAGACATTCAGAACATAGACAACATATGCAGAAATAGACTGACCAAATTAGATCGTTTTGTACCAAGACATTTCAGTTATTTCTCTTAAGCAAGAATTTAAGACCTAGTGCGTTTCAGAATCCAATATTACATTAGTTTTTCATTGTATAGTAAAAACCTAGCTTATTTTTATGTAAAATAAAAAAGACGCCTGCTTTTAACTGCAAGTCTTGTCTATGACCTGCTCATCGTTGATTAGTGGAAACTTTTAAACAGCCTATCGCGATACAACATAAATTCTATGATAACCAACCGTGTTAAAGATCCCGCAGTCCCTGTATGACGTTAGATGATTTGGTGTATCTCCGCGTCGGCAGTTTGTTCGCGGCGCGTAGCTAGAACTCTGACTGTGATGTGATTTGGACACACAAGTCACAATCCGAGTGCTAGGTACGAAGCGCGTTTGAACACCCACGTAGTACCGTGTACAAATATAACCATGAATAGTGAATGCGATATTATAGCAACAGATATCTTAGATTGCAATATCAAAACTAAATATATTGATTGCTCATATTAATATGAGAACTTATATCGCAATTTAAGTTATCAAAACATTATCATCTGCATACATTAAAGCCTAAAAAGTGATAAATATAATAAGTATATATATATATAAAAGCAAATAACCGTACTTTCTGTCTCTACCTGAATAGTCTTTCTATAGTTCGTGATTAATCTTAACCAACACAGATAATAATAACTACAAGAGGAATATATAATAAGCGAAGACAAAAAATATTAAAGTGTTCATAGGAATTTTGAGTGCAAAACTAAACCTATGTTTGAGAAACTTAAAAAATTAATGAAATCTAACATTTTTATTACTTTTAACACAAAAAAAAATATGCACACTCGTGAATGTAATAAGAAAGTTTATTTTATCTCTATTCTTGAAGCATATAACATATTTTGTAACGCTCGATACTCTTCCGTTACGATTATGTCAAAAATGGTCAAGTTTTGTAGAGTTCTAGTGAAAGATGATGAGTGATTTTTTTTCATTTCTGGTCAACTTTCACTGTTACAATCATTTCATGAATATAAATAGGCTTAATTTACAGACTTCAATATTCTAGCGACAATAAGACGTACTAATATTTTGGACATATCTGTAAATCTTTTATAAAAATGTATCTAGTTCTAAATCTAGTTTTAAATCTTTAACAGACATCGTATTACTTGATAAAATCGTAAAGATAAAAAAAAATAATTGCAAGTGCAAACAAGAATCGGACGCCGCAATGAAATACGGGGTGTACTCTACCAGTTTTAATGTCATTCTAAAATGTACCATTGCATATACAGAGTTGTTCTAGGACTTTACAGAGAACCTAGTGGAAGAATGGATTACTTAGAATGAAACATTAAAAAAAATACCCAACATTGATAATGGTTAAAAAGTTGTAAAAACTACCTTCGAGACTATGATGGACATCAGAGACATCACCTAGAAAACTGCCGTTAGTAACAGATAATGACAATACCTGACTCCTGATCCTCAGTCTGCAGTTGAAAACGTCCGCCGCCCATGATAGGTGCGAAGTCGTCGCTATCCGCTATAAGTGCATTACGTAGCCGACCCCGGGCTCCACCACCTGTGCATATCATTTAGATAACTTTATGGCCTGCCATGAGACCACTCATCTCCTTTTGACCAAGCGATCATCACGGATGAACTTCAATAGCCAGCCTGGCGAAATCCCCTTTCCCTAACCCTTAAGCGACATTTCGATGCATTCCATGATTTACATGGTTGCCATCATTACGAGTGGCGGACTGTATTGGCGGACGGCCCGTAGTACTACAAACTATGAGAGGGTTTTTGTAGCTTCGACTATGATCTGGCTTCTATCGTTTCAGCCATCCGAAGCTATGCGAAGGCGAAATGAGACCACCTACCCCTTTTTCTGTTACCATTGCTAGTACTGCTTGTAGCACTGGCAATTGGGACAGCCCAAGCGTTCTTCCGGTGGATTACTGGTGCTTAACCATCATCATCATCCTCCTGCTCTTATCTCAATTAGTTGGGATCGTTGTGCTATATATATCGTACATTTTGCAACCTTAATTGGGAATTAAATAGCTTACTTAAACAAATACCTGTTTATCTATAGTTCAATGTGTTACAATGTCCTTTTAAAGATAATGAGATTAATTAAGCAAAAAACGAGAGTCCATCATTATATCAATGCAAGTGCAGTTTGTTAATGTTACTTTATCTTTGTGTGGGGGATACTTAAATTACTTTTATATATCCTGTGGTTATTCAGCCATTAAATGATGATGATGAGGATGTATTCATCCAACGGTCATTTAATGACTGAACAATCGAAGCGCGGCTAATTTCCTTATATATCCCCGCCATCAATCGAAACGTAAATAAAAATGTAAAAAAGGTAGATTATACTGACTATCAGGTGTGGTAAGCGTATCGTGGTGGTGTATCTGGTGCTGCGGTGTATGATGCGGAGTATGGTGCTTGCCACTTGGCGGGGACAGGCACGGTTGCGCAACCAACGGCAGTGTGGGGTCCGTCACGCATGGCGAACACACCGCTAGCGGTGAACTGCTCACTCCCTCGCGTTTAATTGGGGTACTGATGAAGAAAAATGGTACTTTAGTAGAGCTAAATAAGTTTATCTCTTTAGTTGCAATTAAATTCGCATTCCACTGAACACCTGTCCTATATATACCCATTACATACATAGATTCACACCTGTCGCCGAAAGGGATACGCAGAGAATGTAAATTCGCAAAGACCATGATCCTACCATACCACCCCCGCCTCATTCAGTCTTTACGCATGCTCTAGACTGTTATTCTTAACATGAACTTTCGCCAGTACATCACCAATTTGATTTGAAAACGTACGACAAATATTCTTCTCATTATATCAGTTTCATTATCACCTTAGCTCATATGTCCCACTGCTGGGCGGGAGCCTCTCTCACAATAGGAGGGAAATTGACCTAACTATATCATGCTGTTCAGACAGGTTGGTATAGGGTTTTATTTCGAGATTTCCTTTTCTTGCATAAATGTTATCTGCATATTGTATCTCTTATCGTCTTTTACGATGCCCAAGGGCAAGAAAGGGGGATAGTGAATTGTATTCTTACTCCGTCACCACACGGAAAATACCAGTTTGGAAACAGCACGATCACCTCTTGACAATCATTCGATTACGATTTTTATCATTACAAACAGCATAAAATATAAATTGTAAATAAGATATACTTGCATAATTAATTTTATAAACATTATGCACAATGCATAGCAACTGTTATGCAGTGTATCTAATTTTTCTGCCTCTCGGGCAATATACATTCCACAGTTAAGGATAAAGAGGCTCTCTAACTGTGGGAATGTAGAAATTTTATGAACCTTTGTATGACGGTTACATATGTTGACATAGGGTTCTATTGAGTATGGTACCCGAAAGGGTAACCTGCCGAGCTGGCCACGGGTGTCAAGGAAGCGGTCCCAGTGGCTGGCCCAATGGCGATGGATAGGGAATACGGTGGGTTATGGGGCTACAGGTCGCGCTTCCGTCGCCCCGGACGGAGATGACGACCTGTGTCCACAATAACCTAAAAAAAGGAAAATAAAGGGTTTTATTGAAATTCCTCCTCTTTTCTTAAAGTAATGGCACCTGCTCATATTCCTTAGAACATCCACGGAAATGGTTGGTTTCTTACAAATTGTATTGTTATGCCGTCACCTACAACGATATACGTTGACAATGTTGTTATTATAATATATCGTAATATGACTAGTACTTACGTGAAGTCAGCACTTATAGAACTGGAGGGTTTGGATTGTAACAGTGCTATGAGTGGCGCCAATAACGCCTTATTGTCTTCTAGTAATGGGTCCGCCGGGAGCGACCCTGACACTGTGGAAAAAAGATTTGTGATAGTATTTGTAAGTATTATATATAACTAACCCCTAAATTATAAATAACACCTTAAGTAACTTAAGTTTTAAGGCTAGTTGTTGAAAATAGGCATAAATCAACGTACGAGTCAATACGCTCCATTAAGATAGGTAATTTATTAACTATAGAACACAAAACCACACTTGGTGAACATAATTCTAATCCGATAGTACAGATGACGGCGTGATCTAAGTACCGCACTCTCACGCCGACTGCCGTGAGTTCGATTCCTACGTAGCACAATTCATTCAAGGTATTGTTCAGACTCTAGTTGCAATTTATGTCCGTTAATTTATATGTTTGTGAAGTCTCCCACGACACAAGGTTTTACTCATCCTATTTATTTTTAACATTAAGCAGGGTGTAGTTTTTAAGAAAAATGCAAGCAGAAGTTAAGTTTTGTGTATGTTTATATACTTTTACCGTACCAGTACGCCTGAATGCTTTTGAGTACAATTTCTTGTAAGACACAAAGGACTGATTTTAAATAAAAAAGAATCCAAAATCATGTGATACGGTAACATCTTAAATAACTTACACGACGCAGGCGACGGGGGACGTTCTTTTGGACATAGGTAGACTTCAATTTCACCCGACTGGGACTTCAAATGTATCGTGTAGCCTTTGTCGTCAGGACGTGGTACCTGTAATACGTATATTTAATCGTGTGGGCTTAGCATACTGTCAGTTTCTACATTATCTTCTTCTGTTTAGCGCAAAATCGTCTTACTGTCAGACTCGTGCCTTCTCCATAGCGGAAAGAAAATAACGTACTATACGCTTGTTAGACAGGTTGCCATAGGGTTTCACATCAAATTTGCCTTCTCTTTCTGCATATCCTTTCCCAGTCGTCTTTTACGATACCCAGGGTATTATACTTAGGTTAAGAATTTAGGAGGATAGCGAAATATATGCTTACTCGATCACTACATGGATAATCAAGGATAATCCACATTCCATCCATCCATCACGCCATATACAGGGTGTCCCAAAATTCAACGATAAGCCGGCACCAGCAGATGGACCTACATATGACTACTCGAGAACAAAAAAGAAAAAAATTCTACCTTGATTTTTTTTTTCATTACGACAAAAAAACCGATTTCTTTAAAAATCGTCATCTTTTATTATATTATTAAGTGCCATTGCTACAATTTTACAAGTAATTCTGTGATTTTTTTTGTATTGGCAAGGTAAGTAGTACTACTATCGATCACAACCATTAAAAATTCCAGAATATCTATAGTTTTTACACAAAAATCAACCAAAACTATGTTTTTTTCATAAATTATGTAAGATTTTGACTTTCAGTTCACTTTCACTCATCACAGTGAAAAAAAAAAGTATGGACACTACTGTGGCAAATAGTATTAAAAATTGGCGCAACTAACTACAATTCTAAAATGGTATAACATTCTAGGCAAACTAGCCACAAAAATATACTTAGGTGTACTATTTCAAAATAACAACCATACTTCGAAAATTGTTAGTGTTGATAGTAATCACTTCTACTATGTAGCCAAAATGTTTTTGTTGCAAGTTCTCAGAATTTGAATGAGACATGTGCGTAGTCCATAAGATAACATAAGTTAGAAAGAGATAGATATAGAGAGATTAGAATTTACTATATTATTAAAATTACAATAAATGTTCGAATTGTTTGCCATTGGCAGTAATGCAGGCACGACATCGCCTTAAAAATGAACGTTTTATTTTTCTTGCATATCTGATTCTGTTCATGTGATCCACAGCCTGAATTATTTTTTGGCGAAGCTCGTCCAAGGTTGCAATGGGTTTTGAGTAGACTCTGTCCTTTAGACAACCCCAATAGAAAAAATCCAGGGGATTTAGATCGGGTGAACGGGGTGGCCATAAGATAGGACCAAGTCGCCCGATCCAACGCCCTGGGTACTCTTGGTCTAAGTACTCTCGCACAGGGCGGGCATAGTGAGCTGGGCAACCATCGTTTTGAAACCACATGTTTTGCAAATCACTTAAGGGCACGTCTTCTAATAATCCTGGTAACTCATTTTGTAAGAAGTTCAAATAGCTATTGCCATCTATGTTTCCTTGTAACTCAAAGGGCCCTATCACTTTTCCATTTATTATGCCCGTCCATAGGTTAACCTTAAATTGATATTGGGATTTGTCTTCTCTCACCAGGTGCGGATTTTCATTGTTCCAGCTATGAAGATTGTGAAGATTTAAATAGCCATCTTTCTTGCAGGTTGTTTCATCCGACCATAAAACTTTGTCTAAGAATTGGGGATCTTCCCTGTGTTTTTGCAGCATTACACGGCAAAATGCGACCCGCAGTGGATAGTCCCGCGGTAATAACGCCTGCACGCGCCTGTAATGATATGGATGAAACTGGTGACGTTTTAAAATTCTATGTGCAGTACTTTTTGGAATTCCCGTTGCTACTTGTATGCCACGTACAGAGGTAGTTGTATCGCTTTCTATTTCTTTGAGAACTTCTTCATCGTGTTCCGATCTAGGTCTTCCAGCGTTTCTCCTGTCAGATGGTATACGACCCTCCGAAAATGCTTGATGCACGTTAATAAATACGCGATAATCCGGATACCTTTGAAGAGTAGGGTACCTTGCTCGATATAATCTGCTAGCAGCGTTGGCATTGCATCGGCATTCTCCATAAATTAGGTGCATATTAGCGTATTCTAACGCTCTGTATATGGTAGCGGCATAATGAATGCTAAACACTTGAAAATAAGGCAAAACTTCTTTAAAAAAACACAAAATCACAGTCTAAAATAATGCCAAGTCAGGTCAATTTCCAGGTCACTTAATTCAATCCAAAGTCGTTAGTATCAGAGCCACTTTAATTAAAACAGAACGGTGTGCAGTAAACAAAGAAGTAGAGCGTACTGACTTGCTGTGCTGCTGAGGACATTAATTACTTCTCTACCTGCATTAATGTTACTAAACAATTAGCATCTATCTATCTCCCTCTAACGTATAATATCTCTATCTCTGTCTAACTTATGTTATCTTATGGACTACGCACATGTCTCATTCAAATTCTGAGAACTTGCAACAAAAACATTTGGGCTACATAGTAAAAGTGATTACTATCAACACTAACAATTTTCGAAGTATGGTTGTTATTTTGAAATAGTACACCTAAGTATATTTTTGTGGCTAGTTTGCCTAGAATGTTATACCATTTTAGAATTGTAGTTAGTTGCGCCAATTTTTAATACTATTTGCCACAGTAGTGTCCATACTTTTTTTTTTCACTGTGATGAGTGAAAGTGAGCTGAAAGTCAAAATCTTACATAATTTATGAAAAAAACATAGTTTTGGTTGATTTTTGTGTAAAAACTATAGATATTCTGGAATTTTTAATGGTTGTGATCGATAGTAGTGCTACTTACCTTACCAATACAAAAAAAAACACAGAATTACTTGTAAAATTGTAGCAATGGCACTTAATAATATAATAAAAGATGTCGATTTTTAAAGAAATCGGTTTTTTTGTCGTAATGAAAAAAAAAATCAAGGTAGAATTTTTTTCTTTTTTGTTCTCGAGTAGTCATATGTAGGTCCACCTGCTGGTGCCGGCTTATCGTTGAATTTTGGGACACCCTGTATGTCCACGGCTAGAAATAGGCCTTGCTACAAGAATACCATTTTATAATACCTGGATGTATGTACCAACGACCCTATGTTACCTGTATCCCAGCTACTTAAAAGATACGGCTATGGAATGGCGGAAATGCCGTGACTGGGCTGTGAAAAGTAACGGCTTTTATTGAATCCATATCGTTTAAGGGATAACATCATAATCGCCACGCTCGATAAGTAGATGGATTGGCGATTAGTAGATGTTATAAGTTTCCCAGGAAATCACTGACCATTATTCTAGTACCGATTTTTATGACTGAATTCTTGTGTATCACCTACGATGGTGTTGTTTACATCTTTGTATTGTATGGATAAGAAGGAATATACTGTATTGAGACCATTTGCTTCGCCCCAGGTAACGTACAAGTTAGCTAAGAGGTGTGAAGAAAGAAGAGAAAGATAACCGGACA
This sequence comes from Lymantria monacha, assembly GCA_905163515.2. Taxonomy (NCBI): domain Eukaryota; kingdom Metazoa; phylum Arthropoda; class Insecta; order Lepidoptera; family Erebidae; genus Lymantria; species Lymantria monacha. Next base: position 10,503,485 of record LR991082.1, read on the forward strand.
GCAATAGAAGATCTAGAAACTGATTGGCCAATATGAATCAAATCTATCCCATAACATAGGAGGCTCAAAATAATTAGAATACGTCTGTATTTGTATTTCTTTTTACATGGAGCCTATTACTCGCAAACCGATGATTTAGACAACAATTCTGCGATTTGTGCTTGAAGTCCATGATCAGTCGTTACCACTTATTATCGTAGAAGGAAAACATAAACCGTCTGATCAATGTAATATATTTACAGTCAACCGTAGTAGGATGTGATCAAATTGTCACTAAAGATTGATTTTAGAGAAAAAACAATGTGTATGTACCGATAAACGTGTGTCGGGCGGCGCCTTGATAGGTATGACGGTCTGGTTGCGGAAGTCGCGTATGGAGCGAAGGTCGGCGTATGTGATGTAGGCACGTGTGCCGTGCTCCGCTGAGATTTCAGAGAGAGCTCGCTCCGCCACGCCAACAGCACGTCCCACTCGACTTGCGCGCGCCGCCAGCACCCGTACCTCTCGCCTAAGACGCCTCGCACGTGCCTCACTACCACCGCCTTCCACGCCGACACCTCCACACGAACCACCTATATTAAAAATACTGTTTACTATTCTAGTAGTGGTGATATAAAAATAAAAAAGATGTAAATTACTAATTTCACGCGAGTGTTCATAAAAAAACAACGAAGGTAACACAACAACACAACACATCACTGCAAGAGAAGGAAAGCTCAAAATAAAACCATATGCCACGTCTTGTAAAATAGGTTTAATTTGCCACCCGCTGCGGAGGCTCGATCCCAGAAATGGGCTGACATAATGATGAATTATAGAATATTTGTTATTATTTAAAGTACCGTAATTTGGTCCTACTTTGCTCCTGTATAGGTAATTATGCTCCAATTCTGTAAAATGTTTTCGCCTATCCTACGTTGAAAATTTTGCAAAAATTCATTGTATTGTAAACGCATCCGTAACATTTAACGTTTAAGTAATAACTCTCAATTGTCAAAATTTTCATACGCCATTTCTTTTTAATGACAGAAACAACTTTCGTGAGAGGTCAAAATTTTATATTTTTTTGGTTCCGAAAAAGTCACTTCCATCTCGAAAATAGCACAGCGAATTATCGTAAATATGTTTTAACGTGATTATTTATGTAATCAGATATGCGATTAAATGAAATGCGAAAAATACTTTATTTTATTATTTTTACCCATATCTCATCAATGTATATCACCAATATTCACAGAACGTATCATAACTGGAGCAGAGTTTGAGTTAGGGAAGTATTAACTTACTCCAAGAGCTTTAACAATGGAGATTGCGTAAAAACTATTTCTAGGAGCAAAGATACCCAACAACACGGGTAATTTTACTCCTTATTTTTTTCAAAAATAAATTTATAATATACTTCATAATATCCATTTTCCTATAAATACATGTCAAATAAGCTTTATTTCTTTATAATAATTCATCAAGTAAATTGTATAGTTCATTGTTTTAAAAATATTCACAATTTTCAAAATTTGGAGCAAATATTGGAGCAAAGTAGGACCAATTAACGGTAAGGTTGTTTCTGTATTCCTAAAGGTTGATCTGAAAACTGTATTCCTAAACGTCGATCTGAAAACAATAGTATCAGCTGAAATGTTTGCCTTTTTATATTTTAATGTTAGCGTAAGAATATATTCCTTCTTTCTTTGGTGGCAGTAAATATTTAATTTTTAATAACTAACTATTTAGTGCGAGAAAAATTCAATATTTCACCATCCTATATCCGCAAGAATCATAAAAACTAGCAAAATAGCCAGAATCACTGTAACGGAACAATTGTAACAAAAGCTATCGCCAAAACACCTGCTGAACGCAGCGATTGTAACACATTACCCCTTGGGGAACCCATATCCAGTAGTGGATGTCAACAGCCTGTTGGATGAATTATTCATTCATAATATTCCACTGTTGGGCAGCAGGTTCCTTCACAATGAAAGGCAAAGTCGTATACAGAGCCAGTACTTGAATAGAGACAATTGACTAATTTCCTCTCCGTAGAGCATTCTTTTTTTTTTCTCACACACTATCTGTGTAACGTCGCACGAAGCACTGATAGCCTGATATCCATTAGAAGCTGTTAAAACAATTGACCTTCTGTTACTAAATAAAATACAGCTATTCTAGAATCGTTTTTTTCCCTATCTAATCGTCCTTCCCTCGTTTAACCGTTACGGGTTTAACAACTCTTTATATATTTTTATGATTGGACACCTATTCGCACACGGTTGTCTTTATGACTGATTTATTGTTTTACGATAACTTCTAGTAACCTCAATGAGATTACACATATCCTGTTCTCGATTATCAGTTAGTAGCTATGTTAGCAGCTCCTCTTGCGTGAATCTGTCTCCTAAGTATTTAACGTTATTATTTTCTTAAAAAACTCCACATCCTGTGGCATTAATGAGATTAATATAAACAAAACATCAATTGTCATGCAATAGCGACTGCCCATAACGCTTGATACGCTATGCCCCATTATCAAATTTTGCTATCCTATGCTCCTACATTAGGTTCCCTCGATAAATAAGCTTATATATCTTACACAATAAAATTTATAAAAATGGAAAATGGTAGAACTCTTGCTTCATAACAGTATGTATGTACCACGTGCTTAATTTAACCATAACTTGATATTTTATGTATATATGCTCTTCGTCGTCCCCGTGTGGTGATGGAATAAGACTACAATCTGTCGCCACTCCTTTCTATAGAGTGAGAGTCGTAAACAAAATTCATACCAATCCGCTTGCCAAGCGAGACAATTATGTTGTTATAGCCTTTTATGGGCAGGTTTACGTACAGTAGTGGAGATCGACGCATGGTTATTCTATGCTAAATTACTGAAAGTTAAGCATAAAATGTAAGTTTCTAGTAATTTTAGAAACTAAGCGAACAACACGTACGCAAGATAAGGGTTTTATAAACGACGCCATTAAAGAAATGTTAACCTTGAAACTTATTTTGAATTATTACAATTTCCGTGTGGTGACGGGCTAAGAATACAATTCACCACCCCCCTATCTTACCCGTGGGTGTCGTAAGTTGACTAAAAGGGAAGGGGATAATATACAAGTAGCATCTATGCAAGAGAATAACAACTCGTAATGCAACCCTATAACTAACATGTCTAACTATTGTAGGTCAATTTTTTTCCTCCTATTGTAGAGGTTCAAGTCCAACAGCGAAAAGTATATAAGTTGAGATGATGATGAGTTACAATTTCAGTTATGTACCCACGACTGTTTAAAAAGATACTCTTCCATGCTCTCGAAACTATATATATATATTTTATTGCTAATGGTGGCAAATGGCAAGCAGCACCCCTGATGGCAAGTGTCACTGCCACCCATGGACCTTTGCAATACCAAAGGCATAACTAGGCCGCTGTCTACTAATATAAACCCCAAACCCACCCAATTGGGCTTCCGGCTCTCTCGCTCACCGAACGAAGCGCAGTAGCACATCGCCATTACTCACTCATACGTGATCTTCTCTGCAAAAAGAGAATTGTCAACAGCGTGGTCCTACCACTATTATTCTATATTCCTGCCTATGTGTAAACAAATTGTCACGAAGCGTCTTTTTGTTTTGTGATTATAGAATTTTGAATTGCCACCACTCAGCCAATGTTTGTTAACGGATAACAATATAACCAGTGCTTTTAATTGAATTTGTCGTGACATAAGTTCTTGGTTTATGTCTCTTATAGTTTTGACAATAGATCTCAGAATGTCTGTATAATGCTAATGTTCCCTAAATTCAATTTACGAAAGCCTCGAATAATTCAACAAATCGTCAGCTGTTTTTTATCGCAAATACGTGCTCTCATTCCATTTTGCGATATGTATAAATTATCACAGTACTATTACGACTATTAGATAAGATAGATTCACGCTATCACAATAAATTTAATTAGCATAAAACCTATATACACGTAAGGCTACTCGCCTGGTGAAAGTTGAATGGCGTCCTATATAATGCTAATAAAATAATGATTAATAAATCAATGTTATCTGTCTTTTAACACTCGACTTATTAATAACAATAAATTCTGATGTTTACTCGTGTATTACACATGAGTATGAAATAAAACCATTTTTAATTAGTTATACGATTACAATGTATAGTGTAAAGAATATGAAAACGTGAATAAAAGATACGCCATAAGCACATTAGTCAGTAAGCTGCTTAACCATACGTAGCCAAGTGCAGTGACAATAAACGCTTTGTACAAAAAACGCGTGCCAAATCCGCGAGGTAACATTCCTAATTGCGGATATGAAATTGCCGATTTGAATGCGAATATTAGAATAACATTATATAAATTTCAAATATGGATACAGATATCAAATATTTTGGACAATCCGATAAATTTCGTTTCCGGTTCTATTATAAAAGAAAAACGTGGTCCGAGAGACCCCGTTTTTCTTTTGTCGACCTCATAAAAAGGCTCAGCGTGCTATAGAGAGGGTTATAGGCTCAGTATTTCTCTACGTGATAAAAGCCGGCATACGGAAATCCATAGAACAATGGATGTAACAGCCATAGCCCGAATAATTAGCAAGTTGAAGTAACAATAGGCAGGCCACATCGCTCATCAAACCGACAACCGTTGGGGAAGAAAGGTTCTCGAGTGGCGACCACGAATCCGATGACGCAGCTAAGTGGACTGACTGCAGATTGCACAGGACCGTTTTGAGTGGCATTCTCGTGGCGAGGCCTATGTCCAACAGTGGACGTCTACGGGCTGGATGGATGAATGGGTAGAAATGTAAAATACAAAGTCATTACTTTCAAATCAAATTATTCAAGGCTAACACTTTGTAGATACTACAACGTAAGGTGTCTCTTTCAAGGTCCGAAATTATGTGAAACTTTTATTATTCAGTTTTAGGATATATGTATTTTCATTTCGGATATAGGATAGCTTCGGAGTTTCGGATACGGTAACGGTGCTCTCACTCTTGAGAGTCGTAAAATCAGATAAGGGATCATCACAACAGGATAATACGATGTAGTCAAGATTGAGATGATTATTAAAGACTTATCGCTATAATCCATGCCTTTCTTATAAGGAACATTCCGCAGGGCCTTGATATATGAAACGGGTTGAGAGCCCTCAGCGCTCACCCACAGTCCGGGTAAAGTTATCATAGCCATCTGAGGCTAACAACTAAGACACACACAAAAAAGGCCCTGATATGTAGAGAGAGAAAGAAAAAGGGCAACATGCGCTGCCTAATATCTAGTAAAACCATGCTTAAAAACTTCCAATACATAGCATCTCTGGAACAATATTTAATTATTGACGTGCGAGCCGGACGCTCAGTAAGCTAAGTTAATCAGAACTACCAGAACTTGTGACAGAAATCTACCGGGGATTTAGGTACATGCAATAAATGCAATTTATCCCAACCAACAAGCAAATAACGCAGACTTTCGTTAATACATATATCAATAAAATTTTCTATGTTAAAAAAACGAGAGATCCGTGGAGGCTTCAGTGCTACATACTAATGAGTGGATAATATGCACTCCATACATAGATGTGAATAACAACTGTCTTAAAATACTTATTCTGGCAAATATATTTAATTTAATCAACAACTCGCTCATATTTTTCTTTTATCACATGAGTAAAAATATATTTCACATAATGACAACAAAAAATTCAGTCATCATCACTTCGCTCTTTTCCCAATTATTTGGGGTCGACGGATTATGTACTATTATCGGATGTTAAGTTCTTAGTCGTCTTTTAAGAAATCCACAAGCAATATAGTATTCGTAGCAATGATGACATCATAATAAAAATACGGTGCACAATATTTTTTTTATTGCTTATGGTAGCAAACCAGCAAGCAGCACACCTGATGGTAAGCGTTACTGCCTCCCATGGACCTTTACAATACCAAGGGTATAGCTAGGCCGTTGCCTACGAATACAAACACCAAACCCACCCAGTGGAGCTAGCGGCTCTCTCGCTCACCGAACAAAGCGCAATAGCATTTTGCCATTACTCAGACGTCGATCTTCTGCGAGAGTGTGGTACCACCCCGGACGGACCGGCCCGCGGCTATATACAGAAAACTGAAAATTATCGATAGGGTGGTCTTACTACCTACAAAGTTAAACAAATACACATACATACATATCATCACGCCATATCCCTTGCAGGGTAGGCAGAGAGAACAGAGTGCCAGAGAACTCTATCTTTACATACTTCACTCGCTTCCTCAACATTCATAATTCTCTTCATACACGCTCGCCGGTTTCGGAGACTCTTGACTCCACCTTCCTTCAGTACATGACCGATCTGGTCTAGGTAGGTTAGTCTCGGTCTCCCTCGGTACCTACATCCTTCCACTTTCGCATTGTATATCTTCTTAACCAGACGTTCGTTCGGCATTCTTTCCACATGTCCGAACCATCGGAGCATTCCCTTTCGCATCTTTACACCAATACTCTCTTTCATACCTACTCGCTCTCTTACGTCGTCGTTACGAATGCGGTCGGTCAGCCTAACTCCACAGATTTTCCGCAGAGATCGCATTTCGACCGCATTAATTTTACTTTCATACTCTTTTCTGCATACCCAACTCTCGCTTCCATACAGTAATGTTGGGACAAGCACTGCGTTATGTATTGCTACACGTGCCTTCTGGCTGAGGTGGTGGCTGCCGAGAAGTTGCCCCAACGCTCCGTTCACTCTATTTCCCGCATTCACTCTTCGCTCTATCAGTGGTGTACCTTCCATCTCGGCTAAATCCACATCCAAGATACACAAATTCATCCACTTGCTCTAGTATATCATTACCTATTGTTACTCTTACATCTGTTTTGGCTTCGTCTCTTTCAAAGACCATTATTTTGGTTTTGCTCACATTCACGCGTAGACCCCTTTTCTTACAATCTTCTGTCATTGTGTCGACTAGGGTCTGCAGGTCAGTCGCTGACTGTGCCAGCAGGACTGCATCATCTGCATATAGCAGAGCAGTGACCGCTGAGTCGCCCATCTGGACTCCCACATTCATATCGTTCAACCTTTGGAGACATTTATCCAGATATATGATAAACAGCCTGGCTGACAGAACGCACCCCTGCTTAACGCCGATATTGACGTCAAACCAAGGCGACATTCCATCATCCAGCCGCACACAGGCTCTACAGCCCATGTAACTGGACTGCACAGCCTGTAGCAGTTTACCGTTAATACCATACTCCAAAATATCTGAAAAGTTAAGCTAAAGTCTGTTAAACAAATATCTGAAAAGAAATGAACCTACAGTCTTTAATATTAATACTTCGCACCCGTCATTTCTCTAGTATTCTCTAAGTTAGATATAGGTATAGGTTTAGGATTACGATAAGTATTCATAGCAACCAAAGTTATTTTTTTTTATTAATGGTTAAGCTTCAAATAAACTCACCATACTTCCACTGTATATTATTTTTGGATCTCTTCTCTAATATTCCTATACCTTCTAGCACATTGGTGATGTCGTATATGCGACGTTTTTGAACCGATAAATGTTCAGCCGCGAGGTTCAAGTCTAATACGCCGTCGGGCGAAGACTTCAGCAATTCAACGAACTTTTTTGTTAGTAAACCTAATGATGTGTCAAACCTGAAACAATGGACACGATTACAAGATATCATTACATTGATATATCATACTAATAATATATAAACAGGGACTTCCCCAATTTAATAGCAATTTACGGGTAAAGGGAACATCTATCTACAAAGCGTCACTAGAAGTCTGCCATTAACGTTGAAATCCATAAAACACTTTTAATTCATTTATATTATTTAATGATATTAATCATAGGCGTAAAATGAATAGCAAAGAATACAATATATCACCAATCCTTAATTTCTTATGAGAATCATGAAAAGCAGCAAAAAGATCATACGGGGAATAACAATCTGGAGCGGGTAATAATACTGGACAATTTCCAGTATACATACTATGCTTGTCAAGCATGGCCATTGCGACATTATCTTCCTTGTAAGAATCCCTAAATCCCTATGCCCAACAATGGACATTGATAGGCGCTAAATAGTGGGACTGAGTAGTTATTTTTCTCCTCTAGCATACATAGTAGTTTCAAAATATTATATATTTGATAGCTAAACCATCTCTATATATCGATTGATAAATAAAACTTTTTATATCGCAATGATTGACTATTCGCCTTATAACAATAATATAGTTATCATCCATTGCCTCTTAGAGAGAACAAGAAATATAAAATAATCTTACATTGTATTATTCAGTTCGTTAAATATTCAAAAAGGACTTATGATGAGTATTGTGAACCATCGTATCGCTAAGAGAAAAAAGGTTAAGTACTATATTGTCTCTATTCAAAGGTCATCCGTTTAGTTAATAAAACTATCGTCATTACACAATTAGTTGAATCATGTCTTCCTAAAACCCAGTAGGCGAGACTTTTACAAGTACATGTTGATTTGCTAATCGTATTTTATTAACATACCTTCCTTATAAATAATAATTGCTACTTTTATCTGTTGAGGATATACTAGATACTTTATTTGTGTTTTAATTACATGTGGTAATAATTATGGATTATATGGAGGTCCAGGAATCCAGAAAATTCCAATTCGTAAATAGCCTACAGCAGGATATTGAAGTAGCAAATCTGATTATATAAAGTTATTTCCACTGATCGCATTTTATTTGGTAATGACTATCTTGCCCGATCCGAATTTCCGCGGATGCGAAGTATATAAAAACCTATCGATGATATTTTCTTGATCAATTTCTAAACATAAGAGCATTATATTGAAAGCTACTTATCTGATCAAAAACTATCATATTATTCAAGTTAAAACGAACATGCATTCGCAATATCTCTTTGTATTGGTCAGTTGTTGAAACTGCCATGAATGAACATCGTAATGCATGAATTTAATAATATAAAAAATTACCAAAAATAAAACCGACTTCATTAAATTTAAGACAATTGGTTTTCTCATGGATACTATAGTCAGAACTGGACCAAATTGAAATGGGGCCACACGGAAAGCACCAGCTTTCAAATAAACAAAAGAATCAATAAAATTGGTTTACCCATTCAAAAGTTCTGAGGTAACATGAAAATGCAGTCGAATTGAGAACCTCCTTTTTTGAAGTCGGTTAAAATAAATGAATCTTCACACACAAACTAAGAACAATCGAATAAGATATTACAAATGCTATACTTCTCAGCTAATCGTAGCATAATAGGTTTTTTTTTGAGACAGCTATAGCATGAATTCATCTCGCTCAACCGTCTGAAACCACAGAAGGGCGGCAGGGGATTCATAATTCGCCGTGTTTTTCCTCTTCGCATACTAACTTCGGTCGGTTTTCGACCCCGTCGACCTTTGTACATTATCGTAGGTGTCTCATCGGCTTGTCAATACATCAGTCTTAATCTATCTGCGTCATCGCAATTCTACTCTTCTTTATAGTCTATTCTAAAATTATAACTCATTGTTCAAACTTATTCATATTTACTAATTTATCTAGATACAACAGTTAAAAACAATGCATTTGACGTCTGCGATAGGTATCAAATCCAAGAGAATCCATTTTTTGTGTGTCTTAGTTGTTAGCCTCAGATGGCTATGACAACTTTACCCGGACTGTGGGTGAGTGCTGAGGGCTCTCAACCCGACAAGAGAATACATTGCGAAACCTGGTTTATAAAAGTTAGATAGGTGTAGATGTGTGGTGGTATTTCTTCTTAGCTCAGTTATGTTCTACTTTCAGGTACAAAGCTCATCTATAAGGTTAGACAAATTGACCTACAGCCCAGGCTGGTTAGAAACCCTTGTGGGTTTTGTGAATTTCTCTTCCCTTGCCGCAATGATGTTAAAAATGCAATAAGTAACCACGCGTGACTTTCGCGTGGGTGTCTTATAATCCGACTAAGGGATCACAAAGCGAATGGGCAACAGCCTGGGAGGCTTTTAACGCTAATTGGATCGCCATGTCACTTGTTAAGCGTGGCGATTGTGTCATTTAGACTAGGCTATAAAATCTGCTATCAATGACCTCCAATCTAGTTACAATAGAAACTACTCTCTAAAATGGAAATTTACCTCTCAGCGAGACATGTACCTGGAACGTTCGGTGTATTTCTTCATGGAACTGGACGGTCGACTGTATGGGGTGAGAACTTTGACGCGTTTCTGTTTGGGCGTCTTGAAATCAGCCTTCATGGGCACCACGTGCCCCTGCTGGCTGCCTGAACTGCTCTCACTCAGGTTCAGTCTTCTTTTCACGGCCTGAAGACAAATAATTTTACTAATTGGAACCCCATCTACATATAATATGATTAGCAATCAAACTAGAATGAAGTTTGTTCAAAACGTCCAATTTGAATAACACACTCAACTGCAATCGCCAATTCGAGAGATCACGTACGAAGCGTGCGATTATGGTAACTTTAGGAAGCAGTCTATGTCCAATAAAGGACATCGATAATAGACGGACACCCCATAATTAGGTAAATATATTGTAGTGTAAAAAGCACAGTTTCAGAATCTCATACTCATTATCATCATCATCTCAGCTCATATACATTCCACTGTTAGGCTCGAGCCTCCTCCACAACAGGAGGGAAATTGACCTATATCACAATGGTCAGAAAGGTTATAAGGGTTTAATTTCGAGATTTCCTTCTCTTGCATACATGTTATATGCACATTGCAGATCCTTTAGTCGTCTTGGAAGACACTCACGGACAAATTAGGGACTGATGAATTGTATTCTTATTCCGTCACGAAATGAAAAATAGTAAAACTTAATATCATTAACTGCCCGAATTGATTCTACTCTGGGATATCGGGATCGGTATGCCACCAGACCAAATTATTCTAACTAAATAAATAAGATTCACTAAAATCATTTAAGTGCAAAATGCTTAACCTCACTATAGTTTACGGATCAGTGACCTCAACTAGTGGAGCGTCTAGTGGAGTTATTTATTTACATGGCTATAACATATAATGTCATCATTTTGTAGCCATGGCGGCTAGTGTCAATGGATACCAGGGAGATACACAAGATGTATTACGTGATGGCACAAGTACCATCCACTCTCCAATTTCTTATTCTCAATATACGATAGGATGGAAATTGTACGACGCCGAAATGAAAATTTTCTTTTTTTTTAAACAATAATCTCTCGAAACAAATAATCCTTGTATTGCGGGGGACTTTACAAACATATAATTCACGGATACAAATCACAACCATACTCAGAACAACAATTTGTGGATCACACTAAGTATAGACCAGCCTGGGAATCGAACTCACGATACTAGCACGGTAGACCGGTATCATAACCACTACGCCATCTGTGTAATCTTCGGCACATGTCAAACGAAATCCTATCAGGAAATTCATAACCCTAAGCTGCTGATCAAACTTGATACCTTAGCTTTGACAGCTGTTTTATTTTACAAAGATATTTTCCATTTCTTCGTTTACAGCCCGAATACATACCATTGTTGGTGACAAGGAGTTCCTGCGACAAGTTCCTTCCTCAGAAATTCACTAAAATTAGTTTACCAAATTGGCTAGACGGATTGAGACAGAATTTAGATTTTTCTATTGGATTTAAATGTTTTCTATGATTTTAAAGTAATGTTGTTCATCATCATCTCAGCTCATATACATGTATCCCCACTGTTGGATTCGAGCCTCCTCCATAATGGGAGGGCAATTGACCTACTATACCACGCTGGTCAGACGTGTTTGTCGTTTGTGTCGAGTTTTCCTTTTCTCGCATACATGTTATATGCGTTTTATATGCCTTAGTCGTATCTTATGATCACCCACGGATAAGAAGGGGGGGTGGTGAATTGTATTCTTACTCCGCCAACACACGGAAAATGTTATTTAGTTATTTGTAATTATTACTTATTCATTGATATATAACAGCAAATGTACATGGTGGAACTATATTCCATACGTATCTATGTATATTAATTGAATTGCATATTCTTCTCAGGTCATACATGTTCCACGGCTGTGTTCGAGCCTACTCCACACTAAGAGAGAAATGGCCTGCTACACCACGCTGGTAAGACATGTTGGTATAGGTTTTTGTGTCGAGTTTTCCTTCTCTTGCATAGATGTTATATCTATATTTTATACCTTAGTCGTCTTATACGATCAACCACGGGTAAGATATGGGTTGGGGAATTGTATTCTTACTCCGTCACCACACCAAAAATTGCATATTACAACGTGAGAAAGTTATAAACACCCACTCTTGGACTATCCATGAGACGAAAGACTGTTTTTTTTTTATTTTAAATAATATTAAGCGAAAAATACACACTTGAAATAAATCTATTGTTACGCATTATATCAGATTTCTATTTGATTTTCTATTTTGTCGACGTTTCGACCTCTTTACAGCGTTCATGGCAAGTCACAATCCTTATATTGCCGGGGACTTTACAAACATATAATTAACGGACACAATGATATTTTACAGTCTTCATAACTAAAAAAATAATAGATTGATATTGACACGACATGGCAAAGACTACAATCGATATTATATACCCGAAAGTACAATCTTATCGGAAAATTTAGGGATGAAAAGAAACGGTTGATAATACGTATATTGTATTCTTAGCAACGCACACCCACGTAATAGCAGTCTGTTTAGATTTGCTAAACATTCGCTAACGATGTTAAATTTTCTGTTTGATACCGATCACCTTCTAAAATTTAGTTAAGAGACCTATGCATCACTTTTTACTCTTAATCAAGGTTCTATCCAGAAGATAATGACGGGACGCTATAGCGCCCTCATAACCAGCAATCACGCGACATAGTATTCAAATGCCGGTGCCACTCCTCACTCTCTGCTAAAAATCATCAGCGATCATCTTAAAATTATTTTGTGATGATAGCTCGACCTGATGCAACCCTAATTTCATCACTCTAGTAGACTTTCAGAGTCACATAGACACAAAGTTTATGGCGCCACTGATGCCTTATAATAATAATAATATAATAATAAATAATTTATTTCAAGTAACAAAAACTCATAATAATCACAATAATTAAAATGTAACATCCCAATAATCAATATGTCACAATAATTTAAATAGAATAGAACATTCACAATAATCATTAAATTTCAAATTCAAATTACATGTCATATAATTAATAGATAAAACAAAATAAATAATAACATTCCATTATTAATCTATTTATCTACGTGGCACCGGTACCATCAAATGTCTATCACAGCAATGTCTGATATACGGACAGTCCAATCTATTGGCGATCATCGACAGCACAGTGTTAGGGCTAATCCGCACCCTGCGCACGAGGGAAGCGGCTCGCTTGCGCATGGTCGCATGAAAGCAATCAATGCGCGCCTCCGCGAACATGCCCGAGGCACTGCAGAACCGGGGCCGCCCCATCACCGCCCTGAACGCGTTATTATATTGTACACGAAGGGCATTGTAACATTTCTCGGTGTAATTAGCCCACAGGTTGCATGTATGCAGGGACGTAAAGAACGCTCTGAAGAGTGTTAGCTTAACATCCCTGGAATATCGCGCAAACCTACGGGCTATCATGTTTGCTCGTATAGACCAGGCCCTCCGCTCACGCTCTATGTCTTCATTGTCCCTGAGACTAGCCGTGACCATATGATCCAAGTATTTAAATTGTTCTACTCTCTGGAGAGGAATCCCATTTAAGTAGACCTGTGGTATGTTCTGAGGACACTTAGCACTGCCAGCCTCAAAGACAATAAATTGACTTTTCGACACGTTGTATATCAGTCCATGGTCACACGCGTATCGCTCACATGTTTGAATCAATTTTCTTAAGCCGCAAACCGATGCGCTCATCAGCACCATATCGTCTGCGTAGCTCAGGTTGTTTACACATACCCTATCTATGTAACAGCCGACATGTTGACCGCTAAGCGCAACGATCAAATCGTTCATATATAAATTAAATAAAGTTGTTGATGTCAGCTCGCCCTGTCTTACACCACACTGTAGCTCATAGGTGTCAGACATAGCGCTTCCCCATCGAACACTGTATGTAAAGATAAAGATTCAAATTTTGAAAAACGCTTGCACGGTTTTCAAGTTATTTTAAAAAAGAAACTGTTTCTGGATCTTTACAACGATTACGAATCGTTGTAAAGATCCAGAAACAGTTTCTTTTTTAAATTGCCAACTAAAGTTTCCGGCTTTCTTTCTTTAGTCTAAGAAATATAATGAAAAATCTAACGACAGCGTCAATCGGATCAGCTAGTAAGTTACATAAGTCCATACTTTATATTTTGAAGTCGGTGCGTCTATAACCTTACCATGAATATCCAAAGTCACCAAAGGTCGCATCATTTAACGTTTACGGTCCGTACGACCATGGATTGATACGGTCCGTACGACCATGGATAGCTTACTACAGCATCATGATATAAAAATAAAGGTTATTGGGAGTATAGACCTAGAGACGTAGATAACCATAAGATAACCATAACTCATCTACCATCTCTTTTATTTATATTAATATAATAGCTTTTGCCCGCGACTTCGTCCACGCTGAAGTCATCTCTGACAGAGTTAAATATAAAAAGCAATGCAAGGTGTTGAAGGTTTGTCGCTAGGACGATAATCAACAGCGTCAGAAACTGGGATGCGGTCGCCGCCTTCTGCGAGTTAGACAACCTAACGGAATTAGGCAATATGGTGGGTCCGAGAGAAAATACTCTAATTTGACACGCTCTACCGTCGGTGCTTTGGCCGGCGCAAGCGTAAGTACCTGTATTGAGGTTCACTGCATGAGGGCTTCGACTCGAGATGACCCGGTTGCGGTGGCCCGTCCGCACAGCGTAGACGTACGTGTACGGCGCGCGTGTGTCTATATACCATAGCCGGTCACTAAAGAAAAAGGTGGTTCAAAGTTCTATTCATTCTACAAATTATATTGCCATTAATATACCATTTACGGTATGACCATGGCATAAAAATATAATTATCGCCACCCTTAAATTTTGACTGTTTTGTTTCACCAGCAGAGTTGCGACCTCGTTAGATATAATTTATTATTTGAGTTATAGAGTGAACATTTTTGAAGCTAAACTTAACCTGTATCTTAAACCATTAGGCAAGAACCTACTGGTGCGGGATTGATAGAGAGGGAGAGAGAAACACGTGTTTATTTATTTTTACCGAAGAATATTTGTACGTAATTTGAAAAGAATCGATAAAGAAATTTTCTCCCCATACACACTTTGCCGCTTTGTTACACCCCCTTAGGGGCGGAATTCATAAAATCCTTTCATATTGAATCTCTATGTCATAAATAAAAACATGCTTCAAAATTTAATGTTTCTAGCTTTAATAATTTCGGCTTGGCGGTAATGAGTCGATCAACAGGCCTAAGTTACACAACCAGAGGGTGAAAATTGACAAATGCCGGATATTACCTTAGAATATTTGATTCGACTCGTAATTTGAAAAGAATCAATAAAGATTTTTTTTCCCCATACAAACTTTGCCACTCTGCTCCACCCGTTTAGGGGTATAATTAAGTATTTTACTTAATGTTACCGTTCTTAGTAAATCTCTACGTCATATAAAGAAACCACTGTCAACATTTCAAGTTGCCAGCTTCAATAATATCGGCTTGGCGCAATGATTTAATGAGTCGTCCAACCCGCTTTGCAGGCCTAATTTACACCCCCAGAGGTTGAAAATCAACAAATGCTGAAACACGTGTTTATTTACTTTTACTGAAGATAATTTGTACGTAATTTGAAAAGAATCGATAAAGATTTTTTTCTCCGAACATTTTTTAAATTGACATAACTTTTTTATTTATAAACCAATTGACATAAAATGATGTTAAGTGAAGCTTACCACAATATATTAGTGAAAACCGCGTCTAAATTGGATAAGCCGTTTCTAAGATTAGCGTGCACAAACGCACAGACAAACAGATAAACAGACAAACAGATAAACAGACAAAAATTTTAAAAATCATTGTTTTGGGTTCTATTAGTGTTGATAAAGGTCCCAGTAAAATTTTTCTCATATATCTTCCATGTACAGACAGCGATCCGTTACATTTTTATTATATGTATAGATTAAAATCTTCATAAAATTAATCTAAAACCGACTGAATCGTGAAAAAAGGATACCAGTTCCAATTGCGTGATACTAGTACCTGTCTTGATACTTCTAGACCAGTGTAACAACGTAAAAACATTCGACAACATAGTTGCAAGTATTGCGTATGAAAAATAAACGTTAACGATAATATAACTCATCCTATGTCTTTCAACTCATTGTAAAAATACATGGCTATCACTTGATTTGCATTAAATTATGTCGCTGGAATTTTAAGGCAGTTATGAACTCAAATGACTACTAAAATTCACTATTTTGATAAGATAATGTGTACTCACTCTCAACACAAAATAAGTCATTGTTAATCTCTCCAATTGAGTTTCAACAATATGTCAGCCAGTGACTTCACATTCATGACACTTCAACGCAACTAGTTGTAACTTCAATTTTTAGGCTACTCATTGAATCCATGTTAATGGACAACGATAATTATTTTCTCTAATAAAACACAAAGCACGTATTTTATAAGAAAATGAAATGCCTAATAGTCAAAACCGAAAGGAACCAAAACATCAACGCAAATGGAAAGACGAAACAATTTCAATAAGCTCCTGCAACAAAATCAATTTCGACAACCAACGAGGCCAAAGCCCCAAAAGGAAGTGTGTGGGGAGGGTACACGGTAACAACAATACATGACATAAATTAGAATCAACACAAAAGCTGCCGGAGCTCTCGGATTGGACCTCAAGCAAAAGAATGGCAATTTCTTATCTCGAAATATTTGTGCTATTATTAATATTGAACTAGTTGCTATTGTTAATTTGCCGGATTTGACAGTCTTGCGTTCCTTTATACGTACGCATCTCAAGCAAGCAAACTGGAGCAGATGTGGCAACGGGACCGCTATCACGGTAGATAAAACATCCCTTTTAATGTTAAGCTCGCTCTCCCTTAACTTGTCTCGTTTAATAATAATTAATACTAGAACCGGTTGGGGTCAAATAAAATGAGTTTAACCCGATCACCTATTCTCTATAAAACCTATTGTAATACGAGATTAATTAAATCAGCATAAAATATGATACAAAAGACGTTACATAACTCGTGCAAGTTTCATGTGAAACCTTAGGGACGATAGATTGAAATTGTGCAATGCAAGTGTGATGACAGGAAGTTATGTGGGTACCTGTCAACGTCACCTCCTAGCGTTGAAGCCACGTGGCGCCGGGTGAATGCCACTCGAGGCAAGACAAACTGCCAACATGTGTGACTACTGCCAACAGTTGCCGCCCGCGACGTAATGTTATCGTTACTTATACATGATGAGTAAATTTTAAAGTTGTACCGCGAACTGACATTTACCATACTAATTATTACCTACCTAAGTCTGCGTTATAATTCTATAATTGAATTATACTGCAAGTGTAAGAAAGGGGCTTAACCGATGTTTATCGCAATCAAACTTAAGGTAAAAAAAGGAATTGGGCCCCGAAATAGATTTCATGGGTGGTCTGTCTGAAGTAAAGTGTTTTCTTTTTAGTATGCGGAAGATAACGAAAACAAGTCAAGAACGATTTACAATATTGGTAAATTATAGACGTATAGAAATACGAAAAAACTTTCTTCACATGAAAAAAATAAACTCTCATCTATATTTGGTATAGGTGTTATTTTAAATTAAATTATAAAATACATCAAAAGCTTTTTGTAATCTCACTACCTAAAAAGATTCATATTATTTTTTTACGACTAAACATAAAAAATAAAATGCAATATTTCGCGATGCCATTTAAAGCATTCATTAAATTCGGCGTGAAGTAACCGCCATTTTGTAATTATTTTTTTTTTGCTCGGCTCCAAAACGTTACCTAATCGGCTTTCCAAATTTCAATCAATATTTAAAATAGTTTTAAAATGAATACTATTTAAATGAAGTCATACATATATATCTTGATCATCGTTTACTGATTACTATTCTACTAACATTAGTCGATCACAACAGCTAGGGATAGATATATTGTTAAGTAAATGTAAAAGTTTTTGCTTTCATTTAAATGATAGCTCCTAATCTCTTGAGCCTGATTAGGTAGGTAAGTATGTGGGCATAGAATAAAATTACATATTTATCATAGCTGTAACTACGTTATCTAAAACGAGACGTGGTTCAATAAGGTATTTTCTTTTAAATGGCATGGATACTGCGATGTGTGAACTAGGCACGAGATCGGTAAACTGTGATATTATTATCAAATAAAAATTTATTAAAATCCATCAAAAGAAGCCCTCTACTATACTGTTATCTCTCATTTGAAATATAAACAGCTTTTAGCTTTACAAAAATAACAAAAAAAAATTAATTTATACAGAGGGCTAACGTGTCGCCCATAAATGGCCGGCAATAGATTGGCACACCGTGCAGGATCCTATCTATATTACTTGCCAGTGGCTCGACACCGTTAGACAAATTTGTCGCCAACGCTCCGCCATTTTGAATTATCATAACGATTACAAATCGAAGAATTTGTGGCTCATCATATCACTCAACAACAGCATGGTCATGCATATTTATTATTACTCAGAGGAAACTTCCGTTTATTTAATTGTTTCCAGAGTAATTTAAAGTTAAAATACGAGAATGTCCTGTAGCTATAAGGGAGGCTTCAAATGGATTAAATATTCAAAATTTGTAAATACAATTATTTCCATGACCTACGCCAATTTAAAAAAAAAATGATTTTGTAACTACAGATTAAAAAAATGGAATCCTTGTCATACTAATTTAAAAATCCTAGATGTTTCATCCTCAAGATATCCAGAAATCTCATTGCAAAGTTCAATGACCTCACAGAGCTCAATGACCTCATTATACTTTTTGAGCTTCTTAGAGTCCAGCAAATTTTTATTCACATCTGATAATATTATCACCAAATCTTATAAAATAAGATTAAAGACTTTAGAAATTAGACATCCACTGCTATCATTAAGCTATAACAGGAATGAAATAGAATTACATATATAATAATAAATTCTGTATTATATATAAAATTATTCATAGTATATATTATTAAAATAGTTTAAATGTATGCACGGATAATTGTAATTGTTTTAACGGATACCTCAACTTTGAATACAAAAATAATATTGTTATCACTGCTAATAATAGTGGTACATAAATGCATTACAATGCGACTACCATGCCATTAGATATATTATTATAATAGTTATATGCTTTACATAATTACAATAATAAATCTATACAGTTTAAACATAACAATTATTGATAGCCATTTGAATAATGGTCCATTAACAAGACATAGATGGACGTAGCCTTTGACCATGTACTATATGTCTATACTATGAATACTATTGCATACTATACATGATATTCATAAAACAAATCTTAACTATAAAAGTTAACCTCAAATGTATAATATAATTTTACATAAATCATTATACCTTCATTTTGAATTACAAACATGTAAGATCATCCGATATAGTAAACTTTTGAACTCATGTTAATATGTTTTACTGTTTATCTTATAATAAATGAGTACAAACAGTATTTGAAGCGACAACTATTGAAAATTTGTACCGGCTGCCTTCAGAAGATTACCTACTATATAAAATAGAAATAGTTGGATATCAAGACCTTAATAAAAATGCATTTAAACAACATTATATAACAGATATTTAGAATACAACTTCAAATGAAAGAATGTGACCAAACTCTTCATATCATGAAAACTTTCAGCGATGTCATAACAGTTTCTGTCCAATATAGATTATAATAAAACTCTAAGGTTGATAATGATAAAGAAGCACATAAACAAAACATAGACATACATATATAAACATATTATAAACTAACTTTAAAATAAAATCTAAATTAAATATCTAAATAGGTTGTCTTAACTTTAAAATTCATGAATGATTTTTGTTAAAGATAGGTCTCTCACCTTTAACATTAATTAAGACATGATTATTATTAGGAATTTAATATCAGCATTGCCACATAAGCTAGAAATATTGCCACATCCTATACAAATAACACATGACAACATGCAGTGAATAAAATATATTCTTTTAGATCGTAATTTATTAGATCACATCTCTCATTGAAGACCACAAGTAGTGATAAAGTATACCTTATGCAAATATTGAATTATACAATAGATCATTAACTTTGCAATGTGGAAATAATTAAATCATAAATCATGTCATGTCATCAATATATATAAGGAGATATTATGCCAAAACTTCTACTAACCCCAGTGCTGTTCTTTATAAAATAGGACCCTTACTACTAAGCTATAAGATAATTAGATATGGATAGAGTAAGTACTTACTTCAGACGTCTTCGGCGGTGCCGTAGGCGCCTCACGCCTAATCTGATGCTGTGGCGTGGCGCCATATCCATGGTCTAGCAGGTGATAGCTAATGGGCTGGCTGGGGCTATCGTCTAATAGTGTGGTATGTGAAGGAGACGCTGTGGCACATACTACCACCTCGGCCTCGCCCTCCGCCGACCCTCGCTTCACCCCTCTCGGCATCGCTGTTAATTATTACGAAAACCGTAAAACAAGCAATTAAACCTTACATTTCGTAATAATACTAAATAAACAGAAATCACAATTAAATTAGTGAAGAGGTTAGGGGCGCCGTGCGCGCGGAAATCACGAGTAAGAAGCCTCCAAAACGGAATGGGTCGATAGAAACGTAACCAACAATATATAATCCTGCAGGTTCTTGGCGACACTTCCAGCTGTTCAGTTTTGCTTACGTCATATTTTCAACGACATTTTCCCAAAAATATCGACAACCTAGCATTGATACCTGGGCATAACCGCTTGTAAGCCCAAGTGTACACAGTTAGGAATTACGCATAAAACATCCAATGAATAGGGATTATACTTACAAAAGGTGTAAGCGAACGATATCCGAATTTATAACCATAAAACGACATTAATGTTTTCGACGCAAACGCTACATTATCGAATACTCAAAATAAAATGTCCGCCGCTTTGTTGGTCCCGAGTGAACTCGTGGACATAGAGAGGCTCAATAATTTTTAGTTACTAAACACAGTATATCAAATTCACATGATATTAATTCACTGATTACTCCACTAATAAAAGAAAGTAATAAAAAGTCCTAGTCCACATTTTACAATAACTTATTAGACAAAAATGTAGAGCATTGAAACAGCGACAGGAAGCTTTTCAGAACATCTGGCTTGCAAGCGACGTAGCAGTGGCGCGAACTACGCGCGCAGGCGCGAACCGGCCGAACATACAACCCCTAGCGGACGACGCTCTGCGTTCCAAAAATTCTTCCCCTCGGTGAAGAAACCATAAAAAATTATAACGAATTTTTGAATATGCATTGTACAACCGGTTTCGAGAAGCGTAGCGTCTTCTTCATAACCGTTTTGTTATCATTGTAGTAACAGTCTAACTTGACCTACAATTTAACGCTGATGATTACCGATATTTTGAATTTAAATAAATAGGTTACTGATGAAATAAGGACTACCTTTAAGTTGCATCCGTAGGTTCTAACTACTTTTGGTTTTCGTTAAATATTTTTATTTTATTTTGAAATGGAATTAGATCTATTACTATGAGGATGTCTTGAAAAATTCTGCTTACCTATTTTGGTTGTCATAATTTTTTGATATCAATTCGATCTTACGGCTCACTGCTTATCGAAGACATTTTTATTGTAATCCAATGAGGCTTATCATATTGTTACTAAGTGCTTGTACAACTTTTATAGTTATTATAGCTTTCTGCAAAATATAAACGAAGATACTGTTTGTGATGTAAAGAACTATCATCTTTAATTAACTCAGATCAAATTCATGTTGCAATATTCATAAGTACTTATGTATTATCTAAAATATATATTTCCTATGTTTATATATAAATATATATATATATATATATATATATATATATATATATATATATATAAACATAGGAAAATAGTAGAAGTTAATTAGGAACATAAACGAGTATAAGAGTTTGTACAAACTTTACTGTGTAGGTATCATAGCACACAAAGTTTATAATCTAACTTAAATTAATTATGCCATATTGTTATTTATTACTGCAGTATTTTCCTATAACAATAGGTACATCAGAAATAAATAACCTTTTAAAATAAAACCCTTATGTAAAGTTTTGCCATTTAAAGATTTCAAATCTAATAAATCGCCGGCCTCAGTTGTTTTTAAAGAGAACTAAATAATACATCGTATTTAAAGAAAAAGTGTTTTACTTTATTTTGTACCTACTACCTACTGTTCAAGTGGTTCCTTCCTAAAATAAAACAATTCAGGATACGGAAACTTGTAAAACCGCGAATGCAAAGGAAATGACTATCAAAAAAAGTACCATAGATAAGATTCGTTCGGAAATATTTGTTATAATTAAACATGACTATACTATTTGAATAAGTAATAATCATATTCAGTTTGATCATAATCGTAGGTATAAGATATATTCTGTTTAGTCTTTTGAGGGTTATAGGTATAACATATTCATATCAAAAAGTAATAACTAATTGTTAGTTTAATTATTAGTTGTCATTATCGCGATGTGAATGGTATAGTGTACTGTTAGGGTGTTGTTGTTCTGAGATTAAAGTTCTATAGCGGAACGCAAACCAGCGCTTTGTAAGCTGGCAACCCCACGCGCGCCAAAAAAGCGTACGATCCGTCCGCCGGCACGCTACCGTTGATTTTCTGTGTGTAATATGTTTAAGTTTATTCTCAATTGTATTAATGGCGCTACAATATAAATCTCATTTCACGAACAAATATTGTTTAATTCATCGGCCCCCAAGAAGAACCCGCTATAGTTCTTTAAATTTGTGAAATATTCTACTGTCTTCAATTATAAATTATTGTAGGATTATTGTGTGGGTTATGGTTCGCATATGGTAGGAAATTCTGTATTTAGTATAATCGTGACTGAGTACTGTGACTCTTCGAGCCTCTATATCTTGCTACCAGATATTATAGTTAATCCAGTCTTTCCCAGCGTTCACGGGCTTTTTAATTTAATTTCATTTATGCTAAATTATAACAAGTAAACGCTTAACATAAACAATAAATATATTTTTACTGTAATAATTTTGTCAATGCTTTGTTTTAAGTAGCTCAATTTTAAATAAAAAATAAAATTCTGTTCTGACGTGCTTTTGGACTTTTAAGTAATTGAAAATATAAATGGCAGTTACAATATACTAAAATAAATCTAAAATAATTTCCTTTAATGTTTATTATTCTCACTCCTCATACTCATGTAGAGTATGAAGAGTATTACACATAAAGTTTAAATAGTTTCTGTTATTACCAAATAAACTTAATTGTCTGTGGAAACAGTTTTTGTCTCTTTCTCGCGCACAAGGTGTTTACTTCAGCTTAGAAATGATAATGATAGTTAGTTCAAACTGAATCAAAAACCTGCGGTAATACTTATATTCTGGTCTTAGACCAGGGCCGCTTACCGTATAAGCCAATACTACCCTATAAACAGAACTTCAAAATAATAATCTGTCAAATGGTGTAAGAAATTACTTTAGGTATAGGTTCAAAAGACATAATTATGAATCATATAAATTAAGTATGTATATCTATTATATTACCACTGTGTTGGTTTTCCTTATTGACATATAAAATAAATATGATAAAATGAGATTTCAGGGTTACTTGACGGTGCAGTCAGAAGTTCATTGCTTGCACGGTAACTGTCTCCAGCCCCCTTACGTGTGCCATACCAATCTGCCTATGAAATTAAAGTTGTTTTAATCTGTGAAATGAAACTATTAATTAAATAAATAAGTATATTCATTAGGTTACTATTTTGTATATAAATGTTACATATGCAACGGTACAATAGAACGAACTACCTACTGATGAAATAAGTTCTACAGATAGCTGACAGTTTAGTCTGGCGTTCATGGCTTGCACGGTAAGCATCCAATATATATATAATCTGTATGATAATTATACGTTTGATGAACAAAGGTATCAAATTCGATGGAAACGACGCCTAAGATTCAAATAGATGATCATGCTTGGTGCCTGAGCAGCATCGCATCCTGCTGCGGCGATATACTGAACGATAAAGTCGTCACACTATACCGCTGAACCGCACCACAAACTGTCCAATACTCCCTATATATTTCAATGCTAGCAGAACGTAAGCTCGTTACTTGACATACTGCCGAATCTATCGAAACTAGTTAAAAACGCTTTAGTTGCGGCTTGCAAATCGAAATCAACCGCTTGAAAACCTTAAATCAAACGACCATATGGATGCTTTTCTATAATTGATACTGATATTATTGAATTGGTAATTAAAAATGTGCTTCAAGAGCACTAGCACTAGTTGGTACTTAAATATTCAAGATAAAAATGATGCAAGAATTAGGTATCTAATTAAATAAAATAAGTAACTACAAAAACAATTGCCAATTTTAAAATGTGAACCTAACTATTTTTTTATAGTATTTAACTTGACGTAATTGTTAATGGGTTCATGGCGCGTGCAGTGTTGCCCTCTTTACAAAGTATCTGTCAGCGTAGACGTAACTTTTCCTACTCGACATTCAACTGCGCTGCCTGTATCTAATGAATTGAGCAAACACAAAGTGAGACAATAAAATTTAGCCCCATAATACGTGTTCTATTACGGATGTTAAATGTATAATGTAGCATAGTGTTCTTAAATTTTCATATTCTCACTTATTATATCCACATCTAACGGTATAGCTTAAGCGAAAATTCAAGCTTCTAAACTTACTCAGAAATTGTCTAGATTTTTCATTAATAAGGTGGTAACAATTATATTTTTCGCATTATAGTTTCGCTTCTACGAAAATATGTTCACAAAATTAATTTTCTACCGTTGATGGTCTAGAAAGCTTCATTATATATGTACATAAAAACTCACAAGTAGGTATGTATATTAAACTTATTCTTCCAGAGGGCGCTACTAAAATGTATAAGGCAACGCATTGTATTTTTACCAACGTTCATGAAGTTGGCGCATAAAGAAAATTAATACTTTGCCAATGTTTGAACTATTCGGATACTGTTTTGTTTCAGATAAATGCAAACCTCATCCATATATCTAATCTCCTGATATTTATTATTATTATTTCTTCTCTAACGTGATGTTACCATTAATATAAAATTTTTACCAAATAAAAAAGTAATAGGTACTTCATAAAAGTAGGTGAGACTACAGTAGTATACAATACGCTATTTATGATGTAATAGGTACCTCCTAAACATGATGGCCCGCTATATAACCATGCTTACGGATTTTACTCACATTCAAGTATCTAGAGTAGGTCACTTGTAGACACGTATCATCACCGTAAGCAGTTGCACCAATATCTTTGGAGATAGATTCAATAATGAATGTACATTGACCATTCCATTCCAAAAGAATACAAGTGTATTATCAAAACCATAGTACCATCGAGTCCATCAATGAAGCCCAGCGACGAGCCATGTAGATGTGGATAAAATCGTAATTTCCATAATTTTTAATGATTCTTTGACTAGTTAAAACGTGCTATAAATTCCAATTACTACCATGATAGAAAATTATAAGATTGTCAGATTTTTAAATTGTTTCTCTATTATATGTAAAAATATCTAGTTGAATTAACAAATCACAAACATCTAATTTAAAGAAATGTTTGGTTTAATTTAAAAACCAAATATAAAAATTAGCCTTAATTTGTCGATATAATTAGGTTCAGATATATAAAAACTAATTCGCGAGCCACAATAATCACACGTGGGACACGATCGCACATTCGTTGGAAATCCGGTCCAACTGCAAATCAGTTAGTATGGTGCCTACGTGTAAGGTGGGTCTGCAAAGACCTGAATTTCGTCAATTTTAATTGTTTTTTATTTTTTTATTTACATATATTTTTTTGTTGATCTTTGTACAGTGTCTTACAGGGCGATGTGGTCGCGTAGCGACGAAGCCCTTTAAATAAATTAAAAAAAAAAACTGAGGTTGATTATCTCGCGAATGAAAACAGCTACTATATAGCTAATTAGCTAAGGTAACAGATTTGGTACCTGCCTATAGTGGATACGTAGATTCTTAAATAAAAATAGTAATTAACTATTATAGTATTAAATAAAAGCCAACGTAAAGATGCGAAAGGGAATGCTCCGATGGTTCGGACATGTGGAAAGAATTTCGAGCGAACGTCTGGTTAAGAAGATATACAATGCGAAATTGGAAGGATATAGGTACCGGGGGAGACCGAGACTCACCTACCTAGACCAGATTGGTCACGTACTGAAGGAAGGTGGAGTCAAGAGTCTCCGAAACCGGCGAGCGTGTATGAAGAGAATTATGAATGTTGAGGAAGCGAGTGAAGTATGCAAGTATAGATTTCTCTGGCACACTGTTCTCTCTGCCTACCCTGCAAGGGATATGGCGTGATGATATGTATGTATGTATAAAAGCCAATCGACGATATAATAGTATATCAATGTCCACTGTTGGACAATAGCCACCCCAAGGAGGTTTATGACATAATTATCATGCTTGCAGCTTGATAAGCAGATTGACGTGTTTATGGTACATTTTTTTTGTGACGGGCTACGGCACGTCACGCTCTGCTAATCGTCCGAGGCGACAGAGAAGCGGCACACGAGCCCTAAGACCCGCCCTACAACGTAGCTCTCGACGCCATGCGGGTCGGTCCCCCTAACGCGGTCTTTTTCTTCGGTGGCCCACTCGGCACGTATCCCCTAAGTAAATACTGTAGGTGTAGATCTTTTTGACCGAGAAGGCGTGAAACACGAGCGAAACTTTTTTGCTTTAGGTTGGGCAAAACTGTTGCCCGGCTGTTCTCCTCTACAAGTTGCATTTGTCAACCTATTCCGTGAAGTTTGATAAACAATTTCGTTAATTTGCATGGTTTCTTTTTGTCAATTTACTACATAAATAGCGTAGAGGTTAAGGTAAAGACCTTTCGTGCCAGTATCTTGAGTTCAGATTTACTATTGAAATGCAAAATACCAAATAGTTTTGCGTTTTGTATTTCAAATGCTAAATGCAAAATAGGTATTTTCAAAATAAAATACCTTTTGACCAAATCTCAGATATTTTTGTTTATTTTTGGTATTTATCATTATTAGAAATAGAGACACAATGCCGAGCCAAACAAAAAGTCTAATAACATGGCACCTTATGCATGACATTTTGGTCATATTTATCAGTACGCATATCAATAAATTCTGTTATATACGATAATGTAATATACGACTGGAGTTTACTCCTTAAGTACGATTATCAAAACAGACGTAAAAAAAGCTCATTTGACTAAAAATTATATTATTTACATTTATTAAACTTAATCACAAAGTATTTTGCATTTTGAAATGAATATTAAAAATGCTAAATACATCTCGAAAGGTATTTCAAATAAAATACAAAATGATTTTTACTAAAAGGCATTTAAATGCAAAATACAAAATAGGTATTTTGCATTTTGTATTTGCATTTTAAATAGAAGTATTTCAAATAAATCGCATCTCTGCTAATATATTTATCAGTGGCGTAGCTATTGGTGGCGGCCCGCATCGGGTGTCACCCACTTAGGGGTAAAACCCGACCGTAAACATCAGTTATGGTGCCACCTATAAAAATCGTAAAACTGTGGCAGTTTGCATAACCGTCACTAATAAATTACTTTATATAACAATAATTATGTAGATGCCTAGTATATAAGTAAACATTTAGGACCATGTTTCACAGTGAGCTCAAATAGGTGCCACGAGTAGATATAATAAATTTCTTTTTTTCAGTGTACACACTCTTATTCGATCGGGGATTGCCCCAAAATATAATATCCCATTCGCGCATAACTGTCGCTATTCAGAAGTTTCCCTGGAAATAGACTAAATAGAGATTGCTCGTCACCTGTGGGCTGGGGGGAATTTCTTTTGTTTCCGACCGCATTCATTTCAACATTTGATGAAAATTCAAATTTGTAATACTGGTATTTTAATAAAACGTAAATTATTATAACTTTCTCTTATTTTTTTTAACAGTTTTCATTGAGTTTATTTTTTGTCACCTACAATATTCGGCCCGGGTGCCACCCATGCTAGCTACGCTACTGATATGTATCCTAGATATATTCATGATCATCATCTCAGCTCCCATATATACCACTGCTGGATTCGCACCTCCTCTATACTAAGAGGGAAATTGACCTACTGTATCACACTGGTCATACGTGTTGGTTGGCTTGGCTTTATTTCGAGTTTTCCTTCTCTTGCATAGATATTATGTGCATATTTTATCCCTTAGTCGTCTTTTACGATCACCCGCGGATAAGATAGGGATGGTGAATTGTATTCTTACTCCGTCATCAAACGGAAATGTATATTTCTGAACAAATAACAGATATAGATACACTGAACAAATAACCCAGACGATATTTTTTTTTCTTCACTGAGTTTTATCCCTTGTGTTGCGAAGTACTTCACAAACAAGTAATTGACGGACTTACGTTACACCTAAACAGAACATTTTGTGGTAAAGTATTGTCCTGCGTGGTAATCAAACTCGTCACACTTGCCAGCGTAGTTCTTTATCTTAACCACTACGCCATTCTCTAACTTTAAGTTAACATGTAATGCTCTTTCTCCTACCTTTTCTATTATATATGTTCTGTATTCTATTTAACCTTAATCTAATATTTATGTTCTCTATATACTTTAGTGTTTGTACTTTCTGTTCTTTTTCACTTTCTAAATCTAATCTAACACACTAAACAAGGTCCCTGATCATGTCAGGGGAGACATAAGAAAAAAAAATTAAAAAAAATCCCTATGATGCAATGGTATAATTATGCAGTTGGGTTGTCACAAAGTTGTGATTCCGCTACTTGAAATAATTCTCGAGGTATTCTGCTTAATGTTATATTATGCATAGGGAACGCCGGGGCTACAATTAACAATAAATGCATTTTTAGTTATACCTTCGAAATTATTCAACATTTACTCGTAGACCTGATTCTTATGTCACATGATGTTTAAACTATTAAAGTATCATGTTATTAACATAAATTAAACACACAGCAACTGTTGTTTAACATATATACATTTTTCTCAAAAAAGTCGTTAGTTAATTCTAACCCCCTGTTTGGGGCTAGAATTAACAGCCATTTTTTTTTTTTTTTTTTGCGGTGGGCCATGGACGTCGCACCCCGCCAAGTCGGTCCGGGGTGACGGAAGAGGCGGCGCGCAACCCCAAGAATTAACAGCCATGGGGTAAGTAAATATTAACTGTATATTAAACCAATTGGTCTAGGTAAAATAAAACAAATATACATATGAAATTAATTTTTATTATTAAAAGTGCATTCTATACAAATGTGTATTGAGCACATGTTTTATATCAATTGACATTTTACTTTAAAAATCTACCTATTATAAACTGTTATAAATAATCTACGTCTTATAGTCTGATTTTCTTAAGATTAATCTCCATCACATACGTAATAAGTTATGACTTCTATGCTAAAATTTAAATTATTTGGTATACAGCTACTTATATAAATTATCATAGATGAGGTAGAAAATGGCACAAATTTACCTTAACATCTAGTGAATCAGCCTTTGTAACAAGAACATTTTAGCAAATACTCTGCTATAATTGATTCTTGTTCAGCACTAAAGATTAAGCGGTTTTTTTTGTAACCCATTTCTGCTGGTTCACCTGCTTTCTGTTTTTTCACAAAGTGGAAGAGTGAAACGTGACACAGATCAAATTCTTTGGTCACATCTCAAAGAATAAATCAAAAATGTTTCTTTTTTTCTCCATTACTTCTATCGCAGCCAATTCATATGCCTCTAAGGATTTGGTTCCTCTAGTAGTTTTTTCCCGATACGTTCTCATGCTGTAATAAAATTGAACGAAAAAGAACATAATTAAATTATAATTATACGTAGCCGGATAACTTATTAATACTAGCCCCCACATCTGGGGTTAGTATTAACATGTTAATAATATCCCCGCCGATTTGTTAATTTTAACCCCAAAGGTTCATTTTTAGTTAAAAGTATCATATTAAAATATTTGTTAAAAAATAATTAATTGACCAACATAGCATTATTAAGTATGAAATATACTTCTAGAAAAACAGAAAACAAAATCATAATGAAATGTATATAAGGCATAAATAAAAAAAATGTATAATGTTCGTTACCTGCGTAATAAAGTAGTCCGTTACAAAACTCAGTCGCATGACGTGCGATTCACAACTGGTCAATCCCGATTTTTTTTTTTTTTTTTTGTGTCTGTCTTTTAGCTGTTAGCCGCAGATGGCTGTCACAGCTTAACCCGGACTATGGGTGAGCGCTGAGGGCTCTCAACCCGGGGTCAATCCCGAGTCATGTGGCGTGATTTATATGACGTTTTAAAACAAATACTATAGATTTAGTGTGTATAGTTTCAAAGAAATTCGCTTGTTAATATTTACCCCTGTTAATTGTAGCACGCCGCTTCTTACGTCGCCACGGACGGATCAGCGGGGTGCAACCATAACATAGTCCGCTGCCAAAAAAAAAGGATATACATATACATCCAAGATCGGGTTTGTCTACATCATCATTCATCGGTCATTGATATTCAGCTTATTGGCCAGGAGAGGTCAGGAGGTTGCTACGACTAAATTAATCAGAGATTAGATAGAGATCAGGATACCATATATATTTTCCTCGATCCGCCTGTTTTTAGCTTTCATTATTGCCGAACGCCCTATTTGCAGTACTTCTTTCCCCCCACACTAAAGAATAAATAGAGCTATACGGAGAACAAAGTTACATATGAATATGATACCAAATCATTTTTATTGTAGTTTCAAAGCTAAACTGATCTATATATTAGAGGAACTAATATTAGGTAATGAAACAATCCTATACAAATAATTAAGATAAATGATTGGTTGGTTTGATTTGTTTGACAAATTTCAAATAGCTCTAGTCTAAAGTAATGATTATTCAGATGTAACTTTATTCTACGGATGAGTCGAAATTATATTATGGGGACTACAAATACACAGTTAAAGTAGCACAAAGTACCCTAATCTATATATCTAAGCAATTTCAAGCTTAACTTAATTTTTGGACAGAACAATTGCCATCTGATTTTCACAAACGAAATATAACATATAATAATAACTTATCCGTGTGGTGACGGAGTAAGAATACAATTCGCCACCCCCCATCTTACCCGTGGGTGATCGTACGAGATGACTAAGGGATATAAAACACGTATAACATCTATTATACGCGTATAACAGTATATGCGAGGTAAGGAAAACTCAAAACAAAACACTATACCAACACGTCTGACCTGCGTGATATAGAAGGCCAATTTCTCTCCATTATGGAGGAGATTTGAGCCCAACAGTGGGACATACATGAGCTGAAATGATGAATGACATCGGACAAAGAAAAGTTGTTAGGACTTCATTTTGGTGAATTTTCTTGGCAAGATCCCACGGAATAGCACGATAGTTTAGCCCGACTAATAACAGCAGGTTCACTCACTAAAATACCAATATGTTGAAATGTGGAAGTCATCTTACCCGTGGATGAGCGTAAGGGACGACTAAGGGATATAAAACGCATATAACTTCTATGCAAGAGAAGGAAATCTCGAAACAAAACCCTATACCAACACGTCTGACCAGCGCGGATTTGGATATGTTTTGATTATAGACCAGAGACTTGGGAGTTATTTGAAATAATTTCAAAGGTACTAATCTATACTAAACTAATAATTCTCATCCGTGTGGTGACGGAGTAAGAATACAATTCACCACCCTCTATCTTATGCGTGGGTGATCGTAAGTAACGACTAAGTGATATAAACGCATATAACATTTATGCAAGAGAGGGAAAACTCGATATAAGACCCTATGCCAACGTGGACTGACTAACGTGGTATAGTAGGTTAATTTCCCTCCCATTACGGAGGAGGCCCGAGCCCAACAGTGGGACAAATATGGGCTGTGATGATGAAATTATGCTTAAAGCGTAGGTATATCATAATTGAGAGTACCGACTTCGTTTACCAAATGTCGTAAATATTTATCACAAACAAGACCGACCGTTTAACACATTCTCTGAAGCACGATTTTTATACAGCTACGCAATTTTCTACAAAATTCTGCACAATATTGCTTTCTATTTTTTAATAGCAGAATTTCTATCTCTTTTTAATTCACAGTAGCATTAGCAAATGATGATAAAACAAATCAAAATATTTTTAGAATAGTATTTGTATATTCGTAGCTGTCGTAGCAGGCATCGTAGTAAGCGTAGACCTGAAATAACTCGGGCCTTATAAATAAATCTAAGCAAGGACATAACTAGGGTACCTTTACAATTAGGTCTCATTAATAAAACACAATGGCGTAAAAGTTAATGATACTGGATATAACTGAATTGCTAATCTACATATTGTAGGCACTTTATCTACATAATGGTCTTTCCAGCATGTTTTTTTTTTACAAAACAATTGAAATACCTACATAAACGTAAGTAGGTGGATAAGGGAACACAAATGAAACTAAACTTTTGTATATCCTCGTCATAGGAGTGAACTCAGTTAAACGCAATTAGATGAGTAATGAAATTAGAATCGCATTCGTAACGACGACGTAAGAGAGCGAGTAGGTATGAAAGAGAGTATTGGTGTAAAGATGCGAAATGGAATGCTCCGATAGTTCGGACATGTGGAAAGAATGCCGAACGAACGTCTGGTTAAGTAGATATACAATGCGAAAGTGGAACGATGTAGGTGCCGGGGAAGACCGAGACTCACCTACCTAGACCAGACTGGTCACGTACCGAAGGAAGGTAGAGTCAAGAGTCTCCGAAACCGGTATGCGTGTATGAAGAGAATTATGAATGTTGAGGAAGCGAGTGAAGTATGCAAAGATAGAGTTCTCTGGCATTCTGTTCTCTCTGCCTACCCTGCAAGGGATATGGCGTGATTATATGTATGTTTGAAATTAGAAACATCACATTTGTTTATTTATTTTTAAACTAGCAAACCCAGCCCATACGTTTGTTTGTGGAAGTCGATATATTTTGCCACGCCACCTAGTGGTGAGTTATATCAATGGAGATAGCATATAAACCTTCTCCGTGGAAAAATACATATACCTACGTACCAATTTTCATAATGATCGGTCAAATATTTTTTGAGTTTAGCAATGTCATATATACAAACATCCTCTTTTATAGATATAGATTTTAACGCCCACTGTTGATCATTACTCAATATAAGCCCTCCCATGAGAAAGCGTTATTAATATTGTGCTCTACAGAGCACTTGACTTGTACCAAGCTGAGAGGAGAACGCTCTGCATACGGTTGACATCAGTGCGGCCTGAATAAAGTTGCGTCTTGAGCTTGCCACAATCGTCGGTGCCGACCTGTCGTCGAATCGTCCTTATAGCGGTGGTCGGTAACTCCAGAATAGGACTGCGGTTGCCGCCGTTGAGGTAGTTCTCTCACGGAAGGAGGCAACCGAACAAGTCAGGGAGGAGATGCTAACCTTTTTTTTTACAGCGGCCCCTTCCGCGCTTTTTCGGGGTGCCAGAGAGATCGTCTACTGAAATGCGATCCCCGGCACCCCAACGCTTGGCCATTGGCCCACGCCCTGTCGTCATTCAAGGCGGTGGGAGGAGGTGCGCATATCGACGCCTCCTCCACCCTGGCCGCCGGCGGCGAAGCGAATTTGCAGACGCAATTGCCTCGCGTCCCCGCTCCGCCGCCTCTTTTGTAGAGATGACCTCCTCGCGAAAGGAGACCATCGATGACCAGCACCCGTCGCTGTCGAGCATCTTCGAGACACTATACACTGATATTATAAAGATGTAGGTATAGTTTGAAAATTTCAAATCAAATCATTTATTATACAAAAGGGCACTTACATATTGTCAATCATACATTATGTTTGAAATCGATTCAAAATAATCTACCGCCGGAATACGGCCGCAAACTGAGATGATGGTTTCTGATGTTTATGCAAGTATTAAACATTTGAAATAACACTAGGTACTTTTACGGAATCCATCGCGTTTGTATTTTTGATTTTTAATTTCCCGACGTTTCGAACACTATATAGCGTTCATGGTCACCTACGGATGTCAAGTAAGCGGTACCGACCAGTAGCCGGCACAATAGGGAGGGAATACCCTGAGTTATGGGGCCACGCGCCGCCCTTCACTTTATTTTACACTGAGAAGATAACTTTCTTATTTAAATATTTTAAATGTAATTGTATGTATAGATGTTTAGTAAGTAAATATTAGCTCCAGTGAGTTGCTCTTCGAGCAAGGATACATTTTTAAAGGTGCAATATAAAAACAAAACAAAAATCAATTTGGATGTAGGAGGTAGGTTCTGGAACCACGAATCAATTTTTTTTTTTTCACTAATCAGAAGCTACAATATCTCTGATTACTAATGCCATTTTTATCCTGGGAAAGTATGGCATTCTAGCATAAAAGAACAAAATACGCATACTAAGGTTCATCTGCAAAATCTAGGATAATGATTTTTTTACGGATACTAACGTTTATTTTTTTTTGACCCACATTTTAATGTTATTATTATCATAAATATATTTTAATAATCAAATCATTTATTATGCATAAGCCTTATAAGGGCACTTACATATTATTGTCAATTTAACATATTTTTTAAATTAATCTACCACCGGATCGGAAAGCCGCCACAGACTGAGAAGATCCGGCAAGAAACTCAGCGGGCTCGTCATTTTTTTTTTAATTATATGATTTCTTAAATATTATTGGATACATGTTTAGTCCATATTAGCTCCAGTGCTGATGATGCCCTTCAAGTAAAGATTCATTTTTTAAAAGTTAAATACAAAACAAAAAAAAAAGAACAGAAATGGTTGGACCAGATTCCACAAGCGGCACCCGATCACGAGTTAACTAAACTAATATATTTTTGTATGTTGAAAAATATTCAAAACGCGTTCTTTTACTATAACACGAAGCAATGACTGCAAATACGTCTTTTAATTCTCTTTACGTAGTCACTAGGTGATGTAAGGAGTAGTTTGTTTCGTGAAGTTTCAGCGTCGTATAATCTAAAAAGAACCGCCTTGGCCCCGAGGCATATTCTGGAATGTTGGCGTCATTACGACACTATTGCCTCAATAGTATACAATGTGTGACCTAGCTTGTATACGCCATGATACAGATAGAGTATTATACTATGCTTGCAAGAAAAAGACTCATATGGGTTTATGCCCCGCGGCCTATTTAGCTCTTCGAAAGTCAGGTTTTGAATTGAAAAGATTAGACAAGTATCAATATCGATATCTCAGTACTAGC
The DNA here is from genome assembly GCA_905163515.2 of Lymantria monacha. Lineage (NCBI taxonomy): Eukaryota > Metazoa > Arthropoda > Insecta > Lepidoptera > Erebidae > Lymantria > Lymantria monacha. The sequence goes on from LR991082.1 coordinate 10,539,107, forward strand.
AATCTTTGTAACCACATGATAATTTATACACATAAATACTACATATTTACTATATATAAATAAATATATTGGTTATTAAGAGACGTTGCATGCCGGCGGTACAGGTTCACACTTTGCGATGAGGTAAGAGGGAGGCCCACGTCCAACATTGGACGACAAAAGACTGAATGATGATGGTAATAAATAAATACTACATTTATAATTATGTATAATAGTACATCACTGCAGCGGTCAGCAAAAGAGGTACCTATTGATGGACGAACGTGTAAAATACGTAAGTCCATCAATTCCTAGTTGTGGCCAAGGCTTGTATAGTGCTTTTCTCAAATAATGCGCGGAAATTAAAACCAAGTAGTACTAAGTAGAACTGTATACATGACGAACAACGAACAACATTTTCACGTGCTACAAGGGTTCATTTGTTTTTTTTTTTATTAAACAGCTTTCTTTTCAAGCCAGTTCGAAATTTAAATGAAACTGATAAGTAATAGATATGGTTACTAGAATTTGAAGTAACAAATCGTTCCATTTTTAAAATACACGATAGTTATGAATTTACATATATATTTATTTGGCCGCTAAAACACGACAGATATGGATTTTCATACATTTTTTGCCGGCCGCTGCTCGCTCAGTACAGCAATTTCGATTTATTTCGAAGGTTGTCAAAATAATGCTCCAATTTCCAAGCATGTTTGAGAAGTAGTACATTACTGCAGCGGCCAGCAAAGCAGGAATTGATGGACGAACGTGTAAACGTGGGCCGAGACGTAGCCGAGGCACACATACGTAAGTCCATCAATTCCTAGTTGTGGCCAAGGCTTGTATAGTGCTTTTCTCAAATAATGCGCGGCAATTAAAACTTAGTAGAACTGTATACATGACGAACAACGAACAACATTTTTCACATGCTAAAGGGTTCATTTGTTTTTTTTTTTCATTATCAAACAGGTTTCCTTTTCAAGCCAGTTCGAAATTTAAATAAAACTCTGATAAGTTGCCTATGGAAGTAATAAGTACTCTATACAACAGGAATGAGCTCTATCTGTGCATCTTGCAGCAAAAATAAAACCTTATGCTAAGGTAGTAAGAGTCTTGTTGCGCGCAAAATAAAAATGAAGCCGAGTGAGAGGGCAACCAGTGTACCCTGTGTCCCGTTCTAACAGTGGACTTAGAATTGCCAGAGTTAAGTTGATGTCAATCCTTTCATTGTTGGTAGAAAAATATGCGATCGATGTAATGTAATGAAGTAAAAACATTTACTTCTAAAATGTTTTTAAATATAAATAATAATTTATTACCGACATATTAAAGCAATAGTATTTGTTGCTAAGTGTAAAACCTTATTAACGCAAACATTTTGCGATTGGGGTATAGGTTTTCTTTTATATGTATGAAATACGGACACCTGACCTGACAACCCCACATGAAATCGTAAATAATAATAATAACATAATTTGTTAGTGAAGAATTAGGGTGACCATGCATGACTATTCAATCCTAGTTCAAGAACAAATAACTTAAATACCTATGTATTTTTTATTTTTTTATGAAAATAACTTTGTTTAGATTTCAAATTTCCTAAAGATCTTAATGTCCCTAACATTAAGTTCTTTAGAAAATTTAGGAACAAAAAGAAAGCTATTGTGGAAGAATGTAATAAAGATCAGTCGACATGATCTACATCAATAGATGATTTGTTAGATCTCGTAGATAACGCTTGTGTTTCAGATTTTAAACTGAACATTATTTTTTATATTGCTGGATATATCGTGAATGGGATGATTCACAAAATTTCTTGTTCAAATTGTGTGGTGTTATTGGATCACAACACCAAAGAACACTGTTTATTACATTATTAAATCAATCGTTAAAAAACGTAAACAAAAATAAAATTATCATGTAGGTATGTCGTCCGAGAATTTTATAGCAAACTACATACATCGTTAGAATCAGCACATCCTCCTCAATCAATATTTGAAGATCCACATGATATTCTATTGATAAAGGCGTTAGCGAATTCATATCTCAATTTACGTTTAACTCAATACAAAATTAGAATCAATGAAACATATAAGGAATAAGCTGGGTTTGCGGCAGAAACTTCACAAGACTGTCTTATTTAGCAATGTCAATTAAACTTAAATGTAAACTTAACTGTTTTTCTTAATTAAATATACCACACACCACCTTATCGTAATTTTATCTCAGTCCAGCTGCATGTCGTGTCCCACAAGAACCAGTAGATAAGTACCTACCTATATGACGCGAGTGTGAAAAGCAAGCAAAAACATGTATAGTGCCACAAAGGGCAAGTTTATAATTAGCATCTTCGATTAAAATCCATCTGAAGCAATGATCTGCTGACGTCAGATCACAAATATTTTTTATAATTATTGTCCTTAAATCATATTTCAATATGGTCACCATCGCCAGAGAGGGATAAAAGGTACAGTTCTGAGCTCTCGCTCGGCTTCAATTTTGCGACAACAGCTCATTCCTGTTGTACAGAGTACTTATTACTTCCATGGTTGAAATATTTTGAAGTAACAAATCGTTCCATTTTTAAAATACCACATTTTTAAGATATGAATTTAAAGACAAGTGATCCTACTAGTCCTACTTGTCATTACAAGTAGGACTAGCAGGATCACTTGTCTTTGTTTTCGGGGTCAGTTTATGATAGGCTAGAAAAAAAAATCAATTCGAATGGAATTTTTTTTTTTTCACAACGAATTTTAAGTTTTTTTCAGGTTCCATCGTTTTGGGACAGTGTCATGTAACGATAATTCCATAAAAATACGTAACTTTACTCAGATAAGAAAAGACGCAATCTATTCAAAACTCACGATCATATGTTCAAAAGTTTTTTTTTTTTTTTTATTAGATAAATTGTTGGTCCACAGACTTTTGTCCGTGCCTTTTTTATGTTGTATATTTTAGTCGTTATGTTGAAGTTGAAGTTATATAATTCAATTTTTCTTGAAGTGGCTTTGATATTATACATTTATGATGGTTTATATGTATTTTTAAAGAGATCCTGCGTTATTAATTTATTGTGAACTTGTGATGATGTCTTTGTATACTTCATGTATGAATTGTTGGTCTTTATTGTGATGTCAATCCGAGCTCTTGTATTACCCTTTGGTCTCTATGTTTTATTGCCATCTTTCTAATGTATTCCAGTATAGTACTTGGGTCCTGATCTATAGACTTCCTCATGAGTTTCCAGATGGCATCTTCACGGGTGTCTGTGTAGTAGGTGCAGGATCTAGTATGCCTGGAGATGGCAACCACGGCATGTTGGATACTGTTGTGTAGTTTTTGCACTGTATCTCTTGTCTGGATGATAATGACATTTGGTGCACCGAGTCCCTGTGCTTCGTGGATGGTACGCAGTTCGGAACCCTCACCGGTGCCGTATCCCTTTTCGTTGAGGATTTCTTTCTCTGCCTGGGTGTGCGACAGGTATAGTGTCTCAGGAAGGTCTGGTGGTATGACGGCGTCGGCGTATGTACATATGTTCAGGGATTTTATGATCTTATTTGACGAGTATATGCCATTGTAGTTGTTCTGAAGGGCATATGCTACGTCCATGGGGCACCGATGCGTACACAACAGTTCTTGTGTTGCCGATGGTGTGGTTAGAGGTTTATAGTGTTTTAATTTAAACAGGTTGTCCCGATCAATGAAAGGTATTTGGTTAGTGTCGCCAATAAGGAGGAGTTCTTTGGCCTTTACAGTGCGCATTAACAAGACCACGGAGCCGAAGTGGTTTATGAGCGCTTCGTCGATTATGAGTCGATGGAGCGCTTGATTTTTGCTCGTTCTGACTCCGTTTGTCAAGGCCGATGCCACTGTATAAACATTCTTTGCCGCTTTCTCTCCCATGCGTTGGGTAATCCTATTTTTCAGGTCGTCTTTTGCCTTGAGCAATGATGTTAGAACGACGTCGTGTGTAGGGTTGAAATTGTTCACAATCCAGGTCGATTTGCCGCATCCTGGGACTCCATTTACCAGGGTGATCTTGTCTGGCAGGTCCCATGCACTCGCCTCCAAATCTCTGGCTCGTTGTAAGATTTTTTCCGTGAGCCAGATCTCGGTAAATTTTGCGGTGACTACGATGGGGTCGTGTTCCGGAGTGTGGAATATGGTTCTGCCAGTCTCCTTTGTAGCTTCTTCGTCCAGGTTTACGAAGCCTCCGGTGGCACTAAAAAAATGTTCAAAAGTTCAACGACCTCGCATGGTAAAAAAAAATTTTTTTCATCTTAATCGATTTTTTTTCTAGCCTATCATTACAAGTAGGACTAGTAGGGTTACCTGTCTTTGTTTTCGGGAGCGGTCCTCTTCCACCCTGTATACAGAGTGGAGACGTCAATACGACAATAAATGAAAACACCGTCAATACTAGTGTATAGGAGTATTTTGAAACTATTAAAAAAGTGCTCACATGGAAATTTAAAAAACATTTTTTTCAAACAAACTTTTTATCATAAATATTGAAACAAAATAGAACACGTTTGTAAATATTAGTTCACTAACCTGTAGACAACGTGCAAGCGGCGAGCGACGTCGTGTCATATTTTACGACTTCGGAACGTAGTTAAATAAAATACCTACACCTAAGGTTTTGGGCGGTATTTATTCTCACTTGATTATTTTATTAAATTTATAATCACGATAACTTTAATAATTCACTTGGTCCTTAAACTTTTAAATTTTCGATATGTGCGCCATGGACCCGATCGCACAAATTATATCGTCTTAAAATATTATTCCGAACTCTTGTTAACAGGTCGCCATTGACGGCGATGTATTTTAACTTGTCGAAAGATCGTACAATTCTATTTTTTAAGTCCTCCACATTATCAACGTCTGTTAAATAAACATCATCTTTCACATAACCCCACAAGAAAAAGTCCAATGGTGTGAGATCTGGTGACCGCGCTGGCCACCGTGTTGGCCCATACCGACCAGTCCACTGATGTCCGAAAATTCCAGACAAACACTCTCTGGCAGCAACCACGGAATGTGCAGGCGCACCGTCTAGTTGGTACCACATCTGTCTACGCACGTCTAGAAAAAGGTCGTCCATATACTCAGTAACAGGCCCGTTAATTAATTCTAGAAACTTTGCCGCATTTAAATTTCCATCAATAAAAATTGGTCCAATTATAGTATCCCTGTGTATACCAGCCCACACATTGACGGCAAACCTGTATTGGTGCGAACTCTCTCGTGTTAGATGTGGATTTTGGTGACTCCAGTACCGGAGATTTTGGCGGTTCCATAATCCGTTCCTTGTAAATGTACTTTCATCACTCCACATTACATTGTATAAGAAATCGGGGTTTTCGAAATTTTTTCGTAACATCCAATGGCAGAAGGCTTCTCTGGCCGGCATGTCTCTTGGTAACAACGCCTGTACTTTCTTGTATTTAAAAGGCCTCTGTTTATCGCGTTTTAAAACTTTGTAAATAGTTTTATGGTTTACACGAAAATGACGAGCCGCTCTACGCAGACTAGATGTTGGGTGGCGAGCAAAATAATTCAAAATTTGTTCATCTAGGGTGGCTCTTACACGCGAAGGAGCACTATCCATATGAGTGAGTAAGGATTGATTATCCCGTAACCTCTGGACAGCTTGTACAATAGTCCGGCCATTGGTAGGACAAACACGTGTGTTTCCATACCTCTCTCGGTACGTACGTATGGTTAAAGCTGCATTTCCGTGACATTCTCCATAAATTAAAATCATATCTGTATACTCCGAAGCTGTGTAATTATAACGAGGCATTGTTAATGAGAAAATTACTATTCTAACACAAAGTAAGCGTCTAATTTAGCACAATTCACTTAAAAAATTACAGTTACCTACTCAGATAGTACATGTTCACTAGAAAAAAAACTTCCTATGTCGCACAACACACTTTTAAACGTCATAAACAAAAGTAGTTGACTGTAGCCACAGAACAATATACTCAAGATAGGCAGCAGTCACAATTTGCAAATCATCAATACCGCATGCGACGCGACGTTCACGTCACAGGATCACGATGCCACACTGACCTACAGACCTATTAGGTATAATACTTTTGAACAATAAAGCGAAACAAAAAAAAATTGTCCCTTTCGCACATTTAGTTGACCTTGATGAAACCGGGATCTTCTTTCATTATGCCGCATTAGGTAGTTTCAAATTTCTTATTTAAGTCTGATGACACGTTTTATATGGATCTTGAGACTCAGGAATAAGGTATAATATGCATTGATTTGTATTGCGTTTGGCGAAGACTTGAAGTGGTAACATGGCGATATGTAGGTACTACCTTCATATTAATTGATACCAATGCAGCCCGGGAGGTCATTGATCTCGTAGTGATAGGCATATAATTTTAATTTTTTATACAGAGTGGGGTAAATGTTAATAATACAAAGTAATGTGCTGTAGCTAAACTATACGACATATTGTATTCAAAGTTTGTATACAGGCTGGGCAAGTCATCAGATACACTAGATTAAAATTATTGTCGTATGGTCGTCTCCACCTTGTATATTTATTTGGCCGCTAAAACACGACATATGGATTTTCATACATTTTTTGCCGGCCGCTGCTCGCATGTGTTTGGTCAGTACAGCAATTCCGATTTATCTCGAAGAATGTTGTTAAAATAATGCTCCAATTTCCAAGCATGTTTGAGAAAATACTATACTATACTACTAATAAATATCATCATCATTACCCTGCTCTTATCCCAATTACTTGGAGTCGACGCAATATGTCCTTTTCTTCCACTCAATCCTATTGGATGTCATCTCTGCGTTCACTCCCTTTCTATTCATATCATGCTTCACGCAATCCATCCATCTTTTCTTCGGTCTTCCCTTACCCCTAAAGCCTTCAACATTCATACTTAAAACTTTTCTCCCGACATTACATTCATCCCGTCTCATCACATGTCAATACCAAGTCCGGCGTTCACTTTTCAACTTTTCCGTCACTGGCGCCAGTTTCAAACTTCCTCTTATATACTCATTTCTTACATTATCCATTCTCGTCAGGCCACACATCCATCTTAACATTCGCATCTCTGCTACATGCAGCCGTCTCTCATCCGTCGCTTTTGTAGCCCAACATGCTGACCCATACAATACGGCGGGCCTTATTAAGGTTTTATATATTTTACTTTTCAATTTTAAGGGTACTTGAGAGTCACATATGGTACCTGTGACCTGCCGCCATTTCATCCATCCCGCGTCAATTCTGTGCTTCACCGCACGATCCAAGTCGCCATTGCTTTGGATAAGCGAACCGAGGTATCGAAAGTTGGAGCATACTGGTATAGGTACTCTATCTAGAGATATGGGTGTAAAATTGGAGAGACCGCCGAAATCGCAGAACATGCACTTTGTTTTTGTTCTGCTGAATTTCAAGCCAATCAGCCTCCAATCTACAGCGCAATTTTTCCAGCATGTTCTGTACCTCAAGGCCATCTTCTCCGATAAAGTATTTTCTCAACTATGTGAGAAAATACTATATACATCTACAAAATTATGGTTAATTGTTAATAGGGATGGGATCATCATTTTCTTTTTTGTGTGATTCAGTTGTTAGCCGCAGATGGCTAAGACAACTTTCCCCGAACTGTAGGTGAGCGCCGAGGGCTCTCAACCCGATGGCATCATCATTATCATTACCCTGCTCTTATCTCAATTACTTGAAGTCGACGAAATATGGCCTTTTCTTCCACAAAATCCTATCCAATGTCATCTCTGCGTTCACTGCCTTTCTATCCATATCATGTTTCACGCAATCCATCATATGTTGTTTTCGGTCTTCCCTTACCCCTAAAACCTTTATAACTTTCCTCGCAACATTAAATTCATCCCGCCTCATATGTCCATACCACGTCAGGTGTTTACTCTTTAACGTTTCCGTCACTGGCGCCACTTTCAAACTTTCTCTTACATGCTCATTTCTTATCCAATCACTCTTATATATACCAAATAATTTATTATTTAAAACTTGCCGATATTGCGGCACCGCAATTGCAAGCGCCATGATCACTGAAGATCAGTTCTTTCAGAAATAATAAGATACATGCTAGAAATACGGTTATTCATAATTTCGCAAGTTCTACCATGATAGTTTGGAATCCTATGCAACATAAATATTTGTATACCTATATAGATTGCAAATAAGGCATACACATTGTTTAAACAAAAATCTTATATTTAAAATATTAACAAAATATAATTATCAAATATCAATAATAACAAATACTTCATACTTATTATCTTTAGGTTCGTCAATAACTTGCATAGCGGAGTACGTGATTGCTTTTACCTCGGTGCCTTGAGGGTGTTTACCAATCACAAATTCTTCGCCATAACACTTACAAACTATTCTAAACTCTTCCGTATTAAATTCTGTTATGACTAGCTTTTTACATATCAAAAAAGGTTCAACAGAGAAAAGATACAATAATTCGTCAAGAAAATGATAAAGAAGACCCATCATATCATCAGCGGTCGCCTCAATTGTGTGCACTTCTTTGATTTGGACGTAATCCAACTCGGTCATATAGCCAAACATGGCCATACCGCATTGTTCGAACGCTTCTTTTAGTGTATTACCCCAAGCGTGCAACCTGAAATGAGATGAAAATCTACGATAAATTTCATATTTATTTCGTTTTGCTATAATGTGGATTAACCAACTGCTGCGAAGATATGAACGTTTAATAATAAATAGTGAACGTGTTTATCCCTATTACATTCGCTATAATCATATACATATTTATGAAACTAATATTATCTGATACAATTATAAAATGCCAACAATGTAATGCCATGTATTATTGACGCGATAATAGTCACGTAAATACAACACATACGAAATAAAACCCCTTTACATTTAGGGATAAACTGTAAGTATGCATAAATGGTTATATTTCGTACGAAAATGATAAATATAAATATTTATGCTTTCCCCAACTTCAGATGACATATTTTTTCATCATTAAAAATTAATTTATTGGTCGTAATGTGTGTGGTTGCCAAACTTGGTCTTTACGCAAAAAAGATGAAGAGAAATTAGCAATATATCTAAGGAAAATGGAGAGAAATATGTTAGGAATTAAATTATCAGACAAAATTAAAAATTATTCAATAAGAAAGAAAACAAAATAAGGGACATAACAAAAAATATCAGAAATATTAAATGGAAATGGGCAGATCATGTGTGTAGAATGGGAAATGACAGATAGACCAAGAAAATAACAGAATGGGTACCAAGAGAAGCACAAAAAGTAGAGGTAGACCGAACAGGCGATGGGAGGATATATTTAAGGAAAGATGTGGACCAAATTGGAGACTACAGGCTAAGAATAAAGAGAACTGGAGGAAGCTGGGGGAGACCTACGCCAAAGAGGCGACTTCCACAAATCTAGATTAACTTTAATAATTTCACTTTACATTAGTTTATTATTGTAATACTATTAAGGCAAGATTGTGGTTAGATACATACATACATATCATCACGCCATATCCCTTGCATGGTAGGCAGAGAGAACAGAGTGCCAGAGAACTCTATCTCTGCATACTTCACTCGCTTCCTCAACATTCATAATTCTCTTCATACACGCTCGCCGGTTTCGGAGACTCTTGACTCCACCTTCCTTCAGTACATGACCGATCTGGTCGTGGTTAGATTAAGGCTATTTTTATTTATTTTATGTGTGTGGTAGCGGCTACGAATACTACTAACCCTTATTTTGCTCCTGGATGTCGTAATAGACGACTAAGAAATTTACATCGATCAGGGCCAACTTCACTAGATGCTGTTTAGTAAACAATACATTCCCAAAGAAAGTTGACGTCAGGCAGGCGGCCGGTCATAAAATTATTGCTATATAACTTTTGCAATATGTGCGAAGGAAGGGTCAACGCATTATGTACTTCCTCACATATTGCGTCGACCCTAAGTAATTGGCATAGGAGCAGGACAATGATGGCGAGTCGTAACGACAATCATAAATTGTCTCATTATGTGAACTTTATTAATAGTCAGTCATCATTCTCCTACTCTTATCCCAATTACTTGGGGTCGATACAATATGTACTCTTTTTTCATAGTATATATTGAAGAAGTTATTGGCAATAGTTTTATGACTGTTTTATGTAAGGCTTGGTAGTATTTGAAGCCGCTACCACACAGCTATTTACTGATAGTCAGTTTTTTTATTTATTTCTCTTTTGAAATACTAAAAAATTGTGGGCTGACTATGATGCATCACCTAGCCTAGCTGCCAGGGGTGCCGTTGCCGCCACTAATATACGGTCCCACTAGCCGTGTTCGCGGTTAGGATATAATCAAGCGACGTGAGAGCGATGGTCGACAGCGAGAGGAATTGCGACGTGGTCGCCTCCTTCTGCGGGACCGTTATCTCGCAGAAGGAAGCGGCGGAGCGAATTTGGGAGGATCTCCTCTACGAGGATTCGCGACGCCGCAGGCGACTGGGGCGGCGTAGGCACGAGTACTTGCGCCTCATGTCACCCTAGCCGAGGCAGCTGGTGACCGAACCGGGGAATTGTCTGATCGCCCTTGGAGCAAGGCCACCGTGTGAGGACGACGCCCTGACATCGAGATCAATTTTATGGGTCGAGATGACGGGGCGTCGACATGAGAGGATACCCGTGAGGGTAGACCACCGGGTTGGTCGCTGAAGGAAAAGACCGCGTTCCAGTGACTCACTCGCACGTCGTCGAGACGTTTATGTAGGGCAGGTCTACGGGATCGTGCGCCGCTTTTCCTGTAGCCCAGGACGGGTTAGCGGGGCGTAATGTACCGTAGCCCACGGCCAAAAAAATAAGAAAGGATATAATGAAGCGCAAATGCACCTGCGCGGCCCAAGCGTATCTAAGAGAAACATGGACTCTCCGCGAGGTCACAGCCTTGGAGAATCCGGCAACCACGTATCGATTCCTAGTCGGAAACATGATTGCAAAGAGTTTGTCTTCTGCCCAGACTATGCAGACCTGCGCCTTGTCCTTACTGCAAAGAGCAACTACTTGTTGAGTAACCATCGACAAGACCTACACCCGCTGCGGGACAAATTTCAGTGATACCACCCTAACCATTCCGCTTCAAAGGCCCTCTACATTCTAGATAATTAACTAAGATCCCTCTAGCGAAACTGATCAAAGGACTTTAATGCCCTCGTCGCTCCGCCATTAAAATCTCTTCAGGGAGGCAATTCTTGATATTCTTCGAGATAATCTGTAGAGTTCGCATTCAAACTCCTATTTCTATTGTAAAACTCGAAAATGAATCATGTATATAATAAGTGTGGGGTGGAACTTTACATAATCATAAATGAAATTATGATATTCTAAAGATGTCGCGCCCTACACTCTTTAAATGCTGACTCTCGATTGCTGAAATCTCGAATTCAAATCGACAAATTTACATGCTCTTTTCTTTTTTTTTTAAAGACCCTGCACTATGGAAATAATTCTTATCTTGCGGGGACTTCACTTAATTGATTAAATTACACCCAAACTCAGAAGAACACTTTGTGGATCGCACAAAGTGTTGCCCTGCGTAGGAATCGAACCTACGGCATTGGCACGGAAGGTCAGCATCTTAAACACTACGCCATCTGTGCATCTGTGTTATGTTAAAAGTATAATTTTGTCTAGGTTAAAAAAAACACTACACTACGATTCCCCATTCATTCCATCCAGTGCCACTCACTGCTATCCGTCTCAATCATCCCTCCCATCACCGTCTGTCGCCACTCACCACATTCATCCCTCTTCTATCATCCACCCCATGGGTCACCACTCATGGTCACGAAGGATGGTGATCAGTTCTCACTCATATCATTCGTCACCACTCATGGAGATGAGGGAGAGAACCCATTCCCACTTATACCATTCATCACCACTCATGGGGATGAGAAATGGGTACCCATTCTGTTCCGACTCATACCATTAGTCCTTATGCGTCAACACTGATCGCCGTCCCTCCCAATCATCCCATTCATCGTCATCGATCCCCACTCATCTCACCTCATCCTTCCCCCATCTGCCTACCCTCATCCCATCCATTCCCATCCCTAACCACTAATCCACATTCGTCGCCACTCTTCGCATCCATGCGACTCTATCAATCCATCCATACATACATAAGTCGACTGACGCGAGCAGGATATCGTGCAGACGTCTAATATTCAGAACGAGAACTCTTATCACTGATAATCTCAAAGAAAATGAGAATTGAGACTCGTATATGAAAGACTCATTGAAGACAGATCAATCCTGCTTGTGCAAAGTTCGAAATCCAATCTTTATCTCGATTTCGTGATGTATTTCTATGAATAAGAATCGCCCCTAAGCCGGTGAAGAAAGGCTACTGTCTAGGTCGCCGACAAACGCTGGAGCATCAAATGACGGAGATGCCGTCTTCAAGTTCCATGGAGGAGTTTCAGCCGACAGCATCTTGCTTTGGTCCACATTAAACATAGCACCCTGCAGAATACAATATTTCTTTGAGCAAAAATCCTTAGGCAATAAACTCTTAAAAAAAATCTCATGCTGACTCAAAAATTATTATTTGTAGATCACAAAGATTGCACTATGTCGAATTTGAACCCACTATACATAGTACTTCTCCCATTGGGATGTGTATTTGATTTTACTAAAATTACTACACTGATCATGCTGTCATTGAATCTAATATCAAAATCTGACTGCACAGTTAAGAGTAATGGTCTAAATAAGGCCTTCCACACTGAGTATCATGAGTACAGTTCACATGTACGATCATTCTCTGTGAGATTTACAAATTATTGTTCCGAGCAAGGGTGCTATATGTGTATGATAATTATTTAATATTCTGATTAGACTCAGTTGTGCTGGTCTGAATTTAATGTGTCCATTAATTTTATGTTATTTATGTTTTCCACAACACATTTTTTTTATTTTTTAGTATAGCTTATTGACTATAGAAAAACTAGAGCCTTTTATTTTTACAGTAGCAATATGTAGCCACAATAAATATAAATAATTGTAACAAAGAAATATAATAGGAAAAGTTTTAGGATATTTAATAGTGCCCTGCCTATTTTCCTCTAAAATATACTCTAAAACAAGTATTTATTTACTGTAATAAATAACTGTAGGATCTAGTTACAAATAATTACATCTGTTATTTTGTCTATATATCATCTTAAGTGTCAGCTCCATACTGCATAATAAATAAAATAAAAATTTAATTTATAAATTCACTATTTCACAGATCTGCGATAATGATAAACAAACACTTTAACAACATGCCATCAGTTAAAAAAAAGGGATTTCTCAAAAAATTTGTAAATTTATATTATTGTTTAAAATGTTTTGTTATAGTTTACATTTTAATAAAAAATAACAAAATATCAAATTAAATGTCAAAATTGTGCTATCAGAAGTATTATTCTATTGTAAGCTGTACATTTGCTTGTTGAAAAAAAAATTCTAATATGTGTACTGCAAAATTTGATATTTTTGATTAATGTCACTTATCTATTTAACCAATGATGTGTTATTTTTTTTATATATAATATGTTTATGAGGTAATAGCATAGTATGTATCATTATAATGAAAAGAGTCAGAACGAATAAGTTAGCTCGTATTGATATTTATCAATCATCTAATAATTATAGTATTTACTGGTAAAAATCATTTAATAATTATTGCAACACATGATTTCATTGTGACTCATAAATTAAATAGTAAGTACATAATATGTACTTACTGCACGTCCGCTGTATGATCCAGATCTGTAATAGAAAATTATTCTTATAAGTAACAACTAATTTTAAATACCTAAAACTTTTAATTGAACTATTGCTGTAAAATGCAAGTACAATACAAAAGAACTCACACTCATATTTCACTGGAGGTAAAATAAAATCATCTTGAGTTAAACCTCCTAATTCTTCATCCATTTTAATACTGTAGGTAGGTACGAGTTATTTTCTATGTAAAGAAGTAAATAAATATTCAGAACTTAAATAAAACTTTTTTTTTTTTTTTTTTTTGGAGTTTATGGCTTAAATAAAACTTAACCCTCTACAACCACAGACTACTCTACAACTTTGACTGATGCCATAGAGTAAAATAATACCATAGAGTATTTTAAATATATAGGTATAGAGGCAACAGCAAAGCTCAGGTACAGACGCCATCTGTCGATAAGTGGTGTAAATGGAGAGCGGCCTCCTGGGCTAGGGAGGATTCAATTATTCATTAAAATTAATATAAATTTTCCTAAGTAATTTTCAGAAGTAAAATCTTTATAGAATTGATTTCACAACTGAAGATTATTGAAAGACTCTTAAAGAAAAACAAATAAAACAACAGTTTACCTTATTATAGTGCTTTCTTTTATTATAATACAACATTTAACTACATACAACATTTTAATTATATCACTGGTCTCCGTGGGTATTACACATGGGTCAGGTTAGTAAAACAAGCGTCGATCGGTATCTAGGAAACAAAAAATAGTCGTCGGTGATAACAAAAAATGCTTACACAACAAATAAACAGAACAGAATAACCACAGAATAATATAAGCTTACGCATAGAATAATGTCAAACTCACGTACAGTGTGGCCAGATTTAAATTGATCATTATGATAGCTGCTCATTTAATTTCTGCTAAAAATCTGATATTAATTTTGGAATAAATGTTAAAATTCTGCTAATAGATAAGTTTTAATGTGTACTAGAGAAAAACGCAACTCAATATTTTCAAATAAAAAAAATTCTAAGTTCTATCCACATTTTTATATAGAACTATAGAGTTTTGAACTATCTTAACCATATTTTTTGATGGCGTAAAATTTATGGATCCAGACTGTTCTTTAACTGCTTGTTTGACATGTAGAATTGCAGCAACATGTTCATTTTTAAATATTTTTCACACGTCATTTTTTATATTGTTCATTTGAAAAAATATGCGCTCACAAGATGTACATGTATAATCATAGATAAAATCATCATAGCTTTTGCGAAATAATGTACTTGGGGAGTGTGGGTACAATTAATTCCATCTGCCTTTGCGATTTTTGAAATGTAGTGGATATCGGTACTTTCATCAATGACAACTGAAGAAACAAGGTTTTCTGGCACACACTGCATGTTGAATTAGCTTTTTGTTTAAATATATGTATTAAACAAGAAGCCAATTCAGCATGCAATTCTTTTCCAACTTCAGGTTTGAGAACATTATATGTCAATGCAGCAGGTTTAGTGCGTTTACATAAAAATGATCTTGCAAATACTGAATCATGCAAACATTTTTCAAGTAACTCGTTCAAATGATCCATAACTCTAAATGATAAATTATGTTTTGCCAGAAACATACACATTTTAATTTCAGCTTTTTTTACCTCTTCAGTTATAGACGTTTGTCTTATGTTACATACAGATGTGAATTGTTTACTAACTACATTGCAAGTATTTTTAGAGCAACATAAGTAAAAAGAGTCCCTTACCGACGACTGTCCAGAATAATCACATTTTTTTTATGTTTCACTGAGTTTACATGTTATTTAAAAACAGAAAGTCATGAAACTACTGTTATTACATTCTTTACAAAAAGCAGCATTGCTCTCATTTTTGGATCTTCATAAGCAAGATGAAAACATTGGATCCTTCTTCCATTCAACACGATAGTTCTGGTCATATTTTCTGACGCGGACGAACCAATTGACTAACGATATCTGCGCATAAAATGTATATTACATACAATTTCAAAGCAAAATATACATTTAAGGGGTATTTTCTCCTAGAATGAAAGGTGCCTTCAGAAGAAAAAAATAAGTTCTTTAAGAAAGACAGGTTTTTTTAAATATGTTTTCGCAACTACCGAATGGTAATTAATTAATGTCTAATCCGCTAGTTTCCTGCCGAACTTTTTCAATATTATGCCAAAATCTGCCTAATTTTAAAGTCTGCGACACAATCTACAGTCATAAATTTGAGATTGAATTCTGCTAAAATCGCAGAATTCTGCTAAATTTGGTCACACTGCTTGCAAGATATTTTTTTTAAATGGCTGCCATGGCGGCAGCACGTTTCTTTTTACGCAAAATACAATAAAATGTATAAAAATTAACATGTGATTTATAACAATAAAAAGAGTTAAAATGAATGTTTTACTCAAATACAAATAAGCTCATATAATATAAATTAATTTTATATTATTTTTATCGTAACAAAGCTTAATATTGGCGCCATCTAACGCAAAAGGGTGGCATTAAAAATCTCATACAAAATCTCTATAGGCGAACTGTTAATACACTGAATAATACATTGGAAAGACTGATGCAATATCTGTGCCTACTGCGGTTGTAGTAGTGACATGACAGGAGTTATCAATTTTTTTTTATTAATCAGCAGCTATACAAGCCCTTTGCTGCCAGTGTCGAATCGCATTTTCTTCAAAATTATTAAATTCACTAAGAGTTCTTCACATTAGTCGCCTTAAATAGTGCTATAGCTACACTATTAACAGAGCCCTCAGTGTTCACCCACACGCTAAATGCTTTCGATAGATGGCGTACAATAATCTCCCGTGAAGACGACCGTGAGAGCAATAATTTCATAATCATGTGTAACGCCCAGGCTGGTTTAATTTGTAAGACGATCGGAACGAATTTCCAGTCAAATTCAAATTCATTTATTATGCATAAACCCTGCGAGGGCACTTACAAACTGTCATTTTTTACATTTAAATTTAATTTAAGAAACTACCAGCGGATCGGAATGAGACCGCTACTGAGAAGATCCGGTAAGAAACTCAGCGGGTTTGTCTAATTATATTTTATCTATGTTATTTTTTTCTGATATCCTATAAAAAAATAAACATGCTTATTATTTAATTAGCTCCAGTGCGATGCCCTTCGAACCCTATTGGATCCCTATTTGAGCTATTGTTCAAATACAATGTAAAATACCATAGCTGGACCGAATCCCACAAGCAGCACCCCATCACGAGTTAACTACTAGAGCAGCCATCACTCACCTCAACCACCTTGAAGGGAAGGGAGAGACCCGCTCCAGGCAGCTACCGCAAGCAGACCTTTCAGTGAGCATGACCAATACCATGTACTACAAATGCAAAAAAGTCAAAATTCGTCAGGCAAAGCACGCTACGGTTTATAAGTACCCGGGAAAAAATGATCAGGCTTGATCAGACCTGTTCATGCATGATCAGGCCTGAAATTTGACCTGATCAGACCTGTTCATGCCTGATCAGAGCTGACGTTAGACATGATCAGGCCTGATCAGACATGATCAGGTCTGGGCCGTAAAATACGTTCAGATCTGATCAGGCCTGTTCATGCATGATCATGTCTGATCAGGTCTGAATGTATTTTACGGCCCAGGTCTGATCATGCCTGATCATGCATGAATAGACATGAGCAGGTCTGATCAGGCCTGACCAGACCTGATCATGCATGATCAGACCTGGACATATTTAACACTGCAGGTCTGATCAGGCATGATCATGCATGAACAGGCCTGATCAGGCCTGATGTGTTAAATACGTTCAGGTCTGATCATGCATGAATAGACATGATCAGGTCTGATTAGTTAAATACTTAATTATTCCTATATCTTTATATATGCCGGCTCGATCGAGCTGGACCAACTGGATCCAACTCGAGTTGGATCAGACCAGACATGTTGATTCGATATATATATATATATATATATATATATAATTATATATATATATATATATATATATATATATATATATATATATTAGGGTGGTCCTTATTTCGGGTTTTTTCGAATTTTTTTTCACGATAGTTCTAAATCGGTTCGAAATCTATAAAAAAAAAATCATGCCAAGTTATAGCTCTTAATTTTAATATTAACCCGCGCCCCCCGACAGTCAAAGTTTTAAAGGAAAATAACATGGGAAAACTTTAATTATTACTTTAGAATTTTTTACGTCATGAAGTAACCAACAGATCACATTGAAAAACATTATTTCCTATGTAAAATTTAACGTTCTACAAAAAAGGTTTCTTATGATTTTTCGATAACTCCAACGGTTTTGAAGTTATTCGAGATCTAAATTGAAACTATAATCATTTTCATTGTTTTTTGTGTTTTTTTTGGTCATTTAATAATATTTAATTTAATAATTTTATCGGTGTCATCCTCAAAAAATTTAGTTTTCGTAAGCCAGGAGCTTGTCATCATGCACGATGGATGGCAAAAGCTATATATGGATTAAAAATGTACTTGTTTCGGGAACAATTATCATTAAAAAAAGGTGAAGACAATAAACTACGGCAAATATGTGTTTTTGTGACAACTGTTTATGTTAAAGCTTGGTTTTCGTCGTCTAATAGTGTCAAAGCACCGTACAATGATCTACAATTTATAAAAGAACTAAATAACTTTAAGGCAATCAACAGTAATCTTGCTACTGTAGCAATTAGTAGATTTATGAATCATTTATGGTATTTATCACCAGAATTAGTGATCATGGCTATTTTTGATGAGGATGTTTCACTAGAAACAAAATTAAAATTGTTGCTAAGCTACGTACAGAAGAAGAAAAAATCACTGCTATTCCGGAAGAAGACCTGGATTATACAAGTGAAAAATGTAGTGTGAAACGCTTTCAAAGTAAGAGCCTAACCGAATTATTGAATAATGATATTGACTTTTTCGTAACTGCAGAATCGATCAAATTTTTTGAAAGATTTGAGTTACAAACAGAATTTTTGACAATTCATCCTTCTGAGTGGGCTGATAATGAAAACTATAAAACTGCATTAAGATTCGTCAAAAAATTATCGGTTGTGAATGACTGTGCTGAGAGAGGAGTTAAACTAGTGCAAGATTTTTGTAAACATTATACTAAGGATGAAAAACAAATGCAATACGTGTTACAATTAGTTAAAGATCATCGTCAAATGTTTCCTGACGCACTCAAAAAAACGAATGTAAAAATTTCATAAAAGTATCTATAATTGAAAATAAAAATGATAATTTTGCTACTTTTTTCAATTCATTGAAATATTAATAATAGATTTTTTTAATTAACTAATACTTTTCTCGTATATTATAAGTCAAAATTATATGTCGAGTGAAAAAAAGTCATCTAATATGAAAAATAACTCGTCTATCATTTTTTAATTATTAAATGACCAAAAAATAACACAAAAACAATGAAAATGATTATAGTTTCAATTTAGATCTCGAATAACTTCAAAACTGTTGGAGTTATCGAAAAATCATAAGAGACCTTTTTTGTAAAGCGTTAAATTTTACATAGGAAATAATATTTTTCAATGTGATCTGTTGGTTACTTCATGACGTAAAAAATTCTAAAGTAATAATTAAAGTTTTCCCATGTTATTTTCCTTTAAAACTTTGACTGTCGGGGGGCGCGGGTTAATATTAAAATTAAGAGCTATAACTTAGCATGATTTTTTTTTTATAGATTTCGAACCGATTTAGAACTATCGTGAAAAAAAATTCGAAAAAACCCGAAATAAGGACCACCCTAATATATATATATATATATATATATATATAATTTTGTAAATTGGATAATAAAATTTATTGTTTTTAGACACAAATTAAATTATTGAAATAAATGTATATGATTCAAACATGTATATATCATTAGCGCTGTTAATGTCTGACCAAGTCTGATATGGTGGAAGGAATTTAGAAAACTTCATTATATTGAAAATTATAGATGAATTTATCTCCTATAGAAGGATTTCATTAATGAACAAATAAAATTTTAGATTGAATAATAAAATATATTATTCATTGATTATTTACAAGCTTCATGATTAAATAAATGTGTGCATTTTACATTCAAAAGATTTGCCTTAACATATTTGGTCGCTTACATATATAATTGCCAACTACAATTAAATGAAACATATTCTTTATTTGATTACAATTAATTAATAATGATGAATTAACTTTTTAAAAGGAATTATATGATCTACTCAAACTTGTATGGTTGAACTCTTCTAAGAATTCATAATAAATACGTCAATTTTATGACAACATAACATATTCATTTTATAGAACTATACTATAGAAATCAAAAGTATACATATATGACTATTTTATTCATAATAACAATTTAATATATTTTTTTGCGCACGCTCGGAATCCATAAACGCGTTTGCGTAATATATCTTGTTTACATAATTATTAACCAAAAAAAAAAATATGGTTCTAACTAGATGTCGCTGTTGGAAATTCCGAATCACGCTATGGTTTCAATGCAGTAAATGTCTTACCCTACTGTCAGTACTTCTTATTTATGAAGTAGCGTTTAGGGATGCGAGGTTACTGGAAAAAAATCGATTAAATAAAAATCGATTTTTATTTTATTTAATATTAATCGATTTTCCAAAAATCGATTATTATCAAAATAAATAATCGATTTTTACGAAAAAATTGATTTTTTTCTATTATTTAAAAATGTATATACTTATAAATACCCGATACGAAACGAAAAATGATGTCACAAGCGGGGTTCGAACCCGCACCTATTGGGAATCCGGCCCAACCGTGCTGCCACTTACACCATCGTGAACTATTTTAGGACATGCAAATTTCGATTCATATTATATCTTACGTCTTCAAGGTGACGTATGCCATCTATCGGACAATGTTTACACATTGTATAGACTTAATACTTCAAACTTTACAGTTAGAATTGTATTAAACGATGACACACCCTTGTTATTCAAATTACTGAAATTTTTAGCATTTTAATATGCTTAATTATTTATAAATACCCGATACGAAACGAAAAATGATGTCACAAGCGGGGTTCGAACCCGCACCTATTGGGAATCCGGCCCAACCGTGCTGCCACTTACACCATCGTGAACTATTTTAGGACATGCAAATTTCGATTCATATTATATCTTACGTCTTCAAGGTGACGTATGCCATCTATCGGACAATGTTTACACATTGTATAGACTTAATACTTCAAACTTTACAGTTAGAATTGTATTAAACGATGACACAACCTTGTTATTCAAATTACTGAAATTTTTAGCATTTTAATATGCTTAATTATTTATAAATACCCGATACGAAACGAAAAATGATGTCACAAGCGGGGTTCGAACCCGCACCTATTGGGAATCCGGCCCAACCGTGCTGCCACTTACACCATCGTGAACTATTTTAGGACATGCAAATTTCGATTCATATTATATCTTACGTCTTCAAGGTGACGTATGCCATCTATCGGACAATGTTTACACATTGTATAGACTTAATACTTCAAACTTTACAGTTAGAATTGTATTAAACGATGACACAACCTTGTTATTCAAATTACTGAAATTTTTAGCATTTTAATATGCTTAATTATTTATAAATACCCGATACGAAACGAAAAATGATGTCACAAGCGGGGTTCGAACCCGCACCTATTGGGAATCCGGCCCAACCGTGCTGCCACTTACACCATCGTGAACTATTTTAGGACATGCAAATTTCGATTCATATTATATCTTACGTCTTCAAGGTGACGTATGCCATCTATCGGACAATGTTTACACATTGTATAGACTTAATACTTCAAACTTTACAGTTAGAATTGTATTAAACGATGACACAACCTTGTTATTCAAATTACTGAAATTTTTAGCATTTTAATATGCTTAATTATTTATAAATATCCGATACGAAACGAAAAATGATGTCACAAGCGGGGTTCGAACCCGCACCTATTGGGAATCCGGCCCAACCGTGCTGCCACTTACACCATCGTGAACTATTTTAGGACATGCAAATTTCGATTCATATTATATCTTACGTCTTCAAGGTGACGTATGCCATCTATCGGACAATGTTTACACATTGTATAGACTTAATACTTCAAACTTTACAGTTAGAATTGTATTAAACGATGACACAACCTTGTTATTCAAATTACTGAAATTTTTAGCATTTTAATATGCTTAATTATTTATAAATACCCGATACGAAACGAAAAATGATGTCACAAGCGGGGTTCGAACCCGCACCTATTGGGAATCCGGCCCAACCGTGCTGCCACTTACACCATCGTGAACTATTTTAGGACATGCAAATTTCGATTCATATTATATCTTACGTCTTCAAGGTGACGTATGCCATCTATCGGACAATGTTTACACATTGTATAGACTTAATACTTCAAACTTTACAGTTAGAATTGTATTAAACGATGACACAACCTTGTTATTCAAATTACTGAAATTTTTAGCATTTTAATATGCTTAATTATTTATAAATACCCGATACGAAACGAAAAATGATGTCACAAGCGGGGTTCGAACCCGCACCTATTGGGAATCCGGCCCAACCGTGCTGCCACTTACACCATCGTGAACTATTTTAGGACATGCAAATTTCGATTCATATTATATCTTACGTCTTCAAGGTGACGTATGCCATATATCGGACAATGTTTACACATTGTATAGACTTAATACTTCAAACTTTACAGTTAGAATTGTATTAAACGATGACACAACCTTGTTATTCAAATTACTGAAATTTTTAGCATTTTAATATGCTTAATTATTTATAAATACCCGATACGAAACGAAAAATGATGTCACAAGCGGGGTTCGAACCCGCACCTATTGGGAATCCGGCCCAACCGTGCTGCCACTTACACCATCGTGAACTATTTTAGGACATGCAAATTTCGATTCATATTATATCTTACGTCTTCAAGGTGACGTATGCCATCTATCGGACAATGTTTACACATTGTATAGACTTAATACTTCAAACTTTACAGTTAGAATTGTATTAAACGATGACACAACCTTGTTATTCAAATTACTGAAATTTTTAGCATTTTAATATGCTTAATTATTTATAAATACCCGATACGAAACGAAAAATGATGTCACAAGCGGGGTTCGAACCCGCACCTATTGGGAATCCGGCCCAACCGTGCTGCCACTTACACCATCGTGAACTATTTTAGGACATGCAAATTTCGATTCATATTATATCTTACGTCTTCAAGGTGACGTATGCCATCTATCGGACAATGTTTACACATTGTATAGACTTAGACCCGCTTGTGACATCATTTTTCGTTTCGTATCGGGTATTTATAAATAATTAAGCATATTAAAATGCTAAAAATTTCAGTAATTTGAATAACAAGGTTGTGTCATCGTTTAATACAATTCTAACTGTAAAGTTTGAAGTATTAAGTCTATACAATGTGTAAACATTGTCCGATAGATGGCATACGTCACCTTGAAGACGTAAGATATAATATGAATCGAAATTTGCATGTCCTAAAATAGTTCACGATGGTGTAAGTGGCAGCACGGTTGGGCCGGATTCCCAATAGGTGCGGGTTCGAACCCCGCTTGTGACATCATTTTTCGTTTCGTATCGGGTATTTATAAATAATTAAGCATATTAAAATGCTAAAAATTTCAGTAATTTGAATAACAAGGTTGTGTCATCGTTTAATACAATTCTAACTGTAAAGTTTGAAGTATTAAGTCTATACAATGTGTAAACATTGTCCGATAGATGGCATACGTCACCTTGAAGACGTAAGATATAATATGAATCGAAATTTGCATGTCCTAAAATAGTTCACGATGGTGTAAGTGGCAGCACGGTTGGGCCGGATTCCCAATAGGTGCGGGTTCGAACCCCGCTTGTGACATCATTTTTCGTTTCGTATCGGGTATTTATAAATAATTAAGCATATTAAAATGCTAAAAATTTCAGTAATTTGAATAACAAGGTTGTGTCATCGTTTAATACAATTCTAACTGTAAAGTTTGAAGTATTAAGTCTATACAATGTGTAAACATTGTCCGATAGATGGCATACGTCACCTTGAAGACGTAAGATATAATATGAATCGAAATTTGCATGTCCTAAAATAGTTCACGATGGTGTAAGTGGCAGCACGGTTGGGCCGGATTCCCAATAGGTGCGGGTTCGAACCCCGCTTGTGACATCATTTTTCGTTTCGTATCGGGTATTTATAAATAATTAAGCATATTAAAATGCTAAAAATTTCAGTAATTTGAATAACAAGGTTGTGTCATCGTTTAATACAATTCTAACTGTAAAGTTTGAAGTATTAAGTCTATACAATGTGTAAACATTGTCCGATAGATGGCATACGTCACCTTGAAGACGTAAGATATAATATGAATCGAAATTTGCATGTCCTAAAATAGTTCACGATGGTGTAAGTGGCAGCACGGTTGGGCCGGATTCCCAATAGGTGCGGGTTCGAACCCCGCTTGTGACATCATTTTTCGTTTCGTATCGGGTATTTATAAATAATTAAGCATATTAAAATGCTAAAAATTTCAGTAATTTGAATAACAAGGTTGTGTCATCGTTTAATACAATTCTAACTGTAAAGTTTGAAGTATTAAGTCTATACAATGTGTAAACATTGTCCGATAGATGGCATACGTCACCTTGAAGACGTAAGATATAATATGAAGCGAAATTTGCATGTCCTAAAATAGTTCACGATGGTGTAAGTGGCAGCACGGTTGGGCCGGATTCCCAATAGGTGCGGGTTCGAACCCCGCTTGTGACATCATTTTTCGTTTCGTATCGGGTATTTATAAATAATTAAGCATATTAAAATGCTAAAAATTTCAGTAATTTGAATAACAAGGTTGTGTCATCGTTTAATACAATTCTAACTGTAAAGTTTGAAGTATTAAGTCTATACAATGTGTAAACATTGTCCGATAGATGGCATACGTCACCTTGAAGACGTAAGATATAATATGAATCGAAATTTGCATGTCCTAAAATAGTTCACGATGGTGTAAGTGGCAGCACGGTTGGGCCGGATTCCCAATAGGTGCGGGTTCGAACCCCGCTTGTGACATCATTTTTCGTTTCGTATCGGGTATTTATAAATAATTAAGCATATTAAAATGCTAAAAATTTCAGTAATTTGAATAACAAGGTTGTGTCATCGTTTAATACAATTCTAACTGTAAAGTTTGAAGTATTAAGTCTATACAATGTGTAAACATTGTCCGATAGATGGCATACGTCACCTTGAAGACGTAAGATATAATATGAATCGAAATTTGCATGTCCTAAAATAGTTCACGATGGTGTAAGTGGCAGCACGGTTGGGCCGGATTCCCAATAGGTGCGGGTTCGAACCCCGCTTGTGACATCATTTTTCGTTTCGTATCGGGTATTTATAAATAATTAAGCATATTAAAATGCTAAAAATTTCAGTAATTTGAATAACAAGGTTGTGTCATCGTTTAATACAATTCTAACTGTAAAGTTTGAAGTATTAAGTCTATACAATGTGTAAACATTGTCCGATAGATGGCATACGTCACCTTGAAGACGTAAGATATAATATGAATCGAAATTTGCATGTCCTAAAATAGTTCACGATGGTGTAAGTGGCAGCACGGTTGGGCCGGATTCCCAATAGGTGCGGGTTCGAACCCCGCTTGTGACATCATTTTTCGTTTCGTATCGGGTATTTATAAATAATTAAGCATATTAAAATGCTAAAAATTTCAGTAATTTGAATAACAAGGTTGTGTCATCGTTTAATACAATTCTAACTGTAAAGTTTGAAGTATTAAGTCTATACAATGTGTAAACATTGTCCGATAGATGGCATACGTCACCTTGAAGACGTAAGATATAATATGAATCGAAATTTGCATGTCCTAAAATAGTTCACGATGGTGTAAGTGGCAGCACGGTTGGGCCGGATTCCCAATAGGTGCGGGTTCGAACCCCGCTTGTGACATCATTTTTCGTTTCGTATCGGGTATTTATAAATAATTAAGCATATTAAAATGCTAAAAATTTCAGTAATTTGAATAACAAGGTTGTGTCATCGTTTAATACAATTCTAACTGTAAAGTTTGAAGTATTAAGTCTATACAATGTGTAAACATTGTCCGATAGATGGCATACGTCACCTTGAAGACGTAAGATATAATATGAATCGAAATTTGCATGTCCTAAAATAGTTCACGATGGTGTAAGTGGCAGCACGGTTGGGCCGGATTCCCAATAGGTGCGGGTTCGAACCCCGCTTGTGACATCATTTTTCGTTTCGTATCGGGTATTTATAAATAATTAAGCATATTAAAATGCTAAAAATTTCAGTAATTTGAATAACAAGGTTGTGTCATCGTTTAATACAATTCTAACTGTAAAGTTTGAAGTATTAAGTCTATACAATGTGTAAACATTGTCCGATAGATGGCATACGTCACCTTGAAGACGTAAGATATAATATGAATCGAAATTTGCATGTCCTAAAATAGTTCACGATGGTGTAAGTGGCAGCACGGTTGGGCCGGATTCCCAATAGGTGCGGGTTCGAACCCCGCTTGTGACATCATTTTTCGTTTCGTATCGGGTATTTATAAATAATTAAGCATATTAAAATGCTAAAAATTTCAGTAATTTGAATAACAAGGTTGTGTCATCGTTTAATACAATTCTAACTGTAAAGTTTGAAGTATTAAGTCTATACAATGTGTAAACATTGTCCGATAGATGGCATACGTCACCTTGAAGACGTAAGATATAATATGAATCGAAATTTGCATGTCCTAAAATAGTTCACGATGGTGTAAGTGGCAGCACGGTTGGGCCGGATTCCCAATAGGTGCGGGTTCGAACCCCGCTTGTGACATCATTTTTCGTTTCGTATCGGGTATTTATAAATAATTAAGCATATTAAAATGCTAAAAATTTCAGTAATTTGAATAACAAGGTTGTGTCATCGTTTAATACAATTCTAACTGTAAAGTTTGAAGTATTAAGTCTATACAATGTGTAAACATTGTCCGATAGATGGCATACGTCACCTTGAAGACGTAAGATATAATATGAATCGAAATTTGCATGTCCTAAAATAGTTCACGATGGTGTAAGTGGCAGCACGGTTGGGCCGGATTCCCAATAGGTGCGGGTTCGAACCCCGCTTGTGACATCATTTTTCGTTTCGTATCGGGTATTTATAAATAATTAAGCATATTAAAATGCTAAAAATTTCAGTAATTTGAATAACAAGGTTGTGTCATCGTTTAATACAATTCTAACTGTAAAGTTTGAAGTATTAAGTCTATACAATGTGTAAACATTGTCCGATAGATGGCATACGTCACCTTGAAGACGTAAGATATAATATGAATCGAAATTTGCATGTCCTAAAATAGTTCACGATGGTGTAAGTGGCAGCACGGTTGGGCCGGATTCCCAATAGGTGCGGGTTCGAACCCCGCTTGTGACATCATTTTTCGTTTCGTATCGGGTATTTATAAATAATTAAGCATATTAAAATGCTAAAAATTTCAGTAATTTGAATAACAAGGTTGTGTCATCGTTTAATACAATTCTAACTGTAAAGTTTGAAGTATTAAGTCTATACAATGTGTAAACATTGTCCGATAGATGGCATACGTCACCTTGAAGACGTAAGATATAATATGAATCGAAATTTGCATGTCCTAAAATAGTTCACGATGGTGTAAGTGGCAGCACGGTTGGGCCGGATTCCCAATAGGTGCGGGTTCGAACCCCGCTTGTGACATCATTTTTCGTTTCGTATCGGGTATTTATAAATAATTAAGCATATTAAAATGCTAAAAATTTCAGTAATTTGAATAACAAGGTTGTGTCATCGTTTAATACAATTCTAACTGTAAAGTTTGAAGTATTAAGTCTATACAATGTGTAAACATTGTCCGATAGATGGCATACGTCACCTTGAAGACGTAAGATATAATATGAATCGAAATTTGCATGTCCTAAAATAGTTCACGATGGTGTAAGTGGCAGCACGGTTGGGCCGGATTCCCAATAGGTGCGGGTTCGAACCCCGCTTGTGACATCATTTTTCGTTTCGTATCGGGTATTTATAAATAATTAAGCATATTAAAATGCTAAAAATTTCAGTAATTTGAATAACAAGGTTGTGTCATCGTTTAATACAATTCTAACTGTAAAGTTTGAAGTATTAAGTCTATACAATGTGTAAACATTGTCCGATAGATGGCATACGTCACCTTGAAGACGTAAGATATAATATGAATCGAAATTTGCATGTCCTAAAATAGTTCACGATGGTGTAAGTGGCAGCACGGTTGGGCCGGATTCCCAATAGGTGCGGGTTCGAACCCCGCTTGTGACATCATTTTTCGTTTCGTATCGGGTATTTATAAATAATTAAGCATATTAAAATGCTAAAAATTTCAGTAATTTGAATAACAAGGTTGTGTCATCGTTTAATACAATTCTAACTGTAAAGTTTGAAGTATTAAGTCTATACAATGTGTAAACATTGTCCGATAGATGGCATACGTCACCTTGAAGACGTAAGATATAATATGAATCGAAATTTGCATGTCCTAAAATAGTTCACGATGGTGTAAGTGGCAGCACGGTTGGGCCGGATTCCCAATAGGTGCGGGTTCGAACCCCGCTTGTGACATCATTTTTCGTTTCGTATCGGGTATTTATAAATAATTAAGCATATTAAAATGCTAAAAATTTCAGTAATTTGAATAACAAGGTTGTGTCATCGTTTAATACAATTCTAACTGTAAAGTTTGAAGTATTAAGTCTATACAATGTGTAAACATTGTCCGATAGATGGCATACGTCACCTTGAAGACGTAAGATATAATATGAATCGAAATTTGCATGTCCTAAAATAGTTCACGATGGTGTAAGTGGCAGCACGGTTGGGCCGGATTCCCAATAGGTGCGGGTTCGAACCCCGCTTGTGACATCATTTTTCGTTTCGTATCGGGTATTTATAAATAATTAAGCATATTAAAATGCTAAAAATTTCAGTAATTTGAATAACAAGGTTGTGTCATCGTTTAATACAATTCTAACTGTAAAGTTTGAAGTATTAAGTCTATACAATGTGTAAACATTGTCCGATAGATGGCATACGTCACCTTGAAGACGTAAGATATAATATGAATCGAAATTTGCATGTCCTAAAATAGTTCACGATGGTGTAAGTGGCAGCACGGTTGGGCCGGATTCCCAATAGGTGCGGGTTCGAACCCCGCTTGTGACATCATTTTTCGTTTCGTATCGGGTATTTATAAATAATTAAGCATATTAAAATGCTAAAAATTTCAGTAATTTGAATAACAAGGTTGTGTCATCGTTTAATACAATTCTAACTGTAAAGTTTGAAGTATTAAGTCTATACAATGTGTAAACATTGTCCGATAGATGGCATACGTCACCTTGAAGACGTAAGATATAATATGAATCGAAATTTGCATGTCCTAAAATAGTTCACGATGGTGTAAGTGGCAGCACGGTTGGGCCGGATTCCCAATAGGTGCGGGTTCGAACCCCGCTTGTGACATCATTTTTCGTTTCGTATCGGGTATTTATAAATAATTAAGCATATTAAAATGCTAAAAATTTCAGTAATTTGAATAACAAGGTTGTGTCATCGTTTAATACAATTCTAACTGTAAAGTTTGAAGTATTAAGTCTATACAATGTGTAAACATTGTCCGATAGATGGCATACGTCACCTTGAAGACGTAAGATATAATATGAATCGAAATTTGCATGTCCTAAAATAGTTCACGATGGTGTAAGTGGCAGCACGGTTGGGCCGGATTCCCAATAGGTGCGGGTTCGAACCCCGCTTGTGACATCATTTTTCGTTTCGTATCGGGTATTTATAAATAATTAAGCATATTAAAATGCTAAAAATTTCAGTAATTTGAATAACAAGGTTGTGTCATCGTTTAATACAATTCTAACTGTAAAGTTTGAAGTATTAAGTCTATACAATGTGTAAACATTGTCCGATAGATGGCATACGTCACCTTGAAGACGTAAGATATAATATGAATCGAAATTTGCATGTCCTAAAATAGTTCACGATGGTGTAAGTGGCAGCACGGTTGGGCCGGATTCCCAATAGGTGCGGGTTCGAACCCCGCTTGTGACATCATTTTTCGTTTCGTATCGGGTATTTATAAATAATTAAGCATATTAAAATGCTAAAAATTTCAGTAATTTGAATGTATATACTTTTCATATTCCAATAATAAACCTAAGAGATTCATATTCACAATTAATCAGATTAAAATCAAATAAAATTATATGAATAAAAAATCAACCAATTCAAATATAAAATTCATCAATCCTTTAAATTTTCAAGGTAAGGAATAAGGAAACCAAGTGTAATTATTGACACTTTTTTTTTATTATCATAAAAATGAAATGATGAGCGCCCTAACAAAATAACAACCTTATTGTCTCAAAAACTAAAATATAAATCACAACAAAAAAATGCCATAAATGTCCAATACTATTTTACATTTAGGCTTACGTCTAGCAGTGGACGACAATAGCCTGACATGATGATGATTTTTTTTTAGGGAGGCATAGTCCGGAACGTGCACGTCGCGTCCCCTACCAGTCTAGTCAGACTTCAATCCGGCTCATATGCGTACCGCAGTACGGGTTAGGGTGTCCCCCTGAGGCGACGTGGGTCGAGCCAGAATGCTGGAGAATATTGAAAGAGAGTGTGGTAGATACAGCGAAAGAAGTATGTGGAAGCTCAAAGAAGCATAGAAAAACAAATGGTGATCCTTGGTAGGATGAGGAAGAGGCAGCTTCCGTAGAGCAAAAGAAGAAAGTGTGGCTGGACTATGTCTCTTCTTTGAATCTGAATGACAGTATGACTGAACAGAAGAAGGAAATATATCGGCAGTGTAAAAATGACACCAAGGCCTTAGTGAAAGAGAAACGTGATAGAACAAATATGAGTGCAGAAGATAGGCTGGCTAAAAACTTCGAGGGTAACACCAAACTCTTTTGGAGAGAGGTGAAGAGGTCTCGGGGTGGTTGGTCAGCCTTCAGAATGAATAAAATAAGGTCTAAAGGTAAGACATTCTTACACAAATACAAGACGTGTTAAGCCGATTGAGGGAATATTTTGGCGACATGTATGCGGATACTCGGGTTGTCTCGATTATCCGTGGTCTAGTAGATCAACATTCGGCACCAGCGTCCTCCGATGGCATCAGTATGGATGAAGTTGAATGGGCGATAAGAAGTTTGAAAAATGGTAAGGCAGCGGGCATTGATATGGTGTCTGCCGAGATTATCAAGCTTGGCGGCACCTGTGTCTGGGAGGCGTTCCTGATGTTCCTCAATTTATGTTGGAGCTCGGGAATAGTTCCCAGGGACGGGAATAGCGCAGTCATCGTGCCTTTGTTTAAAAACAAGGGTTCACGTTATGACTGCGCAAATTACAGAGCCATAAGCTTGACCAGTTTGGCAGCAAAAGTGTATGCTAAAATTATTGAAAGGAGAATGAGGATGGAGTCCGATGGTTTACTGTGTGAGGCAATAGGAGGTTTCAGGAGTGGAAGGGGATGCATGGATCAAGTGTTCTCTCTGCGCAACATTGTGGAGAAGCATCTGGCTCTAGGTCAGAGGGTTTTCTGCAGTTTTGTGGATCTGGAGAGAACATTTGACACGGTTGCACGAAAGGAACTTTGGGACATTTTACTGGAGTATGGTATTAACGGTAAACTGCTGCAGGCTGTGCAGTCCCGTTACATGGGATGTAGAGCTTATGTGCGGCTGGATGATGGAATGTCGCCTTGGTTTGACGTCAATATCGGCGTTAAGCAGGGGTGCGTTCTATCAGCCAGGCTGTTTATCATATATCTGGATAAATGTCTCCAAAGGTTGAACGATATGAATGTGGGAGTCCAGATGGGCGACTCAGTGGTCAGTGCTCTGCTCTATGCAGATGATGCAGTCCTGCTGGCGCAGTCAGTGACTGACCTGCAGACCCTAGTCGACACAATGACAGAAGATTGTAAGAAAAGGGGTCTACGCATGAATGTGAGTAAAACCAAAATAATGGTCTTCGAAAGAGATGAAGCCAGAACAGATGTAAGAGTAATAATAGGTAATGATGTACTAGAACAAGTGGATGAATTTGTATATCTTAGATGTGAATTTAGCCAGAATGGAAGCTACACCACTGATATAGAGCGAAGAGTAAATGCGGGAAATAGAGCGTTGGGACAACTTCTCGGTAGCCACCACCGAAGCCAGAAGACACGTGTAGCAATACATAACTTGCTTGTTCCAACATTACTATATGGAAGCGAGAGTTGGGTATGCAGAAAAAAGTATTAAAGTAAAATTAATGCGCAATGTGATCTCTACGGAAAATCTGTGGCTGTGTTAGGCTGATCGATCGCATTCGTAACGACGACGTAAGAGAGCGAGTAGGTATGAAAGAGAGCATTGATGTAAAGATGCGAAAGGGAATGCTCCGATGGTTCGGGCAACTGGAAAGAATGTCGAACGAACGTCTGGTTAAGAAGATATACAATACGAAAGTGGAAGGATGTAGGTACTCAGGGAGAGCGAGACTAACCTACCTAGACCAGATCGGTCATGTACTAAAGGAAGGTGGAGTCATGAGTCTCCGAAACCGGCGAGCGTGTATGAAGAGAATTATGAATTTTGAGGAAGCGAGTGAAGTATGAAAGGATAGAGTTCTCTGGCACTTTGTTCTCTCTGCCTACCCTGCAAGGGACATGGCGTGATGGTATGTATGTATGCTGTTTTAAATTTGTAGTATTACTGCAAGTTTTTACCTCTTTGGAACAGTACTTGCATATTGCTGTATGTTTCTTAATCGTAAAATATTTTCGCCAACCGCTTTTAGATGTTTTACTATTGCAAGATATTTTTATTGTTTACCAACAACTACATATATTATGGCACTCTTAACTTGTAAATAATAATGGATTTACTTCGAGTTTTATTCATCCGTTCCATAGATGGCGCTTTTCATAAAAATCGATTAAAACGCATAATTAATATAATCGATTTTTTAAAAATCGATTAATATTACTATAAAAATCGATTATAAAAAAATCGTTTTTTTTTGAAAAAAATAATCGATTAAAATAAAAATCGATTATTTTTTAACATCCCTAGTAGCGTTGCGCATAATGTGTCACTGAAATGAAAAGATATAGGTATATATGTCTTTTCACTACCGTGAACTATATCTATCTTTTAGTTCAGTAGTTCATTTAGTTCAGTAACTTGACGAAAGTGTTTTTGTCTTTCGTTCGGTTTTATTTCAATAGTTCATCGACAGATTTAGAGATATAGAATGAGTTGTTTAAAGAACAGTTCATTATATCATGATTTTATCAGTCATCTAAGATTGGTTACACGAACTCGTATCGAGTAGGTTATTTACAGATTTCCCATCATATTTGTTTAGATCAGAAATGACATTATAAATAATTTCCATGGGGATAGTTGAAATATTGGTGAAAGTTGAAATGATTTGGGATGGATGTGGTGAATGCGGTGTAATTTTATATATTTGTGCTTGAAATTTGTACACAATAAGTTTTGAAAACTATGCTTTCAATAAGCAAGAGCGGGAAAAATGCTATTTTTTACATCACAAGTTTTTTCATCTCTTAAGAAATAAGATGGTAGACAACTGGTATAAATATACAAAAGGGCTCGTCACCTAAAGACATAACGCTTTAAAATACATTTTTCTTATAATTCGACGAGGACTCCGATACTTATGAACGAAAACAATGCGGTCCATTTATATTAATTTTATATTAGAATAAAAGTGTCAAAGAGTAAAATTATATTAACTGAAAAAGAGTGGCAACTCGATGGTAAAATATGCATGTATGGAAAGTGCTGCTACCTAGAGCTAAGGCGGTGAACTAAAGTTGAAGTAATATACATATATACCTACGTATCTACATATTGTGTGTATGTAATTATATAGGATTTTCTTTACTGTGAAACCTACCCTGAAATATAAAAATAACATATCAGCCGTTAACGAAACGGCAATAGTATAAACTTAATAATGAAAATTGAGATAATTTCCAGAAAGAACATTAATAACAGAAAATAGATTATTGACAATAAGTACATATGCTAGGAACAAAAAATAACAACTCTCAGTTGTCAAACTTTTGACAATTACAACAAAATGGCAGCTATGTTTGTACAAACAATTTGTAGGCGGCGCGACGATCAGTAAAAATAAGTAATGTTTTAACTGTGCCCCCCCAGAAAAGTGTTCAGAAATTATACATTGCCATTTTGCTTAATAGTTCAAAATTAGTTTAATTGTATGTACGAGCAATGTACAGCGAAAACTAGAAGATTGGTTCTTTCTCGAATTCTACTACGTAATCAGGACGTAGTGTGAGTGAAACAGAAAACCATTTCGGTATCTACAACAGAGCGTGACACTAAATTATTTCATTCGTATTTGGGATTGTTCACGGCCGGTGGACTACACAACTGAACTAAGAACTAATTGAATTGTAACTGAACTAGTTCACTGAGATAGTCAGACAACTGAAGTAGTTCATTTGAAGGATTCATTCGTGAACTACACACGACTATTATGAAGTCAGAGACGGGTATTCTCAGGGAGTTTTATTTAAGAAGTCTTTAACTTGGTCATAAAGCGGGGCATGCGACCTTTTAAAGACTATTGAAAGAGTACATTCCGTTGATAATTCAGACGTCCAAATCATAAATAAGAGTAATTTTGATGTTCTCAGTAGTGACACGGTATCGAATAAAAAGTATCGATACTGTACTCATGAGTAGTATCGAAAAAAAAGTATCGTACTTAAAAAAGTATCGAAACAAAAGTATCGATACTTCAAAGTATCGAGTACTTTTTTAGGCCCTAATGAATGCGCATAGGTCAATATCAGTCAGTAAATAACGTCAGTTTAGCTTCATTAGAGGCAGATAGTGACACGGTATCGAATAAAAAGTATCGATAGTCATGAGTAGTATCGAAAAAAAGTGTCGTACTAAAAAAGTATCGATACTTCAAAGTATTGAGTACTTTTTTTAGGGCCTAATCTGGGGGGGCACACTTAAAACATTACTTTTTTTTACTGACTGTCGCGCCGCCTACAGACTGGTTGTACAAACTTAGCTGCTGCCATTTTGTCCTGTCCTTCAAACGTTTGACAACTGAAAATTGTTATTTTTTGTTCATAGTGTAGGTAGTTATTGTCATCGATCTATTTTCGATTATTGATGTACTTTCTGAAAATTATATCAATATTCATTGTTAAACTTATATTATTATTGTTTCGATATCAGCTGATATGGTTTTTTTTTATATTTCAGGGTAGATCTCATAGTAAAAGAATATTCTGTATAATTACACATACACATGTAGATATGTATATATATCACTTCAACTTTAGTTCACCGCTTAAACTCTGGGTAGCAGCACTTTCCATACATGCATATTTTATCATCGAGTTGCCACTCTTTTTCAGTTTAATAACTTTACTCTTTGGGCCTAATGAATGCGCATAGGTCAATATCAGTCAGTAAATAACGTCAGTTTAGCTTAAGTAGAGGCAGAACAGTACATGAAAAACAAATGGTATGGGTACACAAATTTAATACAGTAATAAAAAACAATAACTGTAACTTCACAAATTACAAATATTATATAAAAAAAAATTAAATGTATTTAGTACTTTAGGCACACATCACATCACAGTTCCCATTCATCCTCCGTACAATCACTTAAAAATAAAAGTTTATCGAGCCGTTTTGGCGATAAGCGGTTTCGGATTTTTGTGATGGTACTTCCTGCTTTAGAAAATAATAGGAACGCGAAATCGGAACGCAATGCAGTGACCGTAGTGAATTTCGCCCATTTTGGAACGCAAACTTAGTAGGAATAATAATTAAAAATATGGAATCATTTTAGATTATATTTACAAAAAAGCATAAAATTAAATAAAATACCTTGACACATTAGCCTTAGTGTTTCTTAAGATGTTTATTCATGTTTGACGTATTTCCTGATGTTTTTATGGTTTTGAAACAAGTCTTGCATTTCACTTCGTTTTTGTTAATCTTGACAAAATACTGCCAAAGTTCACTCTTAGTAGGTGTCATTTTTCTAATGACTCAAATATCAAATAATAATCACAATAATAGAATAATAGTGAGTACTTTTAGATTACACTTATAATAAATCAAATAATAGTCAAGTAAAATAATGGTCAACCGCATTAATTATAATTAATAAATAAATAAAAATAACAACGGTGAACGAGTGACTAGTTGATTAGTGGAGTGAGTGAGTGTCACAGACACAGATAATCTGTGTGTAATCTGTGACAGATTAGACTTTAGAGTATATAAGTGTAAAGTAAATGAATGAAGAAAAGGTTAGGAACTTATTTGTGAACGGAAGGAACGATTTTGAGCAATGGTCGATGTAATGTTTTTGAAGGTTTACAACGATTGAACTAGGTGGCGTTACCATAAACATGAGCCGTAAGGTCGCAAGTTTTGAATGGGTAATCCTGGGGGGCACACTTAAAACATTACTTATTTTTACTGACCGTCGCGCCGCCTACAGATTGTTTGTACAAACTTAACGGCTGCCATTTTGACCTGTATGTCAAACGTTTGACAACTGAGAATTATTATTTTTTGTTCCTAGCGTAGGTACTTATTGTCATCAATCTATTTACGGTTATTGATGTACTTTCTGAAAATTATCTCAATTTTCATTGTTAAGCTGATATTATTATTGCTTCGTTATCAGCTGATATGTTTTTTTTATATTTCAGGGTAGCTTTCATAGTAAAAGAAAATTCTATATAATTACACATACACATGTAGATATGTATATATATCACTTCAACTTTAGTTCACCGCGTAAACTCTGGGTAGCAGCACCTTCCATACATGCATATTTTATCATGGAGTTGCCACTCTTTTTTAGTTTAATAACTTTACTCTTTGGGGTAATCTAAGAATTATTCGATACGATACCTGCCAAAAAGTACTAATTGAGTAAAAGTATCGAATGCAAAATATCGAGTACAAAAGTTTTGGAATCGAAAGGAAACGTACTCGATACCACAAAGTATCGATACTTTTTTCGTGTCGCTAGTTCTCAGAAGTCATTTTGTTATCTGACCGGATCAGGTCTGATCAGGCCGGATCAGGCCCGGTCATTTTTCAGGTCTGATCAGGCCTGACGACTCATGCCTGTTCATGCTTGTTCATGCCTGATCAGGGCTGATCATTTTTTCCCGGGTATGTATACTTAATTATTACAAAAAAAATTACGAAACAGTTATAAAGACAATGTAATTGCTGAATAAGGAGCTGTTCATAGCCAGTCTGTATTATCGCTTAGATAATCCGAGATTTAATATTAACCTTTTTTATGGAGTCGGTTCTTGACAGCCCTTTTAAACTTGTTCACCGACATATCTCGAATATTTTTAGGTAATTTATTATAGAAGCGAATACATTGCCCCATGAATGATCTATTAATTCTTTCAAGGCGAGTTATGTGTACAACTAATTTGTCCTTGTTCCTAGTATTCACACAATGAATGTCACAATATCTTTCAAAATCACTGATATTTCTTTTTACATACAATACATTTTCGAATATATATATATATATATATATATATATATATATATAGTATAAGATATAAGACTATGTATGTATACTCTATTTTTTTGACCGCATAAGCCGCTCAGCTAAGCCTGCTTGACAATTTTTCAATATGAAGACCCCATTAGAGTCTAGCATCTATAGTGATACCTAAAAACGGTTGATTCCACGAGGTCGAGGGTGTGGCCCTCGACCTCGTGATTCATTTGAAGATTGGTTCGTACTTGTCTCACATTAGGTGTGGTAAATTTAATACATTTTGTTTTGTTCTCATTAAGAACTAGATTGTTGAGTTGAAACCAATGAACAACCTTAGTGTAATGACACTGAACAACGCACTGTGCGTTGTTCAGTGTCATTATTAATCTTTTGTCTTTTAATTTTAAATAACAAAGATGTGTCATCTGCGAACAACACAATGTTTTGATTGTCTCCTATATAGTAGGATAAGTCATTAATGTATACAAGGAACAGGAATGGCCCCAGAATGGACCCTTGCGGTACGCCCATTTTAATAACAGAACCAGATGAACGTGCACCATTAATATCGGCCTTCTGAATTCTGTTGCTTAGATAAGAAATTAAAAGATCAAGAGCGTTGTTCCTGGTCCCATAGTGGGTTAATTTTCTGATAAGGGTTTCGTGGTGCACACAATCAAATTTGCCTTATGCTAGGGCCGCACCTGCGTGTATCATCATCATCATCATTTCAGCCTATTGCCGTCCACTGCTGAACGTAGGCCTCCCTAATTTTACGCCACAGAGTGCGGTCCTGTGCCGCCTGTATCCAACGACGCCCAGCAACCTTCACTAGGTCGTCTGTCCACCTAGTGGAGGGGCGTCCCACACTGTGTCGTCCGGTACGTGGTCGCCACTCTAGAACCTTTCTTCCCCAGCGGTTGTCGGTTCTTCGAGCGATGTGGCCTGCCCATTGCCACTTCAGCGTGCTAATTCTTCGTGCTATGTCGGTTTCACCCGTTCGTCTGCGGATTTCCGTATTTCGGATTCTATCTCACAGAGAAATCCCGAGCATAGCCCGCTCCATAGCACGCTGAGCGACTTTGAGCCTGGTTATGAGGCCTGTATCGTCCAGAAGTAATATGTGGCGAAGCTTCGTACGTTTTGTACACTAAAAAGTGATCGAGATAATATTGTGGTCACACTAGCAACTTCGAAGAACACACGAAGTATCGTGCAATAATTAAAGATGGCCGAAATCATTTTCATGCGATTAACTATGGATGACGAATTGTTTTACTTTTATAGCTATATTATGCTAATAATTACATAATGACCTTTTTGAATCCCTTCATGGGTTCACCTTCATAATGGTGTAAAAATTCTAACACCATTTTATCGCTCCACTCCATATTTATTGATTAACTGGAGATCCTTGATCACGTCTAAACACATCGAAAATTTCCGCCGAAATGAAAAACACTAGACTGACCACGCCGGCGCGCTAAATCTCTTTTACTTATCGCCTACCAAGCGATAACGCACACGAAGCCCGAATGTTCGCGACGATAGCTGATAATGACCGGTCACACCTGCGTGTAGCGTCTCATTGCACGAAGCTTCGTGGCGATACACGCAGGTGCGGCCCTAGCATTAGACAAATTGCAAAATATACACAAAGCTTCATGCGATTCCTCCCAGGCTGCAAAGATATTCTTTAATAATTCTACACCCGCATCAATAGATGTAGGTTCAAGTCCCATGTGTGATAATCATTATTCACTCGAAAAATAAGTTTTTGTAAAATAGCTTATCATATTAATGTTAAAACACTTTTTATGATATTCGCTACGTCCCAATAGTTCGTCCGTATTACATTACTTCTTCTTCTTATATATTGGCAATCAGCTACTTATACGAGCTATTGGTGCCAGTGTCAAGTTATAAATGAGGCGCTGAGAGCATAAGTGGATCAACCCCAAAACAATAAATCTGAGATAGAGGGTCTAATGAATTTAACATTTAAACAAAGGTCAATAGTAAGAATATCAGGAGGGAGCTTTGTATTTTTATTGTTAGCTATTGATGAACTTAAGGAACAGTTTCAAAGGGTTATTGCATATTTTCATATAAGTCATTATTTATATTTTTTTTTTTTTGTGGCTTGGACCACTTTGGCTTTTTTCTCTTTAGTGGGTTTGACCTACTTTGAATGTAAATTTTATATTTTATTTATTTTATTATAGAGAATTTCTGTAAATAAAACTATATTTAATTAATAAAAAATCATTTACTGTGTACATAGCGCAAAATAAAACAAATATCTAACTTATAATCTAATTAAAATCTTCTTCTTCTTCTTCTGGCAATGGAAGTAAATCTGGTCCATAATTGGTCTTAAGATTATTGTGAAAACTATGATAATTTGGAGGTATGTAGGTAGTTTAAGATACTGATTAAATCTTTCTTTTTCGAATCAGTTATTGTATTACCAGATGGATACAGAAGGTCAAGGTGAGAAACCACACCTGAATTTCGCTTATGGACATCTAACACATAGAAGTTTTCAAGGATATCATAGTTCGAATACGAGTAACTTATTTTGTCTGGCTTATTTTTATCAAATTTCAGATACTGTATTTTAAGCCATTCTACTTTCGTGTTATCTTGAGAAGTTTTTCTGTGTGTGATATTTTTCTCCAGCGATTTAGTGGAGAAAATAAATTTGATGTCATTTCGATTACATGAAATGGTTGTCTCTTCTTGGCACTTTTTATGACATCTTGCTAGTGGCTAGGAACATGCACTCGATCTGTAAAATATTTCTTTATTTTTTCGATTAGACCAAAATCCTGATCACATGGGAGGTAAGAGTGACCACTGCAAGAAATTTATGGTGTATTTCTGTTACATTAAAATCTGGAGGAGATACTATATAGTTACACAATACTGCCATTTTGATATTTCTATTTTGCCCGCCACATTGATCAGAATACATTATAAGCCTTTTTGTTCTTACATTCGTCTTGATGTAGTGCAATAGACAAGAGCCCACTTCCTGCGGTCCCCGGGATGCAACAGTCTCATCCCATAGGTACATGTATGCATCATCAGTTCCTACATTATGAATACCCATGCAATATGTCCATAATTGGCGTTTATAATAACAAATGCCGGTACTCAAAACGGGAGTGGGGAGAGTTTTCATTAAGTCAAATGTTATACAGGTGACATTTGGATCAGACTTCGCTAACAGTGTGTCATCTTGCAAACCTTTGCGTGCGGAATCAGCTTTACGTTGGTGTAATTTAATAATAATAATAATTCTTTATTGCACAACCAACAACAATTCGTAATACAGTTATAATAAGATTCTAGTTACAAATGAGGTTTAGTAAATAATGAAATATGATCCCTGAATCCTAAACTAGGTTTAATCCCTGTGTTTTAGGAATCAGTATTCTGCTGTAACAAAAACATGAAAATACCTTTGTTTCGATTGTGTTGTTATTTATAATATTATGGCAAAAGGAATACAAAAATAAAACAATTGAATAAAAGAGAAAAAAAAAAAAAATAGGAACATAGCGTGAGTGATATAAAGTGGAAGGTGTGTACATGTATTGTATGAAAATGGTGTTGAATGTGTATGAAGTTATGTGTGAGTGGATGCAGTACTTACGAATTGAGAATCAAAACTAATTGAAATAATTAATGAGAATTTGTTACAAGATCCTCAGTTTCGCTATACCCCAATGTTTTCAGATAGTCTGTAACAGTTTTTTTACATAATAATTTTAGTTTATTATATAAATTTAATTTTTTATTTAGAGCATTATATATTTTTGCACTAGTAATGTAATATTGTCGCTGGGCAAATGTAGTCCTATGCCGTTCTATAGCAAACACCCGATACTTAAGTCTACTATTAGGAAGATTAGGAGGGCGTAAAGAATGTTTTCGCAGTATAGACAGAAGCACGTATAATTGCCTTACCGTAAGTACGTTCAATTCAGCGTATAGTTGAAGCGTGGAATATCTTCGCGGTAGAAAGTTTATGATTTTGAGAACAGCTCTTTGAGCTCTTTCGAGATGAATAAACACATTTTGAGTGGCGCCACCCCATACTGGCAAGCAATAAGTCAGCACAGATTGACATAGGGCAGAGTAGACTAGTTTTAGCGTAACGCAATCTAAAGATTTCCTCAGTCTCCTAAAAACGTAGATAAGTTTACGAATTCGTGCTGTAACCAATTCTATATGTTGGTGCCAATTAAGATGTTGATCAATATGAATTCCAAGATATTTAACAAAGCGAGATTTTGTAAGCGATACACAATTACATGTCGCATTAAAGTCACAATTGTGCGCTCTGAGGATAAGATTATTCGATGGAAGAAAGTTTGAGCGAATGGCAAATGGAATGAACACTGTCTTTTTAAGATTTATCGTCAACGAGTTATCTGCTAGCCAATGCATCACATGTGACATTAACATCTCGGCTTTCTTAAAAGTTTGAGTCCAGTCCGGGCCATCAATAATAAGGGCGGTGTCATCGGCGTATGTAAAGATCTCACAATTGTTCAGGGGTAGCTTGCAGAGTTCGTTTACGTATATAAGAAACAGAGTGGGTCCAAGGATACTTCCCTGCGGTATGCCGTGTACTACTGGTAGTTCATCGCTTTCATGCTGACCAATTTTTACGATTTGAGTACGATCAGTTAGGTAGTCAGTAAAGATTTTCAACGGCAGACCACGGATTCCAATAGCCTCCATTTTTGTAATCAACTTTGAGATTGAAATGGAGTCAAAGGCTTTCGTAATATCGAGGAAAATGCCCAAACATTTTCGCTTGGTATCAAGCGTTTTCGCAACCCGGGTGGACAGAGCTAGAACTGCATCTTCAGCACATAGTCCCCTTCTGAAGCCGTATTGGTTTTTAGCCAGGATGGATTTGGCTTCAAGAAAACCGATAAGGCTTTTATTTAAAATACGTTCCAAAATCTTGGACATCGAGGTTAAAATTGAGATAGGGCGATAGTTATTTTCATCATCCTTGGGTCCAGACTTATGTATAGGAATAACTAATGCTTTCTTAAAAACCTTCGGAAAGA
Source organism: Lymantria monacha (assembly GCA_905163515.2). Lineage (NCBI taxonomy): Eukaryota > Metazoa > Arthropoda > Insecta > Lepidoptera > Erebidae > Lymantria > Lymantria monacha. Next base: position 10,581,792 of record LR991082.1, read on the forward strand.
CACCTGTGGTTATTGATAAATTACAGACATGAGTAATAATGGGTACCAATACAAAACTAGAGGCCTTAATTATTTTAGATGGTAAGCAGTCCACACCAGTTGCGGAATTAGATCTAAGACTCAATATAACGGCTTCCACGTCATTTTCAGTTACTTCAATAAGAGCCATTGAGTTAACATTTAGCGAAATGGGTGTATTCGAGACAGTAATAAAGTCGGATGAAGTTGAAGGCACTCTAATTTTAGAGCACAAATTAGGGCCAACATTAACAAAAAATCTATTTACTTGATTTAATGAAGTTTTTATGTTATCAGTTAATTGTAATAAAGTATTAGAAGGAGAAGAACAAGTTTGTAAGTCAGACAACTTTCTAATCACCTCCCAAGTCGCTTTGGTATTGTTTTTTGCTTTAAAGATCTCATCCCTTTCATATCTACGCTTAAGAGTTTTCAGTAACGAATTACAATGATTTCGATACCGCTTATATGTAATATTTAAGATGTCATTGGTATTTGATTTTTTAAGCTTGGCATGCATACGATCACGATTTCGTATACATCGAAGTAGCCCTGGTGTAATCCAAGGCTTGAGATTACGTTCACGTCTAGGTACAATATATTGCCTCGTATGCATTTTTATAATAGAAGAGAGTTTTGCAACCAATTGCTCAGCTGCAGTATTAGCGTCTAAAATTTCTAACATAGGAGACCAGTTATGACTTTTTATATCTTTGATAACGGATTCATAATCAATTTTTGATCTGGTAGCCGTCATATCAGTGGTAGAACGCCTGGACTGTAGGACGAGGAGTAACGGCTCATGGTCTGTTATGTATGATTCAATGACAAAGGAGGTGGCCAACTTATTTGATTTCAAAAGAATATGATCCAGGCAATTGGAGAATCGCGTTGGAAACAAATGTGCTGGAAGAAGTCCATTAGACGCCGCACAAGCTAAGTAATTGTTAGAATGAATATCGTTATTACCGCATTTTATATCAATATTTACGTCGCCGATTAAAACAACAGTGGGTGTTTCTATTTTTAATATATTGTCGAGACTATCAATAAAGTTATTGCAATTTTTAAAAGAAGGAGAGCGATAAATTGCCACAATTGTTACGTTATCAATACTACAGATCAAGCAACTAGCATCCATGATTGGAGGTTCAATTACACTAGCGTTGATGGTTGATTTGACGTAAATAGCACAGCCGTCGTTCTGATTACATATATTATTCGTATAATAGTGAATAAAACCGTCTAGTGTAGGTAAGTGTGATAGTTTACTCAGCCAGCACTCGGTAAGGACAAGAATGTCACAATGAAAGCCAAGAGATTGCATTAGTATTGGAACCTCGTCGAAATTTTTTCCGATGCTTCGTATGTTGATATGTAAAATTGTTAAACCGTCAGTAGGGTTCTTCACAATTTTTATACAACTCTCAGGTTTACACTTATATGACCTAGATACTCCCATCGAGTCCAATTGATTGTTAATAAAATCTAAGTTAGCCATTAATTACAGATGAAATTATCACCAATTAATACAATATAATTCGTAGGCATAAAGATAGCGCAGAAATAATGAAAACCTTGCATACAGTATTGCACATAAAGAAACAAATACTGACCTTGTAATGGGTATAAATATAACATAAGTACGTGAATGGTAAGAGTGTAAAAAATATGTCCGTGTAAAATAAATTTAGTGGGTAGTTGTATGTTTTGCATAATGAATAGTGAGATTATGTATTTTAATGTGAAAAATGTGTCCAACTCTAAATACCTAACAAACACAATTATAAAAGTTTTAAAATTAATAATATAAACAGATATAACAGTGAAAACTATTCTAATTAAATTGCAATTATGTATTTTGTTGTTACATAGTCATTCCAGAGACAACTTAGTAAGACATTCTTCTGTTTGAATGTGGATTTGTTTAGTGCCAGCTTGTTTTCTAATAAATATGTTACCGTTGGATACCCAACAGAATTCATATTTATTGTTTTTAGCAAAATTTCGGGTTAAATAAAATAATTTCCTAGTGGTAGGTGGTAAAAATTCAACAACAAAAACAGGCAGACAAGGACCAGGTAAGCCAACCGTCTCAGTGTTCAGTTTTTTTCGTATTTAAGGTTCTTATTATATTGTTTAACTGCAGAGAGTAATGAAGATTTCATGTTGACCGTAGAAAACTCTGCGACGATGCCCCTGTTTATGCCTTTTTTACCTGGAATACGGTACACATCACGAAGATCTTCTGACCCTATTTGTACTTTTAAAGCCGTACTAATCCCGGATACAATGGAGATCAGGTCTGATCGAGTTTCCTGGTCGCTACGCGGTATATTTCTTATTTCCACACTGGAGGAGCGAGATGCAAACTGAAGATCTTGAATTTTTCGTTCTAGGCTAAAGATACAGTTGTGAAGAGTTTTCTTCTCCTTCTCCAACTCTTCGACCTTATTCCTCAACTCTTCATAACTTTTATTGATAAAATGCATTGAGCTTACTATTTCAGAATTAGATTCTTTAATATATTGATTTTGGTGTTTTAATTCAGCCACGTCAGCAGCCAACTTCTTCAGGGTTTCATTCTGGTCAGCTTTCCACGCCAACATCATAGACTTTAGTTCTTCAAACTGAGTGTCACACCCCAGGTCCTCGACACGCATTCTTTTACGCGAACTAATATTCATAGCGGTGGATTCACTGATTCCAGTCAGATCAGGTTCCGATTGTACTTCCGATATGGTTTTGGAGGTATGTGAAGGCGGTGTACGAGTTGTTCGCGGCATTGTAACTAAATGACCCGCAATTTAAATTAGTTGAAAAAAATTAACGTAACTTATTAACACAAAGCAATTGCAAAACACCGTTGCACGGTTATTATATCGGTCAATTTCTGGTAAAAACAGTAATTATAATAAAGATAAGTCACTTGTACGTGTACTCGTTGCGCTGTTCACTAGCAGAAAGTTTCTCTCTCAGTTTCCAACTGTCTTTTATCCTCCTCACTACAGGCTGCTGCTATTTTAACATTAAATCCGTCACATTTTTTACAACAGTCAGTTACGAGTGGGTGGAAATTAAGATTGAATTTTTCGTTGAAAACCTTAGGAAACATGGATTCTGACAGTGGTTGTTCTACAGATTCTTTGTATAGGTTGAACATTATTCTTAAATTCAAATTAGGAGAGAGGTACTTTCTTTCAGTTTTTTTTATGCGAGTAGTGGGATTGGTAAGCAGGAAACTTTGAAATAAATTGCACTACTTCATTGATTTTTTCAGTCGGAGTTTTATTAGCTGGGGGAAACTTGCCGCTCTTATCTTTAGGTGGCATTGACAGATTACCTTTGTTCTTCAAAACCCTATCATCTCTTCCATTAGAGATTTGAAGTGTTTTTAGGTAAAATAATTTGCATACACGTTTCTCTTCACCAGCATCATTTATAAGATGGTAAAATCGTGTATTTGTGCGCTTCTGCGATTCACCAGCATAGCTTCTGTTTTTAAACACTACTTTAATTGAAGAAAATAGGAATGCTGACTGTAAATCAAAACTTCCTAGTGCATAAAAATCTTTAAAAATTTTAACTTGTCTCTCCATGTTAATTACCTCGTGGCACTTTAAAGGGCAAGAATAAGGTCCAGGTGTCATTTGCATCTGTGGTACCAAAATGCCTTTTTGGCTTTTATATTCTTCGCCCTTTGCTCTGTTAGCTTTTCTCTTATTCCTTGCCCATTTTTCTTCATTCCTCAGTCTCTTTCGAGTTTTAGTATTTTCATTTTCTGTTCTGTTTCTTTCTGGAGTAACATGTCTAAATTGCCCAGTCGTTTCGTCTAAAATCTGACCTTGTAGCAACTGTATTGGCTCTTGCTGTCCCGTTTCTGGCTGTTATGGCTCGGGGTGTTCTAATCCTTCCTGTTCTAGATCTTGCTGTGCTGACTCTTGTTGTCCATTTAATAAAGAAAACTTGGTGGGAGAATTGTGATGGCTTCCGTCACTAGGCAAGTATTCTGATCCAGAATCGCAATAAGCATTGTCTGATGTGTCATTCGAATCTTTTAGAAGACATTCTGAAACGAAAACAAATAATGTTGACCTACTAGACAGCGTTCATATCTAGCTATCACGGTTCATGAGCTACAGCCTGGTGACAGACAGATGGACAGACAGCAGAGTCTTAGTAATAGGGTCCGTTTTTACCCCGTTGAGTATGGAACCCTAAAAAGCTAGCCAGCTGTGTGGTAGCAGCTACGAATACTACCAACTCTTACTTTGCTCGTGGATATCGTAAAAGACGGCTAAGAGCCTTATAACTACCTAGGCCACCTCCATCTGATACTGTTTGGTCAACAATTACATTTCCAAGGAGGGTTGACGTCTGGCAGGCGGCCGGACGGCCAGTCATAAACCAATTGCCAATAACTTTTACAATATGTATTATGAAAGAAGAATACATATCGTATCGACCCCAAGTAATCGGGATAAGAGTAGGAAAATGATGATGGTATGGAACCCTAAAAAGTAAGTTTAGGTACTTAACTATTGTCCATAATTTAGCATGATTAATGATTATAGTGTATTGTACGTACCTACTGACAAATTAATTTAGTTACGAATAACATAATTACTCATCTACCTACTGTTGAGGGGTGATAGACGTGACAGTAAGTTCGCGAACCTGCGGTTCGACGACCTGCTTCACAGGTGTGTCACTCTAGGTACGCGTACTTTAAAACCGCCGAGTAAGCTGGTTGGCGATTAGACAAGTTTGAAACTTTGCTCGTAACCCGCCTCGGCTCGTATGTGTGGCAGCAGTGTGAGCCGCAATTTTTGTCCAAATAATTATGGAAATCATCACGTAACTCTCTTACTATATTTGTAATACACGTGATAAGTAATAAGTTTGTACATCTATCACCCACTATAGTAGTGTTTAAACGATTTTGTCGTTGGATCGAAATACCTACATTTAAACAAAAACATAAATAATTGTAATACCATCTTACCTTGCACAAGTTCAGCAAACTTATCACTGAGATCCATTGTAAATTAATTATATCAATTATTATTAAAGTGCCCTTTTAGTAATATTGTCAAATTATTAAAGAAACTTAAAAATAACACACAAACAAAACAACACTTTTGAGGTTATGTCATTGAAATGGCGCGCATTTTATACTCATTATTAGAAAAGTGGGCCATTTTTCTTTTAAACAGATTAATAATTGTCAATGGTGCATAAATAGTTAGTGACCGAGCCATCTCTTTGAATAAGTGTAAAGGTGGGTTGATCCATTTTTCTTTTGAAGTAGACGCAATATCGACACCTTTAAGCAAATAATCTATCTATCTATCTATCGGCGAGCGTGTATGAAGAGAATTATGAATGTTGAACGTGATGATATGTATGTATGTATGTAATGGCGGGCGCGGTCCTGACTATGCTCACAAACTGCAGACTTAGTGTGACGGCGGTGTTTCACATCAGCTATATGTTCCTTGATCCGAGTTCTTACAGATCTCTCTGCTTGTTCTATATAAGAGAGACCACAGTCTAATTTATAAACTCCTGCTTCCTGTAGAGGGATCTGGCACTTGACAGGTGGTAAGAACTGACTAATCCTCTTCAGTGGCTTAAAATTGGTTTTTATAGAAGCATGTTTTAGGATATAGCCAATCTTGTCAGTTACTCCTTTTACATAAGGTAGGACTGCAGGGAGACGTTCAACTGTTGGTGGTTTCACACGGTCTCCGTGACGGGGGCGAGGAACTTGCAGCTTGTTTGCACGTAGAACCTGCTTGACATGCTGCAGCTCCCCAGCCAGGTGTTCATCGTCACAGATTCCTCGTGCTCTCTGTAACAAAGATTTTGAAACGGTAGCTAACTGTGAAGGGCGATGGTGAGAATCACCATTCAAGTATTTGTCTGTATAACCCATACAGCTTTGCGATACACTGTATAACTCAAGGTGTTGTTGGGTTTACGGATAACCAAAATATCTAAGAAAGCTAAAGAGTTATTTAACTCCAGTTCCATAGTGAATTGAATTTTTGGATTAATGGAGTTAAGATAGTTAAGGAATATGGTTTCTTTGTCTGATGGTAATATTGTGAATGTGTCATCTACGTACCGCTTATAGAACCTGGGTGTGACAGGCGAGCTTCTTAGGGCAGTCTCTTCGAAGTCCTCCATGAATATATCGGCAACAACGGGAGAGACTGGCGAGCCCATAGCCACTCCATCTATTTGCTTGTAGAATTCATCATTCCACAATAAATAGCCAGTTGTTAGGCATTGACGTAACAGTTCAGCATATTCCGGAATAGTGATCGATGCCCATAAATACCATTAACAATGAGGCCATAGCAGTGGAGAAGGTAACGATTTGACTTATTGAAAGATATTGATTTTAAATTAAGTGATAATTTATAAATAAAGACTAGGCTACTATACTAAAGATGTGATGAAAGTGATACTTTGTGTTGAAAATTTTGTATAACTGGGCTGTATGATAATTTGTTTTCTTTGCCTAACCCAATAGTCCAACAAAACAAAAAAAAGACTAATGTCATTTTTAATTTTATATTTTGTAAATTGAATTTTCGTCTATGTTCGAAAGTTCGAAAAGTGTCGTTCGTAGCCGACGTTCATTTCAATTATTTTGTTTTTATTACATTCTTCATATTAGTACTCTGTTATCTTCTTATATTTAAAATAATAAAATTGACGAAATCTTAAAATGGATCCGATAGCAATTTTACAAAGTAGAATTGAACAACTTGAAGCAAAACTAGGACTCGTAGCTAATACTCCTATAGATGGGCAGCAAGGTGACTCAGCTACTATAAACCTCATGAACACTGCTCAGGCTATCAATAATGCCACAGCAGGTCATGAAAAACTTGCTGAAGCTATGCAAATAGCCACTGAACTCAACAACTACACTGACCCTAATTTTATAGAAAATGTAATGTATATTATATCACTATTTTAACTTAATTCTAGTATTAATAATAATGTATGGGTATAGATATTGTTGTAATACTACTATTAACGATATTATATGTGTGGTGACAGTAAGAATACAATTCACCACCTCATTTCGTGCTCGTCGGTGGCGGATAAGAAAACTAAGCGATATTATATGCTGACAACATCTATGCAGGCGAAGGAAAACTCGATATAAAATATAGGATTTTTTATGTTGAATTTGCAACCTCAGATAGGTTCTGCATGGTAGACCAGGTCATTTATTACGAAGGAGGTTTGAGCCCAGTAGTAGGTCAATTACTACTGGGCTCAAACCGATTAGATTTGAGATTGTCATCTCAATTTCGATGAGATATTTATAGTCTGACATTTTTTTTTGGCTACACCAATTTTCCTTATATTTATCCATAGGCGAACATATCATTTTTATTGTGCAAATGGTATACCCCAATTTAAAATGCAAGGTTGAGCATTATTGTAGCATTTATTCAGTATGAGGGCAGGCAAATGATGATGAATGATGATTCAGTAGGAGCCTAAAATCTAGTTACAATATATAAACATTATTACTTATACATACATACATATCATCACGCCATATCCCTTGCAGGGTAGGCAGAGAGAACAGAGTGCCAGAGAACTCTATCCTTGCATACTTCACTCGCTTCTTCAACATTCATAATTCTCTCCATACACGCTCGCCAGTTTCGGAGACTCTTGACTCCACCTTTTTTCAGTATGTGGCCAATCTGGTCTAGGTAGGTTAGTCTCGGTCTCCCCCGGTACCTATACTATTTCTATAGTACTATTACTTATAATGGCATTCTCCATTTTCAGATGCAGCAAAATGAAATGCATAAATATGAGGTTGCTGCAGCAGAGCCAGTTATAAAGCACCATTGTCACTGTATGCAACGCTGCAAACAGGTAATATTTGCTTTTTTTTAAAAAAAAACTCCAAAATTATCTTCTATATTTAATATACAACCATACATTGCATGATCACCTCTTTCTTTCAAGTGAGTTGTAAATATCCAACTAAGGGAGGAATGTGTGAGTGGATTGTGCTGATCTGCTAAACTTCTAATCACATCTGAGACAGTCAGCTTGCCTGTGAAGCACTTTGATTATAGTATTTTTCTGCTCTTCATAAACACATCTATTCCCATCAGTGAATGTGGATAGGCTGACTTATAGATAAACAAGTCCTTCCATATGAAATAGTTTAATTGAAGAAGTGGTTTACTTCTTTAATAGTCTAATTGATATATTTAATAGTCTAATTGAAGAAGTGGTTTATTTTAATAATCTAATTAGTATATTTAATAGTCTAATTGAAGAAGTGGTTTACTTCTTTAATAGTCTAATTTATATATTTAATAGTCTAATTGATATATTTAATAGTCTAATTGAAGAAGTGGGTTACTTTAATAATCTAATTGATATATTTAATAGTCTAATTGAAGAAGTGGTTTATTTTTATAATCTAATTGATATATTTAATAGTTTAATTGAAAAAGTGGTTTACTTCTTTAATAGTCTCATTGATATATTTAATAGTCTAATTGAAGAAGTGGTTTACTTATAATCTAATTGATATATTTAATAGTCTAATTGAAGAAGTGGTTTACTTCTTTAATAGTCTAATTGATATATTTAATAGTCTAATTGAAGAAGTGGTTTACTTTTGTAATAGTCTAATTGATATATTTAATAGTCTAATTGAAGAAGTGATTTATTTTAATAATCTAATTGGTATATTTAATAGTCTAATTGAAGAAGTGGTTTACTTTTTTAATAGTCTAATTTATATATTTACATACATATCATCACGCCATATCCCTTGCAGGGTAGGCAGAGAGAACAGAGTGCCAGAGAACTCTTATCTCTGCATACTTCACTCGCTTCCTCAACATTCATAATTCTCTTCATACACGCTCGCCGGTTTCGGAGACTCTTGACTCCACCTTCCTTCAGTACATGACCGATCTGGTCTAGGTAGGTGAGTCTCGGTCTCCCCCGGTACCTACATCCTTCCACTTTCGCATTGTATATCTTCTTAACCAGACGTTCGTTCGGCATTCTTTCCACATGTCCGAACCATCGGAGCATTCCCTTTCGCATCTTTACACCAATACTCTCTTTCATACCTACTCGCTCTCTTACGTCGTCGTTACGAATGCGGTCGGTCAGCCTAACTCCACAGATTTTAACTCCACAGATTTAAATATTAACAGAAATTTATATATTTAATAGTCTTAATTGAAGAAGTGATTTACTTCTTTAATAGTCCAATTAATATATTTAATAGTCTAATTGAAGAAGTGGTTTACTTTAATAATCTAATTGATATATTTAATAGTCTAATTGAAGAAGTGGTTTATTTTAATAGTCTAATTAATATATTAAATAGTCTAATTGAAGAAGTGGTTTACTTCTCTAATAGTCTAATTGATATATTTAATAGTTTAATTAAAGAAGTGGTTTACTTCTTTTAGAGTCTAATTGAAATATTTAATGGTCTAATTGAAGAAGTGGTTTCTTTCTTTTATTTTAGATTGTGAACTTTGAGGGCACTTTTTTAGGGTCCCAAAGAAGTTTACCTAAATTTTATTTCATAAACCCACATATTAGAATGAAAATTTTATAAAATTTTCATTCTTATGATTTCATTACAGTTCTACAGTGTGTGGTAACGGCTATGAATACTACCAACCCTTACTTTGCTTGTGGATGTCGTAAAAGACGACTAAGAGCCTTGTAATGACCTGGGCCAACTCCATCTGATTCCGTTTGGTCAACAATTACATTTCCAAAGAAGGTTGACGTCTGGCAGGCGGCCGGTTATAAAACTATTGCCAATAACTTTTACAATATGTACTATGAAAATAGAGTACATATTGTATTGACCCCAAGTAATTGGGATAAGACTAGGTGAATGAATGATAAAATGATTTCATTACAGCTCTAAAATTTATTGTTTTTTTACTTCAGAGGAATAGTTATCTTAACTATTCCTCTGAAGTAGTTCTTTTTTAGAGGAAAAATTACAGTTTTTCATGTAAAGAAAAATATTCTGTCAATTACTGTTACATGTTAATATTGTAAAAGCCAATTGTTAAATAAAGTATGATGATCCAATTCAAATTGTGACTGGTTAATTTTTTAGAAATATTACTTAGAGATTATTTTACACTTAATACAATCAAAACTTGAAAATTTTATAAATTCCCTCACATTTCTAATTATTTTTGTCTTTTGCCATATCAGCAGGTTTATATAATTAAAAAACTTGTTTGGTGATTTAAATTATATCTTTGTATATATCCTTTTTTATTTTTCTTTTTTTTTTTTGGGGTTGTGTTACGGTCGGCGCACTCCTCGCATCACTCCGTCCGGGGCGACAGAGGGGCGTAAGCACGCACACCCGTAACCCACCCATGACGTCGCCTTCATCGTTGGGCCGACCACCGGAGAGAGTGACTTGACGTCAGTGGCCAGCCCGACGGAATACCCCTGAGGAGTACCCTCTCCTCGACCGATCCCCTACGGGTAGGATGTCGGTCTTTCCTCATGCGGTCGGCCTCTCGGCGGGTGACAGACTAATTTCCCGATCCAGTCACCCGCGGCCTCGGCTAGGGCGGCATCAGGCGCAGGTAATCGCGCCTGCGCCGCCCCAGTCGAAGCAAAATTTGATTGGAGTCATTCATTAATTTTAAGTAAAAAGTGAAGGTAAGATCTGAAGATTCTGTGAGTTTATTTTTATCTTGTAGTCAACACATTTATTTCACAAAATAATTTTCAAGCAAATAAAACCTCATAACATTTTTTTTCGTAACAAGTTATGTATGATATGTATAGTTCATTCTTGAATATTATAAGCTGCTTAGTCTAGTCAAAATGCTAGGGTCAATTAAAGTTCACAAAATTGAGTAATAATGATGTATATTTAAAACACTGCCATTATTCAAAGTATTGATAACAAATTTTTTATACATATTTACATTAAAACTTTTTGAAGGCAAAAGATGACTTTTCCCTTAAAAAAACGGTTTAAGGGGTAGATTACAGGGGTTAAATATTAGCAAAAATGAATAAAGCATAAGAATGAGAATTTTAATAAAAATTCAAATCAACAAGCAAAGTGTTTGTAAAAATTAAATTTGAGTAAATTTTGTTCTTTTGCACCCTAAAGAATAATCCCTCAATGTTACAGCTAAATCTAAAATAGGTTGACAACAACTAGTTTTTATTTGCAGACAATTTCATATGATATGTCTCAAACATTGTTACTATTTAGGTGAATGTAGTGATAGATCAAAAACAAAAGCAGAGCAAAGGTCAGCAGCAGTCACTAGTCCACGTTTATAGATTTATATGAAAATATCAAATATAACATTTTGCGTCTTTTTATAGGCAGATGCTGTGTTAGAATCTGAGCCTATTCAGCATGCCGCGCAAATGCAGGAAGTTGTAAATAATATGCATGCAGCTGCTGCTGAAATAAAAGCTGAAGCTGATGAGGTAACTTTTTAATTGTTTTAAGATATGCTTTTTTTCATTCCCTTTGAATCCTTTGATGGCAGATGAGCAAGTAGCCACCTGATAGTAAGTGATAACCGCCACTTATAATAATCACTTACTAATATTGATTATGAATATTATTAGAGTTAAAACTATTGTGGTTACTAATAGTTGCGAAATTGTGTTTAATAGGATTTATGTACATGCTATATATCCCATTAAATTAATTTCCCGAATGTATATGTAATCATATCAAACATACCTTAGTTGACTCATACGTAGACATGCATGTGACATGCGTAAAATGGCATACCATGCCAATTTGCAATCTTACTCCATCACATCACAGATGATAACAATGCCACTTCTCCTTAATTTGGCTTTTTAAAGTTTTCGTAGGCACCAGTTTCTAGAAATATAGACAAAATAATATTGATTACAACATTATTTTGTCTATATTATGACCATTAGGTCATGTTATTCCTGTTGTAATATCAATAATGAATACGTCTAAATTATTTATTGCTATGTTTTTCTTCCACCTTTTCTTAGCCTATATGCCCAATGCTGTGTATAAGCTTCCTCCGGATTAGGGAAGCTAGTCTGCTATATTACGCTTTCAACCATATTTTCAACTTTATATAGACCTGGGCCAACACCATCTTATTCCATCTGATCTAAATTTACATTCCTAAGTAGGGTTAAAAAATGCTAAAAAAAAGATCATGTGATTAATGGACGTCCCCATAGGAACAAAAGTTTATGATAAGGATAACAATGATGTGTTTGTCATATTTCCTTGTAGTCTATCAATGACGATACATAAATAAACAACTAAACCGAAACTTAAAGCTTAAAGTAATTTTTGAATGCACAGATTATGCAATGCTTAATAGTGAATATAAGGTCACCTGTTACCGAGTGTTTAGATTTTAATGCAGGTTTACATGATTCACATTTATTTAAAACTAGCTGGCCCTGCCTGCTTAGTCTGGCATGTCTTTATACGTTTAACGTATAATAAAAAAACTTAAGATCCGTGCACTTTATTATAAATTGTCTTCACTCCTTAAAAAATTGATTGACTCAATTAATTAAAACATATGAAAATATATAACGCACTTGTCAATATAATGGCAGTTAAGAAAACAATAGCCGCAGCCCAGCTGTCACTGCTAATAAGATATATTAAAAAAATAACCTCCTTTAATCCGATCGCCAACAAACTTTCCTATCTAAAAATTGCATGAAAATCGGTGCAGCCGCTTTGGAGTACATAGACAACATATATTTATTCTTATATATATATATAGATGTACCTATATATTAGAATTAAGTATTTTAGTAGTTACATACTCTGAATTGGGGTGTGTTTGGTATCGGTTAATTGTTTGTTTATAAAGTGCCTCGTGACACAAATAGAAATAAGGAGTATTAATACAAAATATTCTGTAATTTTTACTTGATTTACAGGTATCACAAGGCGTGCAGCAACTAGCAGAGACTTGTGGCACAGCGGCTTCCGAAGCATCTGAGCAATTAGCTAGTGTTGCTCAGAAAGTAGAACAAGTTGAACTGAAGCTTTTCCCTAAAAGGAGAAATGGATTAGATTAATATTAAAATATTTTTCATTTTGGATTCCCGTGTTCTCGGCTTTCTAGTATTGCAAAATCTACTTGTGATAAATAATGCTTGATGTTTATTTTTAAATGATTATTTATGATCTAAATTAATTGCAAATATAGTTACTTTTATACACTTTGTGTTATGTTATTTTGTGGAAATTATTTACTCTCTATAACTCTGTAACTATATTCTACAACTATGTCGTTATAATAAATTTGAATTATTGAAGTAAAACTTATTATGTGCGACTAAGTGGTAACTGAATACGGAAATACGGTGGAAACACGTTATGGCGAAAGTGACGTATGATCCCAGACTTCTTTGGGTCCGTATAAAACTTGGTGTCACCAAGGTATTCATGGTTGTAGCATATGCTCCCGTAGGATCCTCGGTGGCATCAGACCTAGAGAAGTTTTGGGATAATGTTAGGGAAGTTCTGGATATGGCAGAAACCTGTGAACGCGTGATTGTATGCGGAGATTTGAACGGATGGGTGGGGACCAAGCGTCCCGACTATGAGGACGTACTTGGTCTATTTGGTGATAAGAGAGTGAACGACGCAGGTAGGCTCATAGCGGATGTGTGTATGGAGAGAAACCTTATTGTGTCAAACACATTTTTCCAACATAAGGACATCCATATGTATACATGGAGAAGGAATGAACAGAAAAGTATAATAGATTTAATTTTGGTAGACAGTCGCCTCCGAAGCAAAATATTGGACGCAAGAGCCTACAGGGGCCCCACAGTCGATACGGACCACTATCTCGTTATTGCGAGATTTAGTGGTCTGTTCAGAAAGTGGAGGCACTGGCGAGAGCGTGTCCACTTTGGAGGGCTTGAAAGAATAAAGGTTGCAAGAAGAGTAGGTATGTATGAGAAAAGTATGCAGAGGGTGTCCGAGAACGGCTGACGATGGCAAGCCAGCCGCAATCGGACATTGAAGAATGCTGGAGAGTATTGAAAGAGAGTATGGTAGACACAGCGAAAGAAGTATGTGGAAGTTCATAGAAACACAAATGGTGATGCATGGTGGGATGCGGAAGTGGCAGCTTCCGTAGAGCAAAAGAAGAAAGCGTGGCTGGACTATGTCTCTTCTTTGAATCTGAATGACAGTATGACTGAACAGAAGAAAGAAATATATCGGCAATGTAAGAATGACACCAAGGCCTTAGTGAAAGAGAAACGTGATAGAGCAAGTATGAGTGCAGAAGATGGGCTGACTAAAAACTTCGAAAGTAACACCAAACTCTTTTGGTGAAGAAGTCTCGGGGTGGTTGGTCAGCCTTCAGAATGAATAAAATAAGGTCTAAAGGTGGAGACATTCTTACACAGACACAAGACGTGTTAAGCCGATGGAGTGAATATTTTGGCGATATGTATGCGGATACTACGGTTGGCGCCAGTGTCGCATGTGGTCTAGTAGATCAACATTCGGCGACGGCGTCCTCCGATGGCATCAGTACGGATGAAGTTGAATGGGCGATAAGAAGCTTGAAAAATGGTAAGGCAGCGGGCATTGATATGGTGTCTGCCGAGATGATCAAGCTTGGTGGCTCCTGTGTCCGGGAGGCGTTCCTGTTGCTCCTCAATTTATGTTGGAGCTCGGGAATGGTTCCCGGGGACTGGAATAGCGCAGTCATCGTGCCTTTGTTTAAAAACAAGGGTTCACGTTATTACTGCGCAAATTACAGAGCCATAAGCTTGACCAGTTTGGCAGCAAAAGTGTATGGTAAAATTATTGAAAGGAGAATGAGAATGGTGTCCGATGGTTTACTGTGTGAGACACAAGGAGGTTTCAGGAGTGGAAGGGGATGCATGGATCAAGTGTTCTCTCTGCGCAACATTGGGAAGAAGCATCTGGCCCTAGGTCAGAGGGTTTTCTGCAGTTTTGTGGATCTGGAGAGAGCATTTGACACGGTTGTACGAAAGGAACTTTGGGACATTTTACCGGAATATGGTATTAACGGTAAACTGCTGCAGGCTGTGCAATCCAGTTACATGGGCTGTAGAGCCTGTGTGCGGCTGGATGATGGAATGTCGCCTTGGTTTGACGTCAATATCGGCGTTAAGCAGGGCTGCGTTCTATCAGCCAGGCTGTTTATCATATATCTGGATAAATGTCTCCAAAGGTTGAACGATATGAATGTGGGAGTCCAGATGGGTGACTCAGTGGTCTCTGCTCTGCTTTATGCAGATGATGCAGGGCTGCTGGCACAGTCAGCGACTGACCTGCAGACCCTATTCGACACAATGACAGAAGATTGTAAGAAAAGGGGTCTACGCGTGAATGTGAGCAAAACCAAAATAATGGTCTTTGAAAGAGATGAAGCCAGAACAGATGTAAGAGTAACAATAGGTAATGATGTACTAGAGCAAGTGGATGAACTTGTATATCTTGGATGTGGATTTAGCCGAGATGGACGGTACACCACTGATATAGAGCGAAGAGTGAATGCGGGAAATAGAGTGAACGGAGCGTTGGGGCAACTTCTCGGCAGCCAGCACCTCAGCCAGAAGGCACGTGTAGCAATACATAACGCAGTGCTTGTCCCAACATTACTGTATGGAAGCGAGAGTTGGGTATGCAGAAAAGAGTATGAAAGTAAAATTAATGCGGTCGAAATGCGATCGCTTCGGAAAATCTGTGGAGTTAGGCTGACCGACCGCATTCGTAACGACGATGTAAGAGAGCGAGTAGGTATGAAAGAGAGTATTGGTGTAAAGATGCGAAAGGGAATGCTCCGATGGTTCGTACATGTGGAAAGAATGCCGAACGAACGTCTGGTTAAGAAGATATACAATGCGAAAGTGGAAGGATGTAGGTACCGAGGGAGACCGAGACTAACCTACCTAGACCAGATCGGTCAGGTACTGAAGGAAGGTGGAGTCAAGAGTCTCCGAAACCGGCGAGCGTGTATGAAGAGAATTATGAATGTTGAGGAAGCGAGTGAAGTATGCAAAGATAGAGTTCTCTGGCACTCTGTTCTCTCTGCGTACCCTGCAAGGGATATGGCGTGATGATATGTATGTATGTATGTAGAAATTTAATAGATTTAAGTTCTTCTTCTTTTTTCGTATTAGCAATCAGCTACTTTACGAGCCGTTTTTGCCAGTGTCGAGTTATAACTTTCTTCACGTCTTTAATGTGTTCATGTTAGTCAATTGTCCGTAGGGATATTCGATATACATCGATGCATCGAAAACATCGATGTTTACAATGCGATACATCGAATCGATTCGATGTTTTGAAGAGCTATCAAAATACTCGATGCATCGATGTTTTTTCATAAAACATCGAAACGATGATAACCAGTAAATGCCACAAAAAAAGACCTTTTTTTTTTAGAAATTTGTTTGATAAGGGACTGTGGAATAGGTATAAATGCCACAAAAAGGACCTTTTTTTTAGAAGTCAGTTTTATAAGGGATTGGAATAGGTATAAATGCCACAAAAAATTTTGATATGATTTTAGAAAAAGTACTCGATGTTTAAAAACATCGATGTTTTTCTCATCCGATACATCGAAAGACATCGATGTACAGTTTCGATTTATCGAATCGAAAAAAACATCGATGTTTATTCAAAGTGGACACCCCTAATTGTCTGTCAGTAAGTCAAATCGTCGCCGTCAACAGAGTTATGGCCACTCTGTTAATGGTAAAATTTGGGTATTTTGATGGAAAATGAAAACGTTGTAAAGCACTTTTATATTACATTCATAAAATGTCATCAAAATTATCTAATATAACACGTTAAAACACTAAGATATAGGATATAATACAAGAGCACCACATAGACTGACCGACCGCATTCGTAACGACGACGTAAGAGAGCGAGTAGGTATGAAAGAGAGTATTGGTGTAAAGATGCGAAAGGGAATGCTCCGATGGTTCGGACATGTGGAAAGAATGCCGAACGAACGTCTGATTAAGAAGATATATAATGCGAAAGTGGAAGGATGTAGGTACCGGGGAGACCGAGACTCACCTACCTAGACCAGATCGGTCATGTACTGAAGGAAGGTGGAGTCAAGAGTCTCCGAAACCAGCGAGCGTGTATGAAGAGAATTATGAATGTTGAGGAAGCGAGTGAAGTATGCAAGGATAGAGTTCTCTGGCACTCTGTTTTCTCTGCCTACCCTGCAAGGAATATGGCGTGATAATATGTATGTATGTGTAGCACCACATGATGGTTTTTAGATTCCCGCCAAAAGCCGACAACTTCTATAACAATATTGCGGTAGAGGATTCTATAGGGAGTCGCACACGCTTTAAAATAATGTAGGAAAAAAAATAGAAGCTGAACTGAGTCGGGCTCCGTCGCCGAAACACGGCAAACGTTTAACCAGCACAGCCATTTCCATACTGTCATGAAAAACTCGTTTCGCTTCGCAGTTGCTCTATAAAAAGCATAGAGCATACTCAAATACCAATTTAAAATACTCTATGCTCAGAGGTTTTTGGCGCGAATGTGGAAATGTCATGTCACGCTCTTGTATTATATTCATTTCTTTAGTGTTTTGTGGTGTTATATTGAATAATTTTGCTGGTATTTTATGCAATATGGTACAGTTAAAGTGCTGAAGTGTAGTGAATATGGTTAATAGTGGTTTACGTGTATTTTCATATTTGTCCAAAATTCCCAAAGAAAATCATTGATTTGGTTATCAGCACCCGATTAATGGTAACGACTTGACTTACTGACAGACAATGACTATTAAGGCTACATAATATGAAGAAATGATGAACAATGTATGAAAAATAATTAAATAAGACTAGGCTGTATGGGCTTTGATCCCTTTGCCTGTCCGAATGGACGAACAGAACCAAAAAAAAAAAAAAAAAACTCTATGCTCAATACAGATAAATTATAGAATAAGTTTAGTTTGCTTGGCATTTGACGGTTTTGACGTGTTTGTTTGTTTGCGATCTCAGGGAGTTGATGATAGGTCACCCGAATTTATTTCCTAAAAAATGGCAGATGCTGCAGTTGAAGCGGCGCCCGGTGATGAAAATGATGATAGTTGGTTATATGGAGAATCGGTTAATGATCAAATAACGGGCCAAGAGAAGGAAGGCTCTGAAAAGGATAAGGAACAATCGAATATAGCGGACGGTGATGCTGTGAGTAGACATAACCTATATTTGCTGCCGTACAAGAATTATAATAATATGCTTGATGAACACTCTCATTTTTCATTAAGGTTTATCTTTAATGGCATTATTTCGGCATTACAAAAACGCATTATAAAAATGTTACAATAGGTATTTATACCTAACCAATTAAAATATAATGAAACCATAAAAAATATTAAAAAAAATATATAAATTATTTCTCTACAGGAGGGCGATGACAAGGAAGGTGAAGACAACGAACACGGGAACGATGATTCGCATTTCAGTGATGAGCATTTCGCGGATGTGGGACGAGATGGTGATGATCAGAATGGAGACGCCGACAGTCAGAACAATGGTGATACAGATTCTGATGACAGTGATGATATCAAAGTTACGATTGGAGATATAAAATCTGCTCCCCAAGCTTATGGTAGTCTGAACATCAAAGTGAGTTCAAAAACTAGATTTATTGATAAAAAATCACTAATTACATTGTGCTACTATTTTATTTGGCTCCCATGGTATAAATATTCCATGTTACTTCAGTTAAACCATATTTATAGTTACCACAATATTTGTTATGATAGAAAATTTATTTTGTGAGCTTTAAGCATTCTAATTGAGTCTATTTTACTTAACTTCTTATTATTTATTGTGAAAATGATAAAGAACATACTACTATGCTCTCAATACAAAGTTCTTATTATTATTTTATTAACTTTTAATTACTCTACTTAATCATAATTATTAATTAATTATAGTAGATTATAAGTGCCGGACCTTAAACCCTGGATCGAAGAACAGTGCTGTTAGATTGCGTGAGGACGACGACGCGTCGGCCCGAGAGGATACCCGTGAGGGTAGACTGTCGGATGGGTCACTGAAGAAAAGAACGTGTGCTAGTGACCCACTCGTACGGTGTCGAGAGGTATGTTAGGGGGGATCTACGGGCTGTACTACTACTTGCGTCGCCCTGGACGGATCAGTGGAGTTTGGCGTATCGTAGCCCGCCCCCAAAAAAGAAAGTGTTGGGTTGTCCACAACATTTTTCAATAGCAAGTATTAGTTTGGAAGGGCTACCTTCTGGATATATCAATTGTCCACATATTATATTACATGACTAATTGTGATTGCTTTATACTTATGCCGTATCTATTGTTGTAAAGGTAGAATATAAACAATTTTATACAAATTTAGTATAATGTTTATACTTATATATTCCTTAATATAACTTTCCCTTTCTTATTATATACACATGTGTCAAATACAATATTTATAGTATTATACCTCTTTGTGGTGGCATATGTCCAACAATTGGTGTTGATAGGCTACTAATAGAGCCATATTGCTGACAGTATTGAAGTTTGTCCATGTGGTGACGGAGTAAGAATACAATTCACCATCCCCTATCTCATCCGTGGGTGATCGTATGAGACGACTAAGGGATATAAAACTCATATAACATCTATGTGAGAGAAGGAAAACTCGAAAAAGAACCCTGTACCAACACGTCTGACCAGCGTGGTATAGTAGGTCAATTGCCCTCCCATTAAGGAGGAGGCTCGAGCCCAACAGTGGGACGTGTATGAGCTGAGATGATGATGATGATAATGATTGAAGTTTGTAAACAGGCTGTTATTTCTGGGCTAGTAACATACTCTTTAGAAAATGGAAGTTTAATAAGTAGCAAGTAGCTATGGTTCTTTGGACAATTGAGATAGCTACGACTATTAAGCTACGATGATTAAGATGACCGAACCTCTATGGTAGGCAAAGACCTGACTGTACCCTATAACTCACCATTAGATGGGCTGTCTGTTTGTTTGCAACCACAGACAATTTAGTTGTTCATCATCTCAGCCCACATACGTCCCACTGTTGGGCTCGGGGCTCCTCCACTGTGGGAGGGAAATTGACCTACTATACCATGCTGTTCAGACATGTTGGTATAGGGTTTTATTTCAAGGTTTCCTTCTCTTCAGTTTATTTAACTGTTAAATACTCATTATTGATATGTAATGAAGAAATATAATTTTCTATTTATTTTCAGCGTGGTGTGGGGTTAGTTGCTGCAGGTGCTGCAGACAAACCCAGAACAGGCACCACTACAGGTGGTAAAGTTACACTAGAGGACTTGGATGGGCCAGGAAGTATTAATGGTGTACCTGCTCTTGAATTTAATATTGACACTATTGAAGATAAACCTTGGAATAAACCTGGTGCTGATATATCAGGTTAGGACAGTATAAAATTTGACTTTGTTGTATACCTTAATACCGGTACTTCTTCTGGATGAAAAGCTCCTTATATTCTGTACTATCCCACATGGCTACAGATTCAGAGTGCAGTTATTTTTCTGTGGGAGTCATAGATATTTGGCAGAAGATCATCTGGAATATCGGCAGTACTTGCCCGAGAACAATATAACACAATTGTGATTACCAAGTGTGGCAAAGTATAACAACTATATCAAGGAGCTATATCACAAAGTCACGTTCTATGGGCCTATGTCCAGCAGCGGACAGTGAAAGAGTGAGTTGTGATAATAATTCTCTTGTCTAACTTTGATAATAATAATAATATCCTATATTCTGAATTACTAGAAAGTATACAATATGTCATAGTCAAGCAAACCTCTTATTTTATTTATTTTATTTTTATTTTATTTATTCATTCAACTGCTCAACACACTTACAGTTTCCCAATACGTGTATTGAGCCATTACAATTTTAGGATTTAAATACATAATTATAACTTAAAAAATGCACACAAAATTTTAAAAATACATCGAAGTTGGTGAAAAATATATGAACATCCGGATACTGAGCAATTAATGAGTTGAGCAATGTGATTGCCTGACTGGTAGGTGCATATTGTGCGGTACACCAACACACCTGTGGGGCAGCGAGCAGGCACCGCGAACGAAGCCGCGTGTATTGATTCGGCGCTAATAGCGAACAGCGCGACAGTGCATTTGGATTGTCAATTTTATTATTTAATAATAAGTAATAATGTAAGAAAAGGGCACATTTACGTCGTAACGCAAGGGTATCGAGACTTATCATACCAGATACAAAAAGAGAAGGATATAAATGATAATAAAAAAGAGAAGGATAATAACCGTACTGTTTATTGTATAAAAACCTACAAAATTTACGTTGCACACGTTCAATCATTATGCTATACTTGACCTCGTGCGGGTCCCAGATTATAGAATTGTTCTCCAACATGCTGCGAACGAAGGCATAATACAGCGCAAGAATAGTGTTCCTACATTGAAACAGGGTCGATTGTCTCATCACAAAGCCTAGTAATTTGTAACTTCTTTCACAAATAGTTGTGATATGTGTGTTGAAAGTTAGGCATGAGTCCAGTGTAACGCCCAAGTCACGGATTTGTGTAACCCGCCCCAACAGTGCATCAGATATTTTGTACGTGTACGTGCATGGAACGCGCGATCGAGTAAATGTAATGTATTGAACTCTAAGTGATTGTGCGCACCCCATGCAACAACATTATTAATGTCATGCTGTAGCGCCTCACAGTCTTCCGTGCTGTTTACGCCCAAAATCAGTTTCAGATCATCGGCAAACATAAGACATTGAGCCGAACAGATTACACTGGGCAGATCATTGACCATGATTAAGAACTGGGTTGGGCCCAAAACACTGCCCTGGCTCACACCAGATCAAGTAAAGTATGGGTCAGATTGGTATTTGCCTTGCTGCACGTATTGTATTCGATTGATAAAATAACTAGAAAATAACTTTAAAAGCTTAGGAGTGAATCCAGCAGTGGCAAATTTTCGTAGAAGTACATCATTATGTACGCGGTCGAAGGCTTTTATAAAATCAAAATACGCGGCGTCGACTTGCCTATTATGATCCATTTTAGTAACACAATAGTCGACAAAGTTAACTAAATTGGTAGTAGTTGATCTGCCCGTTCGAAAACCATGTTAACACTCGCTAAGTTGTTTAAACTGTCTAGTAATATGACTAATAAGTGCGGGTTCGAACCCCGCTTGTGACATCATTTTTCGTTTCGTAGTCGAGTATTTATAAATAATTAAGCATATTAAATGCTAAAAATTTCAGTAATTTGAATACCAAGGTTGTGTCATCATTTAATACAATTCTAACTGTAAAGTTTGAAGTATTAAGCCTATTGTGTAAACATTGTCCGGTAGATGGCACACTACACCTTAAAGACGTAAATATGATACGAAGCGAGATGTGCATGTCCTACAATAGTTCATGGTGGTGTAAGTGGCAGCACGATTGGGCCGGACTCCCAATAGATGCGGGTTCGAACACCGCTTGTGACATCATTTTTGTTTCGTAATCGAGTATTTATAAATAATTAAGCATATTAAATGCTAAAAATTTCAGTAATTTGAATAACAAGTTTGTGTCATCGTTTAATACAATTTTAACTGTAAAGTTTTAAGTATTAAGCCTATACAATGTGTAAACATTGTCCGGTAGATGGCACACGTCCCCTTGAAGACGTAAATATGATACGAAGCGAGATTTGCATGTCCTACAATAGTTCACGGTGGTGTAAGTGGCAGCACGATTGGGCCGGACTCCCAATAGGTGCGGGTTCGAACCCCGCTTGTGACATTATTTTTCGTTTCGTAATCGGATATTTATAAATGATTTTAATCCATTTTCTAGTGGATCCCAGATATATAGCACTAGTGCGTAACTTACGCACTAGAATTGCATGATAATCAGTAAAGAAAGTGTGTGTTAAGGAAGTGACACAAATTTTAAGGGACACACACTTTTGAGTCTATTTGTTCTAATATGAATCATAATGTTTACGCGAATATTACATGTTTGAAATGAAACTATGGATTTTTATATTTGATTTTTAATTGCCCAATCTTTAAAACATGGTAATGTAATGGTCAAGGGAGGGCCAGCTCTGATCATGAATGATGAATTTTTCTAAATGTCGGTAAATTTAAAATCGTGTACCACCTCGATAAAATCCGTAAAAGTTGCTTTATATCATCCGTCAACTATTTCTAAAATTTCCATTTTACAGATAGCTTAATGGTTTATATAACGATCTACCATTCCTAGTGTGTTCTGATCCCACACAATAAAATACCTATTGCAATCTACAATTGGTTGCTCTTAGTCTTAAGTGTAATTTGTGTTAGTGCTTTGTTATTTAAAAAAAATACATTCAATATGTCTCATATTTAATAAGGTTATTTTTTTCGTTCATATTCTTTAATATTACACAACCAATCCCTTGCTTTGCTTGTGGGTGTCGTAAAATTTTTTTTTTTTTGTTTCTTAGTTGTTAGCCTCAGATGGCTATGGCAACTTTACCCGGACTGTGGGTGAGCGCTGAGGGCTCTGAACCCGTTAAAGTTAAGCGACCGATCCCGAGGGCACCCTCTGTGGGGTACGGACCTCGGCTCGGGGAGTCGCTGGCAAAGTGGGTTCACCCACGTTTAGGATTTGAACGCGACACGATTTCCGACCCCGACGGCGGGGACGGAATCGTGGATATTTATTTGTCACGGCCGCGCGGGCTGTGTATGCCTCCGTCTGGGCGAGCGAGATAGCGTCGTCAGGTTCGTCGAGGATTAGTCGCGGTTGTCGGATCGCGGATATTTTTGATGGGGTATAGCTAGACGCCCTAACCACTATGGGGTTAGGGTGAGTGGCGGCAGAGTCGAAGTAGCGGCGAGAACACTGCTTCATGTACTGCCTGATGGTCGGCAGGCCGAGATCTATGTGAAGAGGTGTCGTAAAAGACGACTAAGAGCCTTATAACGACCTTGGCCAACTCCATCTGATGCCGTTTGGTCAACAATTACATTCCCAAGGAGGGTTAGCGTCTGGCAGGCCGCGGGTCATAAAAGTTTTGCCAATAACTTTTACAATATGTACCTACTATGAAACAAAAGTACGTATTGTATTGAACTCAAGTAATTGGGATAAAAGTAGGAGAATGATGAATGATGATGATTCTTTAATATTACAATATTTCTACAGTCATAAATGCTCTGACATAATTTGACAAATTACATTGGTTGCAAATGTATATGTATATATGGCTGATTCTCAAAAAAAGTCGAAAATGGCTTTATCGAGTTGATCAATTTTTTTTTAACTCGTGATCGAATTTTTTTTTGCTCAAGTTGTAGTATATGTCTTGTTTGAGGAAAATATTATAGTGGTCCCCAACTGTTTTTAATTGGAATTGAATATAAAAAATATATATAGAATATAAAAATATGCTATGATTATTAAATAAAAAATGCTTACCTTTTAATAACATTACATGAGATAATGACATTAAAAATGTAATATTCAACAAACTTTTTGTCAAAGTATTCTATATTTATTAGAAAATAATTCATTCCCTCATTAAAAAAAATTATGAGGGAATGACAAAACGTAACAAAATTGCTACAAACTTAGGAACATAACCTTACTTTCTTACGAATTGTAAACATTACTTTATTACTACCGAAAACATATAAAAATATGCTATGATTATTAAAAAAAAATGCTTATCTTTTGAAAACATTACATGAGGAAATGACATTAAAAATGTAATAATCAAAAAACATTTTGTCAAATTGATTTTAAGAAAACATCCTTTCTTCAATTGTCCACTCTAGTGTATGTTCTCAAGGGCAGTGTTGCCAACTACAAAAAAAAAATAAGGTGGGACTTGGTAGGCTTTGGAGTATTGCTCCAATCACACTGTTACAAAACGGTGAGGGAATGATACTTTTTTTATGGACAAATTTTGAATTATATTTAAAAATATTTCCATTCGCATTTATGAAACTATGAACTCATATAGTTATAGTCAATACTATCCTATATAAATAAAAAATATGATAATAAACAATTTGTTAGGAATTTTATGTTTTAAGTTAATGATTATCTTCAAATTTAGCGCTTGGGACATACTGAGGGAATGATTTTCAGGGTACTTTGTTGGACATGTCTTTGTTGTTTATCATATAAAAAATAAATTTGTTTCATACATTCGTAGATATAGTACCTACGTCGCTTTATTAAAAAAAAAAACAACTTTTCATAATTCACGATTCTGGTTTATAAAAATGATCAAGGACATCAATTTCGATTTTTTTTGAGAATCAGCCATATATGTAAAAAATTATACATTATTATCATCATCCTGATTTCAGCTCATGTAGGTACTTCCCTCTGCTAGGCTAGCGCATTAATGAGAGGGAATTTGACGCACTTTCAGACGGGTTGATTAGGGTAATTACCAAGTATTTCTTTTGCATTAATGTTAGCAGCACATCACATTCCTTAGTCGTCTTGTACAACACTAGCAGGGCAGGAAACTCTTTTCTTACCTTTAGTGATGATTTGTATTCTCACTTCATCACCATAAGGTAATTAGTTATACTTGTCGATATTAGTAATATAAAGAGGTATATTACTTACTAGGTAATAAACATACTTTATTCATAACTTTGAATGATAAAAACTATAAGGAAGAATCCATGGGTGCAGAACTGTGGCCAAAAGTTTACTATGGAAATATTATTAATTTGACCCATGATTTCTTGACATCTGCCGCCATCAAAATAACTTGCTTTAAAATTATACAATGTAATCCAAATCAATTGTTCCTTTTAGATTACTTCAACTATGGATTTAATGAAGTGACATGGAGCGCGTATTGCGAGAGACAACGTCGTATGCGTGTCAATGAGGCTGGTGTTGGACTGCACGTTGGTATTATGCAGCGAGCTCCGGTACCTGATATAAGAAGACCTCCGGGTATGTGCTAAAATAACTATTAGATTATTTGAGTACTAAGTAATAATAACTAATACTTTGAATGATTCTATATGCATTATATTTACCATTAAACATCATCAAGTAGTTATTCACCAAGTATGGAAGTTGCTGTCGTAATTTTGCTAGACATAGGAGATCTGCTACTCCTATTCCGATTCATTATATTTTTTCTAAAAGTCAGATCTGATTATTATAGCTAGGTAAATTTATTTAATCAATTTAATTTCTAAGGAATCAATGGTTTCTGATTCCCGACCCTGAAACATAAACATGACTGTGCTAGTTTGTCTGGTCTAATAGGGCAATTAAGTTTCATTGCCATTAATTTGATGAAATATTATGATCTTACCTAGTATTTAAATATTTGTTTTTTTTTCGACATTTGTGTTATCTAATTCATGACTTTTAAATAATTCTTCGTCTAAAAGAGCATTGATAACATTTTTTAGATATATTGCTATAGTTACGATTGTATGGCTTGTAACGCTCAGCCCTGTCCTGTAAGAAGTATAGACCTATTTTCTAATAACCTGTTTATCTTGTCATTATATTGCATATTACTAACAATTCTGTGTTATATGTATGCAGCATCCAATATGGCTGTGCTCGGTAAGTTATAGCCTTATGCGTTGTCTTTCTTCAAGTGGTCATTTTCTGCATGATAACGGAGTAGGAATACAATTCACCATCCCCCTATCTTGTCCATGGATGTCGTAAATATCGATTAGGGGATGTATTTTACATATAACATCAATGTAAGAGAAAGATACTCGTAAAACCCTATACTAACATGTCTGTCCAGAGTGATCTAGCAGGATAATATCCCTCTTATTAAGGAAGAGGCGAGCCCAACAGTGGGACGTATATGAGCCAAAATAAGGACGAAGTGGTCCATCAAAATAAATAATTATAAGAATTATTCATCATCACAGCCCATATTTGTCCCACTGTTGGGCTCGGGCCTCCTCCGAGAGGGAAATTAACCTTCTATACCACGTTGGTCAGACGTGTTGATAGGTATAGGGTTTTATTTCGAGTTTTCCCTCTCTTGCATATATGTTATATGCGTTTATATCCCTTAGTCGTTATTTACGATCACCCACGGATAAGATAGGGAGTAGTGAATTATATTCTTTCTCCGTCACCACACGGATGAGAATTGTAAGCTCAGTATAGATCCAGACATTTGAAATTATTTCAAATAACTCCCAAGTCTCTGGTCTACAATCAAAACATATTCAAACTCAATTTTATATATTGATTGTAGAATATAATATAAGTATATAAATATTGTACAATATAATATAAGTATATAAATATTGTACAATATAATATAATAATATAAATGTGCAGCATCAGTCTTGTCAGACCAATAACAGCAACGTCAATAAAAATGTAATCAGGAATAACGCTAATGAACTTTTAACATCTTATCTAAGCAATAGAATTCAGAGGGCCGATGTTAATGGTGTACGATAATTTAGTTCTGTTATTAAAATGGGTGTTCCTCAAGGGTTATTAACGAATGTATTATAATTGGTGAATTATAATACATTCGTTAATAACCCTTGAGGAACACCCATTTTAATAACAGAACTAAATTATCGTACACCATTAACATCGGCCCTCTGAATTCTATTGCTTAGATAAGATGTTAAAAGTTCATTAGCGTTATTCCTCATTACATTTTGGTGGGCTCCTCATTACATTTCATATATGGTGATATATAGGGGACAATCATAACATTTTTTGTTCGCAGATGCCACTTCTTTGTTATATAAATTTGAGAGATAATTAATAATTAAATGACAAAAAAAAATCCTAACTGTTATCTATGTACTTTTTTATACTATTTTAAATTTTTACGGTTGTATGTACAGGAAGAAATGACGAGATGCCTCCACCTATTGCAAATAATTATCAAAATAGAGAAAATACTATACAGGTAAGAGTGCTATTAACTGTATAAATTTTTATAATGTTGTTATAATTTTTAATTTATATGTTTAGGTTTTTAATTTTAGAGATTTTTTTTATTGTTTATGATGGCAAACGAACAAGCAGCACACTTGATGGTAAGGGTCACTGCCGCCCATAGACTTTTGCAATACCAAGGGTATAGCTAGGCCGCTGGCTACCAATACAAACCCACCCAGTTGGCCTTCTGTCTCTCTAGCTCACCGAACGAAGCGCAATAGCACATGGCCATTACTCAGTCATCGATCTTCTGCGAGAGTGTGGTACTACCTCGGACGGACTGGAGACTGTAGATAGAATACTGTCAACGCGTGGTCCTACACTAAAAATTGATTAATTGATTGAATATAATTAGATCATTAGTTTTTCCAGTTTTAAAAAATACATTTATTTCTATTCGCCTTCAAGACTGTTATTCTTACAATTTTTTAAACTGTACGATTCGATCTCAATCCCAAGCTATATAATAATATTTTGAGTATCAAGAATCAATAATCAAATACAAACGTCTTTGTAACAAAAACTTTTGTGCGAAACGAACCCACACTCACCACGGAAAGTCAACACAACCACTGTCTCTGCTACCGAATTTGTTCATTGTTCAATGTGTTTAACTAGTAATGCTCTCGACTTTGTTAATGAGAGAGCCCACTTCCACGGAAACCAGTACATTTTGCTGGATCAAAAATACCTATTTGCTGGATCAAAAAGTACCCATGTGCCAAATTTCACACATATCTGTTTAACCGTTACTATTCAAACTTTCGCATTTAAAAGTAAGATTGTTCTACTTTTAACATTGTTTGGTAACATTTAGGTAATGACAGCCGAACGGAGAGAGTACGGTCGTAGTGGCCACCAGAGAGAGATGGGAGCTCCCGAATATTTCGGACCTCCTCCCACTGAACACTACTTTCAACCACCTCCACATCCACCCTACGAAGAAACCTGGGGTAAACTTCGTTACTATTTTATATTTACACCTTGCAGATTATACCTGTCGTATTGAATAAAGTTTTATAAACGCATTGTTCAAATTTAATAAATATGAATGCATTGACTTAATTAATAATTGTAATGGAAATGTACATGTCGGGATGAATGTTGTGAGAAAAGTTTGAAGTATGAATGTTAGAAGGCTTTAGGGACAAGGGAAGACCGAAGAAAAGATGGATGGATTGCGTGAAGCATGCAAGCGTGAGCGTAGATATGACATCGCATAGGATTGTGTGGAAGAAAAGGACATATTGCGTCGACCCCAAGTAATTGGGATAAGAGCAGGGTAATGGTGATGTCTAAATTAAAAATTTTAATTAGTAGGTAGATGTGGATCTAGGCGCTGAGAGAATGTGTTCGACCTTCAGAATAAAAGGTGTTACTGGAAACTTTCATCTACGAAATGTGTGGTTGGTAAAAACAAAATTAAAAGTATGTAATAACATTAGTAAAAAAATTGGTAATTGCATGAAGCAATACTCGCTAAGCCTTTTAGTAATCTTTGAAATCTCCCAGCAATCGTATTACTACATTGCATGGGTTGACTTATATATTTAATTTATGGCAACACTATACTATGGAACTAATCATTTTATTCCTGGGGACTTTAAAACATACAATTAATGAACACAAATTAAACCTAGACTCAGAAAAACAATTTCTGAATCGCACAAAGTATTCTCCTGCGTGCAATCGAATCCATAACACCTATCATGATAGGTCGATATCGTAACCATTACTCTGTATGTGCAATTAACTAATGTTCCTAAGAATCACTGCAACAAAATTAAATTATGTAAGTAAAAGATGGTTTATATTTCAGGTCATCCAGAACAGACCGGTTGGGCACCAACTGAGATAAAAGAACTGACGCCTGGCCCTATGGGTCCACCAAGCCTTGTACCGACAATGATAGGCCAGCCGGCTCTAGCTCCACCACACATGGGTGCCCCGCCCCACATGCTACAGGCCCCGCCCTATGTGCCGCCATATCGCCAACACCCGCCGCCACATATGCACGATAGAGACCGCGACAGGGATAGGGATAGAGACAGAGACCGCGACCGTGAAAGAGATAGCAGGGTGAGAGAAAGAGATGATAGAGAAAGGAGTCATCGTGATAGACGTGAAGAAGTGAGTATACATTTAAGGTACTTATACCAAGCCGAAGTGGCTTGGTGGTTATGAATAATTGAGAGAATTTTATGATAAAACTTCTACACGATATCTACAGACAAAAGCTGTCGTCCAGATATGCCTCATCTACTGTTAACATTTAACCATCGATTTTGCTAAATGTATTTGTTTTTGTAGGAGGAAAGAGAGAGAGAAAGGGATCGAGAACGAGACCGCTCACGATCAATAAAGCCAGATCGTGTTAGAGAAAAGTAAGTATTTTATCATTTCGAATTAGTGTTGACCAAATGCAAGACCAAGACTCGTTGCAAGAGTCTCGCAGTATCCCTTAGACAGCATTTTACGATTCCTTTGGCAAAGAAAGGATTGTAAACATTTTGTATTCTTAATACCAGTACGTGGGCAAATAATTTGATGTTATTATAAACAGTCTCATGATACCTATCTAAGGTGTGATTATAGCCCCACTCCCGTTAAGTGGTATGTACCTAATTATTAATTATTGATAGTTGTACAGTTAGTGCCACTAGATGAATGGAATATCATTATTAGTTGGATTTTTCATTTCTATGTGTAAAATACACATCATTTCTATCAAAACAAGTGACTCTGTGTTATTCTAACAGCGAGAGTTGCAAGACTTGCGAGACTCGCAAGAGTCTTGCATTTGGGCAACACTAGTTCGAATATACATATACGTATAATATTTAACGTTATATAATTTTACATGTAAGTTGTAACCGCCGTACACTCCGCTATTGCACTTATCAGTGTAGAGCATAGGATTGTCTTTAGCAAACCCTTCAACAATTTTTTTTAAGCCCATATATTCGATGGAAAATTTAGTAAGACTTATGATTAACTCTTCGTGCCTGGCAGTAAGGCTCAAATTTTATCATTAAATATAAGAAAAATCTAAATTTAATCCAAATTCGTTTCTATTTATAATGCGTCCATCCATCTATCCTGACTTTTTATTTTCGGTGGGCTATGGATGGCGTCTCGCCCCGCCAAATCGGTCTGACGGCAGAGGCGGCGTGTGCCCCTCATAGACCCACCATGCAAACTCCTTTCTTCGCCGTGCGAGCGGGCCACCGGTACCCGATCTTTGTCTTCGGTGATCATCTATCAGCCTAAAGACATCCATTATTGGAGAGACTGCCTCAAGGGGGGGTAGTGTCACAATCATCAAACGTAAAAGCCGGGCTGGCGATTGTGGTTGGTGTTATTAATTTCATTTCGGTTAGTGCTGCTACTGTCCTAGTCATTCCTCAGTTAGTTTATATGATTCCCACAGATAGATTGAGGGATGTATACTTAACCTGGGGAAGGTTTTATAAATATTGTGTATATTTTCAGATCATACAGGCGAGAACGATCTCGGTCGAGATCTCGGCGTCATAAGTCGCGTTCGCGTTCGCCGCGGCCTCGCGAGCGCTCCCGTGAACGTGAGCGTGATCGCTCCAGGGAGAGGGAGAGGTCCCGAGACCGGAGCGTAGCGTTAAACCCAAGAAAGACAAGGAGAAGAAGAAGAAAACCAATAATTAATATAGCACCTTTTTTTGTTAACTGATGAAAATATGCTCGATAAAGTATAAGCGTAAAGATCACAAACTTTTGTTTTAATTTATACCATAAATATTATAAGTATTTTTTTTTTATTTCTTATGGTGGCTAACGAGTAAACAGCACACCTGATGGTAAGTGTCGCTGCTGCCCATGGACCTTTGCTATACCAAGAGTATAGCTTACCATTACAATCCTCAAACCCACCCAGTTGGGCTGCCGGCTCTCTCGCTCACCCGAACGAAGCGCAATAGCACATTGCCATATATCAGACGTCGATATTCTGTGAGAGTGTGGTACTACCCCGGATGGACCGGCCGCGCGCTGTAGACAGAAAACTGTCAACAGCGTGGTCCTATCACTATCATTATATAACAAATACGTAAAACTTTTGACTTCTTTTAAGCTGTTAAAAATTCTGTAGTATTTTTACTAAAAATGTGTTGGAAGTAACTACGCACCACGATATCGCAATTCTAAAACTCAGTTTTGTAATTTACTACACCATTTACTCCAACGCGCTTAAGATTTATACATGAAGATTGCGAAATTAATAAATTTCCTAACATCTTTTCGAAAAGTAATAAAATTGTATTATAATTTTATTTCATTGGTAACATCGATTAGTACATACATACTATCATCACGCCATATCCCTTGCAGGGTAGGCAGAGTGCCAGAGAACTCTATCCTTGCATACTTCACTCGCTTCCTCAACATTCATAATTCTGTTCATACACGCTCGCCGGTTTCGGAGGACTCTTGACTACGTGACCAATCTGGTCTAGGTAGGTGAGTCTCAGTCTCCCTCGGTACCTACATCCTTCCACTTTCGCATTGTATATCTTCTTAACCAGACGTTCGTTCGGCATTCTTTCCACATGTCC
This sequence comes from Lymantria monacha, assembly GCA_905163515.2. Lineage (NCBI taxonomy): Eukaryota > Metazoa > Arthropoda > Insecta > Lepidoptera > Erebidae > Lymantria > Lymantria monacha. The sequence goes on from LR991082.1 coordinate 10,614,454, forward strand.
GAACCATCGGAGCATTCCCTTTCGCATCTTTACACCAATACTCTTTTTCATACATACATCGATTAGTAATTTTACTCAACCTTTGTTTTGTAAAGTAATTGTAATTTTACAAATATTTTTAACAGTGTAGTATTGAGATTCATTACCACCTTAGTTGATGGGATTAGTAGTGAAATGCTTTACAATATGTAAAATTATTTATGATTCGTTTTATTATAATCTAGTGCAATCTAGAGAAAGTGGATGAATTTGTATATCTTGGATGTGGATTTAGCAGAGATGGAAGGTACACCACTGATATAGAGCGAAGAGTGAATGCGGGAAATAGAGTGAACGGAGCGTTGGGGCAACTTCTCGGCAGCCACCACCTCAGCCAGAAGGCACGTGTAGCAATACATAACGCAGTGCTTGTCCCAACATTACCGTATGGAAGCGAGAGTTGGGTATGCAGAAAAGAGTATGAAAGTAAAATTAATGCGGTCGAAATGCGATCTCTGCGGAAAATCTGTGGAGTAAGGCTGACCGATCGCATTTGTAACGACGACGTAAGAGAGCGAGTAGGTATGAAAGAGAGTATTGGTGTAAAGATGCGAAAGGGAATACTCCGATGGTTCGGACATGTGGAAAGAATGCCGAACGAACGTCTGGTTAAGAAGATATACAATGCGAAAGTGGAAGGATGTAGGTACCGGGGGAGACCGAGACCTACCTAGACCAGATCGGTCATGTACTGAAGGAAGGTGGAGTCAAGAGTCTCTGAAACCGGCGAGCGTGTATGAAGAGAATTATGAATGTTGAGGAAGCGAGTGAAGTATGCAAAGATAGAGTTCTCTGGCACTCTGTTCTCTCTGCCTACCCTGCAAGGGATATGGCGTGATGATATGTATGTATGTATGTATATATAAAAAATGTAGGCTGATGTCTGCACACTGCTAGATTAAAAAAAAAATCTAATTCTAAAATTATTATTTTTTAGCTCTAATTAAGATCATGTTTAATAAAGACAATTTTCATTAGAGTAACAAACAACCATTTTTAGAATATTTTGATCATATGTTTGTATATACATCAGACAAAAACTATTTGCATAGAAATGAATATAGATTTCATAGATATATTGCTGGAGGTCTAACTTTGAACATGACAATATAAAAATTAACAAATATCTCTAAATAAAAGTTAGTTAAGTAGGTAATGAAGGCAACCAGCTATGGTTTTAATATTCATCTTATAATTTAAAAAAAATTGTTGGGTGCTAACCCAACAATTTTCTTTTAAATTATAAGATGAATATTTTCGAAGTGAGCAGCTGCAAGATTAAGGGCATAATAAAAAACTCAATTCAAAAAGTTTATGTGGGCCCATTCGTTTCATAATGAAACTGCGTGACGGATACGGGAGGTAAAGGTCCACGAGTTCCGCTTGCGATGGCCAGGGATGTTGAGAACATGCTATTCCTCTCATAATAGATTGTCGTGGCTATTATAATAATCTTTGGTGCGTCAGAGTCACATATCAAAAAGGCCAAAGGTTGGCCTTTGGATATGTGACTCTGACGCACCGAAGATACCACGTCTTATATTGCCGTATAAGACGGGACATGGGGCCGCTGTTAGCTTCGAGTGGACATTTGCATGCAAATGCCAATCTGCTCCAGTGAGTACTACATAGGCATGGATGTTGATAAGTATTTTGCACGACTTGAACGGTAAAGTAACAAAGTATAAGCACACAGAAGATTTTATTTCAACCATCCAACAGTTGGAGGCATAACTTTCCTAGGAAATTGCTGTGGTGATACATCATCATCCATTTTTTAGCCTCATTCATTGCTGGGCCTAGCCGGGTTAGGCGTCCTCTAAAAAGGATAGGGTAATAAAGCTACTATACGACGCTGTTCTGATGTTTTGGCATAGTTTTATGTTGATTTTTCCTACTCTTGCATCTACATTATCTACATTTTATATCCCTTTCGACTTATCTTCTAATCGTCTTACGACACGTGGGCGGACCCAGCTTCGAGGGCCGACGGCTGTATGCGGGGGTGATCCGTTCGATGGCCATGTACGGCGCACCCGTGTGGGCGAGGGCTCTGAACGCCCAGCTCAGGGCTGTTCTGTGGAGACCCCAGAGAGTCATGGCGGTCAGAGCCATTCGCGGGTACCGCACGGTATCGACCGAGGCGCCATGCCTAGGTACTGGACGGGACACCCCCGTGGGACCTAGAGGCGGAGATGCTCTCCGACCTCTACCGGCGTGTGACCTCACTGCGCGACGAAGGTGGCTCCCCATCGCTGAGCGAGATAGCCACCTGACGCGAGGACGCCCGCCGAGACGTCATCGCCCGTTGGGCTACGCGGCTGGAGAGGCCTAGACACGGTGTCGTCACCGTCGAGGCTCTCCGGCCCGTACTGATGGAGTGGATGGAGCTGCGGCACGGAGTCCTCTCCTTTCGACTGGTGCAGGTGTTGTCGGGGCACGGATGCTTCGGTTTGTACCTGCACACGGTCGCGTATAGGGAGTGGACTCCGGCCTGCCACCATTGCAGCAGTGACGAGGACACGGCGCAACACACGCTGGAGGTGTGTCCGGGCTTCGACCGGCATCGCCGTGACCTCGTCGCTGTTATCGGTGCCGACCTGACGCTGCCAGCTGTCGCGAGTGCGATGGTCGACAGCGTCAGGAACTGGGACGCGGTCGCCGCCTTCTGCGAGGCTGTCATCTCGCAGAAGGAGGCGGCGGAACGAGTCCGGGAGGATTCCCGCGACCCGGGCCGCCGTCAGCGGCCGGGGCGGCGCAGGCGCGAATACCTGCGCCTGATGCCGCCCTAACCGAGGCCTCGGGTGATCGGACCGGGGAATTGTCCGGTCACCCGACGTGAGGCCACCGCGTGAGGGCGACGCCCCGACGGCGAAATCTGTCGGGGCGTCGACGAAAGGAACCCGCGAGGGTAAACCGCCGGGCGGGCCACCGAAGTCAAAAATCGGGTACCGGTGGCCCGCTCGCACGGCGAAGAGAGAAGGTTTTACGGTGGGTCTGTGGGGTCACGCGCCGCCTTTTCCGTCACCCCGGACCGATTTGGCGGGGCGAGACGCATCCACAGCCCACCAATAAAAAAAGGCAAGAGGGGGAACGGTGAATGTATTTTTACTCCGTCATCATACTTGGTGTATCAAGGGAGAGATGTTATTTTTAATTAGATGTAATAGGCCGAGCATACAGACTTATTATTATATAGAGACGTTATTTTACGACTGCACGCTAATTATAGATTGAAGTATAATAAAAAAACGTAAAAACATTTAGTCATACTTATGAATTTTACGTTAGGTGGCCTGGCCTGGCTATTCGTGATTTTGGTGGAATTGCGTTGTTTAGAGCCCTATATCTGCGTATCACCAATTTTCATAATTATAGTTTTCAAGCTTGATTGCATTCGTTTATTCTTCGATAAGAATTCATTTACGAGACCTTCATAACAATTGTACAGATAACTTATTTCAGTTGTATAAATCTCGACCTCCAGTTAAAGCGTTATATATATATATATATACCTCCACAGAGCGGTTTTGTGGTGGGCTCTGAAAGAGAAAAGTGTGCCTGTGAAGTATATTAGGTTAATCTGTGCTATGTACTGGCGATCCAGGTCGTATGTTAAATCTGCTGTTGGAGATTCCGACGGGTTCAGCGTTGAGGTGGGTCTGCCCCAAGGGTCGGCGTTAAGTCCCTACCTCTTCCTGTTGATAATGGATGCTTTAACATCAGAGATACAGGAAGAGGCTCCCTGGTGCATGCTATTCGCTGATGAAGTTCTCGTCGGAGAAGATGGGCTTGAGGTCCAGACCATGCTGGAAAAGTGGCGCTGTAAGCTGGAGAATGTTGACTTGAAAATCAGCAGATCTAAAACGGAACACATGTTTGCGATTTCGGCAGTCTCTCCCATACTACACCCATAGCTCTAGATAGAGTACCTATAGGCTATACCAGTATGCTCGAACATTTGATACCTCGGTTCGCTTATATACGTCTGATAGGGCTGTATGGAAAAGAGGACATATTGCGTCGACACCAAGTAGTTGGGATAATAGCAAGAGAATGATGATGATGAAATCTCGACTTCCAGTATCGAGCATCAGAGGTTGCATTCACTCGCAGGACAGTTATTTACGAAATTTATAATGGCTGTTCAATCTAGGTGTAATATATATACATATAGGTTAATTATATTCACTCATTAACATATTTATGTCCACTATTGGTCGAAGTCTCAACGTTATACGCGGCCATAATCACCACACTTATAGTCTATAAAATATAGCATGATCTCTGTGACAGTTCTCACTAGTGCCGCACGCTTGCGATGCAATGTCTGTATTTTTGTCGATATAATTCCTTATTTTTAAAGTTATTTGCTACTGCAATTGAAAAACAATGTATGAAAATCTTATTGAATTTCAATCAAATGGATGGATGAATCGATTATAAATTTAAAACAATCAATGAAAATTTTATTAAATTTAAATTAATGGATTTTATTTAATTTAAACTAAAGTTGTTAATTAATTCTTTTTATTATTCGAAAGGAATACATCCCAAATTCATCGTCACTATTATCATCATCGCTGGCGCACTCCTGTAGGTTGATGATGAGTTCTTGGTCACAGATTATTTAATGAATAATCATGTTTATTTTATAAAAGCAATTATCATTTTAATATAAAAGAAATGGTCTTATTAATGTTATAACTGATGTCTGAATATTAAATTAACGCAATTTACTTATTTTATAGAGTTACCATGTGGTTTATATAGCTAATGTATTGGTTTTACTTGTTTTATAAATAATTAATAAGAATATTATCGATTTACGTTTATCGATTGTCCCATCTCTATCTTATTCTCAGTCCAGTACGACCTTGTACTTGCGTTAGCATCATATTTTTATGAAATGGTTAGTATTTTAAAACATATGAGGTACGATTTCCGTGTGGTGACGGAGTAAGAATACTATTCACCGCCCATATCTTACCTGTGGGTGATCGTACGAGACGACTAAGGGATATAAAACGCATATAACATCTATGCGAGAGAAGGAAAACTCGAAACAAAACCCAATACCAACACGTCTGACTAGCGCGGTATAGTAGGTTAATTTCCCTCCCATTACGGAGCAGGCCCGAGCCCAATAGTGGGACATTTATGGGCTGTGATGATGATGAGGTACAAGTTTTGGTGTAAATATATAAAGTTTTTTTATTCATAGTTCAGTTGACCAACTGCAACTGGCACGTAAAGAATAAAAATATAGGCGATATAAAATAAAATTATAAACATGACGCGTATTCATAATTACTTCATCGGTTTTGTCGCTATCTGTCACAGAGATCATGCTATATTTTAAGGATTATAGTAAGCGAGTTGATGTCGTTTGAGAGAAGTGTACCTACTGTCCATTCTCTCAAAATTATGACGACTCCCAGAGAAATAAGGTGGTGAAGCATTATTGGGCTGATAACCCCACAGTCTTAGCTGAGCCACACACAGTCGAGTTCCACAGTTTAAACTGCATGTTATAATGTTATTTGCGTCTTATCAAATACTTCCACAAAAGGATTTATTTGTTAATGTGGAATGTCATTTAGAAACAATTTTTCTTTATTAGCTCATACATCACTGTTGGGCACAAGCTTCGCCCACAAATCGTAGCGTAGTATAAACATTATCTCTACTCAAATACGTCCCATTGCTCTTCGACGTCCGCGGCACGTCATCGACGATGACGACGACGATATCACACTCGCTCAATTAAGAGCTTACACGGCCCGCGTGGCCATTACACGTAAATATCGTGTTTCGTTTCGTCCTCGCCGTCGAGGTGCGAAATCGCGACGCGCAAAAATCATAAATCCAAAAGTGGGCACACCACCAGCGACGCCCCAAGCCGAGGTCCGTTCTAGGGATGTTAAAAAATAATCGATTTTTATTTTAATCGATTATTTTTTTCTAAAAATCGATTTTTTATAATCGATTTTTATAGTAATATTAATCGATTTTAAAAAATCGATTATATAAATTATGCGTTTTAATCGATTTTTATGAAAAGCGCCATCTATGGAACGGATGAATAAAACTTTAAGTAAATCCATTATTATTTACAAGTTAAGAGTGCCATAATATATGTAGTTGCTGGTAAACAATAAAAATGTCTTCCAATAGTAAAACATCTAAAAGCGGTTGGCGAAAATATTTTACGATTAAGAAACATACAGCAATATGCAAGTACTGTTCCAAAGAGCTAAGAACTTGCAGTAATACTACAAATTTAAAACAGCATACATACATACATCACGCTACGGCAGAGAGAACAGAGTGCCAGAGAACTCTATCTTTGCATACTTCACTCGCTTCCTCAACATTCATATTCCTCTTCATACACGCTCGCCGGTTTCGGAGACTCTTGACTCCACCTTCCTTCAGTACATGACCGATCTGGTCTAGGTAGGTTAGTCTCGGTCTCCCCCGGTACCTACATCCTTCCACTTTCGCATTGTATATCTTCTTAACCAGACGTTCGTTCTTTCCACATGCCCGAACCATCGGAACATTCCCTTTCGCATCTTTACACCAATACTCTCTTTCATACCTACTCGCTCTCTTACGTCGTCGTTACGAATGCGATCGATCAGCCTAACACAGCCACAGATTTTCCATAGAGATCGCATTAATTTTACTTTCATACTTTTTTCTGCATACCCAACTCTCGCTTCCATATAGTAATGTTGGGACAAGTAAGTTATGTATTGCTACACGTGCCTTCTGGCTGAGGTGCTACCGAGAAGTTGTCCCAACGCTCCGTTCACTCTATTTCCCGCATTTACTCTTCGCTCTATATCAGTGGTGTACCTTCCATCTCGGCTAAATTCACATCCAAGATATACAAATTCATCCACTTGCTCTAGTACATCATTACCTATTGTTACTCTTACATCTGTTCTGGCTTCATCTCTTTCAAAGATCATTAATTTGGTTTTACTCACATTCATGCGTAGACCCCTTTTCTTACAATCTTCTGTCATTGTGTCGACTAGGGTCTGCAGGTCGGTCGCTGACTGCGCCAGCAGGACTGCATCATCTGCATAGAGCAGAGCACTGACCACTGAGTCGCCCATCTGGACTCCCACATTCATATCGTTCAACCTTTGGAGACATTTATCCAGATATATGATAAACAGCCTGGCTGATAGAACGCACCCCTACTTAACGCCGATATTGACGTCAAACCAAGGCGACATTCCATCATCCAGCCGCACACAAGCTCTAACATCCCATGTAACTGGACTGCACAGCCTGCAGCAGTTTACCGTTTAATACCATACTCCGGTAAAATGTCCCAAATTTCCTTTCGTGCAACCGTGTCAAATGTTCTCTCCAGATCCACAAAACTGCAGAAAACCCTCTGACCTAGAGCCAGATGCTTCTTCGCAATGTTGTGCAGAGAGAACACTTGATCCATGCATCCCCTTCCACTCCTGAAACCTCCTTGTGCCTCACACAGTAAACCATCGTACTCCATCCTCATTCTCCTTTCAATAATTTTAGCATACACTTTTGTTGCCAAACTGGTCAAGCTTATGGCTCTGTAATTTGCGCAGTCATAACGTGAACCCTTGTTTTTAAACAAAGGCACGACGACTGCGCTATTCCAGTCCCTGGGAACCATTCCCGAGCTCCAACATAAATTGAGGAGCAACAGGAACGCCTCCCAGACACAGGAGCCACCAAGCTTGATCATCTCGGCAGAAATCATATCAGTGCCCGCTGCCTTACCATTTTTCAAACTTCTTATCGCCCATTCAACTTCATCCATACTGACGCCACCGGAGGACGCCGGTGCCGAATGTTGATCTACTAGACCATATGCAACACCGGCGCCAACCCGAGTATCCGCATACATATCGCCAAAATATTCACTCCATCGGCTTAACACGTCTTGTATTTGTGTAAGAATGTCTTACCTTTAGACCTTATTTTATTCATTCTGAAGGCTGACCAACCACCCCGAAACCTCTTCACCTCTCTCCAAAAGAGTTTGGTGTTACCCTCGAAGTTTTTAGCCAGCCTATCTTCTGCACTCATATTTGTTCTATCACGTTTCTCTTTCACTAAGACCTTGGTGTCATTCTTACATTGCCGATATATTTCTTTCTTCTGTTCAGTCATACTGTCATTCAGATTCAAAGAATAGACATAGTCCAGCCACGCTTTCTTCTTTTGCTCTACGGAAGCTGCCTCTTCCGCATCCCACCAAGCATCACCATTTGTTTTTCTATGCTTCTTTGAGCTTCCACATACTTCTTTCGCTGTATCTACCATACTCTCTTTCAATATTCTCCAGCATTCATCTATGTCCGTTTGCGGCTGGCTTGCCATCGTCAGCCGTTCTCGGAACTCTCTGAATACTTTTCTCTTACACACCCTTCTTGCAAACTTTCAATCTTTATTCTTTCAAGCCCTCCGAAGTGGACACGCTCTCGCCAGTGCCCCCACTTTCTGAACAGATCACGAAATCTCGCAATAACGAGATAGTAGTCCGTATCGACTGTGGGGCCCCTGTAAGCTCTTGCGTCCAATATTTTGCTTCGGAGGCGACTGTTTACTAAAATTAAATCTATTATACTCCTCTGTTCATTCCTTCTCCATGTATACATATGAATGTCCTTATATTGGCTAAATGTGTTTGACACATAAGGTTTCTCTCCATGCATAAATCCGCAATGAGCCTGCCTGCGTCGTTCACTCTCTTATCACCAAATGGACCAAGTACGTCCTCATAGTCGGGACGCTTGGTCCCCACCCATCCGTTCAAATCTCCGCATACAATCACGCGTTCACTGGTTTCTGCCATATCCAGAACTTCCCTAACATTATCCCAAAACTTCTCCAGGTCTGATGCCACCGAGGATCCTACAGGAGCATATGCTACAATCATGAAAGGTGACACCTAGTTTTATACGGACCCAAAGAAGTCCGGGATCATAAATTCCGTAATCCTTCACACCTGAGGCCAAGCGAGAGGACAACAGCACTCCTACCCCCGTGCTGTCTCGATCGCTCTGTGGTACACCAGACCACAGGGCCATCCCGTCACCAGGAAGATCGCAGGCGTCGCTGCCCCTTCGCTTGGTCTCTGTTACACAGAGCACGTCTACCTTAGCTAGTTTGTCCGCCATGACGGTTATCAGCTCGTGCAACTTACCTTCCACACAACCTCTTACATTCCACGTGCCCACCCGGCACTCCGTTCTCCTCGACTCGCCTAACTGGGCAAGGCGTGATGGGTGGCGGCCCCCATCGCCGCATCTGCCGATGTTCGTACCGACTTGTTTGTGTTGTTGTAGAGCATAGGATTGTCTTTAGCAAACCCTTCAACAATTTTTTTTTAAGCCCATATATTCGATGGAAAATTTAGTAAGACTTATGATTAACTCTTCGTGCCTGGCAGTAAGCGTCAAATTTTATCATTAAATATAAGAAAAATCTAAATTTAATCCAAATTCGTTTCTATTTATAATGCGTCCATCCATCTATCAGACTTTTTTATTTTCGGTGGGCTATGGATGCGTCTCGCCCCGCCAAATCGGTCCGGAGTGACGGCAGAGGCGGCGTGTGACCTCATAGACCCACCATGCAAACTCCTTTCTTCGCCGTGCGAGCGGGCCACCGGTACCCGATCTTTGTCTTCGGTGATCCATCTATCAGCCTAAAGACATCCATTATTGGAGAGACTGCCTCAAGGGGGGTAGTGTCACAATCATCAAACGTAAAAGCCGGGCTGGCGATTGTGGTTGGTGTTATTAATTTCATTTCCGGTTAGTGCTGCTACTGTCCTAGTCATTCCTCAGTTAGTTTATATGATTCCCACAGATAGATTGAGGGATGGTATACTTAACCTGGGGAAGGTTTTATAAATATTGTGTATATTTTCAGATCATACAGGCGAGAACGATCTCGGTCGAGATCTCGGCGTCATAAGTCGCGTTCGCGTTCGCCGCGGCCTCGCGAGCGCTCCCGTGAACGTGAGCGTGATCGCTCCAGGGAGAGGGAGAGGTCCCGAGACCGGGAGCGTAGCGTTAAACCCAACAAAGACAAGGAGAAAGAAGAAGAAAAACAATAATTAATATAGCACCTTTTTTTGTTAACTGATGAAAATATGCTCGATAAAGTATAAGCGTAAAGATCACAAACTTTTGTTTTAATTTATACCATAAATATTATAAGTATTTTTTTTTTATTTCTTATGGTGGCTAACGAGTAAACAGCACACCTGATGGTAAGTGTCGCTGCTGCCCATGGACCTTTGCTATACCAAGAGTATAGCTTACCATTACAATCCTCAAACCCACCCAGTTGGGCTGCCGGCTCTCTCGCTCACCGAACGAAGCGCAATAGCACATTGCCATTATTCAGACGTCGATATTCTGTGAGAGTGTGGTACTACCCCGGATGGACCGGCCCGCGGCTGTAGACAGAAAACTGTCAACAGCGTGGTCCTATCACTATCATTATATAACAAATACGTAAAACTTTTGACTTCTTTTAAGCTGTTAAAAAATTCTGTAGTATTTTTACTAAAAATGTGTTGGAAGTAACTACGCACCACGATATCGCAATTCTAAAACTCAGTTTTGTAAATTTACTACACCATTTACTCCAACGCGCTTAAGATTTATACATGAAGATTGCGAAATTAATAAATTTCCTAACATCTTTTCGAAAAGTAATAAAATTGTATTATAATTTTATTTCATTGGTAAACATCGATTAGTACATACATACATATCATCACGCCATATCCCTTGCAGGGTAGGCAGAGTGCCAGAGAACTCTATCCTTGCATACTTCACTCGCTTCCTCAACATTCATAATTCTGTTCATACACGCTCGCCGGTTTCGGAGACTCTTGACTACGTGACCAATCTGGTCTAGGTAGGTGAGTCTCAGTCTCCCTCGGTACCTACATCCTTCCACTTTCGCATTGTATATCTTCTTAACCAGACGTTCGTTCGGCATTCTTTCCACATGTCCGAACCATCGGAGCATTCCCTTTCGCATCTTTACACCAATACTCTTTTTCATACATACATCGATTAGTAATTTTACTCAACCTTTGTTTTGTAAAGTAATTGTAATTTTACAAATATTTTTAACAGTGTAGTATTGAGATTCATTACCACCTTAGTTGATGGGATTAGTAGTGAAATGCTTTACAATATGTAAAATTATTTATGATTCGTTTTATTATAATCTAGTGCAATCTAGAGAAAGTGGATGAATTTGTATATCTTGGATGTGGATTTAGCAGAGATGGAAGGTACACCACTGATATAGAGCGAAGAGTGAATGCGGGAAATAGAGTGAACGGAGCGTTGGGGCAACTTCTCGGCAGCCACCACCTCAGCCAGAAGGCACGTGTAGCAATACATAACGCAGTGCTTGTCCCAACATTACCGTATGGAAGCGAGAGTTGGGTATGCAGAAAAGAGTATGAAAGTAAAATTAATGCGGTCGAAATGCGATCTCTGCGGAAAATCTGTGGAGTAAGGCTGACCGATCGCATTTGTAACGACGACGTAAGAGAGCGAGTAGGTATGAAAGAGAGTATTGGTGTAAAGATGCGAAAGGGAATACTCCGATGGTTCGGACATGTGGAAAGAATGCCGAACGAACGTCTGGTTAAGAAGATATACAATGCGAAAGTGGAAGGATGTAGGTACCGGGGGAGACCGAGACCTACCTAGACCAGATCGGTCATGTACTGAAGGAAGGTGGAGTCAAGAGTCTCTGAAACCGGCAAGCGTGTATGAAGAGAATTATGAATGTTGAGGAAGCGAGTGAAGTATGCAAAGATAGAGTTCTCTGGCACTCTGTTCTCTCTGCCTACCCTGCAAGGGATATGGCGTGATGATATGTATGTATGTATGTATATATAAAAAATGTAGGCTGATGTCTGCACACTGCTAGATTAAAAAAAAAATCTAATTCTAAAATTATTATTTTTTAGCTCTAATTAAGATCATGTTTAATAAAGACAATTTTCATTAGAGTAACAAACAACCATTTTTAGAATATTTTGATCATATGTTTGTATATACATCAGACAAAAACTATTTGCATAGAAATGAATATAGATTTCATAGATATATTGCTGGAGGTCTAACTTTGAACATGACAATATAAAAATTAACAAATATCTCTAAATAAAAGTTAGTTAAGTAGGTAATGAAGGCAACCAGCTATGGTTTTAATATTCATCTTATAATTTAAAAAAAATTGTTGGGTGCTAACCCAACAATTTTCTTTTAAATTATAAGATGAATATTTTCGAAGTGAGCAGCTGCAAGATTAAGGGCATAATAAAAAACTCAATTCAAAAAGTTTATGTGGGCCCATTCGTTTCATAATGAAACTGCGTGACGGATACGGGAGGTAAAGGTCCACGAGTTCCGCTTGCGATGGCCAGGGATGTTGAGAACATGCTATTCCTCTCATAATAGATTGTCGTGGCTATTATAATAATCTTTGGTGCGTCAGAGTCACATATCAAAAAGGCCAAAGGTTGGCCTTTGGATATGTGACTCTGACGCACCGAAGATACCACGTCTTATATTGCCGTATAAGACGGGACATGGGGCCGCTGTTAGCTTCGAGTGGACATTTGCATGCAAATGCCAATCTGCTCCAGTGAGTACTACATAGGCATGGATGTTGATAAGTATTTTGCACGACTTGAACGGTAAAGTAACAAAGTATAAGCACACAGAAGATTTTATTTCAACCATCCAACAGTTGGAGGCATAACTTTCCTAGGAAATTGCTGTGGTGATACATCATCATCCATTTTTTAGCCTCATTCATTGCTGGGCCTAGCCGGGTTAGGCGTCCTCTAAAAAGGATAGGGTAATAAAGCTACTATACGACGCTGTTCTGATGTTTTGGCATAGTTTTATGTCGATTTTTCCTACTCTTGCATCTACATTATCTACATTTTATATCCCTTTCGACTTATCTTCTAATCGTCTTACGACACGTGGGCGGACCCAGCTTCGAGGGCCGACGGCTGTATGCGGGGGTGATCCGTTCGATGGCCATGTACGGCGCACCCGTGTGGGCGAGGGCTCTGAACGCCCAGCTCAGGGCTGTTCTGTGGAGACCCCAGAGAGTCATGGCGGTCAGAGCCATTCGCGGGTACCGCACGGTATCGACCGAGGCGCCATGCCTAGGTACTGGACGGGACACCCCCGTGGGACCTAGAGGCGGAGATGCTCTCCGACCTCTACCGGCGTGTGACCTCACTGCGCGACGAAGGTGGCTCCCCATCGCTGAGCGAGATAGCCACCTGACGCGAGGACGCCCGCCGAGACGTCATCGCCCGTTGGGCTACGCGGCTGGAGAGGCCTAGACACGGTGTCGTCACCGTCGAGGCTCTCCGGCCCGTACTGATGGAGTGGATGGAGCTGCGGCACGGAGTCCTCTCCTTTCGACTGGTGCAGGTGTTGTCGGGGCACGGATGCTTCGGTTTGTACCTGCACACGGTCGCGTATAGGGAGTGGACTCCGGCCTGCCACCATTGCAGCAGTGACGAGGACACGGCGCAACACACGCTGGAGGTGTGTCCGGGCTTCGACCGGCATCGCCGTGACCTCGTCGCTGTTATCGGTGCCGACCTGACGCTGCCAGCTGTCGCGAGTGCGATGGTCGACAGCGTCAGGAACTGGGACGCGGTCGCCGCCTTCTGCGAGGCTGTCATCTCGCAGAAGGAGGCGGCGGAACGAGTCCGGGAGGATTCCCGCGACCCGGGCCGCCGTCAGCGGCCGGGGCGGCGCAGGCGCGAATACCTGCGCCTGATGCCGCCCTAACCGAGGCCTCGGGTGATCGGACCGGGGAATTGTCCGGTCACCCGACGTGAGGCCACCGCGTGAGGGCGACGCCCCGACGGCGAAATCTGTCGGGGCGTCGACGAAAGGAACCCGCGAGGGTAAACCGCCGGGCGGGCCACCGAAGTCAAAAATCGGGTACCGGTGGCCCGCTCGCACGGCGAAGAGAGAAGGTTTTACGGTGGGTCTGTGGGGTCACGCGCCGCCTTTTCCGTCACCCCGGACCGATTTGGCGGGGCGAGACGCATCCACAGCCCACCAATAAAAAAAGGCAAGAGGGGGAACGGTGAATGTATTTTTACTCCGTCATCATACTTGGTGTATCAAGGGAGAGATGTTATTTTTAATTAGATGTAATAGGCCGAGCATACAGACTTATTATTATATAGAGACGTTATTTTACGACTGCACGCTAATTATAGATTGAAGTATAATAAAAAAACGTAAAAACATTTAGTCATACTTATGAATTTTACGTTAGGTGGCCTGGCCTGGCTATTCGTGATTTTGGTGGAATTGCGTTGTTTAGAGCCCTATATCTGCGTATCACCAATTTTCATAATTATAGTTTTCAAGCTTGATTGCATTCGTTTATTCTTCGATAAGAATTCATTTACGAGACCTTCATAACAATTGTACAGATAACTTATTTCAGTTGTATAAATCTCGACCTCCAGTTAAAGCGTTATATATATATATATATACCTCCACAGAGCGGTTTTGTGGTGGGCTCTGAAAGAGAAAAGTGTGCCTGTGAAGTATATTAGGTTAATCTGTGCTATGTACTGGCGATCCAGGTCGTATGTTAAATCTGCTGTTGGAGATTCCGACGGGTTCAGCGTTGAGGTGGGTCTGCCCCAAGGGTCGGCGTTAAGTCCCTACCTCTTCCTGTTGATAATGGATGCTTTAACATCAGAGATACAGGAAGAGGCTCCCTGGTGCATGCTATTCGCTGATGAAGTTCTCGTCGGAGAAGATGGGCTTGAGGTCCAGACCATGCTGGAAAAGTGGCGCTGTAAGCTGGAGAATGTTGACTTGAAAATCAGCAGATCTAAAACGGAACACATGTTTGCGATTTCGGCAGTCTCTCCCATACTACACCCATAGCTCTAGATAGAGTACCTATAGGCTATACCAGTATGCTCGAACATTTGATACCTCGGTTCGCTTATATACGTCTGATAGGGCTGTATGGAAAAGAGGACATATTGCGTCGACACCAAGTAGTTGGGATAATAGCAAGAGAATGATGATGATGAAATCTCGACTTCCAGTATCGAGCATCAGAGGTTGCATTCACTCGCAGGACAGTTATTTACGAAATTTATAATGGCTGTTCAATCTAGGTGTAATATATATACATATAGGTTAATTATATTCACTCATTAACATATTTATGTCCACTATTGGTCGAAGTCTCAACGTTATACGCGGCCATAATCACCACACTTATAGTCTATAAAATATAGCATGATCTCTGTGACAGTTCTCACTAGTGCCGCACGCTTGCGATGCAATGTCTGTATTTTTGTCGATATAATTCCTTATTTTTAAAGTTATTTGCTACTGCAATTGAAAAACAATGTATGAAAATCTTATTGAATTTCAATCAAATGGATGGATGAATCGATTATAAATTTAAAACAATCAATGAAAATTTTATTAAATTTAAATTAATGGATTTTATTTAATTTAAACTAAAGTTGTTAATTAATTCTTTTTATTATTCGAAAGGAATACATCCCAAATTCATCGTCACTATTATCATCATCGCTGGCGCACTCCTGTAGGTTGATGATGAGTTCTTGGTCACAGATTATTTAATGAATAATCATGTTTATTTTATAAAAGCAATTATCATTTTAATATAAAAGAAATGGTCTTATTAATGTTATAACTGATGTCTGAATATTAAATTAACGCAATTTACTTATTTTATAGAGTTACCATGTGGTTTATATAGCTAATGTATTGGTTTTACTTGTTTTATAAATAATTAATAAGAATATTATCGATTTACGTTTATCGATTGTCCCATCTCTATCTTATTCTCAGTCGAGTACGACCTTGTACTTGCGTTAGCATCATATTTTTATGAAATGGTTAGTATTTTAAAACATATGAGGTACGATTTCCGTGTGGTGACGGAGTAAGAATACTATTCACCGCCCATATCTTACCTGTGGGTGATCGTACGAGACGACTAAGGGATATAAAACGCATATAACATCTATGCGAGAGAAGGAAAACTCGAAACAAAACCCAATACCAACACGTCTGACTAGCGCGGTATAGTAGGTTAATTTCCCTCCCATTACGGAGCAGGCCCGAGCCCAATAGTGGGACATTTATGGGCTGTGATGATGATGAGGTACAAGTTTTGGTGTAAATATATAAAGTTTTTTTATTCATAGTTCAGTTGAGCAACTGCAACTGGCACGTAAAGAATAAAAATATAGGCGATATAAAATAAAATTATAAACATGACGCGTATTCATAATTACTTCATCGGTTTTGTCGCTATCTGTCACAGAGATCATGCTATATTTTAAGGATTATAGTAAGCGAGTTGATGTCGTTTGAGAGAAGTGTACCTACTGTCCATTCTCTCAAAATTATGACGACTCCCAGAGAAATAAGGTGGTGAAGCATTATTGGGCTGATAACCCCACAGTCTTAGCTGAGCCACACACAGTCGAGTTCCACAGTTTAAACTGCATGTTATAATGTTATTTGCGTCTTATCAAATACTTCCACAAAAGGATTTATTTGTTAATGTGGAATGTCATTTAGAAACAATTTTTCTTTATTAGCTCATACATCACTGTTGGGCACAAGCTTCGCCCACAAATCGTAGCGTAGTATAAACATTATCTCTACTCAAATACGTCCCATTGCTCTTCGACGTCCGCGGCACGTCATCGACGATGACGACGACGATATCACACTCGCTCAATTAAGAGCTTACACGGCCCGCGTGGCCATTACACGTAAATATCGTGTTTCGTTTCGTCCTCGCCGTCGAGGTGCGAAATCGCGACGCGCAAAAATCATAAATCCAAAAGTGGGCACACCACCAGCGACGCCCCAAGCCGAGGTCCGTTCTAGGGATGTTAAAAAATAATCGATTTTTATTTTAATCGATTATTTTTTTCTAAAAATCGATTTTTTATAATCGATTTTTATAGTAATATTAATCGATTTTAAAAAATCGATTATATAAATTATGCGTTTTAATCGATTTTTATGAAAAGCGCCATCTATGGAACGGATGAATAAAACTTTAAGTAAATCCATTATTATTTACAAGTTAAGAGTGCCATAATATATGTAGTTGCTGGTAAACAATAAAAATGTCTTCCAATAGTAAAACATCTAAAAGCGGTTGGCGAAAATATTTTACGATTAAGAAACATACAGCAATATGCAAGTACTGTTCCAAAGAGCTAAGAACTTGCAGTAATACTACAAATTTAAAACAGCATACATACATACATCACGCTACGGCAGAGAGAACAGAGTGCCAGAGAACTCTATCTTTGCATACTTCACTCGCTTCCTCAACATTCATATTCCTCTTCATACACGCTCGCCGGTTTCGGAGACTCTTGACTCCACCTTCCTTCAGTACATGACCGATCTGGTCTAGGTAGGTTAGTCTCGGTCTCCCCCGGTACCTACATCCTTCCACTTTCGCATTGTATATCTTCTTAACCAGACGTTCGTTCTTTCCACATGCCCGAACCATCGGAACATTCCCTTTCGCATCTTTACACCAATACTCTCTTTCATACCTACTCGCTCTCTTACGTCGTCGTTACGAATGCGATCGATCAGCCTAACACAGCCACAGATTTTCCATAGAGATCGCATTAATTTTACTTTCATACTTTTTTCTGCATACCCAACTCTCGCTTCCATATAGTAATGTTGGGACAAGTAAGTTATGTATTGCTACACGTGCCTTCTGGCTGAGGTGCTACCGAGAAGTTGTCCCAACGCTCCGTTCACTCTATTTCCCGCATTTACTCTTCGCTCTATATCAGTGGTGTACCTTCCATCTCGGCTAAATTCACATCCAAGATATACAAATTCATCCACTTGCTCTAGTACATCATTACCTATTGTTACTCTTACATCTGTTCTGGCTTCATCTCTTTCAAAGATCATTAATTTGGTTTTACTCACATTCATGCGTAGACCCCTTTTCTTACAATCTTCTGTCATTGTGTCGACTAGGGTCTGCAGGTCGGTCGCTGACTGCGCCAGCAGGACTGCATCATCTGCATAGAGCAGAGCACTGACCACTGAGTCGCCCATCTGGACTCCCACATTCATATCGTTCAACCTTTGGAGACATTTATCCAGATATATGATAAACAGCCTGGCTGATAGAACGCACCCCTACTTAACGCCGATATTGACGTCAAACCAAGGCGACATTCCATCATCCAGCCGCACACAAGCTCTAACATCCCATGTAACTGGACTGCACAGCCTGCAGCAGTTTACCGTTTAATACCATACTCCGGTAAAATGTCCCAAATTTCCTTTCGTGCAACCGTGTCAAATGTTCTCTCCAGATCCACAAAACTGCAGAAAACCCTCTGACCTAGAGCCAGATGCTTCTTCGCAATGTTGTGCAGAGAGAACACTTGATCCATGCATCCCCTTCCACTCCTGAAACCTCCTTGTGCCTCACACAGTAAACCATCGTACTCCATCCTCATTCTCCTTTCAATAATTTTAGCATACACTTTTGTTGCCAAACTGGTCAAGCTTATGGCTCTGTAATTTGCGCAGTCATAACGTGAACCCTTGTTTTTAAACAAAGGCACGACGACTGCGCTATTCCAGTCCCTGGGAACCATTCCCGAGCTCCAACATAAATTGAGGAGCAACAGGAACGCCTCCCAGACACAGGAGCCACCAAGCTTGATCATCTCGGCAGAAATCATATCAGTGCCCGCTGCCTTACCATTTTTCAAACTTCTTATCGCCCATTCAACTTCATCCATACTGACGCCACCGGAGGACGCCGGTGCCGAATGTTGATCTACTAGACCATATGCAACACCGGCGCCAACCCGAGTATCCGCATACATATCGCCAAAATATTCACTCCATCGGCTTAACACGTCTTGTATTTGTGTAAGAATGTCTTACCTTTAGACCTTATTTTATTCATTCTGAAGGCTGACCAACCACCCCGAAACCTCTTCACCTCTCTCCAAAAGAGTTTGGTGTTACCCTCGAAGTTTTTAGCCAGCCTATCTTCTGCACTCATATTTGTTCTATCACGTTTCTCTTTCACTAAGACCTTGGTGTCATTCTTACATTGCCGATATATTTCTTTCTTCTGTTCAGTCATACTGTCATTCAGATTCAAAGAATAGACATAGTCCAGCCACGCTTTCTTCTTTTGCTCTACGGAAGCTGCCTCTTCCGCATCCCACCAAGCATCACCATTTGTTTTTCTATGCTTCTTTGAGCTTCCACATACTTCTTTCGCTGTATCTACCATACTCTCTTTCAATATTCTCCAGCATTCATCTATGTCCGTTTGCGGCTGGCTTGCCATCGTCAGCCGTTCTCGGAACTCTCTGAATACTTTTCTCTTACACACCCTTCTTGCAAACTTTCAATCTTTATTCTTTCAAGCCCTCCGAAGTGGACACGCTCTCGCCAGTGCCCCCACTTTCTGAACAGATCACGAAATCTCGCAATAACGAGATAGTAGTCCGTATCGACTGTGGGGCCCCTGTAAGCTCTTGCGTCCAATATTTTGCTTCGGAGGCGACTGTTTACTAAAATTAAATCTATTATACTCCTCTGTTCATTCCTTCTCCATGTATACATATGAATGTCCTTATATTGGCTAAATGTGTTTGACACATAAGGTTTCTCTCCATGCATAAATCCGCAATGAGCCTGCCTGCGTCGTTCACTCTCTTATCACCAAATGGACCAAGTACGTCCTCATAGTCGGGACGCTTGGTCCCCACCCATCCGTTCAAATCTCCGCATACAATCACGCGTTCACTGGTTTCTGCCATATCCAGAACTTCCCTAACATTATCCCAAAACTTCTCCAGGTCTGATGCCACCGAGGATCCTACAGGAGCATATGCTACAATCATGAAAGGTGACACCTAGTTTTATACGGACCCAAAGAAGTCCGGGATCATAAATTCCGTAATCCTTCACACCTGAGGCCAAGCGAGAGGACAACAGCACTCCTACCCCCGTGCTGTCTCGATCGCTCTGTGGTACACCAGACCACAGGGCCATCCCGTCACCAGGAAGATCGCAGGCGTCGCTGCCCCTTCGCTTGGTCTCTGTTACACAGAGCACGTCTACCTTAGCTAGTTTGTCCGCCATGACGGTTATCAGCTCGTGCAACTTACCTTCCACACAACCTCTTACATTCCACGTGCCCACCCGGCACTCCGTTCTCCTCGACTCGCCTAACTGGGCAAGGCGTGATGGGTGGCGGCCCCCATCGCCGCAACTGCCGATGTTCGTACCGACGGGGGCGAGTCGGTACGCGTCGCCTCCGGGGGACGCCCTAACCCGCATTGCGGTACGCATTTCGAGCCGGATTAGCAGTCTAATTAGACTGGCAGGGGACGCGAACGAGCACGCTCCGGACTATGCCCCCCTAGAAATAAATGTATTTTTTAACTCGCCTGACTGTGCAAGGCGTGATGGGGATGGCCCCCATCGCCACATCTGCCGATGTTCGTACCGACGGGGGCGGGTCGGTACGCGTCGCCTCCGGAGGACACCCTAACCCACACTGCGGTACGCATATGAGCCGGATTGAAGTCTGACTAGACTGGCAGGGGACGCGACGTGAACGCTCCGGACTATGCCCCCCTACACGCTCCGGACTATGCCTCCCTAAAAAAAAATCATCATCATGTCAGGCTATTGCCATCCACTGCTAGACGTAGGCCTAAATGTAAAATAGTACTGGACATTTATGGCATTTTTTTTGTTGATTTATATTTTAGTTTTTGAGACAATAAGGTTGTTATTTTGTTAGGATGCTCATCATTTCATTTTTATGATAATAAAAAAAATGTGTCAATAATTACATTTAGTTTTCTTATTCCTTACCTTGAAGATTTAAAGGAATAATCGCTTTGATGAATTTTTAAATTTGAATTGGTTGATTTTTTATTCATATAATTTTATTTGATTTTAATCTGATAAATTGTTAGTATGAATCTCTTAGGTTTGTTATTGGAATATGAAAAGTATATACATTTTTAAATAATAGAAAAAAATCGATTTTTTCGTAAAAATCGATTATTTATTTTGATTATAATCGATTTTTGGCAAATCGATTAATATTAAATTTAAAAAAAACGATTTTTTCCAGTAACCTCACATCCCTAGTCCGTTCCCCACAGGGGGAGCCCTTGGGCGATGTCGCTTAGGTCAAAGCCATCTGCGGCTAACAGCTAAAGAAGTCCCATTGCTGGGGTCCTTGACCTACTTGTATCACGTTGGTCAAATATGTTGGTAAAGGGTTTCACTTCGAATTTGGCTTCTCGTGTGTAGATGTTATCTGTATATTATGCAATTTAGTCGTCTTATACGACACCCAAAAAGGTATGGAATAAGGAAAACATAATTACAGAAACTACATGTTTTCCTGGTCACCATCCTATTTACGACTCTGTTTTTCACTTATACAATTTTTAGGCAACTTTCTTGAGTTGCATGTCATAGTGTCTTACACTTTGCATTGTAGTGCATGTCAATTTCCACAGCCTGTAAAGTTCACGGCGCTGTTCCAACCGTATTAGGATGGTAGAATTCTGAATGCGAGAAGATATCTATGCCCAACTGGCCCAAAGTATCAATGAGAGTGATTGGGTTGTTGTTAAAAAAGTAAAACAACAAATACTTTGTAATATTATTACAGAAATGCTTTATTATAATTAATGTCTAAATAGATGGATCATCATATAAATGTTATCTAGTACAACCTACGTGACGCGACGTCCAGAGCCGCGCTCAGTCATACCCCGCCGCTCTCGACGTCACGACTTATTTCCATCACATACGGGTTTTACAAATCATTTTGTTAACGTTTTTGTACAGCCATATACAATAATTTTATGTTCAATTACATCTAAACGTAAAAAATCTTGAGGTGTCGTAGGAAACTACGCTTCCTATAGAAATTAATTACACAGGGGGAATGAGGAGTAGCTACGCTTGTGACGTGCAACCGGCAAGGTAGACCTCGGGACTACAACTATCAGTACAGGACTTTACAATCATCACTATAACCTAAAGCGGCAACAGACACATCTATCCGCTGCAACTACATACACTAAACATAAGCATCGCCCACACTTAAGCGCTCACACCGAACACTATCGGGACTCATCAACTAAATAACTTAAATTAATTACATAAAAATATACAAAAATATCATTTTCACAAAATTATAATAGACGAACTATACAATCCGGCACTAAAAGAGATAAGCTATGTACGATTTTATAGCCGGTTATTAAACTTAAACGAGAGCTTGACTTGAACAATACTACAAAACAATAATATAATAAAATCACGACTATAGTGCCGATTGTCCAGAACTGCCTGCGGCATCACTATCGCTTTAGAAGATTCAAGGTCCCCTAGCCCAGCTAATAGTAAATCTACAACGAGCTAAAATTACGGAAACGCTGGGGTCCGTCGAACCACCGCTTTCCTTCGATTCATAAATTACACGAGAATGAGAGACGTTCAAATATTTATACATAGATTCATACGAACAACGAATAATACTAGAACACTTAACAACTACAAACGCAATTAACTCTACGCCGCGGTGACGCGACGGCCGAGCACCGTATTCGGCTTCAAACTGTACAACACTATTGTTACAGTATATCGTATCGTATCGTTTCTGTACATCAGTCTGCCGCTAAGTATGTACAGGCGCCGCGACCAAGCGACGAGCTCTATAGTTACAAATGTACAATCGCAAATATTCACAAAATTTATAATAGGCGGGGCGATACCCGCGCCGTCGCATCAGCCTACCCCCGCGGACGTTTAATACTTTACACAGACTACAACACAGGGTTGGGCGGCGGCGGTCCGATCGGACCAAGTTCTGGCGCTTTCATGAAGAACTTCTCCAATTTAGCGATTATGTGCTTGCCGTAGGTGTATTTGCGTAGGGAACCGATATGCGGTCGGATCTTGTGCATCAGCACCTTGCGCTGGGTCGGCTCCGCCACGTCGATCATTTTCTGTACCACGTAGTTTGCAAACTGATCCTTCATCATCACGTGGAGAGCGCTATGTAAAAATATACACAACATGTTAATAACTCACACCAATATATAGATTTATTAAATATATATACATGATGCTTTTAATGGAACAGTTATAGAAATCGAGTAAATAATAAAGTATAGACTAAAACTTGCACTATATATAAGTGTGACCAAATATTTGTAGTAATTTGCATAAAATTTTCGGTTATCACATCAATTAAGTAATTTACCATTTTCGGCATGAAAGTAGGTAAATTAATTTAATAAAAATATGGATTATACAGAACCCATATTTTTTTTGTAAAACATGAATTATTTCTTACCTGATACTGGATTGGAAGCATGAATAAGAAAAAAGTCAATTTTACAACTTTAATGACATGATAAATGTACCTATTTTTATATTGTAATTATAAATCCTGTTTCAGGACATATAAGTCATTTTTGAGGTAAACATTAGCAAATAGTTATTTTAAGCGTGACTAAAGCAAGGCAAGCATTCAGCCAAATATTGCCATTATCGTATTTATATTGATTGATTTGGATGATAGGGCTGTCGTGGCTTTGAGCTTGACTAGGCTAATATTATTATATTCATAAATACGTATTAAATTTCCCTTCGTTGTCGTTAGACGCAATTCTAAAACTGTCCCATTAAAATCTGTTTGGAGCAGTATTTCGTTCGATATTATATCGATGCGTACTTGTCATTGAAGCCGCACAGCTCGTCAATGAGTAGTGCGCGCTCGTTGCGCGTCGCGTGCGTGACGCATTTCTCTACCACGTTGGACGCGAACTTGTGCTGAGACAGCTGCAACACCTTGCCGCGTACACCAGCCACCAGTCGCGATCTGTCCTCCGCCGCGCCGTGCTCCAAAACGTGTTGCACCACGTAGTTACCATACTGGTCCTGAACGACAACAAACAGACTATTATTGTCCTATTCAGGAAACTATACCCTATCCGATGACAATTCTATGCCCTTGATTGATGTTAATATGATACAGTACTAGACTACGCGTCGAGTGATATCGAATATCTCTTGAAAACCTTATTTTCCAAGCATCATCTTTCTTTATACAATACTATTAGCTGCTTGCTGTTAGGTGTCAATAATTTATGTCTATTAATTAAATGTTTATTTTTTAAAGTCCCCTGTGATGCAAGGATGGATTATTTAGCTCAAGGAGCTATTTTTTTTTTCAAAGTGATCTTTAAAGGGCGTAAGTAATTTCATTTACTCGATAATTTTAGAAGTAAACAATAAATTTTATGATCAAATAGGCCAAAGCGTGAAGAGATGTTCAACACCGGTGTAAAGTGTCTCAATATTTAAACTGCTTAGTTTGATTAACTCGGTATGTGCCCAAAGTAACAGAGGTATTCGCGATGGTGAATGCGCTTTGAACGTGCAAAGTCCACGAATCAAACCTGCATAGAACGGAAATTAATTGCAGGTAAATTAAAAGAAAAAATGATAGTAGCCACACACACAAATCCGTCATGAAAATAATCTGCCTGAAATCTATGTGCTATTGCAAGCATTTGAATCAAACCCAAATAAAACAGAGGCTTCGATTTTTGTCACAATTTTACTGAATCTGCAATCGATCCATGGCAATATGAATGTCTTTAGGTGCTTAGGAAATAAACATGTAAAATTGTATTTGGTTGTTATTTTACAACAGCCGCTTAGCAAAACCAAGTCGAGACTGACAACAGTTTGGTCTCTTACGAACTTTTTATAAATTGAGCATTCGTGATATGCGACATGAATACAAATATTTATCGCAACACGTACATAACTGCAACTGTAACTCAAGTCAAGTTTTTGTAATAACTCTGTATAAAAATAATTTCCGCCGCGTTCCGATCCGATAATAAGATTATTAGAAAACTTTGGTAAAATCAATATGTGTTTACAGAGTGTGACAAACATACCTGAATGAGCTGATCCGTGTGAGCGTGAAGTTCACTCAGCACCGGCGCCGTCTGCTCGGGCGTGCAGTGCTCGAGTATGCGCTGTATGACGCGACAGCCGTATGGGTGCGTCGACAGGGCGTACACTTGTCCCGCAAACGCGTTGATTATGAACTGCAAAGCCGTCGGCTCTACACATTCGATACACTTTTGTACCTGTAACGTCAATCAAAAACATGTTAATAAATAGCTTCTAGTTAGGAACAAATATACTGTAGTAGATCAAGTTCACTTCCATTATAGAGGATACCCATGCCCCACACTTAAGGATTGAAGAGGAAGCAGCATAATGTTGAGTATAGTGATGACTTGAACTGTAAATGGCAGGAAAGATGTTTTAACATTGTGTTATCTTTACATTTTAGCTGAAAGAAGAGTATATCTTTTTGCCTGATATAATCCGCCACCACCACCTTAATTTCTATGGGAGGTGTCAATGTTCCATGATAGTATTGGTTCGCTCAAAAGAAGAGAGCAGTCACTTTATGTATAGTAATAGACAATCATACCAAATCTTTAAATGTTAATGCGTAATGATTTCTAATGTGTAACATTTGAAAAAAAAAATGTAGAATCATTTTCTTTTTGTACTGGCAATGAATCTGTATTAATAATGTGGGTCAAAATTTAACATCTTATAGGGAGATATAAACTTCTGTGATAATAATGACATATTGGACGTAAGACACCTTAGTCCTCCCGTGACCATGATCACTGTAAAGTGTTCGAAACGTCGGGAATTAAAAATCAAATACAAACGCGATAGAATCCGTAAAAGTAGTATTATTTCAAATATGTTAATGCCTTTTATTTCAATATAATATCTGCACTTAATAATTCAATAACAATTAATATATATATATATATATGAGTTTATCACGACTGTTACTGTGGCATCAATAATTTTACCTAGCAATTCATTAATTTGCCGACATTTATGTCACAGCTTGGCCACCATTACGGAGTCAAACTATGCTGCGTTGTTTTATATATAAATAACTTATCTCGATAAAAAATATATCTAATAAAATAAGTTTTTCTAATTCAACATGTTAGCTTGAAAGGATTATACAATCTTTTAATTTTAATATACGAGAAAGAAAGAAATAGTATGTACTTACAACATGGTTGCCATTCTGATCCTTGACACATTTGAGCACGTGGCCGTCGAGCTCGCGCACCACCTCTTGTTGTTGTTCTGCAGGTATCGATTCCAGCGCTTTCTGGATCACACGACACCCGTACATTTGCAGAGCCAGATTCAACACGTGCCCACGAACCTACCAAATCATACATTTAGGTTATATATTTGGAAATAACAATTAAATAATTATCTATAAAAGAAATTTGAAAGTTCATTGGGTTCCAGAGAAGGTTTGACGTCAGGCAAACCAGTAATCGCCTAAAATATGTAGAAACTGCATACTAAACGCAGTTTCTACATATTTTAATAGAAAATAACATGTTGTATCTTATAAAAGACATAAGGATGGTGATGAAATACTCCCTTAGATCAATGGCATAAACAAGAGAACGCCTACGCCACTGCCACTCATGGGTCAAGATATTCTCAATAGAAACAACTTATCCTGTTTTAGATGAATATAGTTGGATTAAATTATACATGGAGAAATATGGACTAATTGCTATTGTCTAACGCAACCCGTAATTAACATCATTTCATAAAAAAAAATATAACCTAAGAGTTGATGCCCAGAACGAAAAGGTTTTTAAAATATGTACAAGAAAAATGCATTTAAAACTACCAAAAAAAGAAACAAAATGAAAAAATGTCTAATATGTTTTCAAGATATATGTTCAAATAATTTTGTTTTCGTTGTCCTTGGATTAAGTATGCTTAAAATGTGCTACAACACTATACTAGTAATTGCGGTTTGTATTGCAATAACGCGAAAAAGAAAATATGTTTTAGATACATGATTGAAAATTAGTTCAACCAACATCTGAAGCAACATCCTGTAAATTTTCTAAATTATTTTCAAACGCTAATAACCATAAAACAAGGGCAGTGAACCGAACTATAATTTTAATAGTTCCAGTTCATATTGCATCGTAACCTTGAAACATCAGTGGCAAGTGGACAAGAATTAATACAATTGCAAGATCATCATCATCATTCTCATAATCTTATCCCAATTACTTAGGGTCGATACAATATGTAGAGTACATATTGTAAACGTTATTGGCAATAGTTTTATGACCGGCCGCCTGCCAGACGTCAACCCTCCTTGGGAATGTAATTGTTGACCAAACGGCATCAGATGAAGTTGGCCCAGGTCGTTATAAGGATCTTAGTCGTCTTTTACGACATCCACGAGCAAAGTAAGGGTTGGTAGTATTACAAGCAGTAAGCTTGGTAGTAGTACACACAGCAGACAAGGGTATTATATACTTTATACGACGATTAAATAAATTAAATTAAAGATAATTTGCAACAGTACCTATGTTTTATATCATACCTTTTGTGCCAATGTAGTTTTCTGTTCTGTCGTTCCAAATTCAAAGAATTTCTGTATGACATAGTTTCCAAAGACGTCTGTCATTAGACTGTATGCAGCGCCGATGATTTCGTTGAACACCATTTGTTTTTCTTGAACTGTTGCTCTTTCTAGTTTTTGTTGGATAAATCTGTAAAAACAATAATAATATAAGATTAATTATGAAAATACCACATCGCTGGGTCATCATCAACATCCCAGCACATATACGTCAATGTGTTGGACGCTAGCATCCTTTACAAGAGGAGAGAAGTCAACCCCACTAAGTTGTCAAAGGTTTGATATAAGGTTTTAATTCAAGATTTTTGTCTTGCAATTATTTCTGGTTACGTCTCGTATTCATATTTTATTACGTACACTCGTTGTTATCGGGTGGTATATTATTTCCATCATACTAACGACCTCTTTTTGTAAGTTAGATTTATCTATTTTGACAAGTTCTGGTATGACTACGCTCTGATTGAATCATACGTGGCAACTTAAGAGCGGCGCGGACCTCATAACCTGCCGTCTTACCTCCTTCGCTCTGAATAGATCACAATACACAAAAGAAAAACAATATATCAGATAGTGATCGATAAATTTCAAATTGCATTCTTAACTAGTATTGGTATTGTATAGACAAGATCATTAGACATGATTTTTCATGACATATTGTAATTTGAAATAAAACTACATTGACGGATTCTATCGCGTTTGTATTTGATTTATAATTTCCCGACGTTTCGAACACGTTACAGTGATGGCTCATGGTCACGGGAGGTCCTCCCGTAAATGTAGTTTTATTTCAAATGTGTAATACTCGCGTAAACATTAGAAGTCATTACATATTGTAATGTTCATATACTTTTTATTTTCAACCCAAATACGTCTCTTATTGTTGGACACGAACCTGCTGTGTATTCGAAAGGAAATTGTCCTACCGGACGGATACAACGCTAGGATTCATCTAACATAGAGGTGTCAAACTCAGTTTTGCAGAGGGTCGAGGTAGTCGGTAGGTCGGTCGAGGTAGTATATTAAATTTTGAATTCGTAGGCGGGCTAGATTGAAAATTCTTCTTTCTGTGACACATTGCAATCGCGGGCCTTGTTGATACGGCCCAGGGGCGGGATGCGGCCTGTGGGCCGTATCTTTGACATGACTGATCTAACATTTTCGAATATCCTCCTCTTGCATTAATATTTCTATTTATTTCTTTTTACGACGCGCGGGATATTTAAGATTGATCTACTGTATTCTTAAATCGTCACCGCTAGTTATATTATGAATAATATATGAAAACTTCATATTCTTTGAAATTGTTGATACAAGTTAGACCAAATTATTCTACCACATGTTTAATTAACAGTTGTAAACTATTACGAGAATAGTCAGCTAAGTTGCAACACTCATTATCGAAAGGACTTCATTGGTAATAAAAATAAAACCTTATACTAATAGAACCAATTAGCGTCCACAATCAGACTAATTACAGTGTTCATATGCACGTGATGTCTTATACCTGGTAAATGTTAGAGATTACCTTGTTTAAACAATAGCGTTATGTTTATATACAATTCTTCTATACTGCTCCCAAACAGCTAGATAAGATATGAATAAAAATTTTCGTATATTTGGTAATATTTTATCCAGAGT
Organism: Lymantria monacha; assembly: GCA_905163515.2. NCBI lineage: Eukaryota > Metazoa > Arthropoda > Insecta > Lepidoptera > Erebidae > Lymantria > Lymantria monacha. The sequence continues at coordinate 10,643,833 of LR991082.1, forward strand.
TAAGATTCAGAATTGGACCTATTGGCACTGCGATCCAGTTTTAGGATATCTTATTTTATATATGTTTTTACGTATGTTGAATCGAAATTATTTTTTTTTTTCGAGACTACTTTTAAAGACATGTTATACTTTTTAAAAACAACTTTATAATTACATAATAATTATAAGATTTACAAATATACACATATACGCACACGCCATATCCCTTGCAGGGTAGGCAGAGAGAACAGAGCGCCAGAGAACTCTATCCTTGCATACTTCACTCGCTTCCTCAACATTCATAATTCTCTTCTTACACGCTCGCCAGTTTCGGAGACTCTTGACTCCACCTTCCTTCAGTACGTGATCAATCTGGTCTAGGTAGGTTAGTCTCGGTCTCTCCCGGTACCTACGTCCTTCCACTTTCGCATTGTATATCTTCTTAACCAGACGTTCGATCGGCAAATATACAAATTATCATTAGTATAAAATAGCAAAAAACAAATCGCAGACTCTCCGAAAGCTGTTCTTGACGGTTATTGACATATATTTATTTACACTGTGAGTACTACTTAATTTACAATGCCGCTGTTAAGTCGTTGAACGACTCCTCTCTCACTCTGAAATTAGACACTGGCCCTAGAGACAAATAGAAGATTAAAAGACGATAATGGGATGTTACCTAGAACCATGCTGGTCTTGTGAAAACTCTACAATATGGTTGGCCAGTTCCCGTAATTGTAAGTTCGGGAAACGATTGTTACGGAAGTCTTCCAATAAGCGGCTACGACCTGCAGGTGGTTTGTCTCCTACCAGCGCGCCAACACTCACGCCACCAACGCCTACGCCGCCCACTCCCACGCCTACACCTCCACCCACCAGTTCTGCAAGCACACATCATTAACACGGTTATGTTGTGATAAATTTCACTATGTCCTTACGTCTACTTGGGTATAACCATAGTTATAGATGCACCCGACTTGGGTTATAGTGTTACTAGATTTAATAAAAATTGTTCGAGTATTTTATTAGTTGGAATAATTTAATCCTAGTTGGTAGAATAACGTTTTTTATTACTCGCAATTTGCTCTTTTAAAACATCCAGATACGCGTGGGAATTTCATGAAAGATTTTTTTGTAACATCTGGTAATGCTAACAGCCACAACCAAAATGAGAGGTGCTGATTGCTATAAGACATTATATAATACTGAACGAGACTACGAAACATATAAACAGAAGATAATGTATACCGCGGTTTCTGAATACACCAAAACCAACATTAATGTTTAGTTGTATTTTTATTGGGCGAATATCAGCGGCGCAGATGTAACGCAACGTGCTATTTCACCGCCCTGATTTATATACCTAGTGATACTTTAAATATCTTTACACTATATATTACTGAAAGAAATAACCCTCACAAGTGTTATAACATAAACACAATGTTACCATAATATACATATTAATAAACAAAATATATACAGGGGGTGTACAAATGAATTGAAATGAGCGAGGTGTGCCGCGTACACACCTGATATAGTTCCCACTCCGCTTAGTTTGCTCAGCAATGATGATGATGAGCCGAACATGCCATTCGATGTGAGACCCTGTGCCAATCCGCTTACATTTCTGAAAGACAAACATAAAGCTATTGAAGGAGACAGCCAATCCGTAATGATGCGTTAAATGAACGATTTAATGAACATGCTAAAATGCTAATAGCGGCACATCTGTACAGAATTAACGACTGTAGTGTTATATTAACAACGATAGCATACAAATATTTACAATGTATACAAGTCGGCTGCTCAAAGTATCGCCATACATCCCATCGCGTTGCCTCTACACTAGTCTGAAATCTATCTAATGCAACATCTGCAGTATATCAGAATACCAGGTAGGCGTTCGTAGTCGATGTTCTAAATAACTAACAATTTGTGTAACATGTTTAACTCTAGATACTCTAACGTTAATCATTTGGTCAATTTGTGCATGTGTATTTATTTGTATTTAACAAGATAATCAGCGACAGTGAGGAGGCATGCGAGGGACGAGTGGCGGGCGAGACAGTGTTTGCACCTGTACTTGGCGGTCTCAGCGCCGGGAGCGGCGGACACCGGCCGTAATCCAACAGGACCGAGCGCGGCGCCGAGAGGCGGCGACAGCGGCGAGGGTCCCCACTTGCGGGCGGCGTACTCCTGCAGTGCGGCTGCTGGTCCGGCGCCGAACTCCAGCGAGTCGCGCCGTGTCGTCGTCACGCCGCCTGCAACAGGACATACCTCCACACTCCAGCCCCGCATCACACAGCATGCGACGGGTGAGCGCGACCGCGCTACACACCGCTACTGTGCCACTCTGCACTATCGCACCGTTCGAATCACGACACTAACACACGTTTTATTTTACTTTATATACAATAATGCTGCAAACACTTATTATGATACTCCATTGGATTAACATTATGTAGTTACGTCTATCTACCAACAATCAAATATATTGTGTGCGTATCATTAGTTCGCCTTACCTTCCTCAATCTATACGGCATAGATAAATATATATCACCTGCATATACATGTAGAAATCTATGTGTCGGCTGAAGAGTGAATTATACCAGTTACATGGGATTTGACCACATTTTAACGACCTACCCACCTGCTCTCTTCATTAAATATGTTCAGTAGGTAATTGTCACGGCAGTAAATAGATTTGTTCTAGGTCAGACTAAAGCTTTTAATTAGTTTTTACAATAGTCAAGGGCAATATTTAGTTTGTAAGTGTTCGTGATCATATTGACAGCAGCTAGTATTGGAAGACGATACAACATAACCTACTTATTAAAAATCGATATTGTAGAGTCAGTCTGGAAAACATGTATTTATTCAAAAATATTGCAAAACGTAATAAAACTACATAGAATAAATATATCAGAAAGCATCGACCAATATTTTGATTACAATAAATACATTACATAACCCCTATATGTTACACAATTACATATTATATTGTTACAGTTACGAAGGTACGATGTTAGATAACTATAATCTTATATAGGTTAATAAGCTGAACGCCCGTTAGTATACAAAATTTGCCTATAAAATATAAACAATAAAAATTGTTTAATATTTAAATGCAACTTTCTAATAATAAAGTTATTATCTAACTCTCACTTGAGTAATTGTCAATGCCCTCACAAATCGATGAGCACGTGGATCACATTTGTCTTAGCTCACGATCGACAAATCCCAATGATAATTTTTGGTCTCGTGTCCGGATGTAAATACTTTCTATGCTCCATCTTAAAAATATTTCCTGAAGGTTCAGCGTGGTTTAATGTCAGCTAAGAACATTTTTTTATTTTGTTTTAATTATTATATATTTAAAAAAAATCTGCTTATCAAAAAACAAAATTAGAGTATTTTGTTTTGATAGCATACACAAAAAAATAACTTTGTTAGTGCCGTGAAAGAAAGTGCGAGTGACAGAGTTCCACCTAAATTTATACTATTATTATACCTCTAAATATAATAAATCCTTTTATCTTGAATAAATTCAAGATAATAATAATGTAAATAATTCAGGTAAATTTATTAAGCGTGTAGTGCCGCAGTAAGACAGAATTGCGTTAATCTATTTTTGTTAAGACAGAATTGTAATAATATATTTCTGCTAAGTTCTGACAATTAATGTTGTTTTTTATATATTCAAACTTATTTCAAGAGAAACTTCAATAGTTGCAATTATCTGCATAATACACGTGATAGTAAGTGCAATGACGGTACAATTGGAGTTATTATGTCGCACTAGAGTAGTCTAAAATTCCTATTCACAATCTGACCAGAATGTGGTTAGAAATTGGTAACACAGGTAAGCCCGCTGTTCCCCTGATCGTTGTAAAGTGGAAAGGAGATGATGGCATTAAATGATGCAGTACCTGCCCACTTTTCCTAAGTAAATATAAAATACTGAAAGGTGTTTTATGATTCAAAAACTCAACGTGTAGGTATAATCTGTTGCAAATGGGTCCTGCAAGTGTTCTTTTCAATGGTATTAGGTGAGTATATATTTTGGTGGCATTGAAGTACAAAATTAGCATTGCCTTATTAAAACTGCGAGAAGTGGCCTCTGTTTTAATAAGTCGGTCCACGTATATTACTTCTAGAGAGGCCAAATTAAAGTTGAAGTCTAAAGTAAAATCTGTGTAATGGTCAATGAATATAACTCAATAGCCCCAAATAATCTTCATTAGTCCACACTAACTCGTACAATTGATTCTTGGGCATCTCCAAAATGTTTATTGCAAAATATATATCGACGATAGTAAGACTCCTAGTGTTTATATTATAGCCTAGATTCTGCAGCTCGTTTTTTACCCATTGTATCACAAATAAAAATTTACTTTTCCGCGAACATCATTAATAGTAATAAAATATGTAGGTACAGCATTAGTGTGCTTTAAGAGCGACTTTATAATGAACACGTGTCAAGACAAGCTCGACGTCACGCATCACCTAATCTACCAGTATATTATACAAACATTTATGTGCATAGGTAATGAAGTGCCACATTTAATACATTTTAAAGCTATGTATGTGAATGTGGAGAATAGAGTTACATCAGTAAATATCATAATAAATATCACAAATACCAATAAAGGATAGACGTAATAAATACTATCATAGTTCTGATGATTCGATTAGCAATTCTATACAAATTAAACAAATTTTATATTGTGGCAAGTTCTGGCCTGGACACATCGATGTCACATGTTCGATTCGACCAGAGCGACAAAATGACTGCGTGCAGCTCCATAATGTTATTAATATTATCTCCCCGTTGCCATTGAGCGGACGATGATCAGCCCGACGGGTCACCTTTTCGGTACCTTTTACATTCCCCAGTCTTATACTCTCATACTCCCCAATCTGAGAAGTGCCTATTCAGCTTCTGGCAGAGTCAAAGTGACATACATGCCTAATAGCTATGGAAAATTAAATAAGTTTCTTATACTTCCTACTCCACACTATTGACATACTCAAGCACACTATTGCGTTTACTCACGAATTCGTAACAATTTTACAATTTGGATGGCGAAGTGGGGTATGACTGCGGTTACCATTTCATTTCCTTTATAACAACGTAAGTATAGATCCTACGGAACAACTAACTCCACAATTTAAAAAATAAATAAATACAATACGTAAGTAATGTTTGCACTGGTGATACGTCAGTTGTAAAAACTATATTTTATTTAAAAATGCTTCAACCGTACCGTGTATACGTAAATGCCATGAACATGCCTGAATTATAATTTAATTTTGACCCTCAGAATACATTTGTTTTTTTCTTAAATATTATTAATCTGAACTTACAACATACTGCACGCCATTTGAAAATAATATGCACTTTGGATAATTTCCAATAATGACACAGAAATATTTTATATAACGTCTAAATTAAACTACAAATTATGCCTTTGTTAAATTTAACTACAATATACATCTACGTAAAAGCAAGTGATTTCGATAATTCTTTTATATATATAATACAAACAATTTGAGGAAAGTTATTTTAATTGCTATTCACAAACAATAAATTAAAAATGTTTTACGTACGTATATACAGTTAAGTCATAAGTGATAATATTAAATAGAATATAAATAAAGGATAATTATAAAATAAAACGAAGTTTCAAACGCACAACTTCAAGCAATTTAGTCAGTGTTTCTTAAATATAATACAATTCGGGACATTTGTGTATCTACATACAACACAACTATTACTCTTTTCTTCGGCAGCACTATATATAAATAAAACTACAATTAATAGTGATAGTAATGTAACGAGTCAATTAGTTTAACGATGGTATATTTGATACTTAACTACTGCTTCTACAAAGATGTAGTTAGCCATGCGTAATATTTTAGTATAATTAATTAATAGATTTATATTAAAATAGTCTGTAAATTTTAATTATTTACATTTTAGTCACTTTCACTGGCTCACTGTTTCAAATTTTTATACGTAAAGAAATAAAATTATAGTTAATTTAGTTGTCACTAGAAAATAAATGTAACGGATTTTAATTATTATAATTATTTTGTTTTAAAATAGGAACATTTTATTTGCTTAAGGGAGAGAGGATAGAGAATATTTTATTTGCTGGCTAAAATGTATCTACATATCAACTACAGATTTTAATATAAACGAGAATATCTTACTAGAATAATTAATTAAATATTTTAATAGAAACGAGAATATCAACTAAAGATTTTAAATAAAGAACTTTTTTTTTTGAGGTAATTTTCAAACATTATTTATAATCAAAATTTTGGATCTTTTTTAAATACAAAAAATAATAAAATTCGTATTTGACGCAGTAATTTCATAAATATTTAGTAGTAAGTTTATTCACAGAGAACTCATTGATACAACTAGTTGCTGCGTTTTGACGTAACGCTCATCGAAAACATATTAAATTTTTGTTTCAGTATATAAAGTCAAACTACGTACAGGATATAAAATTGAATTTTGATGCAGTTTTCATTTAGTACTCTAGGATACCATACTATTATATACTGTGCTTATTATAGTTAGAAATCTACGATAACAGATAGTCTAAGAAGACTTCAATTATAGCAATTCGTGAATGCTGTACCAGTTTAATAATATTTTAGTGATTTAATATCAAAATGGAAAAGGTGAAATAACATCTAATTTTGTTGCAAATGTATTTATTTATTTGTCAGAAAATTAATTAGGTTTTTCTTATTCACTGAATATTTAAAGTTTCATGATAAAATTTGTAATCAAAGAACATTAGAAGTATCACTATAATATACGCAAAAGGTTATGTACATTACGAATACACTATGACAAATAACAATACAATTTTTGAATAAATTGGATTATTCTATATATATATATTATTATAACTTTAATAAGGACATTGATTACCTATATTTGAACTCTGTGCTGACAAGATCAACCTTATCTTCATGAAGTGTACATTATGGTGATAATGAAATAAAACATTAGGATTAACATTATATTAAATGAATATTTTCGTAATAAAGACGGTTTTTTTCTATTGTAGAGTAATTGAGACTCATGATGTAAATGTCAAAGGAGTCACTAATAAATAGTTTTGGGTTCAGAAACCGGATTATAAAAGTAGCTATTAGAAGGTTAATATTATAGATAACTCACTCAATTGTATATTTTTTTAAATAATTTGTGAATTAATTTTCGGTAATATTTGTATAATAATCTGCAACAGTGAGCGCATAGTGTAAAGCCAGAATAATATAGTGAGACTTACCGGGTTGCGGTTGTTGAGATTGGGGCTGTGCTGCAGAAGGAGGCGCCGCAGTGGCGGCGGGGTGTGCAGGTGCAGGTTGGTACTGGCGTGGCGCAAGCACGCCGCCCGGCGATACAAGTCTCAGTGGCGTGCCGTTGCGCCCGCCCATCACCAGTGATCCAGGGTCGTAATAAGGGATCACATACTGTCCCTGGCCGTTCACCTGCTGCTCGCCCTGTTGGGGACTCAGCGCGCGACGTGGTTGCTGCGCTTGCTGCTGCGGCGGCTGTGCCACCAAGCCGGGGTATACACCCCACGGTGCAGCCACACCGTAGTACGGCGGCACGCCTGCTATTAACGCACTCACATAGGGCGCACCCTCTTGTCCTGCGTTTATAACATACGGTGCTTGTGTAAAAGCTTGTTGTGCAGCCAGCTGTTGTTGTAGTTGAAACTGTTGCTGTTGCTGCTGTTGCAGAAGTTGAAGTTGTGCTGCCGCTGCCTGCCCACCAGCTGCTGCGGCTTGTTGCGACCGGAACAATTGCTATAACAAAGAGAATAAAAAGTGTAAAAAATAAATACATAACATCGTACTACATTTAACACGAACGTTCTAAAATACCATCGTTTATAATAAAATCGCGATATGGGAACACACTTATGTAATTAATATACTAAGAATGGAAGATGATGATTGAATGTATCTTATATTTTATTTATATGATGCCGTCATTGTTGTTAAATACATTGGTTACTCTATCTATACCTAATATAACAACTTCGTTTTATCTTCTTGCACAAATGTGTACCAAGAAGTCATCCGTTTTGATTACCGCAAAACTTAGCGATCCTCATTTAAGGTAATATGTATTCGTACAAATAATAACAATGCTTATTTTATCTACACTATAATAATATTGTAGAAAATGATACGATAATTTACAGGTAGATATATAAAAAATATATTATAAATTCTGTGTGCTAGATTCTTATCTCTGTCAATTAGATTATTATAGTGTATCAACCAGCCACTTGTTACTAGAGTAATATCTAAATATGTATAAAATGTAATATATAAGAGGTGAGACTGATGGCATTCAGTCTATAAAGAAAAGGTCAGAGGTGAGTGATAATGCCATACCAGTTAGTAGATACATTATCCCGAAATATTTGATAGATTAAGACGAAGCTCAAATTCAATTTTGTGATTAAAACGAATATGTGGTTGGTAGGTTCGATAGTTAATTATAAACAAGCATGTTCCGTCACTAGATAAATCGTATGAGATGATAAAGGAAAGTCCATTTTTGTCAATGTAATAATAGACTGAGATTGGGTGTCATGTGAATCGTATACACACTGTGAAAGACAGGCAAAAAAAGAAACGATGCCGGAAGACTGTCGAAGTACAATTTTCGTAATAATCCAAGAACATGACCTGATTTTTGACATGGTGCACCATTGTCAGTATGAAGTACTTGGTGGGAGCCAATCTAGTTATTATCACACACAAAAGCTGTTATTTCAACGCGATACTAAGGGGAATGCAAAACTCTTAAGCTATAGCTAACTCGTAGCCCGGCGAGAAGCAGTGGTTAACCAAAGAGTAAATAATATCAATTGCCTCACAGAAAAAAATAAGTGTTTTAAATGTTGTCTTACAAAAAAATCTTATGATTAAAAGAATTTGACAAATTGGAATATTGGAAATTTGGAAAAGTGTGCAATGTGAAACTAATATTTGTTGTTTTGTGAGGGTCGTCTCGTGGCTTATTTAAGCAAGCCCTACGACACTGCCGGTGACCCACTCTGAGATCGGACTTAGTATAGATGCAAAATATAGTTATAGATAACATATGGGATACCAATTAAAATAAACTGAGCATTTTACCTAAGTCGATAGCGCACACTATAAACTTAAAAACTTAAAGTTCACAATAGAAATAACGTGTTTTTCTTCTTTGAATTAACGTTTAATGGTTATGGTTACCTTTTGTACAAGACAAATTTAATTGAATTTTCTTATCCCATAACAAATATGGCTAGAATGCAAACACGTAGTTTAATTAAATAGTAGAGCGTATTCTTTATTGTATTTTTTTACCAGAGTCCAGTCGGGTGCAGCCGCGCTCGAGGGCGACTCATCACGAAGTGCGCTAATTAACACAATCGTTTAAAAATGTAATAACAAGCCAAGCGCTGTCTAATGCACATGTTGCTTCTTGTGCGTTGGACATCGTTATAATCCATAGATAAAAGAAAGCTTCAGTACATACTTTATGTTCAGTTTACCTTCCAAATTAAATATATTAATTCTAATAACCAGGTGCAGAAAATATATATATTATAATATATCACGTGTATATAGCCTGAAAGTAAGTTCTTTCATTGCCTTTTCCTGAAGCAGCAAATGATATTGTTCTATATGCTAGGTTAGGATAGGATAGGATGAAATATGTGGGTTGATCGGTATGTTAATTATGATTATTTTAGTCAAAGTACAACGTATTTTAGTATGAATTAGTAATTTTAAACAAAAGATCAAATATTTTTGGTGGACGTAGCTGTAAACAATTTGAATGAGGTGAATCAGAATTCTGTGTGAGAATAGGTATAGAGTGTGATGTCATTAGAAATGTGCGATCTCTCTACCTGTTGAGAGAGATTATTTGGCGGCGTTCCAGGGATCGTCAGTGTTTGATAACTGTTAATATAGTGAGCTGGGCGGCCTGAGAGCGACAGTGTAGCGTCGTGCCATTACGTCTGTCGTCACTAGTGACACACATTTGACACCTCACTTGTGATAGATTATAGCACAACTACGTCAATTTTAATACAGTTCATTGGTGATTATAAAATAGCTATAACATATTTCTTATTGGTTTTATAATCTGTCAAGGTTGAACGTACTTATATATATATATATTTGTAAATTTTACTGCGTAAATTCACGTAGGCATAACTTATACCCATGTTGATAATCATCAACAATTTCTACAAATCAACTGTTTTTGATGTTAATAAAAAAATCAGGATTTGACAAATCTAAGATTAAGTCTATCTGTCGAACTCGGTGGTGTCAGTACCTACCTACTGCCACTAAACCAACCCCAAGTGCTAGTTGCTAGTTACAATTGAATTCTATTTAATATATAGCTTAGTAGTTATGGATTCTTAAGGCAACAACAACAATGTAATTGTTTCGGATTTTCCATTTTAGTACCTACCTAAAAACTAGATTTGCAACTGCAATATAATGAAAATAATTAAATCATTCCTCTTCTACAATAACATTGTTAAACTTATATTATTTTTGTTTTAGACAATGTAGAACCGAGTGTTAATATTTTAATTGAATTAAATCGATATGCTCTCATGACTTCAAAACAGACGCCAGTGAGTCATCACCATAATTTTAATTACGGTGCTAGTACATTACCAGAGCCTATTTAATTTTTCATTAGCTAATTGACATGAAGTGATTATCTGACGTCGTAAAGTTCGGTGTGGCGTTCTTGTTAAATCTTGAAGACTTATTCGAGCGAGGGTGTATTGTGTAGCGTTTGATCTTCTGATACGGGGGACACCCGAGGCAAAGTAAATTTTATAATCTATCGAAATAATATAATTGGAGAGTGAGCTCATGGTTCGTACGGTACACGAGCCACAAAACATACTAACTTGACCGTAACAAATTAAGTCGCTTAAACTACTATCTCACTGGAAGGTGGCAGCGTAGGAGGGAAGCAGCGAGAAAGCGTCTCGCATTCAATTAGATGTTCAGTAATCCGGCTGCGGTGAGCTTCGATACCAATTACGGGGTTATTAGTGACAGAATGCGCGATCGTGCTCAGCTCAACCGGGACTAACGTGCGATGTGCCATTTGATTTTTGCAGAAAATTTATAGAAACTACGAACCGGTTATATTATACAGCATTGTACAAGTATAATCAACAATGTACCGATCCCTCATGGCTAGTGTAGGTTCGAAGTCTAAGTATTTCAATTCTATGTGCGTTTCCCAAATGACTCCTCCGAGTATGGGTGTAGGTTTATTAATTTGTATGTTTGTGAAGTACCTACCATCACGATATAAGAATTCATTCCTTAATGAGGGAGTATTTAGCCGAGATGGAAGGTACACCACTGATATAGAGCGAAGAGTGAATGCGGGAAATAGAGTGAACGGAGCGTTGGGGCAACTTCTCGGCAGCCACCACCTCAGCCAGAAGGCACGTGTAGCAATACATAACGCAGTGCTTGTCCCAATATTACTGTATGGAAGCGAGAGTTGGGTATGCAGAAAAGAGTATGAAAGTAAAATTAATGCGGTCGAAATGCGATCTCTTCGGAAAATGTGTGGAGTTAGGCTGACCGACCGCATTCGTAACGACGACGTAAGAGAGCGAGTAGGTATGAAAGAGAGTATTGGTGTAAAGATGCGAAAGGGAATGCTCCGATGGTTCGGACATGTGGAAAGAATGCCGAACGAACGTCTGGTTAAGAAGATATACAATGCGAAAGTGGAAGGATGTAGGTACCGAGGGAGACCGAGACTAACCTACCTAGACCAGATCGGTCAGGTACTGAAGGAAGGTGGAGTCAAGAGTCTCCGAAACCGGCGAGCGTGTATGAAGAGAATTATGAATGTTGAGGAAGCGAGTGAAGTATGCAGAGATAGAGTTCTCTGGCACTCTGTTCTCTCTGCAAGGGATATGGCGTGATGATATGTATGTATGAGGGAGTATTGTCTTTAAAAAAATACATTAATATGGCCATTACTATTAATTCAACGTTGTTAGAACGTAAATATTTGCGTTTAATGTAACGCGATTCATCAACGTTAATGAAGACATGTCGTGCTGAGTCACAGAATGGGCATTAAGAATAGCCGAGGAACAAAATCCACCAACAATAAGGTGGGTGGGCGATATACCGTTGGTTGTTATTTATTATTTATGGCAAAGATGACGAGAGGACAAGCGCTACAGTGCTCTCGCGAGGATAGCACGCCCCACCCGGCGTAGACAAACAAATTACGCGACAAAGCAATCAATTACAAGGACGTAGTCATGTTCTCTTCAATCGAACGCTGCGTCAACAAGAAGCTTTTAGTGGCACCGGCGAGGTGCTACGTGCTTCATTCAGGCCCAACGCCTCTTTCGTTTAATATCTTCCACCGTTGTTATCCAAACAACCGAGAACAACACAAATTGAGATAAAAGCGTTTTATTTTGTAATGAATTAGATTGTCGATCGAGTACGTACAAAAGGTAATTTGTCGAGAATCGGAAACGACGGAGCCGGGAGTCACAACAAGATTACAGGGATATCGTCGGCCCGTGGCGTGCCTCGATGCTACCGCTACGATTCTCTCCTTGGTGTATCTCGCTCTAACGACTTTATCTGCCCCGCGGGCTGCGACCTGCACGTTTATTTCTTTTTTATCAACCACTAAACGTAATCGAATGAATTTCACATTGTACAATTCTACACACAATCTCTAAGAAGATGAGCTTTTGATAATATATGAAGATTCATTTAGAATACAAGTTCGTAATTAGTTTAGTGTTAATATGATCGCAACAAGTTAAAATATTCAGACTATAAAATGTCTTACAATGGTATCTACCATTGTAAGACATGTAATCTATCCTTCGTTAAAAATCATTTCTATTCCGGAGTACAAGATAGATAAGTATACCTTATAGTTTGTGCCTGTAATAATAAAAAATCATAATTTTGTATTTATTCGTTTGGAATATATATAACAGAAAGACAAACAGACGATTGGATACTAACACTATGTTTATTTGTGAGATTATTTGCCAAAAACAAAGTTTCATTTTAATTCTGATTACTTAGCTGATTGAATACCTACACGAAACAACGCTTTTAGATTTTAACTGAAAAGGTGGCAAAGGGCGAAGGCGTGGTTTAGGCTGGGCGGAGCATTAGCCACGCCCACTTCGTCACGCCTTACTAAAATTTCTCTTAACTTTTTATATTGATATAACATTAAATAGTAATTATATTATAAAAATATTTTTTGACAAAAGTAGGGTGACTTCATTTTAATAAGTGAGGTTACAAGTGATTTGATGTGAATATATTATATTTTCAAAACTATAATATACATACCTAACCATACGATTACTTAGTTCTTCAATTTATTATTGCTAACTATTTATTCACCATTAATTGTTACTTGATAATACTAGTATTTGTCACTAAGACGATGTCAATGTGGTCACGCAGTTATAAAATAACAACCCACCATGCCTTTCTCGTGTCGTAATGGACAACTAGGACATAATAACCAGATCGTTACTGTGGGAGAAAGAACTCTCGACGTAAAATCCAAAAACCAAACTCATTTGACAGTCATGCGATGGTGAGTCTATGTGCAATTGCCCAATAGGCACCATCATAAAAACGTTAATAAAGTTCACGTACTGCGCACAGCAGTGGTAAATTCATAATACGTCTTATATCACCTTTCTAGAAAAGCGAGGTAGTCGATCTATTTCGCTATGATGTAGCTACGACGGGCGAAAGCAAAAAGCACCACCTATTGTAATTAATATACCGCCTGGCCGACATATTTTCTCAAAAGGTAAGTTAAAAACTCTTATTCTATAAACACATGGCCTACCCCTAAATTGCTTGTGGATATCGTAAAAGACGACTAAGAGTTTTACATAGACCAGGACTAACACCATCTGGTTAAACCTTACATTCCCAAAGACGGTATACGACAGGCAGGCAGCCGGTCATAAAACTATTGTCAAAACTTTGTAATACGCACGATGGAAGCTGAGTATATATTGCGTCGATTCCAATTAATTGTGATAAGAGCAGGAAGAAGATGATGATGCACTGTATAGGTATCAAAATCATTTGCCCATACAATCACACGTGCCAATGAATGCTTAATACAAAATATGGTTATGTACCTATTTGATGTGCTAAAATAAAGCTTTAAATAGGAACGTGACGTAATTTAAGTAATGCACTCTAAATGTTAACTAACTAGCCTGTTCAACATAATAATTGCATTCATCGATTGAGCTGTCTATCTTTTAATAATATATTTCGATGGAACAGTTTCCACTCAAACATCAAAAATTCTAATAATCACTCAATAAAAGTTTCTAAACTATGTCGGCTTACTAAAATTGGTATATTTTAATTTAATTATATATACATATAATTTTACTAATTAGAACAGAGTATTATACATTCATTCATCAGCCCGTAGACGTCAACTGTTGGGCATAGGCCTTCCCCACGAGTATGCTACTTAAAACGGTCCTGTGCTACCTGCATCTAACGGTTTCCTGCGTACCTTCATAATGTCGTGGTCCACCTAGTCGTCCCACGTTGCGGCGTCCGATTCGTGGTCGCCACTCAAGAATCTTTATTCATTCTGTGGGCACCTGTTCTGCTACGGATTTCTGTATTCTGAATTTTATCACGTAGAGAAATACCTACCGAGCATTAATTACCTTCTCCCTTTTTCAATGGATCCCGACTGTTCAGTTGTTATGTTCCATTACTAGAATATATTTTATTTTCTTCAATAGTATTCATTCAATAATATATTATAGAATTATAGACCACCGGACATCTAGTACTTGTTTTATTTCTTTTCAGTTTGTTTTTATTTATTGTGTACATAATTTGGTTCACTTTTTACACAGTCGGGTTTTTTGATTTTTTTAATTATTTTATTTATTATACAAATACTTTAGCACTTCGATATCATCATCATCATTCTCCTACTCCTATCCCATCCACTTGGGGTCGATACAAAATGTACTCTTCTTTCATAGTACATATTGTAAAAGTTGTTGGCAATAGTTTTATGACCGCCCGCCTGCCAGACGTCAACCCTCCTTGGGAATGTAATTGTTGACCAAACGGCAACATATGAAGTTGGCTCAAGTCGTTATAAAGCTCTTAGTCGGCTTTTACGACATCCACGAGCAAAGTAAGGGTTGGTAGTATTCGTTGCCGCTACCACACAGCAAAGCACTTCGATATATCGATATCAATTTAGCACCCTCTAGCTTACGCGCGAGTTGGTTCGTAATTACTCTTGAAAACAATTTTTACACGTAGCTCATGAGTGACATAGGTCTGTAATTCCTAATGAGCCTTTTATCGCTCATTTTGAAAAACAGCATCACCACACTCCTGGTCTACAACTATGGAACATGGTCCTTGAGAATGACAGAATTAAATAGCTTCTGTAGGACTTTCAAACCAGCATATGCCGCTTGCCCTCAAGAGCTCTGTGGTAATTTCCGCATCTCCCCATGTCTTTCCGTTCTTTAATTGTTTCAGAGCCATTCTGATCTCGTACAAGCTAAAACAGAGTTAAGCGCTTCTATTATGATTTCATACAATTATTATAGGTACATGACTCTCGATAAAAAACTGATGTTTAGGACTGAGACATTAAAATATTAACTAAAAAGATGATGGGTAATATTTCTAAAAAAATATATTTCATAAAAGAGAGAGAATACAATTTCAGCTAAAATAGACATTTATTATGAATATAGTACAGTATTGTAATTTAACTAATAGTTTATGTTGATATTTTAATTATTATTTCAGTAATTGCAATTATGAATGAAATTCTTGTAAGTACCTAATTATTTTATTTATACGTATTATAGGTAGGTATGGTATATATTACACGAATATATACCATACCTACCTAAAGAAATGTACCCGAAGGTGTGTAATGATGCGGTGTGAAAATCCAGGATCAGAGAATATGATAAATTGTCATATATGTTCATGGTAATTACCGTCATGAACATCTATGACAGTTCTTAAGTTTGCAATGAATTTGCTTCATCAAAGACGCAGAGACTAAAAGAATATTGTTTGTATTAAAATCCTTTTCTCACTATGTAAAAATGCGATTTGTGGGCCTCATCGGCACGGTTTACATTGCCAGAATAACGGATAAATCGTGGTTAAAAATGCTAAAAAACAAGATACATACATGTCATCACGCCATATCCCTTGCAGGGTAGGCAGAGAGAACAAAGTGCCAGAGAACTCTATCCTTGGATACTTCACTCGCTTCCTCAACATTCATAATTCTCTTCATACACGCTCGCCGGTTTCGGAGACTCTTGACTCCACATTCTTTCAGTACGTGACCAATCTGGTCTAGGTAAGTGAGTCTCGGTCTCTCCCGGTACCTACATCCATCCACTTTCGCATTGTATATCTTCTTAACCAGACGTTCGTTCGGTATTCTTTCCACATGTCCGAACCATCGGAGAATTCCCTTTCGCATCTTTACACCAATACTCTCTTTCATACCTACTCGCTCTCTTACGTCGTCGTTGTGAATGCGAAAAAAAAAAAGATCACGTGATTAATGGACGTCCCCTAATATTGTGTGTATACACTACCGTCCAAAAGTTTGGAAGCATACATACATACATACATATCATCACGCCATATCCCTTTCAGGGTAGGCAGAGAGAACAGAGTGCCAGAGAACTCTATCTCTGCATACTTCACTCGCTTCCTCAACATTCATAATTCTCTTCATACACGCTCGCCGGTTTCGGAGACTCTTGACTCCACCTTCCTTCAGTACATGACCGATCTGGTCTAGGTAGGTTAGTCTCGGTCTCCCTCGGTACCTACATCCTTCCACTTTCGCATTGTATATCTTCTTAACCAGGCGTTCGTTCGGCATTCTTTCCACATGTCCGAACCATCGGAGCATTCCCTTTCGCATCTTTACACCAATACTCTCTTTCATACCTACTCGCTCTCTTACGTCGTCGTTACGAATGCGGTCGGTCAGCCTAACTCCACAGATTTTCCGCAGAGATCGCATTTCGACCGCATTAATTTTACTATCATACTCTTTTCTGCATACCCAACTCTCGCTTCCATACAGTAATGTTGGGACAAGCACTGCGTTATGTATTGCTACACGTGCCTTCTGGCTGAGGTGGTGGCTGCCGAGAAGTTGCCCCAACGCTCCGTTCACTCTATTTCCCGCATTCACTCTTCGCTCTATATCAGTGGTGTACCTTCCATCTCGGCTAAATCCACATCCAAGATATACAAATTCATCCACTTGCTCTAGTACATCATTACCTATTGTTACTCTTACATCTGTTCTGGTTTTATCTCTTTCAAAGACCATTATTTTGGTTTTGCTCACATTCACGCGTAGACCCCTTTTCTTACAATCTTCTGTCATTGTGTCGACTAGGGTCTGCAGGTCAATCGCTGACTGTGCCAGCAGGACTGCATCATCTGCATAAAGCAGAGCAGTGACCACTGAGTCGCCCATCTGGACTCCCACATTCATATCGTTCAACCTTTGGAGACATTTATCCAGATATATGATAAACAGCCTGGCTGACAGAACGCACCCCTGCTTAACGCCGATATTGACGTCAAAACAAGGCGACATTCCATCATCCAGCCGCACACAGGCTCTACAGCCCATGTAACTGGACTGCACAGCCTGTAGCAGTTTACCGTTAATACCATACTCCGGTAAAATGTCCCAAAGTTCCTTTCGTACAACCGTGTCAAATGCTCTCTCCAGATCCACAAAACTGCAGAAAACCCTCTGACCTAGAGCCAGATGCTTCTCCACAATGTTGCGCAGAGAGAACACTTGATCCATGCATCCCCTTCCACTCCTGAAACCTCCTTGTGTCTCACACAGTAAACCATCGGACAGCAGCAGAAGTTTGGAAGCAGCAAGGTAAAATCGAATAAAACCAAACTAAGTCATTTAAATTTAAATGTATTGATAAAAAAATAAAGAACAAACAGAAACTAACTTAAACAAAATAAAAAAATAATATACAATGGTAAATTAGATTAAATTTTAGCTTCATCAAAGTGTCCACCTTTCTCCTTTATAATCTTCTCACATATTCTGGGCATTCTATTAATCAATTTTTTAAAATAATCTTTATCTAATTTGTTCCATTCGTTCTTTAATAGCTGCCACAAATGTTCTGAGCTCGTAGGACAACGACTTTTCACCCTCCTGTCAAGTTCATCCCAAACAAGTTCAATGGGAGAAAGATCAGGGGATTGAGATGGCCATTGCATGATGTTTAAAATGTTTTCAGCTTTTTTCTTGTTTAAAAAGTTCTGGCACAATTTAGACGAATGCTTAGGATCATTATCCTGTTGAAAAATGAATCCAGAACCAATGAGACTTAGTCCACTGGGTATGGCAGAATCTTGGAGAATTTTTAAATAGCCTTCCTTGTTTAATTTTCCGGTTATCCTCACAAGATTGCCGGGTTTACTGTTGCCAAAACACCCCCAAACCATGACATTACCACCACCATGTTTGATGGTAGGCACTGTACATGCCTCTGAAGCCCTCTCTTCTTTTGACCGGCGTACAAAGACACGTCTATTGGATCCGAAAATCTGAAATTTTGATTCGTCACTCCAAAGGACATTTTCCCATTGTTCTATAGTCCAGTTTTTATGCGCTTTTGCCCATTCTAGTCTATTTTTCTTATGTCGATTTGTTAGTTTGGGTTTTTTAGCAGCAACACATCCTCTTAATCCCGCAGACAGTAAGCGTCTTTTAACAGTAGTTGTTGAAATGGGTGTTTCTCGCGTATCATTCAGAGCTGCAGTGATCTGTGGTGCAGTTAAGCGTCGATTCCGTTTAGAAAGAACTCTAATGAAGTTGTCCTCTTGATTTGTTGTGGATTTGGGCCTACCAGATCTCTTTCTATCTTCATTTTTCCCCGTTTCTTGTTTTCTAGCAAGGGTATAGTGGACACCTTTACAAGAAATTCCGAGCCTTTCTGCGATTTGACGTTCACTGTATCCTTCCTCGCGTAGAGTGCAAATAGCGCTTCGCTGTTCAAGCGTGATTTGCTTGCGTTTTGCCATTTTCAGAAGAAAAAATACGGTCAAAGTAGTAGCCGATATCTTTCGAATACAGACAATGTTAATATCACAACTTTCACGTGCCAATGCTCAAGTGCGACTGAATAAGGTCTAAAAAAGTTAAAACCAGCAAACATTATCAATAAAACTACACCATTGCATAGGATAAAGTAGCCGACGGATTAAGTCATAAAACACGTGTTTCGTCAATATTAAGGAATTCCATAAAACTTGATGAATGTAGGATAATAATCCTTTTGTGTTTGTGTAGACAGTCGTAAAAGGTTGTAAAACTTAAGATTATTGCTAATTTTTACCGCTATTAGTCGGCATTTATTTGTTTTGTTTGAAAACAGGTGTGCTTCCAAACTTTTGGACGGTAGTGTATATATATATATATATATATACACACATAATCTATGACGTAAGTTCTAATGATAGTCCAATACCGTAGTTTTTATAATATTGTCAATAAACATAAAATAAAATAAACATCGTTATTATGTACATATGTAGGTACATTTAAAAGTACTGCTAGTTCAGTTTTCCATTACATTTTTTTTCTTTATACGTACTGCAGGGAATTAACGCAAACAACTTAACCTAATGAATGGTACATAAATGAATAGATATACCTACGCTCGCAACTGACGAAGTTAATGGATCTAGTATATATATGTTGACTGACATAATAGAGCAAATAAAAATACATATAATGATCCTAGAAAATTTGTAGCTCTTTGGATTGATGGCATAGTTGGTCAGATGACAGTCACTCCAATGCGAAATGATAATTTTGCGGCAAATGGTATATACACTGAAAAGCCAAAACTAATACGATTAGGATTAATAATGACTCAGAGAATTTTGTATGCAATGATGACTTTTAAAAACAACTTCAACACACAGTATCAACATGCATATAACATATAACTGTACATATTAATAATTATGCGTTACATGTACATTTTAGAGAAGTGTAGTTTTAAGTTTTACTTAATGTGTATTTAAAGTAAGACAGAATATGCTTTTAGTTTTCAGTGAATATTCGCAATGTCGAATAAATCGTAAGAAAGTGCAGTATCGTAGTGTAAGAGTGGGTAAACATTTACGATATAGACGAGTATTTATTGGTCACAGTGGTGACTGCGACGGCCGGGTGCGGTCGGACGGTGCTTTTATCAAAATTAGCAGGCGCGCCCGCACCACGGCGCACCCCAATCGTAAAAACACCATCACGGTGTACCGCAGTGACGAAGGCTCCCGCGCCACACCTAGCTGTCGTTCCCTAACAAGTCACCCTACTACGGTATATTATTGCTGTAATATATTTACCAAGAACGAACATTAATGTTTTTATAATATTTGATACCAAAGAAATGCTACCGGGGCAAAAGTATGGACTGTTCGCTATTAAAAATACTGTAAAAGTTTATACTTATTTTTATTTGGCAAATAATATATACTTGTGGAATAAGTTATGTATGTAGGTTTTGTAACACAACATGTAGACTTAAATGGATCAGTTGGCTGCCATTAACGTACCAGCTTTCTTTAGTCGGCCACGTTCTATCCGGACAGCGATTGTAAGTAAACAAGCTTTAGACAAACCGCAAAATTATGTTAAATAGTCTTAGATAGACTGGTTAAAGAAAGAGTCATAAATATAAATATTGCCGAGAGAAGAAAAAGGGGTTACAAGGGTTTTGTTTTCGTTTTTATAAGTCTTAGCGACATGCGTGACCGCTTTATGCCTACTTTCACTTTAATAATATTCATACGAGAAATCAGAGGAGTTGAAATCTGACGCTGCGCTTTCTTTGAAATTTTATAAATGTACATAAATTTAAACAAAATAACATTAAGAAAGATTTTTAGAGATAATAAGTTCTATAATGATAGCTTGATTCTATATCGAGGTAAACCATGTCTACTGGATGATCTGAATGCTAATAGTCCTAAATCAATGACCGAAATGAACGCGTGTTGTATTAAGTTGGTCATGCGTACGAGCTAAGTCTTGCACTATATGCATTGATTACACCGTAATATGTATGCGTGATGTTCCGCTTTGGGTGACTCTTCATTCACTAGTGGGGTACCGGGTAACGCGTTAATGCATATTAAATATACATTATAATAACGAATAGTTACAGTATCGGGTGTACGATTATTTATAAATTTACAAAAAGGCAGGTGGGTGGAAAATGAGTAACGTAAACAATTTATCACGCATGGTAAATAAACACGTAATCATTACATTTGTTGAGGTAATGAATGTGTGCAAATCTCTGGCAGAAACCCAAAGATCTCTGTTGGTAAATGACACATAATTAGGGCTGTTTTATAGAACTATAGTAAATATTCATCAATTTATTAAATTATAGATCGAAACTGGACTTTTGGTTAATTAAAATTACTTTGACTGGTTAATGATTGACGTCAGTAACTGCTGGTAGTGGTCTTTTAATCGTAAAATTGAATGGCATCCTCGATATAGTCAATGTTTATCTTACTTTTTTAGCAGTTGGCTTTATTATTTCCCTAACTAAATTTTACTATTGTTCACTTCTTATGCTACACCTGTTAGATAATACCTAAGATAATATAAACCACAGATAGAACGAATGCTATGTGTTATAATTAATGATAAATGATTATTTTTTTATATATTAGATTCATTTCAGTTTATTATATTTGCACATCATTACTAAATATATACATTTTATAACATGTAACTGAAACTAACATAAAGGAATTAATAAATAGCAACGATAGGTAGTAAACAATGAAGGAAACGAAACATTAAGGATGGTAAGGTGGTGAAAATATGAATATATTACACGGCAATGTAATCACACGCACGCAAGAAGCGGCGGGCGTTAGCATATAACTGTGCAAGCATATTTCTTATAAAACTAATAATTCACCTTCGTAATACTTTAATTTTGAGCTATACTAAACGAATGAAATATTTTATTTTCTACCAGAGAAAATTGTTTTTTTTTTTATATTCAAACTTTTATGCCTAAAGAGTGGGTAGGAAGGCAATATGGCGAGAACCTTATTTCGATCTAGATACCCGGCACATTAACAGACTAGTGAGAATTGTCTAAACTTCTAAAGTATAGATTTAGTTTCATGCCGATCGTAATAAAATTTTACAAATACATTGTCAAAAATATAGAAAAAGTCTTAGGAATAAGAAGGTTACTTTACCTTTCGTCCGGTAAAAGGATTTCAGATAATACAATTAAAATGATTTGATAAAAACTATGTTAACACGAGCGAAGCCGGTGATACAGCTAGCGATACATATTGTTTGCACTTAAATAGAGTAAAAACAAACTTTGTGTTTGAATTTACTTCGTTTGGATGAGCGGCAAATTAATAGATTTTCAGAATTATCAACTTCTGAGAATTAGTTAATGAGAACAAAGGCGTAAAACGGCTGACGAAATAGAAAACACTGTAGATAGGTACTTTGAAAATGTAGAAAACTTTATAGAAAAAGAATTTTAAAGCAAAAATCTGAATTTGTGGCTTTACATCATTGTTTTAACATTTGAGAGACCTTGTTGAGCAGCATTTAGGCTATGAAAATACTTGACAGAAATTTGTCGACATGATGACCATAACGAATTTTTGAATTAAAAGCCCTAAACTACATTGTTGTCAATTCCCAAACTAGGAGATACACCACGGCAACGTAAGCTGGCCTATGAGCAAAACAGTCTTTATACTGAACGCTAAATCTAACATACTGCTAGCAATGCAGAATGATTAAGCCGTGTCCACAAAATGCACTGTCACCGCAATTTATTATGTTGTAGAAGGAAATAATGGAAAATCGCCCCATTAGGGTATTTCTATAAATAGAAATATTAAAGTTGAAAGTTATCGATGACATTCTAAGACACTATATAATCTCTCACACAAGCACATAGTTTCAATTGAAATTTATAATAATGTTAAACATTTTTTCATACAGTACCAAGACTTCACGTATTATTTGCCTTGGTATGCTCAATAACATCTATGATCACTACACTGTACAAATACTATATAAACATTCTTATAAAGCCAACTCGGCTTCATATATTCACCGAATACCAAATTGTTGTGTATTTTAATTTCACTCTCTTCTTACAACGAAACTGCACATTGCGCTTCTTTTAATATACACTAAAGTAGTTAACCTTCAACATAAGATACAATTTAGTAAAATTACTCAAATAATAAAAGTAGTATTATCATTTAGCGCAGTTAAAAGGCAAGTTGCATGTACTCACACTTATTTATCTAAATTGCAAGTATAAAGTTGTTTGATATAGTTAATGTGAGAATTCACTGTTGTTATGTATTGTTTTGTCTATATATAACGCTATGGACATAGGCGAGTAATGAGGCCACATAATGAAGTGGCACGTTAGGACATGGGCCTCATCGCCGCTCCAATTTCTCGCTAACTGAACCCTTAACGGAACGACCCCCGGGCTTTTACTGCTATCCGCTTGCTGAGCAAACAGGGTATACACCTCCCAACTAATTCGGGATATGTTACACCTACCTAATTTGAATAAGATTGCGAAAACGATTAAGCTTGTATAATTATGTATACCTAGTAAATCCAATGACAAATAACTTAAGTTTGTTTGCTGTCAACGAAAAATAATTTCATGAAGTATTAAAGTAGCAAGCTCATTTTCAGAAAATAAACGAAAGGAGAATGAGCAAAGTCAATCTAATTACGTCGCTTGACGTGGTAGAGGGACAGCGAAATAGCTTTCTTAATTTTTCTGTTATCACAGTTAGCAAACTTCTATATTAGAAAATTCTTAGTAAAACAGATTGCTTGTACAGATACTGTCAATAAATACGCACTGGTTTAATTTAATAATAGCATTACTTAATTATATTAATATTAGCAATATGTTACTGAGTGGTGTTACAGACTCGCTGGTGAGGAGTATTTATTTATCAATAAAAACAGTTTTTTTTCAAAGACAACAGTCTCGGAGCACCCACTTATGGGTCGCACAAAAAATTGTCCTGCGTGGGAATCGAACTCAAGTTAATCCGCACGATGGTCGATAGAGCACTACACCATGTATGCATTCAATTTTAAAATATTAATTTTATAAAAATTGATCAATCAGATTTCACTAAACTCGGTGAAGCGTTTACAGTGTGAATACGTGACATACATACTCATAAACATCGCATTTATAATATTGCCGGCGTTTTGTGGGAAAATTTAATAACATTACGTTGAATGTGTTATTAACCTTCTAACAAATAAATATTGACGTAATAGTACTATCATGTCAACAGAACAATCGATAGGCAAGGGATGAGATCACCCTTAGCCAATTTAGAATGTATATTATATTTTAGATTATATATTTAAATGTGCTTCTAATAAATAATCGAATCTTATACCTTAACATATCGACAATCACTATTGGATAAAGGCCTTTCTAAAAGGGATAATGTCGCAAATGCCACGTTTGGTACACAATTTGGCGATTGCAATTGGCCTTTGTCAATCTACTAAATCGGTTCTCATCGCTCCCTTGCCGGTTTTTACTAATCACGAGAAAGAGTGGTGACACGTATACTTAACCTAACACCACACAGGGAAAACTTATTATATAAATGGGTCGATATGGATGGTGGATCACTATTTCATTAATTCCCAAAGAATAAATATCAAAATAACGAAGAAAATTATATTTAAATATATCTTATAAAAAAGCTATGTTTGGTCAAGACCACTATTGCAGTTCGACAACCTGTAACGGTATTATGGTCCGAATTCATTAGGTTAACTTCTGTGTCTAATCTATAAAAAACGGGCTTAATGTTTCTTTGTTTGATACTCAAGAAAACCGTTATTTTAACGATACTGATCTTTTTGAAAATTTAAAACAATTACTTGTCTTTATATTATGGTGTCGTATTTAAGTGAACTATGTCACTTAGACACTTAAACATTTTTTTTTAACTGGAAATAACTAATTAGGGAATAAATACGTTCTATCCCTTAACATGACAGGATTTTGGATACAAACCATTTTAATTTTTGTATTATGCAGTTTTTTATGCGGTTTGACGAAGGCCACTAGCACTATGCAAGTAATATGGAGACAGAGAGATGTGTTGAGGTGAATGTACGCATGAAGTGTGCCACGCGCCGGATAAATACTTGGGAGTGTGTACCGTTATTGGAACGCGGTCAAAGCCAGCAGCAGCGGTACCTGCGTCTGACACAGCCACTTCCCCACCTCACCATCACCTTTCATTCTACTATAACCTACATACATTAATCGTATATTCAACAAGCAATAAATATACCGTTGTGTCCTGAATTTTGGTTTGATCCTATTATTTATACAACATTACGTACTGGTCAGTTTATGAACACACCTAGAAACTTAATCGTTTAGAATTATATGATTTAATTTTTATTATAAAATAAGAATTTGTTAAAATATTTAGCTTTAAATAATTCAGTAATATCATACGCGATGGGAGATTGTAAATTTAACTCTTAACAATGGTTATTTATTTGTAACAACAATTCATAGGAGATTTCATTACGATATAATATTAGAAAAAAGATTAAAGTAGAATACCATTGTCATTATTATATTATTATAAAATGTGCTGCCTATATATAATACAAATTTGTTAGCTATACCGCGCGTATTTTTTCTGAAAGTATGCAATTTTCTAAACAGTAGGCAAGAACTCTTATAGCAACGAAAGACCTTTTCGTAATTATTATAGATACATGTATTATATAATACCTATAATTATTTAATTAAGTTACAATCTAGTCATTCGTTATTTAATGCTGGTAATTGTATGATGACTAATATCAAAATTTTCTAAAATATAATGAAGTAAAAATATAGAGGCATACAGCGACACGACGACGGTTGCGGCCCGGTTGTCTTAGCGTGGTAATCGGAGCGTTTCTAATACCCACGCTTTGACTTGGTTTCACCGCACGCTTCTTGCCTCCGTTCTTATTTATTCGTTTTGCGAAATCGTTTGAAATGTGATAACGTTCAGTCTATTGCCGAGCTGCTCAAAGTTCTCACAAAACTTCACACAGTATTCTTACGGCTAGCTATTGAATTCTTGTGATTACAGATAACGGCTCCAACGAAAGGACCGAGATATTGGTTTACTAAAAGGATAGTATAAAGCGGGTATCGACTTGAATGTGTATGCAAAGAAAAAAAGAGCCTATATAAGTTATGTTAACCGAATGCGACATTATGTAAATGACGATCTAAAAGCAGACAAATGAATATTTTTCACAATAATTACGTTGGTTGCATCAGGTAAGGCGCGAGCCACAGGCGCGCTGCGGAGGGCGCAACAATTTGCATCACAAATGCGGGTGGAGTCGCGATGCGCCGCGACGCCAAGCTCGCCCTGCGCCCGACATCCGCGGTGGCACAACCCCTCCCGTACCAGACAATGTCACAATCAACATCGCGTGGACGCTTTTTGGCCACCATGTGATTGCCGATTGTGGAACATCATAATGATTAAGAACGCATGCATTTTAAACGTACTCAATACTGCTTGCTTACTGTAGCAAGCAGTATTAAACATTACAACGTATCTAAACATGAATTTAAGTGATCTTTCAAAAATTTGAAAAGACACTAAGATGGAAGAGGATTTGCAATCAAAAAGCGTAATCACTTTACTGTTCGTATTTAGAATACATTATCATTGTCCTCCTTTTGACTAATTTATATGGAGTTGACATTGCATGGCCCTTTATTCGCCAGGTTAAAAACCCTCAGCGCTCACCCATAGTCCGGACAAAGATGTTAAAGCCATCCTCGAATAACACCTGAATACACGACACAAAGAAAAGAAAAAGCATGCCCTTTTCTGACTTATGAGTCATATAAAGGTTGGTAGTATTCGTGCTGCACACGGCATAGTATTTAGAATATGTATGTAGGATGCCATTATTATAATATAATAATATAAGGCGACGTTCAAGTTTTCTATACAGCTCATTATCTAAAATGGTACTTGAATGCGCGAAAAATAAAGAGCCTAAGTGAGTAAAAGCGTCCGAGTTGAAAGGCGGTGAATTAATAACGAAGTTCTCCCGCGACGCGTGATGACGGCCAACACGAGTAGCGCATTAGATGCCAACATCGGAAATTTGCAAAATCTCAAAAAGTGAAACTGTTTAAAATAGCAACTTTTTACTTCGTGTTGTACTTAAATATATGACCATAAAAAGCGTGAAATTTTAAATAATTTCTGTAAATTTCACTGCGGTTCTGAGACGGTTAATTAATAAGTAGGTAAGAGCAATAAAAAATTAATATAAACAAAATAAAATTTCTACTTTGCTACAATTTCTTTTTATAATAAATAATTTGAACATGCATCCGCATCCTCTATTATCAATACAAGCATTCACCAAAAGGATGTTAAAGGTGAAAATTTGTTAGACAGTGGTAGAAGCACGCGTTCACGGGCACTTTTAACAAATAGATTCAATTTATTAAATTGTAAGTCAGGGAATCTGCGTTGAAATATGAGGACTATTTCAACTAAACGATGCAATCACTAGCGGATTTAAGAGATTTCACCTTGCTGCCGTCATTTTTACCCTTTTTATAACGGTAGCAAACCCGCCTTTGAAAATATGTTTTTCTTAAAGAATAGTTTATTCTCCATTTCATTAATTTATTACATCAATACTTTTTTAAGACTTTGGAGAGTTTAAGATACTCCCTCTATGTGAAATCCGAGCAAGGTTGATACTACACCTTCAATATTGAAATAAATCTTTGGCGAAATGACTGTTCGAAATTAACCAGGGCGCTCGTATGGAGCGTTAGCTTGAAGGAACGAGCAGTAAAGCTGCTCTTAATTAAATCAAGTGACACGTCTCGTCGTCGGTTACCTCAATCACACGACCCCAATAAACCCATGTGCCAAACGGAAATGTTTTAATATCATCTTATATTACCTACCTAAGGCAAGTATCTCCGGACCATCGCAGCTACTATAAAAGCATTTCAAATATATCATATTAATTTAAATACATTCATCATTTACTTACATTTTATTAGTTTCATCAATACACATATATAATAAAGTGAACAGGTTTATGTCGCAACGATAAAGCTGTCCCTAATGAACTTGCGTTTATGCGAAAACACGTATAGTCACAACGGTTCTATTATTGTATTACAAAACTTACTTTCTTTACCACCCCACTATTAATTATTACTCAATACAATAAATGGTGAAAAAGTTCAAGTATAAGTAAAAATAAACGTACATACATACATATCATCACGCCATATCCCTTGCAAGGCAGGCAGAGAGAACAGAGTGCCAGAGAACTCTATCCTTGCATACTTCACTCGCTTCCTCAACATTCATAATTCTCTTCATACACGCTCGCCGGTTTTGGAGACTCTTGGCTCCACCTTCCTTCAGTACATTACCGTTCTGGTCTAGGTAGGTTAGTCTCGGTCTCCCCCGGTACCTACATCCTTCCACTTTCGCATTGTATATCTTCTTAACCAGACGTTCGTTCGGCATTCTTTCCACTTGTCCGAACCATCGGAGCATTCCCTTTCGCATCTTTACACCGATACTCTCTTTCATACCTACTCGCTCTCTTATGTCGTCGTTACGAATGCGATTGATCAGCCTAACGTAAAATAAACGTGCTCTATGAATATATAATATATATTTTATTCCATGAACGAAATATTAATCCTTTTCTTTCAGTGACTAAAGTCTAGAAACAGGTGTATTAATAAAACTGCGGGTAGGCTGCAGTGGTCTGTGATACGGAGTTATAGATGTGCAGCAGAACTTGTGCAGCGACCGGGTGGCTGACTGCGCAGCGATCGCGCTCATTATTTCCGTAACAAGCTAGCGACGACCGCCGCTCGCTCTCAGCTCCAGAGTGTCCCGGTCATAGCAATTAATTAACTGGCTAAACGGTATCGTGTTTTACATTCTGATGTTTACGAAACTCTCGAGCGATAATGTCACTAGCTATAGGAATGACAGCGCCACCGGTACTCATATTAATTAATAAATTATTAACTTTGTCTACCTCGTTGAAAAATTAAAGAGTTTCATTATTGAGCTCGTTACAGTTTACTAACATTCTGTGCATACAGATTGCTTATTTAAATAAGGAAACATTAATTTGCTAAGTAGATTATTGTTGTTATTGGAGTTAAAAGTAGACACACCTTTAAAAAGTAAGGCACAATTGCAACCACTCCATAAATTATGATGAGTATAATCATTCACTAAAAATAATTCGTAATAGTGTACCTATTACGAATTATTTATTGCTATATAATATATATATAAGAGGCTATAAAATAAAAAAGAGGCAGGTATTGTATATAAGGTTTCATGAATCAATATCCTAATTATTATACTATTTACACAGATGGTTCAAAAACCAATGAAAAGGCGGGTGCAGCACTATGATCCACAAACAGAGAGTTATTTATGCTCAATATTAAAAGTACTTACATCTCAATAATGCATATAGAACTGATTGCTATTTTTGAAGCCATTTCGTATATAGAATCATTTGAACCAGGTAATTACGTCGTGTTTACAGACTCAAAAAGTGCATTGCAGCTTTTAATTCGGTGCACCTCGCATATCCGTTGCTTACCGATAGCTTATGATATAGTAAACTGTATAAGGACGTTACACCATAAAAAGAAATACACAATATTGCAATGGATCCCCGCGCACATCGGTTTGAGGGGTAATACTGTAGTAGATCAGTTGGCAAAACAGGCTATTTCAACGGGTATTCCACTACCACGCGAGCCTTATTTTACAGATGTACTGTATTCAGTCAAAAAGAAATGTGTTCAAATGTGGAGTGAATACTTCGATGACAGATCTCGCACTGTAGGCATATGGTATAAAACTTTACAACCACATCCTTCTAATTATCTATGGTTTGCAGAATCCAATCTGTCCAGACAGGATATTGTAACTGCCCTTAGACTTCGTTCCGGACACATACCTTTGAACAGCTTTATCCGTATGATGAATAGGGGTTCTTCATCTGACTGTACTATGTGCGCAGTTAGGGAAGATGTCTACCACATCCTGGTGGAGTGTGTACGGTATAAAGTTGAAAGAAAACAGTTTGAGCATCAGACAAATATTTGTCTAAGAACGATTGGAGCCTGTAACAGTATTCTAGCTTTGCCTTTATCTGAAGAAGCAATATTGTTATATAATATAGTAAACATAAGGGTAAAATATAACTAGATTTTAATTTTAATTATTAATTTGTAATTCTAGATTTTAATTATTATTTTGTAATTCTCAACAAAGGTGACATGATCGCTTTATGATCAAACCCTACATTTTGGTAAATAAAGAAAGAAAAAAACAAAGGTTTCATGAGTAATTATAAAAAGTGCTATAATGAAATTATAATGTTATAATCTCTCATTAGGTTAGTTTTATGTAACAATAAGATCAACAATGTGATCTGGATCAGAATGCGATAAATAAGACATGTCGAAGTTCGCCTACGGACCGCATCTAACGATGTTGTAACATCTGGCAATGGTTGTTACTTAAATTAGTTAACAATGACACATTTTGCTGGCAAACAAACAGAGAGGACTCCTAAATAGACCGCACGGCTATTCTCGATCTGCCGCCGTCACAACGCACACCGGAGTTGACTCACGCATAGTAGCACACCTCAAGGTGATTGCCTGTTGGGCATCAGCACTACTCATAACTGGGATATTATTACTGCGTAGACTATTATAGCACTCGCGGCTGTCACTACGCTTACATATTTTTAGTGCTTTAATTTTTTTAAATTAAAATAAAAAAACGTTTTTAATATAATTAACTATCGAAATTAAACGATCAAAAATTGTTATGCAATAAGGTAAACAACACGTAAAACTGTTGCAGTAATTTAAGAAAAACTATGTTTTTATAAATATTATAATAATAAAAAACTAGTTTTTAAAACGTGGATATCCTATATAAAATAATAATTAAATTTGTACACATGCTTTATATGAATAGAATAAATTTAAAGGTTTAGCAACATGTTTGATGTATGTTGGTATGTATGTAAATACGACCAATCTAATGTAAACTACAGAGTTTGTTCGATAGCAAGTCAAACAGAAAGAATCCAAGGAGGTTTCACGCATGAGGCATGCATGCGCGTCGATTGCGGCCTACTTGAGTTACGCAACCAAATCGCGCTCAACGCCGACACACATCAGGACGTTGATCTCGTGCTTGAACTTGAAACAACACTCATTTATACATATGTATACAAGCATATAAACATGACAACTTTGTGCATTGATAGTGCATAAGTATCAAGTAGTAAGGCCAATAATCGACAACATTTTGAAATCGTGTTTTGTTCAGAGACAAATCTGAAATATCCACTTCGATCAGAAGGCGCCACCAACGTTCTATAATCATTAGCTCATATACATCCTTACTGCTGTGCTCGAACCTTCTTCACAATAGGAGAAAATTTACCACGCCGCGCGCCGGTGAGAGGGGTTGGTATAGGTTTTATTTCGAGTTGTCTTTCTGTTGTCTAGTGTCTTAACATCCGCATATTATTTCTTAATCTTCTTTTACGATATTTACGGGCAAGGTAGTAGTAAATTATATTCTTACTCCGTCACCACATAGAAAAAAATATCGCAATAAAAAAATAAGATCTTGATATTAAAACAAAGCTTGGTTCAATAAATGGCTGGACCATTGTGGAAAAACAGCACTCACCAAAGAATATGTCCTTAATAATTCCTATTGTTAGTAATTAAAATATGTAGCTTTATCAATGTTAAACATGATACTTCTATATTATTTATTTATAAATATAGTCACCGGAATGAAAATTTACATGAAAATTATTTTCCAGCGCATCAACATACCAAACGTTGGGCGGAAATTGTAGGAAATTGCAAAAGAAAATGAATCCAAGCGTTTGAAAGGTCCGGTTAAAACATGAGCTCAGGCGAAAAGTATTTAGAATTTTCATGCATTAATAAAGTTGAAATATGTTTATAAAATACATCAACTATGTATAAAACACGACGAAATTGTGGAAAATTGAGACGACCAACTTATTGTCGATGTACAAACAACTTTTAATTACAAAAGAAACAGTAAAAATAAAGGGGTCTCCATCAATCACACGAACAGAGCCGGCGCTTCCGGACGCGACCTGGACGAGCGAAACATTTCTTTGAATAATGAATGTACTTTGGTATCGTGGCCCGTAACTGGACGTGATATACGCCGTCGTCGACCGCATGCATAATTTCACTTATTTTATGTGGTTAATTGTCGAAAATGACCGCCAGTGAAATATATTATGGGGTACCGACGCCGACACCACTGGTGGCGGCTAATGTATTCCGTAACTCCGCACCCGCCTGCCCTCGCCTCAACTCCACGGTAGGTATGTGTAGCCCTATGTAGATGTATATAGTATATATCACATATAGCATAATATATTATAGCATACTTCATAAAAACACTAACACGCTTTGAAAGATACACACCTTTTTCCTTTGTTCAACATTTCAACATCGTAGTTATTTTTCTTAATGTTTTATTTTGCTAATTTGATATTTCATACAAATCTAAATAACCATTTGGTACATTTAATGACGGGACTATGTTTTTATCTACAAAACTTTAAAACAATGCGTTACACATAAAAGCAATGTAAATTTATATTTATTTGACCTACATATATATACTTTAAATATACGCAAGTAGGTACTATATATTAATGAGATAGCTGTACCTTTACAAAAGGTTAATTAAATAAAGTTGCACAATCTTTTAGGCTCGAAGTGCATATGGTATACCTACTTACCTAGCTAATATACATATTAAAATGTAATATATGCAACACATTAACTATTTTCAAGAAAATAAGTTTCTATTACATCGTTAATCTACATGGTAACAAAATTTAAATAAATAATAGTCAAATAGAGTTGTTGCCAGCATGTGACTGCGATTGAAGCAGTAAAATTATTGCAATATATAAGGTTTCTTTTGATTCCGCACACTGCCTGCTAATACGTGTGTAAAACTAATTAAATTTAAGACATGATTTCGTATCAATTTTACCGAACAGTAATTATAAGTTTATAAATTAAAGTAATAAACCAGATATACTATCTTATACATATTGCCAAGGGCTGAAAAGGTTAGGATCAGTTAAAAAACAAATATTTTAAAAGCGATACATAAATTTATAGGCGGGAACGAGTAGGTTAGGTGTACAAACGCAGCAAGCTGCGTCTACAATGTGGCTGTATTACAATTTTTCAAAGCAGACAGGCGACAAAGCGTAACAAAAGAGCTAGGAAGTAGGTAGTAGTACCTAGCAAATAAACGAACGTTATGGAGAAACACGTTGCACCAGTCCTACGCCTACGCCGTAGACTCACTCGTAGCTTTACCCGTTACCGTGTTTTAATTTTATCTTTACCTGCCGAAATTTTAATTTGATGTTGCAGTACGTGGATTCTATACTATAACTTTCTTTCAAGGGGTAAGTTGTAAATAACATCAAGTAAAAAGAGTATCCAATTTGTGTAATGTAAGTTTTGGACGGTAAATGTGAACTTTCAAAAAGCAAAGAGTAAAGGTGGCTGGACTGGCTATCTTTACATTTAGCGTTTGCCGGGCGCAACGATGAATACGGGGAGATGGGACGGTGCGATACGGCCGGCGGCGGGCGGCAGACCACGTACCACTGCCATGGACCCGCTCTGGACGGTTTACGCGTAGAAAGGCTAGCTATGCCTTCTTTGAAACAAAAATAACACAAAAACATTTTACATAGAATGTGGTAAATACAGTAAAGTACACCTTAAATACATATAATAGTTAGTACCTATGTATATGTGACGAAACTAATACATTTTATTATTAAAAATAAATAAACTTGCTGTTAACAAAAAATCGGTATGCAATAAAACTACGTTAATATCGTCGCATACGCTTTCAATAAATGACAGTAAAGTTCTGGTTTTGAAATATTTCAGATCAATCTTATTAGAATGTGTCGGCTAGAGAGTGTTAGAAGCTATATCAGAACAGTTCCAGGAACTGTTCTGATACTAGGTAATAATGTCAAACTCTCCTGATGTCAGATAGGACTCTAAAGTTACGTATATGTATTGCACTTCTACTTAACTTTGATAAAAGGATACAATTATGAAATATCTTTTAGAATAATTTAATTTTTTTGTCATTTGTTAGGCCCGCCATCACAATCATATATTTATAATATTCTTAACGGTCAGCGTTTATAATAAAAGGAATGATAATTTATTCCATAAATTATATTATCAATGAAGAAACCTGTTTAATCTAATCCGTTTATAAGACGGAAATAATAACAAAACGATTTAAATATTTGTTGATTTCTAAGCATAAGAAGGAAAAGGTCTTATCATATTGTAAATTTGGGATATAAATCAGTTAAACCTTGGTATTTATTAGTTGATATCAAGGCTTGAATTATTTTATAATAAAACGTCACTAAGTGAAAAATTAATTCAAATAACTAATAAACCAATCATCAGTCACTAAACTTATCTTATTCATCTTAATTTTACCTACTTTATTATAAAAACTAGCTACCCGAGTTGGTCTCACGTGGTCATAATTATTATCGATAAGCCGGATGGTATTCTTATATAGTAAAATTCTAACAATCAAATTTTCTACAGCAGGTAAATAATATATATTGTCAATATTTTTAAATTAGATTACTTTTAGGCATATTAAGTTTAAAGGCGCAAACTAATTGCGGAATATTTAGCTTTATCGCATGAATGTGTGACTGCAGTGAAACTATCCATTAAATACAATAAGACTAAGCACACACACACGCAAATTGACATATTATATCATCCTTATGCTATTTTTTTCGAATACTCCCGTCAATAAAGGTGTTATAATACAAATGTCCGCTGGAAGATTTGGGATGTCGTTGTCGACAGTTTCTTGGAAACGTCGACAACGGCATCCACAAATGCTCTATCTGGTCAAATTTGTACTTTGCTGTAGTAGTCATACATATTAAATAATTCAGATGGCATAATATCGGTAGTTCAACGTAGGTGATGTTACTGGCACATAAGTCATTAAAACTAACTTCGTAAAATTTAATCATCGCTTCAAATAATCGCCCAAGTATGATGTTTTTATTGAATCAAGTATGTACATAAAAACATTTATAAAAGGTTAAACGAACCATTCATTAAACATAATAAAAAGATACGTTATACGTATTCCACTTTAATCACATGTAAATATCCTCGCAAATTGGAACTTCAACTTGTTAATACTAATTAAACTAAATATATTGTTAATTATACACCTAAAAGTATGATAGAATTAACTTTTTACTGTAGACGTTAAATATATACGAACATCATTTTAATTCAGGAGTTTGAAAAGCTAATAATCAAAATATTTTTAATAATATAGAGTTAGGATTTAGTTGTTAGTTGAAACGACTATACTATGTCTATATGCCTTGAAGCGTTAATAATATGTAATCCATTCATCCATCTGCCTATCCACGCTTTTTTTTTAATTGCTTATGGTGGCAAACGAGCAGACAGCACACCTGATGGTAAGTGTCACTGCCGCCCATGGACCTTTGCCAATGGTATAGCTAGGCCGCTGCCCACCAATACAAACCCCGAACCCACCCCAGTTGGGCTTCCGGCTCTCTCGCTCACCTAACGAAGCGAAATAGCACATTGCCATCACTCAGACGTCGATCTTCTGTAAGAATGTGGTACTACCCCGGACGGACCGCCCCGCGGCTGTAGACAGAGAACTGTCCACAGCGTGGTCCTACCACAATTGAGAAAGGAGGTCTTCTCGAGCGTGGATAACTACATAATAGCTATGCTTAGTAGGTGGGTTGGAGATCGCTATTTGTGTTTAAAATCAATCATTTTATTATATAGAAGCAGTTGCTTTAAGGAAAACCGATAAATTATCAATAAAAAAATAATGGTCTTAAATAACGACTATATTGCAATATTTTCTCCCATTATTTTGTAACCAATAATGATTTCATAACGTTTCCGATTGCTATCAAGTTCCTGCTCTACGAGGTTGAAGTGCAGTTTTCTCACCGCAGAGAAAGTATAATCACACTTTTTGTGAATGATAAGGCACCGTATTATGAAACCTAACTCAATTAATTACATTACGAAACCACAATTTCTTATTTCGAAGTTTGTCCGTTAAATTCATATGATTATGATATCTTTAAGATTACTTAACAAACGACCTTATTATAAAGAGGACAAATAGAGTAATACGCAGCATATAGTAGTCTGGATACAAGCAACAAAAATGAGTACTTATCTAGCTATCAGTCATAATATATATAAAATATAATTCACACACAAAAAGTATTAAAAAAAATGTATAGGACAAAAAGTTTTAATTTGTAAAAAATATAACAGATGAATAGTTTTAAACAGTTATCTCAGATTCAAAGTAACTAATTGGGTTTATAGAAACATTTTTTCGGGTGATAATGCGTTAAGAATTTCCTTGTGGTGACGGAATAAGAACACAATTCACCATCTTACCCGCGGATGATCGTAATAGACGATTAAGGGATATAAAACGCATACAACATGTATGCAAGAGAGAGAAAACATCGAAATAAAACCTTATAACCAACCCGTCTGACCAGTGTGTAGTAGATTAATTGCCCTTAAATTGTGGAGGAGGCTCGAGTTCAACAGTGGTACATATACCTACGAGTTCAAATGATGGATTATGGATACAACTTTTTTTCTACTATACTGCTACTACTTTATTTTTGGTTACAACCGTTAAAAATCCACCAAGGAAGGAGAAGAATGGACAGCAGCGCTTTTGTAGGCAACTCATAAAACTAACTGCGGTCATCAATCCACTTGCCAAGCGTGGCAATTATGCATTTATCCTCCTTTCCGATGCCCTCCAATTGCTAATTAAGTATAATTTCATATATCCTCTACCAGAAGTATATAATGGAGTATTAGAAAATTAAGAATATGTGCTATTAAAATCATTTGTAGGGGCAAATAAACATATGAGGGGGGGGGGGTATGATCCGTTTAAGATCTGTATCTATTTTATTATTTATTTATATGCCTTTGCCCGTAGACGTAATATTTGATAATCGTTTGAATTTACGATTGGCGTATCATTAGTGCCATCATGTTGTTATACATATAGTTCTGTACATATTAAAGAAAGACCTTATATATT
Source organism: Lymantria monacha (assembly GCA_905163515.2). Taxonomy (NCBI): domain Eukaryota; kingdom Metazoa; phylum Arthropoda; class Insecta; order Lepidoptera; family Erebidae; genus Lymantria; species Lymantria monacha. The sequence goes on from LR991082.1 coordinate 10,681,408, forward strand.
TTCTTTCATAGTTATGCAAAAAATAATGAATAAATTTTTCAGAGATTTTCGCTCTGGTCAATATTGTTTGCATATTTATTTTCTTGTATTTCTCGGGAGGTGTCTTTCGATATTTAATGGTGAAGACTAAAATATCGCTATGGAGAGGAATTGGTTTCGAGGTTCACTCGGCTCAGGCATCTGACTTGATATTGGAAGTTAGTCTAAACCAAGTCAAATTCAGTATAATGGACAATAAGAATGAACAGGATAACAGTGATGTTTCTATGTAGGTATGATAGCCTGATGGTAGTACGGTTGCACTACAGTTCTACTACCAGGTAGGTATCAGATGTAGGATATTAAACCGATCATCGAGCACAGTCTGCTCACCACTGTCGTAATGTAAGACAACATTGAAAAATCGAAACATTTCTTGTGCGCAAGTTGCAGGCCTAATTTTTTTATATTTATATACTCAACATTACATTTTTTGCTTTAATATACGATAAAATAAAAAAAATTTATGAAGTTCTTCTAAATTAAATAAAAATGTTTTACTTTTATAGAAATGTGTCCAATAAAAGTAAATTCAGTTTCGATTTGACAGCTTCAGGTCAATGTAAATAAATAAAGCTTAACGGTAAATAAACAATGACACGCATATAAGATGGCGGAAACCAAGAGAAAGTAGCTTACAATTTGTAGCTTGAGATCTTTTCCGGCGGCAGCGGCAGCCGTAACAGAGGTGGTCACTGGCGACAACCACTGGTGTAAGTTAATATATCGCTTTGGTAAAAGTTTTAATGAGACATCGGCCTGTGCATAGGCTCTCTCTAAGCACGCGGCAGCGGCGCCGTCGAGGGCGAGCGCCGGCTCGAGCAACGCTCCGCCACCTTCTAACACCACCATAATAATATATTGTCACTAAGGGGCTACGTATCAAAACAACACAACACGTAAGTCACTTCACAGTCGGCAAGCTCGGCACGGAGCTACATGTCTCTCGCGAAGTACGTAGCATTCAAGCGGCGTGAGTTGCGGAACTGCCGCGGCGCGCACCTGCCGCCGGCCGCGCCACCCGCGCCCCCTCTCGAACCACCTACAGACTCGTCAACAAACACCGTTGCTGCAGCGGCCGCTCTGCATCTACAAAGCTTTGCACACTACTTTCGTCCTACTTTTCAACTCTTCCACACTGTCACGGTGACAACCGGTTTTTATACGATGTCAACGTATTAATAATATATATTAGGCACCTCTACAATTTATTAACTACTACAGTTATAAATAATTAATGATTAATAAATTTTAATATAAAGCTACTCTGGCCCTAAATCAAAATGCTGTAAGGCTTCCATTTGAAAAGCATAAGCAATTACCGTTAAACAATGAGAGCACCTTTGAGAGAAGTGTTCAAAATTTGTTCAGCTAACTTCGACGAACATGAACCATTGTTGTCTTTGCCACGTGACCAATAATTCTATAACCACTCCCTATTTCTTTCAATAATTCAAATATTGGTATTTAACAAGTTTCAAAACAATCAATTTCTAAACATTTCGCTCAATTATTAACGTGCTGTAAATAAATTGAATAGGTAAATAAAAAAATATGAAACTAACCTAGATAAAGAAACACCTAAGAGCCTACTACTACGTCTAGGTTTGTAATTATTTGAAACAGATTTCCAATTGATCACAAAATCAGCGATATGTTAATATTTTCACAGCAAAAAATACGAAAGGATTAGGAATGAGCAACAAATGGTGATGGATAAAAACCAAATAGAATACATTACTCACAAAGTTAAAATGATAGAACGCAGGGAATAGCTTTAACTCGACTTTAGCTTAACATAGAAAAAATCAGCGCATAACAAAATCATACCCCAAGTGCCTCTAGTCAGATCTATAAATATTTATTAGCGTATTGTATACAATTCGTATATACTGAATATACGAATTGTATAAAAAAAAATTGTGTAAAGGCACAAGATTTTAGTAAATAAAACAAACATGTACATTTTCACAAGTGTTATTTATTATTATGGTTTTAAACCAGATTGATTTTAATTTCAATCAATATTTTCGGATTATAAAATATGAATTTATGTCTTTTTTATACATCGTTATTTACCATTCCAAATCACTTACAAATTAGTACAGCGGTTTCAAGTAATCGTAAAACGCATAATATCACAAAATTGTCACAATTTAATTATATTTGTTTATAGCAAATCCTTCATCATACCGACTTGCCTGAACTAAAATCCAAAACAGAAAATGTCATCGAAGTGCGTGATTCAAACTTGAATCCAATTTATAAGACTGTCCCCTAGGGATATTTCCAAACAATGATAAAAGTTCAAAAATATTTCGTTTCTATCAATCGAATAGAACTACAAAATACTTATATTTATACATTTTAGTTTTAATAATATGTGAAAACATTTTATTCACACTCTGAATAAATGTTTGAATTGTAGATCGCCCCTAAGAGTTATCTTACGTGATAATCTAGGACTGACTTGTTATTAAATCTTCGTGTATGCAATGAAATACATTTTGACAAACAAATTTTAATTATATCTAATTCATAACACGCAAAATATATTTTTTATTGTATTAAAAGCAGCACCACGGTACATTTAATAAGAAGAAAGACTATACCGCAGAAATTAATTTGCCATAAACACTGGTATTAATAGACGCGAGACAATAAGCCAACCCCCCGTGAACTCCTAGCCAGCGACCTAATGTCTTGCAGCACGCGAGGCTCGTCGCCGTCGCACTCCGACCTCGAAAACGTGGTTTTTATTTGCATATAACGCGTATAAACATGATAATGTTACAAATCACTCAATAATAAAGTAGCAATTCAAAATTTAAAACATTGGTATTCATCGAAAAAGCAAAAGAATTATAATATATGAAAAACTAGCCAACTCCTGTATGACTGTTTTACATAATCATAGAAAACTACCAAGCGGTTTTTATTGGAATTTCAGCAACATATTCACCTAAATCTTAAACGGATTTCTCTTCAATTTTAACATATCTTAAGAATAAAACTAATGTTTATAGAGTAGGACATGTGTGAGTATATACTGTGATGAGTATGAATGTAGAGCGGGCCAGGATTGTGTAGAACTCCATGGTAGTAGATTAATGAACGAAATGACATGTCATCACTAATTTCTTTCCAATGGGTGAAGTAACAAAGTCATTGAAGTCTGGGTGAACATCCGTCTGCATAGATCTGGTAAAAAACATCAGCTCATTTTCACTAAATATGTCAATTGAAGACGTGGCATGATGCAATATATTGTGAGAACAATTCTACCATGGTCTTTTATAATCCGGTGACATATAATCAAATAGATAAGAATTATAACAAAGAAAAAAACCTTATGTTATATTTAAAGTGATTATTACTAATAAATTAGCTATCCTTGTTTACATTACGCCAAATGCCCGAGCACATACAAGTATATAGCAAAAAAAATAAAAAGGAAAACAAATTATTAAATAAAGAACTACGATTGTTATCATCAATTTGGGCAAAAGAAAATAAGAAGCAATTGAATGTGTCAAAAACACTGATAGTAAAATGGAACAGTTTCTATTACATGTTAATTTGTATACAAACAGATTCTAAAATGGCTACTTTCTGAAATGGATAGGTTAATTTAGTCTTAAGAATGCTTCGCAATCTGAGCAGACGTTTAACACACCTATAATCTTCATTAGGCGACGGCATATACGTATACCAAATGTACAGGAGGCAGACGAGCTAAGTAACGAACTGCCGTACGAGTCTTGTAGGTGCAGTCCTCATATAGGAAATTCTTTATACCAGAGGTCGGCAAGTAGTTTTAATTAAAGGCCGGATACTGTGGGCAAATTTTAAAGAGGTCCAGAAACAAACAACTGATAATTGTAAAGTGCTGCCTATTTATTGTATAAATTGTTCTTAGTGTAGAATAAAAACAAGCTAGATTCTATGTGGCTTAAAAATACATACATACATACATACCATCACGCCATGTCCCTTGCAGGGTAGGCAGAGAGAACAGAGTGCCAGAGAACTCTATCCTTGCATACTTCACTCGCTTCCTCAACATTCATAATTATCTTCATACACGCTCGCCGGTTTCGGAGACTCTTGACTCCACCTTCTTTCAGTACATGACCGATCTGGTCTAGGTAGGTTAGTCTCGGTCTCCCCCGGTACCTACATCCTTCCACTTTCGCATTGTATATCTTCTTAACCAGACGTTCGTTCGGCATTCTTTCCACATGTCCGAATCATCGGAGCATTCCCTTTCGCATCTTTACACCAATACTCTCTTTCATACCTACTCGCTCTCTTACGTCGTCGTTACGAATGCCTAATAAGGTGGAAATGTATAAACAATTTTTCTTCAACATTGTAATTCTCTATTTTACGATAAAATAAACATCTCAGAAAAATAATAAACAAATGCTAAAACACAAAGAGCCTGCTATCGTCGTCATCAATTATTCCACGATTCAAAGGATTTTAGGAAGAAGTCTGTCTCGACAGCAACTGTCATTCTAACGAACGTAATTAACTTTCTTTTACCGAGTAATTTTAAATGAGACATTAAAAATTAACCAACAAAAGAGAATAGACGTTAGACATATACATATATATATATATATACTCTGCATCGAATCAAGCGCAGTAATGAAATCATACTGACATTGCACTTACGCAGTCTGAACGCTTACCACTACTACAGCAGCTGTTTATTAACTTCGGTAGATATACTATTTCCCATCCTAGAATACGTTTTCAAAGAACCTTTCGGCGTCGGACATCAGTGTCCATTAAAACTCTGTAAAAGTGTGTCATATTTGCGTAAGATGTGGAAGATACTCCGCATAAAAATGTTATTATTTCGATGGTAATATTTATTACAATTATTTTATAGGATTTTAAACTCTTTTATCAATTAGCATTTTATTTTGGGAGGAATATTAATAACATATCGATCGTGGGGAGGCTTATGTCCAACAGTAGACGTTTACGGGCTGATAGATAGATAGATTATATTATCAATATACACACTACTTCGCTGAAATTAATAATAAAATCAAAGTTGCACGGACACGTGCGCAATGATGCTTAACAGGATTTATACCATGTATTTTAGACCCCATGATCATGGCCCTTGGCAAGTGTCGCAATATCAGACACGCGAAAGTAATAAATTAGATAGAAAATCTCGATAGCCATAATTTCGCGAGTATTTATTTTAAAATCTATATATTTTTTTAAATATTTTAATGTATACAAGTTTGCAAACGTAAAATGCATTCTTTAACATTATCAAATAACTGGGTAAATTGTTTGTACATATCAAGTGTATACAAAAATTTACACAAGGCTCGACCAGTTACTGATACAACGAACGCATGGACATACTGACTTGCTACTCTGTGTCGGCTCAATTATTCACACGACACGCCCCTGCCCGCCGCATCATCCGCTTGCTGCCAAATTAAAAGTAAATAACGAAATGAAAACAAGCGGCTCCGCGCCGCGAGGGACTCGCAAACCTTTTACCGCTGTCGAGTAAACAACTGCTAAACATACTTTATCATTCTATCGGCTATCTATTCACCACCAACTTGTTATTTGCTTTTGTCATTGTTAAATACTAAATAACCACTGCAACCAGCATGATTATGTATTTTTTGATAAACGTCTTAAATAGTAAGCCTACTTTTCCCTTAGCTTTAGATTTTGGTTTCTTCATGTTGATTGAAAGTACAACAGAAAACCTGAAACAGGAATTGAACCTGGATCACCATGTGCTTGTGCTACTAGTAACACAAGCATGCGGTTAAATAAGTAAATAAATAGTAAGCCTACTTTTGCCTTAGCTTTAGATTTAGGTTTCTTCATGTTGATTGATTGTACAACAGAATACCTGAAACAGGAGTTGAACCTGGGTAACCGTGTTTGTGCTACTAGTAACACAAGCATGCGGTTGTTTTTCTGCACAAACAACTATGTATTCTAATGACAAATATATATGTATACGTTTTCCCTTAAGACAGAAAAGAGATATAAGCCTAGCTAAGCTAATATTCTCGTTTAATTAAGGATTGGTAAATAAATTCACTATTTTCATATACATCTGTAATTTTCATCTAAAAATACTACGTGGTATTAGCGCCAATTAAAATCTGCAATCGTATCTACCATGAAATACTGCCATTGGTAAATTAACATTTAACTATCTCCTATTGAATACAGTTTTCTTTTATCTTTTAAAGACAAAATAGTTTATAATAGATAATATAATATTTCTTAAAAATAGAGTATAATTTAGATTGTTTAGTTGACATATAACATGAGTGAAACAGAACAAAAAAAAACAACTAAGCCCAAAAGCACTATTCTCAACGCAGAGCAATTCCGTACAACAATGAACAGGGATGAATAGGGGCGGCGAAGAGAAAAAAGACTATTTACATCATATGCATAATTGTTACACGGTACCGTAAAATACTCAGTAGATTGTTGTGTGTCAAACAAACACTTATGTAATTAGTTACTAAGCCCTACGAGAGGGTTAGAAGAGAACTAAATGTATTTCTAGAGCAGTAACTACTTGAAAAATATGTTGACACGAGATCATTAGTGGAAACATCAGAGGTGCGTTCGTTTAAGACAGGTGAGACAGTAACGAGCGGTCGTCTAGTCATCATGAGCTACGAGAACAGGCCCTTACGTGAAAATTGTCATAAGGCAAACTATGTCACGGGGCTGTATCATTAACTGGACATACACATAATATACACACAATAGTAAATACTAGCGGAGAAGTGTGTAAACAATATGTGCTGTATATTTGTGAATTATAAAATGAAATATGTGCGTGCCTACAATTCATTTCATGGAGAAATATGATTTAATAACATTAAATTTGAAGTAAGATTTAAAGCAATTCACTCTAGTGCAACGAATAGCGCTTTTTACTTTTCTTTTTGTATTATTTTATATTTTACTTTTTGAAAGAATTTTTGTTAATAAGTATGCATATTCACACTATAATTTAAAATTTGGACGTAGATGAAAAGGAAAACAAACAATAGATTAAATAAATAGTAGGTATATAATATCTTTAATTTGCCTTTTTTTTATTGTAATCCAAAATTAAATTTAGGCGTAATGTAAAGAACATTAGATTCATAATTTGCTATCTTTAATACTTATTCACTCGAAAAATTCAAGAGAATAAGTATGATTCATTTTAAGATTTTGCTATGAAACTACGACATATGAAAAGAATGTGGGAAGTGATGGTTCTCGAGCAGCTAACAAACGAAGCACATCAGTAAGTTGAATGTCCGAAAGAGGCACTGGCGCGTGTCAAGTTCGACTTCACACTCGGCACACACTTGCACAAACTGAATCAAATCAAATCCTAGACAATATACTACACCATACAATTATTGTTATTATTCGTAATCTTTTGATAATGTTTTTGGTAATCAACGACCTCATCGACAATGAGATACGCTAATGAATTCGGATTACTAACAATGAAACCAAGTCTATAACACAGCCTATAAAGGGCAACTTAACAGATTTATATGACAAAGCATTTTGTAGACAACAAAACCAACGATTCGAAAGAACAATTACGCGAGTCAAAGCGGGTATCTAGAAAAGCGCGGCGAGATATAACAAATAGCTAACGTAACAAAAGAGGCTTTCTCGCGACCATTACGAGATGCACAGAGGAAAGCGGGGTGCGAGTACAGGTGGCACGACGGGTGGCCGCCTGCGATTAGCGTATGCGGTACAAGAGGCCGCGGCGGCGGTGCTCTCCCTGGAGACGATCCCAATTTACGATTGCTGCAAAGAATATCTTCGACATGGCATTTTTGCGAGCCACTAGTGACCGTTGCCTTCTATCCCAACTAGCCGATATACTACTATAGTCTTTATTTTACTGGAAAAACAAAGCACAATATTTATCTCGATCGATTGAATAAATAAAATTTCAAAGCGTACGAACGCGAGGTAGGCGATAGGTCGGCGTGGTAACCGTAATAAGGGCTACCATAAAACGTTACATTAGGTAACAGCGGCTTCTGGGGCGGCTATAAATATCTCCGTTCGGAAGTAAGGCCAGTGTCCCGTGGGAGGACGACACATCTTTGAGACGAGCGACTGTGGACGTGTCGGACGAATAAAAACATCTCTCTCACCTCGCGTGCTCTTAGAGTGGAGCAAACGCGCTACCTTCCCACCGCCAATCAATATCACTTAGAAATAACTGCGAGACTCATATGTGACCATTATCTTTATATATCGCGTTCTCGAAATTACGACTAGGTATAAGAACTTACTTGCTGCAGATTCATCATAAATTCATCTTATTCATAACATTATCAATGTATAGTTATTTATATTCTTTGATTTATTTATAGAACCTAAAATAGCAGAGTAATTTTTGATTTCTTGGAATAAGTGATAATGTAATATAATAAGATTGATAAATCCAATAGGCGTTTTCAATTTTTTATAGTGATCTTCATAGTATCAGAGGTAATGTTACGTTAATACTACTGAATTCAATAAACTGGAAAAATGAAAATCAATTACCTATATCACAATAACCGATGCATGTTGCACATGAATCTATAGACAAGGGCTACAAGACTGGTTGCGTAGCTTTCACTAGAGAAATGGTTAAGTTTCACTAGTTGGTTGGTTGGTGAAAACGATCGTTATAGCTACAAGATAACCGCTAACACCAAATGTTAATTTTCTCTAATAAGTTATAGAAACGTATATTATACAGAATTAGTAGTCATATTTATGTTTTGGTTGCACATAATATCAAAACCTAGCCGTCTGCCAAATAGAATTATTTAACAGAAAACTTATTGCACCAATAAACATCCTATAATATTTAAATAATTTGTTAATGTTCAAATAACAATTTTAAAAAGCAAACATTACAAATCTTGCAATTTTAATGATGACCATTAATAATTCTAACAAGCGGACAAGAATACGCTCCGGTCAACACAATCTCAACAAGTTGAATAAGTCAAAATCATCAAATCACCTCAGTAAAGCAAGAATGCAAACAAGGGGAAACCCACAAATTACACCGTGTTATTAGACGGACCTTAAAAGTTTAGGGCGGGCTTAGTTTACAGAGGTAAGCTTTGGGCTAGGTGAGTTTGTTTTGTGGCAATGTCAACATCACATGAGCCAGTAACTAACAGAATGAATATAAAATGACTTGCACACTCACTTGACAAATTCCATGTAATATATTCCAACATAAATTATTTGTATAATATTCAATTAGTTGACTATCTACTTAATTAGTCGACATAGTTGTGCGAAACGTAACACGGATAGGGAGTCAATGCTAGTTAAATGTACTCCCGAGCGACCGAATGTATGCTTGGTGTGTGCCCATCAGATGTCACAATCAATTACGCCGACGTGATACACACAGCCTCACTCTCACTGTGAATGCTTACAAGGCAATCATTCGTTTATGCTGGATTTAAGTTACAATTTACTAACAATCAAAGAAACCTAACAGTCAAACTGAAAAACATTTTCGCAACTGTTTAAATATCGTAAGGTTTTACTTAAAATAGAATTGTAATTAAGTTTAATATTGTTGTCATAACGTCCGACGCAAGTTGGCTGAATAACAATCTACGAGGCGGGTAAGTGAATTTCAAATAAAAGAGCGAAATGTCGAGGGTCCACGACGGTCGAGGCGGTCCCAAGTTTTGTCATTGTTTCTATATTGCGCGGGGCAATTAGCGCAACTCAGTCTGCTCTCTCAACCCACCCCGCCAATCAAATTACAAGAGACCACATTCACCCTCAAAAACCTTTCGATTTGTGTCGCAACATCGACACTTCACTTAACGACTCCAAAGTGAAATAAAAAAAATATTTTTGGCAACTACCAGTATTGCCAATTAATATTTCTTATACTTCGATCAAATAATCGTCTGGACTAACCAAATGACGGTGTCAATCCAACTGTACTTAAATCAATCGTGCGAGAGTTTCGCACGGAGTAACTTAATGACACACTAGTTGCGATTACGTTTTATGGTGCTAAATAATATATTGTAAAAATGTAGAAACAGCACTAAGTTCTAAAATAGGACGCTTATTTGATCGAAGTTGTTATGTCATTGTTAAATAACAAATTGTATCTAAGCAGCAAAGGTTTATATCGAGTGACACTTATGTCGTCAAAACAGTTTTATACACGGTCGTAATAGCAATGAAAGCGTCTCGTGATGATATAAAAAAAATTAAGCAGATAAACTTATATTACGACTTAAAATAAAACCCTTTCATGTGGGTACACATATGGAATATATTGACCTAGTTATAGACGAATTTCACAACTTAAACCACTAAATATAATTTTACAATAGGAGTAACATATAAACGTTAACAATATACTTGTTACTATTCCAAATTATCTTCAACATAATCTGTTACAATAAAAAAACATTTATTTTTAAATGATTTGTTATTAGTTCGAGTTGTTATTGGGGTGAGGTATAAAATTGAAGTATGCATAGATTAAAGAGAATGTTTAGTTATAATAAGGTTTTTGGATACAGTTTAATAGCAATATATGATTTTTGATTTTATAGTATTATGACAACACAATGAATATAATTATAGTGATTACCTAAGAACTCTTTATTAATAATTCAAGATTATAGTGTGAATGTGGTAGCGTCGTATACGATAATTACCATGGGGTTTCTAAGAGCGCGCGCGCGACATCGCCGCTGCACCCGGCTGTGGGGCGGTAATTACCACGCTACTGATACAAGGGGTTGGGGTATGAGGATCAAAGAGATCGCGTGCCTAGCAAAGGATGCTAGTATTAAACGCTAGCGAAGAACTCGTGCCCCATCAGATAACATGCAATCAATTTCGCGATCTACATGCCTCTACGTCGGCACCGCCCATGGACTGACGTCACGCCGATAAGCTCATAGTGCCAGCTAAGCACTTGGTACCATCTGGCCTAGCACACTTACGATTTACATGCAGTTTTAACATATAGTTCTGTGTTACTTATGTACATATAATAGTGTCGATTTTAACTTCAGTTTATCGAAAAAGACATAGATTTTAACTGTTGTTTTTATATTTGGATGTCTCGTCTAATCAAGGCATTCCACAGACGCTTCGGGACGAGGCTAAGTCACGCGATCGTTTTATCGTACACCTTCTTTCTGTTTTATAGACGGATAAAGTTTGTTTAAAAAGCTCGCATGTCTTTATAACATCGACGTTCTTGTTGTGACAAGTGGTGTAACTCTCGACATTCTTATGTGAACAAGAAAGCATTATGAAGCGTTAAAACATCTACATATGTACTTTTTAGGCAAATAGGTATTTTTAACATTCATTCCCACTTTCATTAAAATCTCATTAGAAGACAACAATGCGTTACAAACATTTCCTTATCCAGTTGATCCTTGTACAAGTGTAAGGTACCTTTGTGAAAGTAAGCTTGCTGTATATGTACAGTTTACACTAGTGAAATATGTTAACTGTACATATGCAGCAAGCTTACTTTTAGTGAAATGTGTTACCTTAGGCACTTTTTAGTGTGTAATGTTAAAAAGCTAATATGAACTATTATTTACATATATTTAATTTCACAGCACTGCATGAGTTCGCTAAGGTGGTTATAAACACACTTTTCAGTTTGGCTTGTCCAAGAACAATATTATATTAAATATATACACCTATAAAAACAACAGTGTAGAAAACAAAAGCTTCGAGCAAAATCCTTGCAAGTCAATTTGATATTATGAGGTAATGGAGAGTAACGGGCATGATTTACGCGGCATCGAGGAGGTTCAGGAGCGGCGTGGCCTCGCGCGAGCACAATTATCGGCCCGCGGGCGCTCTCAATTACGTAGAGGCGCGCCCGTGGGAACACCGCCGAACCGGCCGGGCCCAACCACAAATCTTTTGGTCTTACTGTCTTACGTCCAACCCAACAAGTTGCAATATAAACCATTGTTAACTACTATAGCATCGTGCTATAATTAGTTTCTGCCCAGAACGAAATTTAATTGGTATAGTACAAAATTAACGACGTTTTATGCACTTTTTTAAATCACTCATGATTGTTGCTACAAAAATTCATAACAAATATACAATATAAATTTCAAATTTTATATTGCTATTTTATCAAATACAAAGATGTGAGAAAAAGGCACTTCGGAGCTAAGCTGTTTTGGCGAATTTGAGGTATGTTGAAAATAATAAACCTTGTAGTGGTTACATGACTACTATGATGTCTATAATTTAATACTGAAAACAAATAATAGTTACTTATGATGAGAAAATTTACTCGTATCCACAGGATCTTTATTTTCAACAATTTGTTTTTTTTTACCGAGTGGTTTAAACGATTCATTCGATGAACGAATTGCAGTCTGAGGACGCGATCGGGTCAAGTGTTCCGTTTTAATTTGCGCGACGACATACGAGTGGACTCCGTGCCATGGTTTGTGGGGAGCGCTGCGTCGAGTACCCTGCTAATTGCAACGCCCCGCTATCCTCGACCAACACCATTCGCGTTGTTTCACAGATCATCAAATATATACCTACACTTACATTTTAACTGTAACTTAGAAAATATTAACGAACGCTATTTATTTATTTCAAACCACAGAACTATATTACACGTGAGCGCAATGGAATAAATAAGCAAAGTCACATTATCTGTACCGCACACCGTGAACATCTCCCAACGGACGGACTGATAAGCTCTGACCAACCGCAATCATATCGGTGTGAACATTAATTACCTGATTTGACATTACAAGCGAGTGCGACAATAATCTTAGCTAATTATAACATTGATCGTGAACAACGTGGAAATGAGCCATTTCACTCTATACAAAGAAGCTACTTTCGCACAATCCTGAGGTAGCGTAAAGTAATTTCTGAAGAAACAAATGAAACTGCTCCCCTCGCGTAGGAAAACGCTTTACAAAACGCGCGGCCCATGTAATCGGATAATAAAAAGGGCAAACGCGGTAAATATAAGATGAGGAAGACAGTTTTACGAGCAGCACCTAATTAAGTGGTGAAACCAGCAAGACGAAGTTAACGTTTAGAGTAATATAAGCACCACTGTAATAGGTACAAGAATTAAACATTGTGTATTGTAAATAACTGGTTAGAAATTAATCAGTACTTACATAGATTAAATTTATACAGGACATGTTTAGGTAACCTGTAAGATTTTACTTCATTCATTCATCAACCCATCGACGTTCTAATATTGGGCACAAGTCTCTTCAGGGGGGATAATGTCATATTTGCCTGGCAAGCCATACGTGTTGGCGATCGCAGGTGATGGTGTTTAGGTAATCTGTAAAATTTTATTTCATTCATTCATCAACCCATCGACGTTCTAATATTGTACACAAGTCTCTACAGGGTGGAAAATGTCATATTCGCCAGACAAGACCTACGCGCTGGCGATCGCAGTTGGTGGTACAACGTGCGTTTACTACTGGTAATGCCACAAGAGGTTTCTAAGACTTAATAAAGTAAGAAGTGTTGATACATGGTGTTCTTAACACGTGTTGTTGATCACACGGTGAGGTTGGTAACTTGGCATTATTATACTATATATACATATATATTAATGTCAGTGTATCTAGTACATACATAGCAAGCAATTTGTAGGGTTATAAAATAAGCTTTTCCATCAGTTTCATATAGCACAAAACATCAGAGAGTAAGAAGTAAGCTGAAGACTTATTTAAGGATAGTTAGTCAACACTGCTGTATTTATAATTTGTCTCCATACGAACTAAAACAGATAACAAAAAAAGTCATCATCGTTATTGTGCTTTTATCGTAATTTAATGAACCAAGCAGCAAAATATAGTTTTGCAAAGGATTGAAGAAAGGAGTTATATTGGCAAGATTTATTCTAAAAATTTATATATGAGTAACATAATATACAACACTTGAAATAGAAGTTTGTAGAAAGCTTGATTGCAAAAAATAAACATCTAAAGTAGATGCAATTTGTTGAAGATATATGTACTACATATACATATTTCTAATACATGTAACAGTATAGTTTCCGCAATAACAAAAGCTATCAAAAATCCAAGAATTTGTTTGTGCAAATAGCGAGTGTCTGCCGAAAATATAATCAGTTGCGGTGTTTGGTGCGGGTGGGGCGGGCGGTGTTTGCGCGCGAGTATTTCTGGCGCGCAGGTAGGGCGGCGCGCGCCGGAATGCGACCTCACCTGAGCGGCTGATTCACTCGCGCTAAATCAGTGAGCTCAACACATTTATTAGACATCACCTACTTCTGATGCCACAATTAGACTAACTCTGTCGAAATATATAGTTGCCGAAACACACACTGTGAAAACACACACACCATGAAACAGATGCATAAAATAAAACATCGTCACGATCATTGTCCTTTATCTTTTGCGTATCGGCAAAATTATCAACTCAAAAAAACTCTTTCGGCTTAGAAATTTAAAGCAGATAACATCACTGCAGGAGATGGTAAAATGGAAATAAAACCCAAATACCAACCCGTCTGATCAGTGTGGCCTACTTGTACTTTAGTAGGTCAATTTCTCACCCGTTGTAGAGGAGGCTCGAATTCAAAAGTGTAACATATATGAGTTGAGATAATGAATATTTATTATGTTATTAATTAAACAATTGCAATTGCTTGTAATTTAAATCACCTTAAGCACTATTACAACGAGTCAATCAGTTTTTAAAAACGCAATAAAAACCTTTGGCAATGAATACCAAATAACATGATTAACGATTTATTTGCAGGTCTGTACCAATTTAGGGTGTAAACGTTTAATTCAGTGCGGGTTGCGCGTGGACACGGGTCCAGCCCGGGGCGATTCATTAGCTCGACCGCGTCAAAGCAAACAAATTAACGGGACGGCCGTGTTTTACTCGGTGATAAAAGGGCGCGAGGGCGATGGGCAGTGCGCCAGATGCGTGCGGCGGCCCGATAAATCTACCACACCGTGCTGGACTGCTGATCATCTGTTGTTTCATGAAAGCAAATGTCGGTTGACTTCTTAAATAGATGCTGTTTTTAAAATAAGTACAACTAATTGCGGTGCTTTAAATATCGATACTGAAGAACATATCCTAGTTGATATTAAAATAAATACAACTTAAATTACATAACATAATATATACCTATAGCAATATAAAAAATTAAATTAGCTAGATTTCGCAAGGCAAGGATAATTAGAGAATGAACTTGAAAAAAGCAAGGAGTGCTACGAAAAAAATATGAAATGATAAATATATGCGACACAGAAGATAGAAATATGGGTGGGTACCAAAGCTACACCTGCCACTTTAAAGACAATTGATATTTATTAATTGGCCCCTAAGAGGGTTAGTAAGTGTAAGTGTACGGGACAAGCACTTATAAAACTAAATACATAATAGTACAATGGGAAAGATATTAAGCCATTACAAATATTTCCTTAAATTTTTTAAGGCTTTCATAGATCGTAAATACCGAATAACACAACCGGTGTGATTCGGTGGCCGGTACAATTAATTATATTAATTACTTTACCTAACACCTTCACGTGTATAAATATGAAAAAGCATACGGAGCTAAGACGGCAGTCATTATAAGACTACAATATGATAATAAAATTTACAACGATTTATACAGAAAGTTATATTGTATCGTACTTAAACATGTATCTTGTCTAATCCACGTTGATTCATAAGCATTTTGTAATGTAATTCTAACTATTTAATTGTATTATATCAGTTAGGGTAGCGTGTAGTGTCAGTGACCGATGCCTTACGCGCCGTCTCGGTTGACGGTGGTGAGGCGCAAAGTCGACACGACAACGCTGAGCGTACAGTATGACGTGTGACGGTGTGAACCACGGCGCGCCATATACTCGCATCGTGTAAATGGCTTCAGTTAATTAAGTTTAATCAGTGCCATCATGAATGTTGTACGGTCGGCGACCATCTGCCGCACTATACACGCCCACATATAACATTACAAAACAAACGAACACGCCACATGTGTTTGGCTATCAGAGAAACCCTATAGCAAAGTGATGTTAAATACATCGATAACGTACACTGATGTATAGAATAGGAAAGGAAAAATACTGTTGTTTGCGTTATTCAATTTCCTGAACTATATATACCCCAGTAACAATTTCTAGATCGTTGTAACGAAAATGTAATGAAATATATAGCCGCATAAATGTTGGTAACAATAAATCATATTTCGCTTTACGGTAAGCAATAACAATTATAAACTTTTGGATATACGTATATGAAATAAAATTTATCTCTTTAGCGTTCCTATACAATGTAAAATTTTGAATTGATTTAGCATCTAATTACAACTTTAATACTTTAGTGAGGTGGTAAAGTGTTATGAATACAATGCCATCAAAATCGACTTAGTTGCTGCCCACTCCTTTGGTGTTCCCAAAGGAGACGGCAGCAGCGTTAGCCTAGAAAATGTATCGCTAAGCCTAGGCAGTTTAAAGCTTGGTGAAGGGGGCATCAATCTATCTTATCTCTATATCCATAAAAGCCTATGGAATATCCAAAAGTGGACATCGATAGACTAATAGATTTGTTTATATAGATGGTTATAAAACTATGCACATTTATAATTAGCCATCTTAAATGTTGAAAAATGTTTAAAATCTGCGTGTAGTCAGGCAATATAAAATAATTTAAATAATACTTTGATGCATTACTCACGGTAAAATCTGTAAAAATAGTTTTATTTCAATAGTTTAATAATTAATGGCTTTAATATCACAGTAAACAAAGCTATTAAGAGGAAATAATTAATGTTTGTAATGACTATTTTGACAGAAGGTATATTTTATAAATATGTAATTATTAAATAAATGCATTCCCGTAAAAAAAATCGTATCCAAAAATTTGTTCCATTCTAATATTAGGTACATACAGTTGATCAGTTTTGTTTGAAATTGAACAAAGTTTTGAAAATTTTATGTGATTATCTTCAGTGTGCATCGTCTGTTACGAATCGATAACTAGAACAGAAATAGCAGTGCAAGCAGATAGTCAAGTGTGGCGTGCTGTGCGACCATTAACGCAGCGTGACGAATCGTCCGGTAGAACTCCTTGGTTGCAGGGCTGCCATTTTGACTATATTTGTGAACGATCAAAAACGTACCAAGAAAATACAGCTGAATCATAAAGCGTTCATTTGAATACGATCAGTAATATAATGCTATTAGCAAGTCAAAATTGGTTTCCAATAAACATTAATATGAAATGTCAATGTTAATCTAATTCTATTGAATAGTAACATGTAAGAGTATAATAATATGGAGTATCAAAGTCTATTCGAATTTATTAGACAACCCTGCAAAGGGCGGCGTGGTGGAACGTACCCGCGTGTCCGCCTCTCACGCGATCTTATCGCACCTTCCGTGAACATCGCACTGCCCGCCTATGTCTTTCGTGACTGCCGCACCCTATTCAAGTTTTCTTCTATCGTAAATTAAATTTGGTTTCAGATTTTTTACTAAACTTTTAATTCACCCCAACTACTCTCTATAAAACACAGCGAATTAAAGGCACAGAGACAGTTTCAGGTTGGTCGCGGCCGTTGGTAATGCTCGTAATGAGCAACGAATCCTTTGACCGGCTGTACGAGGGCAGCACAAACGCTCGGCTAATTAGGCGGCGCAGATCTGAAGCCACGAACGAATTAGTGCGATTGTATCCCCTAAGCTTAACGGACTGCGAGCGAACCAAAACTAACAAGTTTGTCCTATCGCTCATTAAAAAATTTGGTTGTTGATTTTACGTCAACATTAAGAACGTCTTTCTTATATATGCCTGCATGCCATGATGCATTTTAACACTACATGTATTGTACGGACATTATTCGTAACTATACAGTGAAAAGTGAAAAAAAATAAATATGTTATTAGTTATGCTGGTTCTCAGATCCCTAAAATATCACAAAACTCGTTGACCGCATCGAAGTCGCAAGCCACTCAATGTAAAACAGTTTACCTTATGGCATACAAAATATCAGTATGAACTTTAAATGTCAGAATCCGTGATTCGTAACGACTACAAGGCGCTATCAAATGAGTCTATAGAGAATACTTGTAATTTGGATAATAACGATGAACTATTTACAACAAGGTCATATTATAGAAATGTTAGAAAATTAGATTCATATTGCTCTCAGCTCGGTCAACGTTAAATCTGATATATGTTTCCTCAGAATCGGTCTAGCAAATGATGGAATACATATTTATATGTTTGAATTTGTATAAAGTCACGTAGGAAATTGAGGTCGCTATTAATTGGAAAGGGAACGCAGCTTTGGAAGCTTTGCTAAAGTAAATAACTAGATACGTATTGCACGTGAGCTGCAGGTTTATCCGGTAATTAAAAACAATCATCGTTATAATTAATCATAATGATGTTTCCTTTTTAAATTTATAGTTTTATCCTCAATGAGAAACGAAGCCGAACTAAATATGTATAGCACTTAAATCAGATCTTTATTGCAGAGTTTAAATTTAATTTTTATATAAAAGAAAGTAAAATAAAGGAGTATTATATCCATTTCACTTTAAAATGATAAACTGTTTATATCTTGTCCATGCTTATGAGATATGCTGCTGAAATTAACAGGTCGTTAAGAAATTATACTAATGAGAGGAAACAATGTCATGAACGTATAAACTTGTCACAACAATATAAAAATGTAAACAAAGAACACACCCTTGCAAAGCACCTAAATTAAGCCGCGTAGAGACCAGAAAGTGTGTGGTGAATTGTATTTTTACTCCGTCACCATACGGAACAATGTGAATAATATTCGATAAATGACTTATGACTAATCCTGGCACAATGCAAAAAAGAATCTCTCAATTCGATCGCTCTCAAGCTCAAAACCGCTGGCCTAATTTGAAGATAGTAAATATTAAATCAAAATCACTGCGCAGCCGTTTAACATTTCTCAAAATGTCTTAATTGGGCATTTTTCGGATTGATATACACAAATAATAAAATATCATCATCATTCTCCCACTCTTATGCCAATTACTTGGGGTCGATACAATGTGTACTCTTGTTTCATAGTACACATTGTGAAAGTTATTGGCAATAGTTTTATAACCGGCCACCGGGCAGACGTCAACCCTCCTTGGGAATGTAATTGTTGACCAAACGGCATCAGATGGAGTTGGCCCAGGTCGTTATAAGGCTCTTAGTCGTCTTTTACGACATCCACGAGCAAAGTAAGGGTTGGTAGTATTCGTAGCCGCTAACCACACAGCACAAATATTAAAATATATTATACTAAAAATAATAAATGCATAGAAAAATTTAAAATATTTTTTATCAATACTCAAGACAGTGCGCTTTCTCCACAGTTTATAAGCGCAACAAGCACACTAATATTGTACGTGCTATTTTACTAATTTGTAACAAATAAGTCTTCGATAATATAGAATACATGTTTTTAGAAAAATAAACAGCTTAAAAGAAAGGTCTGTTAAAATTTTTCGCAAAATTCACTAATTATGATGGAATGATTCTAGGTCTAGGTTTTATTTAAATAAAAGTAATCAACACCACCAAAAACACATTTGAATTCGAGTTACTGCACTTTCTAATAGATTATTTTAGTCTAGTACGATTCAAGTAAACAGCTCGAGTCTCTGGGAAAATAACAATTCTTTACAGCCTTATAAAGAGCCACCCTAATGTACATAGGACGAATATCTATAGATAGATGTTAATGCCTATAATCGTACTTAAAGAAATAGATATTATTTTTTTATTTACAGCTAAGTTAACCGGGCGAGTTATAAGGATATATATTTTCCATAATTGTAATGTTAGGGCTGCACATGCGTGTATCGTCACGAAGCTTCGTGCAATGAGACGATATACGCAGATGTGATCGTCATTATTGGCTATCGTCGCGAACATTCGGGCTTCGTGTGCATTATCGCTTGGGTGGCGAAAAGTCAAAGGGTTTTAGCGCGCCAATATATCGCGCTATGTGGACAGACTAGCGTTTTTCACGAACGAAAAAGTAAAACTAGCACTACTGCACACTTCTGAAAATTATTTTAATGACCGTCTTAAAAAATATAACAATAAACCTAATATGACACTACGTAATACATTTACAAAACTAATAGTACCTACTTTTAAAAACTTCTTTGGTCATATGTGTCTTAATCACATCATACCGGTACTAATCAATAAATTACCACCGGAATTAAAAAAAGAAGTTACACCAAAAAACTTAACTCACAAATTAAAAAATCATTACATAGAAGAAATAACACTCACTAATCAATGTACATTAAATAAATAGGTGTACAGATAAACCTAAACTGGTTTTTGGCTACACCTTTTAATAGAATTTAAGCACTTGATGTACTAGTATGAATAAATAAATAAATAAAAAAAAAATTCGGCGGAAATTTTCCATGTGTTTAGACGCGTTCGAGGATCTCTAGTTAATCAATAAATATGGAGCGGAGCGATGAAATGGTCTTAGAATTTTTACACCATTATGAAGCTGAACCCATGAAGGGATCCAAAAAAAATATTATGTAATTATTAACATAATATAGCTGTAAAAGTAAAGCAACTCGTCTTCCATATTTAAACGCATGAAAATTATTTCGGTCATCTTTAATTATTGCACGATACTTCGTGTAAAATACCGAAGTCGCTAATATGACCACAGTATTATCGCGATAACATTCTAGTGTACAAAACGTACGAAGCTTCGCCACAAATTACTTCGGGACGATACACGCAGGTGCGGCCCTAGCGTAATTAATGCAACAGTGACGATAATGATGAATCTAGTCGACCAAAACGTCTTAAAAGCATTTGATCCAGTTTTATTGATGATTTAAAAGTAATATAAATAAACATAAAGGCATGAATTCCCTACACGTATGTAACTCTTTGTGATGTGTCAGCCATCGATAGGGGAACGATATCAATGAAATAATTCGATCGCCGAATCCAGTAGAATACAACTTGTGAAATCGAATCGCTCTAAGTTTCTACGTGCCTATTGTATTGTAAACTGCCGCGTCCCCAATTCTTCGAACAACAACTTGTTCACGATATGCTATGTAAAGAAAAACATTGATTTCTACACGTAAGTTAAGTGCAAATTAGTTTGACAGAATGATTGCCGACTGAATATGATGAAGTCGCGAATAGACAGTTCACGATAGCAAAACGGCAAAACTATTGTAAATGATCACTGATCTCATGACTATAACAACACTTAATACAAAACTACGCATTTACTTGTTACTAACTAATACTAAAACAGCCAATGTCGTCATCTAGAAATCCGGTGTCTAACAATTAAAATCTTATTTCAACTTATTTTACAGGTTCAGAAACAGTTACATATATTAAATTAGTGTGTGCTGGCTAGTTACGAAACCTATCAGATGTGAATACAAAGTGTTGAAGTTATAGTCAGTGATTTTTGTGATAGACAATCTGATATTTAAAACCGGTAAAATATAGAATAACTGAACATCAACGTGCAAATATTTACAATGGTAAATAGGTGGTACCTACCACAGTTGATAATTTAATTAGATATTGCAATAAACATGCCAATCAATGTGAATTGAACAAAACAAGAGTCATTCATATAGCTACAAGTTATAAGACAACCACAAAGTAGCATACGCCGGCTCATCGCATTAATCTGGGTTTCTACATTAAGCCGGGATGTGCCAATGGTGACAACTAAAATCCACGCTGCGGCCGCGGGTCGGCGGCAACAAATCCTTTCGTGAAATCTGCTACAAATATAAAGAGGTGCCGTGTTGCCTATATTATTCGCCTTTGAGCGGTCGCTTTTTGGATGGTTTTAAATAATAATCAAATAATGACGAAGACTTAATTTCCAAAATTGTAAGGAAAGAATTGTATAATACTGGATTCAAATTCGACATCTAGAACTATTATAGACTATTTCAGTGATGACAGCTCTCGTCCTCATCTCAATCCACGATTTGCTAAACTCGCAAAATATTTTCACGCAATACTAATAAAAATATTATATATTTACATAACAATATTATTGGCTTAAATAAAATTTCAATATATTTACGTGCCTATTAAACAATAACTTTAAACCAAGTCATATTTGCATAGAATTTTAATGTGTTAGCATAATATCTCATCACAGCACTTTATGCAACACACATAAAATATTGATGACGTTAAAATTTTAATCACGTTTCTAACAAGTAGTAGGTATATTATATTAAGTAGCAGCGATTGCTCTTTGCTATAGGAAAACAACACAACAGCACAACACGGCCACGGCCGAGGTGAGTAAACACAGTAGCCATTGTGCGTGTGCCTTAACGGTGGAGTCTATGTTTCACCAAAGTTTGCGACTGACCCCTGAGTCAACACAGTTCCGTGCTGTGAGACCAGCCTGTTATTAATAATAATTATAGCCTAGGTAGTTAAAGTTCATCACAAAGCTGCTTGGACACGTACGAATATAAACGATTGCAAAACTAAGTTGGAAGTAGGTGAATTACCAAAAGAGGGTGGTAGAAACATAATAAAACAATAGATAGAGGAGACCGCACTGAGCAAACTGGTCGCGTGACTGTCTCGCGGGCGGTTTAAATGACTTCCTTTGTTTCTTCACATAGCTCGCATCGCACACTTCCAACGCCCAACATAAATCACAAGTTTTGTAAAGTGGCAATCTATGTGGCGCGAACAATATCACTTACATCATAAAAGCTATTCGCTATTACTACTCCTCATTCCGTATGTTGAAAAATATTAATAATTTTACCTATGTTGTAAGTCATAATAAATATCTGCTGGTAGAAGTTTATTGTCATTGAGGCAGCGACGTCCAACACTTTAAATGAGCCCAAAAAAAAAGAATACCATTGAAATATACATACATACTATTTGCATAAACATTCCCTTAACTACATATACTGTAATATCATGTGGCATTCGTATGAAATCGTATGTTAGGGTTTCTGTTAGACAATGGATATTTGTGCATATGCAGCTACTGCCTAACCTAGTGTTGATAACTAAGACATATAGATACTGATCATTGGAAATAAACCTTAGTTGAAGATGAGTACCTAAAACTTGTGCGGTATTTATTCATAAATTATCATTTAGATTATATTAGAAGGCAGTTAAAGCCGTTGATTCTGCACCTATTTGTGAACATGGCCCGCTGTCGTTCTAGAGATTTAACTAGAGTGCTTACTTACACCTTCATTGTCTAGCACTGATTTGTGCATTTCTAATGTTATTCGCAGTTTTACATTGTCCGTTGCCTGTTGATATTAGCAGGTGTCTTCGATACAGAAGGTCATTTCTGATCATATACGAAACATGCCATTAGTAAACATTATTAGTAATATGCATATCAGTAAATATTAGTTCTGATTTCATTTTCTAATAGAACTACTTATCAGTAGTCACTCGAGTATGTACATAATAGAGTAAAATGTAATTACAAAATAAAATAAAATCAAGAATGACCATTATTAAGCAAAACCAAGGCAGTTATTTGATACATCTACTTCTGTTTAATATTTAATACTCTACTTAAGCTTTTATTATTCCAAATCTATTCAAAATTTCAATAGATATAAACAATAATTTTAGTCCCCGCAACCATGATTTGATTATTGATTTGTATAGTAGACTATATTCAAATTTGACTATATAAATGGCGTAGTAGATGAGTTACTGACCTATCGTGCCAAGTGTAATGAACTTGATTCCCACGCGGTACAATACTTTGTGCGATCTAAAAAATTGTTGTCCTGGGGCTGTTTCTTTTCATTGCGTATGGCGGCAAACGAGCAAGCAGCACACCTGATGGTAAGTGTTATTGACTCCCATGAACTTTTGCAGTTTGTAAAGAACCCCGCAATACAATATCTTCTTTCAATCAATCACAATTTCCTTACCGCAGGGTGTAAAAATGACTATACAAGGCATATAAATATCTTGCCCAAACATTGCATAAAGAGCATTGCGACTGTTATCTTGCCCCATCACTCGGCTGAAACCCCATTACTATTGCGTAGCTCACCACAAAATCCACTTAACAAGGAACTCGATCTTTAACGCAACTTCATAAAATAGACAGGGCTAATTGTAACTCATGAGCACACGAGCACATGTCTGATTCTGATATATCCATTTTTGAAATAAAGTTAATTATTAAAATAAAAATTTTCTAGTTAAAATATAAAGATAACGATAATTATGGATTAGAAAGTGTAATAAAAAAACTGACAACAAAAACACGGTTTCACAAAAGTCCATAAAAACTAGGAATCGCAAAAAATATAGAGTTTGCAGTCGAAGAATAAAATACACCTTTAATAATGAATGGTCGCCGGCTACAACGATTGTAAGCGCGATACTTCAATTGAAGTATCATTTCTCGTGAGATGCTATTATCATTTAGGAATATAATGTGTCACCACCTGGACAATCTCGTCAGTTTTAAAAGCCAGTACAGGGATTGTCAGTAGATTGGGCAGCTGAGAAACTAACATCACCTAACATGAATTGCCACATATCAGTTAAGCGTGGCGATTAATGTGTTATCGCCTTTAGGGAGGCCTAAATTCAATAATTATCTATTATAATAGATCTGAAATAGGCACCAGCTTCAGTATGAATGGATACTTAAGAGGATATTCTAGTCTAGAATTTTGAAAAAGATTTTTTTCATAATTCGATAGTTTAGATATTCAAAAATATCTCCCTGAAAGGATTTTTCAAAATTCAAATTATTTTCAAAGTTACAGCCGTTTTAGTGTCGTGGCAACTAAAGTAAGGCCAACGAGACGAGATAAAAAATGTAAACAATCTTTCAGTGGTTCTAAACGTTTTATTTGAAGAAATACAGAGAGAAATGCTGAAAACAGTCAATATGAAGTAGAGGAAGGCCCAATGTATGAAGCTGGGATGGCTGATTAAGGGGGGAGCCTGCTTTAGAGGCTTCAAAAAATCGATTTTTTTTTTGCATAAATGTCTTCCCAAACTATCCAAGAATATGCCCCTAAAATTTCAAAAGCAAATTCAAATTATTTTCGAAGCTACAGAAGAAATAGTGAGCAAGCGTCAAGCAGGTATACGAGCGGCCGGATCGCTCGAAGTGCCCGCACTCCGCCCCTTGATCTATTGTATGTATTGTACCCATTGTAACCATACTAAGAATCCAAAGGGACTAAAAGTTTAGGTGGACACACACAAAATGCGAACGAGTCGTTCAATTCCACTGTGTGGCGCATCGTACCTAAACACCTTAACTCAGGCATTAAAATCGTCGAGATTGCTGCTTACATCGCTGGAGGAATGTTCAATGAAGGCTACAGTGCAGTATTGAACACCATGCAGTTACTAGATTTAAAAATTGGACAGCAATGCAACAATTTCGCCAAGGGAGCTGACAAGGAGCGCGTCAACCGACAAAACAGGCGCGATTCATTGGAAAGTAAAGAGGCCAGAACAGCCCGCAGACTCGAACATCTGGGCGAAAACCAGTTATTTGAAGAGTCTGAAGGGCCATTTTATGGACCAGGAATCGCTGATTAGCATGTTATTGCGGTAAGTTCAAAAAAATAAGATTTTTTATATACGAAAACTTTGACGGGCGATTTCTCGGTTTTTCATTTTTACGATTTTCCCGAGTTGGCGGGAAAGATAGAAAAAAAACTAAACGTCCTATCGAAACGAGACAAAATTGGTTGTGTTCGGGATAAAATTCTCTTCTAGTTGAACCTAAAAAAACTTGAAAAAGTCATGATTAACCATTTTTTTAAACAATCTAAAGTGAATTTTTTTTTTCAAAAAAATGATTTTTTTTTTTAATTTGCGAAAAATAATTGAATTTTTCACTATTTTTTTAATTTTCTTGGTTTAACTAGAAGCTATACTATTGAAAATTAAAATTTTTTTTGGTTTTTTAGTTTCAGATGAAAATTGCGACCTGCATCTTTCCCGCTGCACGACACATGCATACTCGAGGCGCCTCGGCGAAATGCTTGTACCACGCATAATATGACATATATTTTGATGAAAAAATTTGAGAAGACTCTTGAAATACATAACAATAAAACCTGAAAGTTTCGTTTCAATCAAATATTTCTTTCCTTCCCAAAAAAATCCTCTAAAAAATCGATTTTTTTAAGCTTCTAAAGCAGGCTCCCCCCTTAAAAGAATATAAGTTATACGTACTATTTTATCAGTTACGCTGCCTGAAACTGAACGTTAAACTTTAAACGCGTTTTTCTCGAAACTACTTTTTTCGATACGGTGATGCAGATATCTTAGGTTTTAATCAGCCGATTTACTTAAAATTTAGCATGAATATTCTTCAATTATCTCGCTTTCGCACTAAGCAATAAAAATTGAAAATTTCAAATTTGTAATATTTTTAAAAAATTGGAGGAAGTTGAAAACTGAGTAAAAAATCGACTTCTATTTTTAAACAGCCGCCATTTTGTAAAAAAAAAAATTTTTCGAGTTTTGTTGGTTTGTGCGATAATGACATTTGTACTGATCAATAATTTGGCATTGTTTTTTTTTTTCAGATGGATACAAAGGGAGAAATCCTCTTCACGAGGACACAGCCTTTTTTTTTCTCTACGTCAAGGACTTATATCTTTTTGAAAATTTATTATTTTTTTTTAAATGTATTTTTTTTTCTATTCTTGAAATATCAATAAACAAATGATAAAAAATTGTATAGTAAAAATATTAACTTCTTCTTTTATATTAATTGCCAAAAAACGCTCGAAATTCAGACCTCTAGACTAGAATACCCCCTTAATAAATTTGATGATTAAAATAACACATACATACATACTCTAATCAAAAATATGTAGCTAGATTAACAACAATAGGTATATGGTTCCTAACGTTTATAAAAACGAATATATTACAGATATAAAAACCACAGCTTATAATAACATACTACTGGAATAAAAAAAACATCAAATTACAAGTTCAGGTTTGCTGCCATTGGTCTAATTCAAATAGGCATGTTTTTGCGAAATAATAACTATATATACATATACTATGCTGTGTTGTGCGTGATATAGTTGTGTATAATATTAATTTATAACTATTAATGTAAATTATTTTCCGTGTGGTGACGGAGTAAGAATACAATTCACCACCCCCTGTCTTACCCGTGGGTGATCGTACGAGACGACTAAGGGATATAAAACGCATATAACATCTATGCGAGAGAAGGAAAACTCGAAACAAAACCCTATACCAACACGTCTGACCAGCGTGGTATAGTAGGTCAATATCCCTCAAATTATGGAGGAGGCTCGAGCCCAATAGTGGGACATATATGAGCTGAGATGATGATGATAATGTAAATTCAAGTACACAAACATTCTCGAATGTATAGAGACTAACGTTAGTTTATTTAAAGGAACGTAGCAACTTTTTATTTGCAAAGATAAATAGTTGCGCACGCGCGAAGTTAAACAACGATTAATCTAAGTTTAAAAGAGTAAACAAGAAAGTGAAGTGATCAGCGGGAGCGCTGTTGAAGTTTAATAAGCGTTAGTTAACGGGAGAGGCGCGGCGCGGTGCCGGCAATAAGGAGACTGTTATCTCCGGTGTGCTGGTGTGCCGTACAAATTATTACTCTAGCGCGCTCGTCTCATCCCCTTTTAATCGTTCACTTTGTTGTTTGATTCTTGTCACTAGTCATCAGTTAATTTTATTATTAATTGCCAAGCATCTAAATTATTTTACTACGTGAAAAGGTGACCGACTTTTATACCCATATTTCTATGTATGAATTTTATGTTAATTTATTTCTAATGTTTAGACCAATGCGGTACTAGCAATGTGCTTTAATTGCCGCATCTAAGTAAGTATGCGTTTAGTTGTAAATTTAAAACGCAATTTACCCTTTGTGTAATACAGGACAGAGTAAACATCATGTCATAAAATAAGGCAATTAGGATTTTAAATGCAAGCTAAACAAGCACGACCTCAAAAGCACAACGCGGTGCATGCGGATGAGACAACCCGTCAAAGCGAGAATAATCTCATAACCGCGGCTCGGACGACACGGCCAGCTTATGCCGAGCGCCCTCAGGCTTACTAAGATCGTTCTTTGTACAAACATCACAGTGCCGCACACAAATCGCATATAATAAAGCACCTTACTTATTAACTTTTTAGTTTATATAATTATTATACGGTCGTACTTTACACAACGGTGACCGGGTTGTTCGTGCGCTTCAAAATTAATGTTGCGATGACTTCCTTGCAATTTCGGTTTAACATTAGCGAGTGCGAACAATTAAGATACGGCAAGAAGTTTTGCAAGCGATTGCCAGCCGCGGCGAGTACTCTAGCGGTTCTTACACTCAATTTCTCCGCAGTCGATGATGCGTGGCGGCGCAATCGGGCGCGGGTGAATGATTCCAATCCGATTCGCGGCGGTAGTTTACCTCATTGCAACATTCGACCGCGTACACCTTCCGACACGACAAGGCAAACAAAAGCGTCGTCACGATAACAATATTAATTTCAAATTAATCAATATCTAGTTTTTGTTTATCCATATCTGGTTTTTACTTTATATATTTTATTGCTGTGTGGTAGCGGCTACGAATACTACCAACCCTTACTTTACTCGTGGATGTCGTAAAAGACGACTAAGAGCCTTATAGGCCCAGCTGATGCAATTTGGTCAACAATTACATTCCAAAGGAGGGTTGACGTCTGGCAGGCGGCCGGTCAAAAGACTATTGCCAGTAACTTTTACAATATGTACTATGAAAGAAGAGTACATATTGTATCGACCCCAAATAGTTGGGATAAGAGTAGGAGAATGATGATGATCTAATTTTTACTTTTATATTTTTATTTGCTCTATTACGAAAGCAAACAACGAAACCAAAGGAGAGAAACAGATTCAAAACTGCGTGTAGTAAAAGCAGCATATTACTTCACATTACAAAATTAGAATTGTTTCCTAAAACTAAATAAACCGAGAGTTTCGGTTGTTCTGTGAAATCTAAACAAAATAAAATAACCCTTCGCACCTTTATTATTCCCAATCGCATTGCAGTCGTACTGAAGTACTTTATAGTCTAATCAGTTTCAATAGAATACTATTTTTCCACGAAACGTTCGACCTGTGCCATCCCAAAGGTATAATGATATTCTATTCTAGAATTAGAACCATCTGCTCTAATTCTAGAATCAAAACATTAGATGGTACTGGATCTTCATAATGATGACTTCCATTTATGTTTTAACAGCATAACATGCTCTCCGAGACAGCTGTAGCAAATTTTCGGGCTTTTAATTGAAATCTTAGACACGTGGGTTCACCTCACGATGAATTCCTTTTCAAGTATACTCAAAATTATTTCGTGTAGTAACGGAATAAGGATACAATATGCCATCCACCCATTCTTTGCGCCTGGGTATCATAAGAGACGACTTGGAAGATATATAGATACCATCGCAGCATGAAAAGAGTACTTATTTGGCCTAAGTGGCATAGTAGGTCAAACTGCTCATTGCATTAAAACAAACAAAAAATTAGCTATGAACGACCTAAATCAAAATTGTAAACCTGGATCACAATTACAACTATAATTTCTGACTATTGATACCATTCAGATGACCCTAAAGTATAAACAAAACTTAATAAAAGTTGTTTAGGGAATGGACACATACATGCATGACTGCATTTTGTATTTAAAACATATCAGTGCAGTTAGTGCTAAAGTCAATCTTACAAGTAAAATAATTGTCACTTGCTGTAGACAATCGTACAAATAACAAAACAACGAACATCGCCCCGACAGAGGACAGAGATGGCTCTACGATTACCACACTGATTACCGTTTCATATTTAATGAGCCACTTACACGAGCTCGCACCTACCACACTAAGTCAGCAAACTTACTTTAATATACGCCTACATGTTGGAAGCGTCACGCAAACATTTTTTGACAGGAGAAGCAGACTTTAGGTAACATATCTAAACGTTTTAAACAATAGAAAACGGAATGCTAATTGAAAGCCACCCCGTAGGTGAGAGCGCATGTAGAAAAATCGGGAAATCAGTGAGAGAAAGTGTTCATATGTGAGAGGGCGGAGAGGCTGGCTTGAAGGAGGTGGCGGGCGGCAGAAGACGGTGGCCCGCACAGTTTAATTTCCCACGAGGTCGATCTCAGCGCTGCGAAGCTCAACCCGCGGGAATTAATTGCCAGTAATGAATAGTCAAGTGAACGTCCGTTAATTATGGACATAATAAAAGTTTTAAAATACTAATAACATCTTCAACAACAATATTAATTAAGCATTGCAAAATTTGATACAATGTACTAATATTTACAGACAATTTTCTAGCGTGCCTATGAAAATAAGTTTTCTATTTTCTCATAGTTACACTATAACCCACAATGCAGTTCACACGAATTGCAAGCTTAGAACAATAGCTGTTCTGAATTTTCCAACTGTCACTTGTAGTTCAATGACTTTGCAATCTTGTTAGAGGCGTAATCTGTGCCGCTTTCAAAGCAATTTAGTATTCTCAAAAGTTTGCAAATGTAACTATCTCTGATTTTTACGATCGAACACTTTTAACAGAAAACGATTTCAATTTAATCCGTGAAATAGCATGGCGCACGGCAATTGCCGTTCGTCAAACTATCACTTGTGTAACAAGTAATACAAAACTTAGTCCAATTGAGATATAACATGAATACAATTTAGAACCAATTACTGCAACGGATGAAATAAGAATTGATTTGCAATCTAGGTTAGAAAAGAGAGCAGTAATATTGTAACACATTTCACAAATACTATACCCATGAACATTTAAAAATTGTACATTTATAAATCGAGATTTAGATGCAAAAACTATTGATCCGAAAACAAATTCCTCTCATATCTCAAGCAAGTATGTGATTATCAGAGAAAGATGAAATAGGCGAGTGTAACGGTGGATAAAAAATCGTTAAATCTCAATACAAGTAAAGAGTTCTCGTTGTTACAGTGTTATGATACGAGTCCCCTAGCGAGAGTGCGGTACGACAGTACGCCAATACGATAAGACATTTATTGACACATAGCACTGTCGGTGTATAACGCTGCGAAATCGTGAAGATTCTATCACATGTGTGAGCCGTTACAATCGGTAATGGTGTATGCAGTTAAGGTATAGGTTTATTACTTCCTCGCCGACAGCCGGCGTGAGAACAGGGCCGGAGATAGTTGCTCGTTAGCAGGGCACGCGTCGCTATGCTTTCGTATTATACACTAGTAGGTACAAGGTACTAACTGTAACGTCACACATCTACAGAATCTAATAACCATACTGCCGTATGTGAAAATGTAAGAAGCCTATATAGCGTACATGCACATAGCAGTTGTTCTCACTACGTTGATAATTAATAATAAACGGCTACACAATTATTTCTACATAAATATAATGATGCTGGAATAAGCATTATGTGTCGCAAAGCAACGTTATTTTCCCGCGGATCAAGTAACGGTTCTTGAAACAAAGGCTCATTATACGGTTGTAACTACTTTTTACTTTATTGGTATAAAGTAAGTAGTTACAAAAATACGCTGCTTTTTACTACAGGAGACCTAGCACGTAAAATTACCGTAACTTGCTTCTTAACAACATACCTGATTTTCCATCGACTTTATCGCTTTTAGATAGCACATAGCAGAGTTTCAAAATTTAATTTTGAGTTTACACTAGGTTATACGGTATCAAACTTGTCTAAAATACTAAGAACTTACGCAATTAAATGTGACAGAAGCGCGACAAATATAAGTTATTTCATTTACTCAACGCCTACACCTATGCTAGCACTACAAATAAAGATTGAGGGTTAGATAGTCATAACATCGTTATGTAACCCAATCAAAATAGTAAGTACGTAGTTATTACATTACTTTTGGTTCCTCCTTTCTGGTGATAATGAACAATTTTTCCTATACTTGTTTGGTTCTCCTGTACATCTATAATAGTATACCACCTTTACTTCTCTGTATTAGTACAAACGTAGGTAATAATTATGCATAAAGAAAAAAATAATGTAAGATATAAGCATAGCAATTTGTAACTGTTCACATGTTCCAAATACGTCAATTTACCTGAGATACCTGATGAGTAAAGTATACTATTATTGAGTTGACACCTACGTGATAAATTTGCACAATTCTTGCGTCAGTGTTTACTGTTACAAATGTAAGAATCTGGGGAAGGTAAAAGAAATAGATAGATTCATGAAAGTATCACATGATACGTGTTACTATTAACGATAGAACAACATATAACAAAGTTAAAACTTAAGGAGATCATGATCATATATACAAGGAATAAATGATGAAAGTAATGTTGTGAGAAAAGTTTTAAGTGTGATGATTGAAGGCTTTATACATTATATACCATTTTTTTATGCAGAAAAGAGCATGAAATTAAAATTAATGCGGTCGAAATGCGATCTCTTCCGAAAATCTCTGGAGTTAGGCTGACCGACCGCATTCGTAACGACGACGTAGGAGAGCGAGTAGGTATGAAAGAGGGTATTGGTGTAAAGATGCGAAAGGGAATGCTCCGATGATTCGGACATGTGAAAAGAATGCCGAACGAACGTCTGGTTAAGAAGATATACAATGCGAAAGTGGAAGGATGTAGGTACCGAGGGAGACCGAGACTAACCTACCTAGACCAGATCGGTCAGGTACTGAAGGAAGGTGGAGTCAAGAGTCTCCGAAACCGGCGAGCGTGTATGAAGAGAATTATGAATGTTGAGGAAGCGAGTGAAGTATGCAGAGATAGAGTTCTCTGGCACTCTGTTCTCTCTGACTATCCTGCAAGGGATATGGCGTGATGATATGTATGTATGTATGTAAAAACTAAGATAAATGATAATAAAATATAATAAATTCAAAAACGCCCCTAAAACATACGCATACGCTCTATACTCTGGCTTTCTCACTAGTCTTGGGAATGACATATTATCTTCGAATAAAATAGATAGCCTAAGAACTTACGGACAGCGCCATGTGTCATCATCTTTTACCTTCCCGAAGAAAAAAACGTGTGGAATAACACTCGATAACAAAATTACAAGAGAAATAAAACAATATGCCAGCTCAATCGGCCATTCTACTGTGGAGAGGATCTCGTTGAGTAATATGTACCTATGTGGAGAGGATCTTATTGAATAGTACCTATACTTTATTAAGATAATGTGTATACATAGTTCAGAAGAACTCTCATATTTATCACTGCATCAAATTTCTATTTTTGGGACAGGCTAAGGTTTGGGCACACTTCACTCAATTCTTCCGGATCGCCAGAAGAGCTGCATGCGGCCCATAACCTACAGTATTCTCTTCCCATAGCCGTTAGGCTGACCACTGGTACAAATTCCTCGACTTCGGTGGCTAAAATCCACGATCTAAACGTCGACTAGTAAAAAATAACTTAGGCACGCTTAAATTACAGCAAAATTATAGCCTATTACGAATTAAGATTGCACAAAATTTAAAACAAATTAATATTTTCAAACCTTCCTATTTATACACTACACACAAACATTACCTTTTTATGATATTAATAATAGATGAACTTGAGAAGACGGTGCACTTTATGTAAGCCGAGGAAAAATATGCATGCGTGATAAAGCATAGTAATTGCACTACTTATTTAACGATTTCTACTCGGGTCAGCTGGTTTGCGCGATTAGGCAATATTGCGCACGGTCAGCCGCTAGAAATGCGACAACTGTTTACATATTCGTGCCTCGGAGAACAGATAAACGATTCCGACATGAACATACAATAGTTACAACACAATACATAGCACTGTATCAATTATATAAAACCATTGTTTTAATTTTTTGGGAGAATTAATTTACTACGATTACCGAAAAGGCGTACATTTATAAATTAGATAAAAATTTAAGTAACAATTTGTCTCCAAAATAAGGTCTCTTCCAATATCCTATGATTATCATTTATATCGTACCTCCTTAAATACTGTTTTAAAGGTAATTTTTCTTTTAGTCAAAAATTAATGATTCCATGAAAAAATATTCATTCAAAATTAGTGACTACGACTATCAAGCTCTTAATAAAATTTTAATCTGTGAATATTTTTAGGCAATCCCAAAAAAACTGCATCTTAGATAGTCTACATAACACTTCGGTAGCTCTAGCACAAAAATAAACATTAGCACTTTCATATTATGTGCCGTAATATAGATATGATCTGCCGGCAATGGAGAGAGCGCAACGCATACTAAAATATCATGGTTTCTTGGGTCTCATAAATGTACCTCTTTAGGTAAAGATCTTATTAAATATATCTTAACATAAGAACATGTTGGAGAGCAACTGGGTTATATAAGACAACGATTTAGTTATGGGCTCTATTTCATTTGCTGAAGTAGAAATACACTTCACCACTTTTTTGTCGGTAGGTGTGGTAAAAGACGATTAAACTAAACGCAGATAACATCGATGCAAGTAAATGCAATTTTGACAGAGCCCTATGTCAGCCCGTCTGACACGCTGGTGTATAAAAAGTTAATACCTATATCGATTGTGCCTAGTGGGCCAACAGTGCTGCTAGCTGTATATGAACTAAAAAAAAGGACATTATACTATTCTGTCTTTATGTAGGTGAGCAACAAGGTAACAATGCAATAATACATAAAAACCAAAATTCTGAATTATGCATATGGACCTTTTCTAATATCGAGAAGATTTATATTACCTTTGAACTACATGTGATCGTTATTAAATAAAGATGTAACCTTGAATGTGTATGTGCTAAAAATTATTCTATTCTAAATAAGTCGTTGGTAACATTAAGATTGTAGAGGAAATGATTGAGTTGAATAATAAGATGAACGTAATTTTTTTCTAAAAAAGTGTCGTTGGCACGTGGTAAAAGGATTAAACATCCTTGCACTTCGAGCTACACGGCATTTGCACATTATTCCCACCCTGTGGTGGTCAAAATACGTGGTACGTACCGTAAACTAATCAGTGTTAAATTTATTAGATGCATTGTGTCCATTGGTTATTACCAAAACTGTTTCTTTAAATAAAAGTACAAAGCGAATGATAAACGTCCATTAATACATTACTTAATGGAAGAGATGAGAGAGAGGATAGAGATCCTCAGAGAGATGAAAACAAAAGGCGATTGAATTTAATAAACAAGTCGTCTCATTTGGAAGCTGTTTGCCAGCGTGATACTAAGGTGAAGTCTAAAATTTTAGTACCTTTAGCCATATTACCATTGCCCATCGCGTAGAATGATACCAAGCTTTTTAGATAAATATAATCTTTAAACCGTCGCCTTTCTTTATTAAGACATTGTTATGAATAAAACACATTTATATCTTAGTTATGAGCTCAATAACTGCGTGATAAACTAAACTTTCTTATTCAAGTTGCTTTAAATATTGATTCACAGAATTTCCGCATTTCAAACAGATTCATATTCACATAAACAAGACATCAAGACATTACATCTTGATTACGTAATAGAAAAAAAATACACAAGCATGTTCTATTTTCACCAAGAGATTTGATTCAGCTTTTGTAAACCCTAAAAATGGTATTTGAAGCAGGCCAGCCAAGTGAGATTTTCTATTGAAGAAACAGTTCAACCTAAGGTTAAAAGTAGCAATTGAGTAAGTAATAATTTCCATTAAGATATGGATACCAAGCAAATCACCAGCTGGAACACGTAAAATATAAAAGATATGATTTTAAAATTATACAAAACAAAAACGCGCCCAATCTAGGATAAATGAATCAATTAATATATTAACATTGTTTCTTTAACGTAGCATTGCAGAGTGCAAGAAATTACTGAGACGCAACTCTTTTTTTTTGCATCATACGCTACAATTTTTTGCAGCCTACGAAGCATTCCACATATGTACGTGTCCTTACACTGCATTACATTGAATTAAAGAAATTGCTTAGCTCTTAGCTAAGGCTCATAAGTACCAAATATAATACCAATATTAAGTTACATCAATTTATAAAAACAATTGGATACTAAGAAGTAATATAAAATCCTTACTAATATTATAAATGCGAAAGTAACTCTGTCTGTCTGTCGCTCTTTCACGCCAAAACTACCGAACCGATCTAAATGAAATCTGGTACACAGATGGTCTCTAGAGCCTGATTAAGAACATAGGCTACTTTTTAATGCAAAAAAAGGGTTGTAAAGGGCGATGAAAGTTGTAAGGAAGTATCGTCATTTTTAAAGCTTGAAACTTATTTTTAGGCTACTGATTAGATATAAATAAATATTACATTATTTTAAATTTACCTTTAAGGGGTAAAATAAAAATAGGGGATGAAAACCTTTAGGAAAATAAGCCTTTACGCGGGCGCAGCCACGGGCAAAAGCTAGTAAAACATACAATACAAAATACATATACAACTGAACACTGGCTGTATCGTACATGCATTAAGAAATTAAATGCAATGCTACAGCCATCCTTTGCTGCTTGCTTAGCTGCTGATATGATTTAAAAATGTATTCGCGTAAGACAACGACTGATCGCTCTTACAGGTTCATGATTTTCAGCATTTATGTATATATATATATATATATATATATATATATATATATATATATATATATTTAATTATACCATAAAAAAACCGGTGAGCTATTTTTATTTGCAATTAGAATAGATTGCTTAAATAAGTAACGCGCTGGTGCATCCGTTCATTACTGTGATTAATATTTCATACGTTAATTTTACGTAATTTACATTTTATGAAGTATCCTATACCTTCTTTAATTTTAATTACGTTATGTTTACAATTAAAATTCAGGCAGAACAGACTTCACAGAGGCTCCAACCGTTGCCCCTGAAGTTAAATACGTACGGCTCTAGAAATATGCTCAAAACGCGGAACAGTTACACGATTTAACAGTTAAACGTTGTTAGAGTCAATGCACTATGAAAATTGCGAAGCGCGGTAACATTGAAAATGTGAGATATTTTTACATTGAAGCTGAATCGCGTTATAAAGTTTAGAGTTAATTTTTAATCACATTAGTCGACGGTCGGTCACATAGAACTTGCCGGACAAGTTAAAATACATTATGTCAGTCACACAGAGATAGGACTCTTTTTAGTAGCATTTTATAATCTATTTTCCGTATAAATTATATATAAAGAGCCAAGCAAACTTTACAGCATATTACAATGAACTAGAGCTGGAAGAAGCAAGGTTTTCCGAGCGAGGCTAATATTAGATACTCTCTAAATTAATTTGCAACTTTCAGAAACGCCTCTCAATATACTTACTTATATGCCTGTATCTATGAGCATAGACATACAGACTTGTGTGACATGTACTCATATGCATCGTATACTTTAAGTTAACTAATTAACCACACCACACTATTTAACACTGCTAATTTAAGGTCCCTGATCATGTCAGGGGAACCGTATGCCCAAACAATTGGAGTTTGGAAAAGAAAAAAATATACTTACATAAAATATTGACCATAAAATTGAGGTAAAGCATTCAGAAAACCATATAGGTACATTTAAAATTGAACGATTAAGGCGTGGAACCTTTTCTTGCTATGTCATCCAATTGGTTATATGTTACTCGTTGTTAGTTTATTTTTCAAGTATGTAAATTTTGAAGTTAAGTAATGGATACGCCATTGCGGTTTACAGGTGTTCTAAGCTACTACTCTCTGCTGTTTGATAAGTTTCATGATTTTATCCCAGAATATGTGCAAATATAACACATTAAAATCGTCATATATCTTAAGTCTTTATGTAATAATAGTGTAAGACTATCGTCGTCTTATAGCCCGTATTATACTTAACTTATTGCAAAATGGCAATTCTTGGAAGCAAAATTCTTTTATTAATTATTCATCACCAAAACCCGAGAGATGTCGCGATTGGAATGATAATGTATATTCCAAAAAAAAAACATCAAAACAGTAATCGTTTATTGTAATTAACATGAATAACTAATCAATTACGAAATGCTATTATAATCCCTCGTGCCGTTTCTGTAATGTGGTGCCAAATTAACTTTAAAACTAAATGTGTATGAGTTATATATCATGGTTCACTCCATAAATTAGGATAAGAATACCTAACTGATATAATAAAAAAAAAGAAATATTTTTTTTTATATTGACAAATAAATGAAAATGTATCGGATGAAATGCAATAAACAAATTTTAAAAATATTTCATTGTTGTTTTTCAGTGTCTTCATACATTCTAGCGATACATATCGCCGCAGTAGGATTAAGATATTTACACATGACATCGGTTTTAGCGGGCAAGTAAAAGTGTTTTGTGTGTTTGTGCTCTTATACAGGTTGGAAGTGGACCGCTCCCGAAAACAAACACAGGTAACCCTACTAGTCTTGCTTGTGTAACGATTCGGATGAAAAAAAAAAAATTTTTTTTCACCATGCGATTTTTTTGAACTCTTGAACATATGATGAGTTTTGAATAAATTATGTCTTTGCTCATCTGAGTAAAGTTACGTATTGTTTATGGAATTATCGTTACATGGCACTGTCGTAATACGATGGAATGTGAAAAAACTTAAAATTCGTTGTGAAAAAAAAATTATCCGAATCGATTTTTTTTCTACAAGTAGGACTAGTAGGGTCACCTGTCTTTGTTTTCGGGAGCGGTCCACTTCCACCCTGTGTAATATTCAATATCTTAATCTTAGTGTATTACCGAGTTATATTAAGTAATTTTGATGGCATTTTATGTAATTTGATGCGCAGGAAGTACCTACTGAGATGTAGTGAATGTGTGTAGACGATGACTTTAAATGAAATGAATTTATAAACTAAAATTTGGCTTAAAGGTCTTAAGTAACCAAGCCAATAAACGCCAAAAAAAAAAATTAACATGATATCTTTACTACAGATATCTTTATCTACCCAACAATCTGTAGATATAAAAAAGTTGTGTTAAAAAAATGCAATAAAACAACATCAGTCTAAACGTTCATTTGTTCACGGTATAACAAAACGCAACTGACAGCTCACTTAATGTTTTTTATGGTTTGTTTTGAAAATACCGCAAAATGTTGAAATTAAAATGGACTGTTCGATGTATTTGTCAGTGCGAGTTGCGAGTGCTACGGGTTTTTAAGAGTATTATTTTAATAAACCTTATTATGTAGAAATTATTATTAACAATGCTTTGATCAAGAAGGTCTAATCTCCACCGACAAATCCGTAATGCAATTAGGATTGGTAACATCGCGAATGAAACCACTGAAGATGAACGAGGTATTGCACGTGAAAAGCGTTAGTAAGGCCCGACTTCGTGCTTCTAAATCACAAGAGCAAAGTCAGGCAGCCTGTGAAACGACTCGGTTGACAATAAGAAATCGTCGAGCAAATCTCAGAGATCAACATCTAAATAATTATCAATGCGCAAGAAAAAAAAATGCAAAACAAATTATTTATTATCATAATAAAAAAATAACTTAATAATTTTGAATTAATCAAAATCTGCTCATTCATTGACTGTTATGCGGAACGAAATGTGCCGGGTCAGCTAGTTATAAATATATGATGAACATTTTGACACAAAATACCATGTGTGTGTTACTACTAAAAAATAAAATAAACATATACTTGCTTTAATAACATTAACAAATGGTAATTACTTTAATTCCAGAGTTTAATTAAAAAAAACCAACATGCTACCAACGGATCTGATTATCGCGGCACAGATTATGAGCATTAAATCAACAATACCAAGGTTATAAATAATAAATAATTTTGCAATACTTTAACTATAAATTCTCCGTATGACGACGGGTTAAAAGACAATGTGTCACCAAACATTGCCTTCTCATGGAAGTCGTAAAACCGATTGAGTGATCACTGGGGAAATGGGCAGCAGCGTTCTCCTACGAAGCTTAAAATACTAGATGCTATCGCCCCGTCTGCAGACTGTGGCTGCATTTAACGTTATACCCCCTTTTGGAAAATCTATGTCCAGCACTGGACGTCGCTAGGCGTATGAAAACGTGAGATTTACTATCTCAATTTCTCTTGAATTGCCCAGCTATAATGCTCATTTAAATAGCAACCTTTGAAAGGTTGAAGAAAAAGGCCGAGTGTCATAGGTTCGAATACAATGTAGAACAATTTTTGTGCAATTCATAAACTATTGTGCTGTCTGTCGCTTTTGTATATGACCATGGTGGCGCCGCTGATGGCTATTACATCCTTACACGGACAAGTATTGAGCGTGGGGTGTTTTCAACCTAAGGATTTTAATCAATTAAGCCCAAGGACAACCTCTGTACGATACACATTTCAACTTAGAACGTTACCAGAGTGGCTATAGCTGTTTTTATCAGTATCGACTTCACTCGTGATACAAAGATTCAGTCTCCAAAGTGCGAAGTGTTGTCTTTCAAATATAAAAAAAAATGTAGATCTATATCTAGTTATGTATATGATGTATATTGTATGTTATGTATATGATTTATTTGACAAGTTTTAACAGCTTCTTGGTGACAAAATATATTAGTAGCCGAATGAACTAGGTAATAGGTAGTAATATTTTTCAGATGTAACGAAAACAAAATTGAATAATAATTACGTGTACTTTCCGTGTGGTGACGGAGTAAGAATACAATTCACCACCCCCTTATCTTACCCGTGGATGATCGTAAAAGACGACTAAGGGATAAAATATACATATAAAATCTATGCAAGAGAAGGAAAACTCAAAACAAAACCTTACACCAACATGTCTGACCACCGTGGTGTAGTAGGTCAATTTCCCTCCTAGTGTGGAGGAGGCCCGAGTCCAGCAGCGGGACATATACCAGCTGAGATGATAATGTACAGTAATTTGACAATGACTATAGAAGCAAAGTAGCAATCTCTGTTTAAACAATTTTACATACTATATTTTAACACTATTAATAACTTCTTTGTATCTGTCTAAAGGACATTATATAAAGTATTTCTTTGAAACTTTTTGCAGTTGTAATTTATATTGTACATATGTGCAAATGGCATTCTATTGTAGATCTTAAGTTTAATTTGTTGGTGAATTGATGTTATTAGGACCATGGTGTGTTAACCTATATTTTTACGGCACTACGCCACTTCAACTTTTGGGCATTTTCGTATGTAGCCGTAAGACTAGCGAAGAAGAGATTTCGTCCGCGGTTTAATTATCACACACATACGAAGTCATGCTGTCAAATGACGCAATTTCAGTGTTATATCCAGATGTAAACGAAAACTCGCAGCTATTACATTATCACTTAGTAACACGTATTGTACTTAGCCATAAATAAAATATTGATTGTGTATTTTGAACTAAAACCTTAATTATTTATAAGTATAGCCATACCAGCAGACTATTGAACACGATATATGGCATATTGCAGCTGTGTGGTAGCGGCTACGAATACTACCGACCCTTACTTTGCTTTTTGTCTCAATGCTCGGATGTAAAATAGATATAATACAAGAAAGAAATAAACTGTTCTAATCTCATCTTATTCGATGTGATATATAATTTTCGAACAAAGAATAGGTAAATTGTCGTGGTAGAGCCAAACCGTTGACAATTTACTGTCAGCAGCCACGCGCCAGTCCGTCCGGGGTAGTACCATATTCTCGCAGAAAATCGACACCTGAGCAGTGCCAATGGGCTGTTGCGCTTCGTATGGTGAGCACAAGAGCCGGAAGCCGAATTATATGAGTGGGTTTGTGTTGATAGGCAACGGCCTAGCGGTAGGCGGTTGTTGGTATTGTAAAGATCCATGAGCGGCAGTAATACTTACCATCAAGTGTGCCGATCTCATTTGCCATCATAAGCAATAAAAACATTGAAATATTTCTGAGAACATAAAATACTAAACGTCAGCCGTAGATTCCTCGAGGAAGTCGGACCGGGACTGTCAGAGTCAATACGGGTTCAGGGGTGGCCGGTCAACTATTGACGCACTGGCCGCCCTGAAGTCCTTGGCCACCGATGCCGTGGCCAGAAAGGAAGTCCTCCTGGCAGTTTCGCTGGACATAAAGAACGCCTTCAACAGCCTCCCGCATGAGACGCTAAAGGAGGCACTCCAGTATCATGAAGTGCCTCCTTACCTCTGGAGGCTGTTGGAAGCGTACCTCGAGGGAAGGCACGTGCTCTGGGAGGGGGGCGACGGGCGCATTCATCGTCATCGGGTGGAGTGCGGCGTTCCACAGGGATCGGTCCTTGGCCCGATTCTGTGGAACGTCGGATTCGACTGGCTCCTACGGGGTCGGCTTCTTTCCGGGATGGGGGTCATCTGCTATGCTGATGATACCCTCATCACGGTGAGGAGGCCTGACTTCCTGGGGGCTGCTCGATTGGCAGAAGAGGGGGTTGCGCTCGTCGTGGGCCGGATCAGCATGTTGGGCCTGAGGGTCGCGGTGGAGAAAACCGAGGCCCTCCTATTTCATGGCCCGGGTCGAGGTCCCCCTCGAGGAGCACACATCAGCGTGTCTGGGGTTGCTGTGCCGGTGCGGGCCCAGATGAAATATCTGGGTCTGCACCTTGATTCTAGGTGGAGTTTCGGGTCGCACTTTGCCCAGCTCGTTCCTAGGCTCATCAAGACAGCCGCGGCGTTAGGTAGGCTTCTGCCAAACACAGGCAGTCCTGGGTCGTCCTGTCGGCGTTTATACGCCAGAGTGGTGCGGTCCATGGCGCTGTATGGTGCCCCTATTTGGGCGGACTCTCTCACCGTCCGCAACAGGGCCCTTCTGCGACGCCCTCAGAGGGCCATGGCGGTGAGGGCTGTCAGGGACTATCGTACGGTGTCATGGACCGCAGCGACGTTGCTGCCGGGCGACCCACCTTGGCCACTTGTGGCCGAGGCCCTGGCTGAGGTCTACCGGCTCCGTGTCGCAGTGTGGGCCAACGACGAGCAGGTCTCCGTAAGGAGACCGGGCAGAGTACTGGAAGTGGCCCGAAGGGGAGTCACTCAACGGTGGAGAGAAGATCTGGAGTCCCCCGTAGCAGGGCGGGGGACTGTGGAGGCGGTTGCGCCACATCTCCACCGCTGGATTAGTAGAAGGCACGGCAGCCTAAGCTTTAGGATGGTGCAGGTTCTTACCGGGCATGGGGTCATTGGTAAGTACCTGCACAGAATTGGAAGAGAAGGGGCCCCAGGATGTCACGAGTGTGGTGCGCCAGTAGATGATGCGCGTCACACTCTGGAGGTATGGCCTGCCTGGGGGCCCCAGCGCCACGTCCTATCGGCGGTCGTTGGGAGAGACCTGTCGTTGTCGACCATCATCTCGAAGATGCTTGACAGCGACAGGTGCTGGTCGTCGATGGCCTCCTTTTCGAGGTCATCATGAAAAGGAAGGAGGCCGCGGAGCGAGAACGCGAGGCGCTTGCGTCAGCTGACTCGCTTCGCCGCCGGCGACCGGGAAGGAGGAGGCGCCGTTATGCGCACCTCCTCCCACCGCCTTGAGGGACGATAGGACGTGACCAGAAAGCCAAGCGTGGGGGTGCCGGGGATCGAATGTCAGTAGACTATCTCTCCGGCTCCCCGTAAAAGCGCGGAAGGGGCCGCTGTGGTTTTAGTGGGTATTCCGGCCGCTAACATCTATGGACGACGAGTCCCACACTCCCCCTCGTCTGTCACCGGCGGGGGATAGCGCGTAAATGCGTTTCCTCAGCGGAAAAAAAAAAAAACGTCAGCCGTAGACGAGAACGCAACGATATAATCGTGGGTATAAATATAAATTGTTTGATCGTTTTTTCATTTGGCAACGGTGTAATATACAATGGTCACCGCCCTTTCCTTTTCCATGTATATTGTGAAAATCGATTGAAAGATGTAAGCAGATAACAACTGAAAGTAAAGAAAACTCTATGGTAAGCAGTCTGACCAGTTTGATATAGTGGGTTTAATTGACGTAGGCTCTTCTCTAAATAGGCGATTCGTACCTGAAGTGGAACGTATGAAGACTGATTAAAAAGATCGCTTTATAATCTAGTCCGCTGAACTACACGTTCGATTCTCCGACAGCTACGAAATAGCATATCGATACGTAAATAAGTTACTTACCTTACTAAAGTTGCTTGCAATAAGTTTGCGATGTCATTAAAAAACCTAAAACGCAGAATCGTGGGAAATATAGAACAGTACCATGACAAGCTGACGTATCACATAAATATGCACTAACCTGCACATCGAAGGGTTGATGGTGTTGTGTGGAATCCGGTGCAGGAGGTACAACAGCGGCACCGT
Organism: Lymantria monacha; assembly: GCA_905163515.2. NCBI lineage: Eukaryota > Metazoa > Arthropoda > Insecta > Lepidoptera > Erebidae > Lymantria > Lymantria monacha. The sequence goes on from LR991082.1 coordinate 10,725,882, forward strand.
TGACAAGGCTGGCGCCAGCCGCTGTCGCCACGCCGCCCACCGTGCCCACGCCACCGCTAGCCCCGCCTACGCCACCACCGTACTGTGGATTACATCTTAACTTTAGCTACACGAATTATAGAAAATAATCAACAGGAAACTTTAGTGGGGAGTCGTAATCTATTTGCTGCAGTTATATCTTAAGTATTATATCTACATATATTCTGTAGTGCAAAAAAAAATCGCTATTCATAACAAATGTGTCTCCGTAATGCTTTCCGAATAAGTAATATTTTTGAACCATTGCTTCCTTATAAAATTGTTGTCTTAACAAGTTTATTTGCATCGCCTTAATAACTATAATAATAATATTTTTTCTAATATTAATTCATTTCTAGATACACCGAAAACATCTGGAGAAACACTATTATCGAAATATGATATTAGTAGTAACTCGTATATGAATTCATTCGTATATGAATTCATACCTTGATAAAATATGCTATTTTGCAGTCACTATGGGTCTGTTTATCAATAGGTGCTTAGGTAAATTATTCATAAATATTACTTTTAGACACTTAGTATCTATTACCTAAAATTTTGTATAGTATAATTCTTGTGCTGTGTTACCCTTACATGGTCAATGTCTGTAGTAAAAACCGACTAAGAGCTAGGTATGCGTCCGATATATCAAAACGAATCTGAAATCGGATTTCAGTCAGAAATCGTATCGTATCGATATTCAACACTATACAAACTGATTTTAGAAAACGTACTTCGGCAGAAACTAAATCAACACATATCAAAACAAAACGACGAAAACGCAAACTAATAATAAATCTAATCATCGCGCAATCGTTTTCTATTGCTAGTTTTGCAAACCAAACCAATATTTGAAAACTTACTAACTATCTCTTTCACTCCGCTAAGCGATCGCTTAGTCAGAATGAGAGAAAGCGAATTTCATTAAAATTCGCCTGCTTTCATTCTAACTAAGCGATCGTTTAGTGCATTGAAAGAGATGAAGCGAATTGTCATCTTTTTTGGCATTTGGCGGTTTCTAAGAAACTCAGAATGGCAGATGGAAACGAAACAGAATTACAAGAGTCAGGGAATAAGATCTATATTAGAATGCAACTACTTCCATGATAATATTACACAATACTTAATGATAGTAGTTTAAGTTTTGTGTTTGTTACATAGATTTTTGAATTATGGGAGAGTTTTTGCACACTTGACCTTGGTGACACGTGCGGTGTGCGCGTAATGTTATTTTTGTGATCTCATGAACTATATAATTAGATAGGTATTTTACGATTCAATACTATACTAACGTATGTTAGTATCATACATACGATTTGATGATAAATAAGAAATAACTATTTAATGTAAAAAGGTAAGATTTTCGCTTCGTAATCGGGATTAACAAAAAAAAACCATACAAAAAAAATGTACATTATATAATATAATCATGAAATCATTGTAAATATGACGATTTTTAAATACGCAAGAAAGTTTTGTATCATATCCAAAACAAAACATTTTTGCTAGTCTAGTACTCTAGTTAAGCCTAGATAAAGCATGAAGGAAAATCGTACACCTAAATCCAATCAACAAAGAAATTATAGAAAAATTATTTGAATGCGTTCGTTCGATTGCGTTTTTCGTTTGCTACGCTAAAATAACTAAAAACATCGAATATCGATCGAAACTAAAGTAAACCCGCTCCGTCAACCGCTCTGGAAATCGATTTCTGAAATCAGTTTTTAAAATCGATTTTTAAAATCGATTTAAATATCAGAAATCGAATTTGTATCGGTTTGCGTAAAAATCTGAAAACGCCCATCTCTACTAAGAGCTGTATATCGCCATATATATACCTGGGCCACCACCATCCGATGCCGTCTGGTCAAGAATTATAATTCTAAAAATGGTTGACGTCAGGCAAGAGGCTAGACAAAACTAATCCCAATAAATTTTGTAATAAGAGTACATATTGTGTCGATCTCAAATAATGGGGACTAAGGCAGAATGAAGATAATATCATAGTTGTTTTGTATGTACCAAAATAAATAAAAAAATGATTCAACAAACACACTCAAAATTCTTGCTGCGCGCATTTTATAAATATTATATGAAGCCACGTTTACTACACACGTCTAAATACAATAATAAAAAATATACCACTATTCTTTCGAAACTCCTGCAGAGTAGCTAAAGTATTTGGACTGATACTCAACAGATAAGAAAATTTTTTCATAATGAATAGTAAGTACTCTAGATGCACGGATGCACGTAGACCAGCGTTAGTCAGGTCGCGACCCGGTACCGGGCCATTAAAATAAAATACCGGGTCGCAACATTCCCGCCTTGTTTTGAACTTGGATTCTTTGGTAAAAAACAAGCAGCAGCTCCATACTTCGCACTAAAATTTATTTACTAAAATGCCGATACTAAAATATGTAGTATTAATAAAACCTTTTTGCTATTAATAAAATGTTTTAACGAAAGGAACCCGATTGAGTTTAAAAGTGCGTCACGAAGGGGCAGTGTGAAATTTACCGGGCCATCGCAGAACAATGTTTGGGAAACACTGATATTTAGGAATTTCTTAGCGCGCCTGACCCAAGACGCACCAGTAAATAATAAATAATATAATCTATGCTAAGGTATATATCTATCATATATGAATAACAATATATGAGTCATAAAACATGATGTGCTTATCTGAATTTGCATTTAATGTAAACTAGCGACTCGCCCTCGGTTCGCTTCAGTTTCAGTAGCTCTGACCCCGCGTTATCAATATATGATACCTTCTAAGATATTCATTTTACTGTATGAAAGGCAATTTAGTCTATATTAAATGCAGTACATGCAATGCCTAATGTATTTAATTAAATAAAAATAATATTGTTTTGTTTAAATTGCTTCGTAAATAACCAATTCTATTTTAGTGTAAAGAACAAACATGGTTACTGTGGATTATTCTTAGGAGATAGATACATATGTCACATCGCGGACTTTTCGGTCCAATTTTTAAACATACACAATTTCGCAGAACATTATTTTGATCAATCTCGTAGAGTTTATTCGGCGTTTGCAATGTAAGCGCATACAAATATGTTTCTTTACGACACCTTATTAGAAAGCTTTTAAGTTCTTAGCTTTTCTCTACTATAATATACATTTATTGTACTTATAAACCTTCCTCTTGAATCTATCTATCTATTGACGAAAACTACAGTGCAAAATCCGTGTCATAGTTTTTTAATTTAGGCTTACAAACAGGGAAAGTGGCTTTGTTTTATACTACATAAACAAAAGATAAAGAAAATACAGAAACTATTAAAAATTTAGAGACTAGAGGTCACGCCTTAACTTTTATTCTCCTGTTCTGATTTAATCATATTTCTGCCCTTTTGCTTCAATTTTAAAGAGAAAATTTCTTTTGCATTTCAATTTATTTAATAAGAACGGCAAAAATATTAACGACAATTACTTTAAAATCATTGGGACAATATTGTGTTTTTATTTATCATAAATGGAAAAAAAATTTTTTTTTTTCTTTACTGCGGATAGATTTTGAATATTTTATATATTGCCTTGACTTCTTGCATTCGTTAAGTATTAGGTCAATAACTACAACATTAACGATTTTACGGTCAATAATAATTATGTTTACATATAAAATACGTAAATACCTAATTCACTAGTGACTTACAACATCTAAGCACTTTAAAAACCCAACTTTTGAAAGTCAACTAACGATATATGAGTACGTCTATCCATTCTTCATTGTCAATATAACATTTCGTTTGAAATTAATCCAATAATCTTTGACCGTATCGGAATGCGGCCACAGACTGAGAAGATTCCGTAAGATAATCTCAGCAGGCTCGTCTTTTTATATTACTTTTTCTAAACGAAAATGTGGGTTTTTACAAATTTTAGCTCCAGTGTAATGCCTTTCCAATCAGAATATAAGTTAATTCTCAGATATAATGCAAAATTTTATGATCGGACCAGATCCCACAAACAGAGCAGCAATCACTTACTTCTACTACATTTAAAGAAAAGGAGAGACCCGCTCCACGTAAAATCGTTATGGTAGATTGATCGTATTTTTTTTTCATTGATTATTAAATTAGTTTCAAGTGGTATTATTGGAATGGCAGTAAAATATATTTGTATTTTGCAAGCGTTAGAATGACTTCGCTTATGCCAAACAAGCACGAGTCCACTCCTAGCACCTAAAAGGACTATTAGCTAATTATCTCCACTTAAGCGATATATTGTGGGATCTGGTCCAGCCATTTTTGTTTCTTTTTTGTTTTATAAATATTCTTAGTTTAATTTTGTATTATATACAAAATTAAAAAAAATGAATCTTCACTCGAAGGGCATCTCTCTGTAGCTAACATAAATTAAACATGTAACCAATACTTTCGTGAAAATATATAATTAAAAAAGAATTACGAACCCACTGAGTTTCTTGTCGGATATTCTCAGTGTGTGTGGCTGCTTTGCGATCCGGTGGTAGATTAATTAATATTAATTTAAAAAAAAAATGTAAAATTGACAATATGTAAGTGCCCCCCATAGGGCGCTTATGCATAATAAATGATTTGATTTGATTGGCAAATTAACGAGATCAGTTCGCATAATATTTCAAGTTTCTGTTCACTAGCTTCTATTATCTGCTGATACACTTTAGTCGTATCTTACGCCAACCACGACGTGTGTGTGATGGAAGGCATTGTATTCCAGTATACAGTGTTGTAACACGCTCAGATTCAATATATATTTATAAGGTTATTTTTAGTTCTTTAATTTATCAAATAATGAGTCTTTAAATTTGTCTTTTAAAGCACATCTATATATATATACAGGTTGCCGATTTAATTAGTAGAATCCTTGAAGGAGGTGTATCAGACCATGATACACTATCCAAATCAGTAAAAAAAATAGTACCTAATTTTTGATTAAATTGCCCTAATAATAAGCGGTCAATACACTTTGTAATATAGAAGTTCGATGTAGGCATATACTCATGCGTGTGACATTGAACTAGTAGGCAAATAGTCCCGCTCTCGCTACGCTTACCGCCGCGCAGCTGGGTCGAAATGTACCCACAGGTCAATGTACGCTGGCAAACCTATTGTTTTGATAAGAAACAAATCACTTTATCTCGGGATTGGGCAGAGCTAGGAGTCTGCAACTAACTTTATTGTTTTTTATGACGTCATTCCTACACCCAGTTTAAGTTATTCTAGTAATAAAATCGGCACCCTGTATATATAAAAAAAAGAAAGTTGTGTTACTAACAACACTTATAACTCGAGAACGGTTGAACCAATAGGGAATATGCACGTGTTAGATTAATAATAGAAGAAATGTATAGGTATATAACATTTAAAAAGGTAATAAGATTCTATTTTACGTCGTTTTAAAAAATAATGATGAATTACGATATGATTTGTGTTATTAGGGTGAAAAGTGGATTAAAATGAAATAATATTCGCTGATTTGATATCAAAGTTGTGGGTTGTCGGTTGTTTGTGCAGTTTGTGGGTATTTAAGGCAGTGTTTCCACTATCAGATTTTAGTTTTACCCTAGATTTTTCTAATAAATGCCCTAAATACCTTAATTATTCTCTGAAAATCCTTGATTTAGGGCGCAAAATTTAAATGAGTTCAAAATAAAGCAAAACTTGATGGTTTGAATATTTATTTTAATTTTCATCTATTAATCAGAGGTAGTAAATAATTAATCATAAGAAGAATTAATTTTAATCTGTGAAAGAAGTAGATGGTGAACAATGTGATGCTGAAGCTAAAGCACTGGGCTTAAGTTTTTGAGCTGCATTCAATATTTGTCTGTTAGGTTCTAAAATCAAGCTTGTCATACCTAGTTTGGTATGCAACAAATCGTTGAGGATTTCATTGTGAAGCCTGTTTCTTTTATAAGTTTTACATTTTTTTAGTACACTGAGTAATCTTTCCACCTCAGTATTCGAAGATGGCAGTGCTAATAGAAGTGAAATCACAACTTCAAGGTTTTGGTATTTGTAAGTTCCAAAATGATCTTTCAAGCTCAACACTTTATTCCAATATACTTCCGTTAGTAGTTTTGTGACCTCTTCTTCACTTTTTACCTTGAAATAATTCGCTTCAATAAGGGCTTGTTGACGCCATTTATTATCCGCTTTTTGTATATTACATTTATTACTTAAAAAACTGAAATGGCTGAACACAGTATGTGTTATAGAACGATTTACCAACTGTCGTACAATTTGTGGATCTACATATTTTATAAAATAGAAAACATTTTCAAAGTCAAATCTGAATTCATCATCATTTCAGCGTATCGCCGCCCAGCGATTTTCACCACGTCATTTTACCCCAAATTACCCTAAATCCCTAAAAATATTAAATGGCCCTAAGCCATATTTTAAATTAGCAGTTTCGCCCTGAAATAGGGCGAAATCCCTAAAAGTGGAAACACTGATTTAAGGAGCGATAGCGCGGTAAAACGGTCAGTTGCTGTTGGCTTTCGTACTGTTAACATCTAAGGTTGTATTTTTGTATCATTATATAGTTGTGCATTTAATGGTAATACTTTTGCTTATTTTCATTGAATAGTATTATGATAAACTGCTATGTAAATTAAATGTATTGTTATAAGGTTGTTTGCTTTATTTTTATTTATCCGATATGATAATAACCTGATACCTATTACAGGTAATATTGAGTATTAATAATACATATATCTAAATATAATACCTATATATATATATATATATATATATATATTATATATATATATATATATATATATATATATATATATATATATATATATATATATATATATATATATATATATATATATATATATATACAAAAAATATAATATATACACAATTAATTTAACACACGCGACTCCAAAATGAACAAAATATTTTTTTTGTAATATTTATTGCTTATAAAACATACCTATACAATTATTTTTGAAATTCATCATTATTTAATAGTGAAATTTAATTATCAAAAATCGGCTTTTTTAAAATTCGCTCGCAATTTCAAAAACGCGACGTGATTGGGTGTTCAAAACGTGACGTCATCGTACACACGAATCTTCTGGTATCAAGGTGTTTATAGTGATTATTTTGTTATTTTTTTTTTATAACGCAGTGGTTCGAAATGCATGACGCACTTACTCCCCGGAAGGGAAGTGTGGGACTCCTAGCCTAGGGCTAGGTTACCCACTAAAACGCATCCACTGCGATTGCTGTTAGCCTAGGGGCTATGGCAGCGTAACCGGTCTGTGGGTGAGCGCTGAGGGCTCACAACCCGAAAGATTATTTTGTATCGTTACCCAGTTATTTCAAGAGTTATTAGTTTTCTGTGTTTAAGTATTAATCCTTGAAATGAGAGACTTAACAAACGTCACTTTTTGTCCCTGTTCTAATGCCATTATTTTGTATTGCATATAATTCTCTGTATTTGAAACCCAATAGAAAGATAAATAATAAATAATTTCGATCTTTTCTCTTACTTTAATAAGTTACATGTTTTCATTCATAGGTATCATAGATGACTGAACATATTACTTTTATGGATAAAGACCCATGTACCTATTAAATATTGAGAATATATCTTTAAGAATTTTACGTAAACTAGGTAGGTATGTGTACGTCGTAGGGGTGTCGGGGATAGAATGTCAATAGACGATCTCGCCGGCATCCCGTAAAAGCGCGGAAGGGACCGCTGTTAGGTTTTAGTGGGTATTCCGGCCGTCAATCTCATGGCCGGCGAGTCCCATACACCCCCCCCGTCTATCAGTGGCGGGGGATGTGCGCAAAAGCATTTCCTCGGCGATAACAAAAAAAAAAAAGAAAAGGTATGTGTACGTCGAAGTTTTTTAACAAAACAAGTATGTGCATGTAATTAAGGAAAAATGATTCTTTTATGTACTTCATCACTTCTCTAATGTGTTTACTTACGTTAAAAAAAATGAATGAAAATGATTTTTATGTTTTTGAGTTTGTTGTCGTCGGGAATAGGATATTAAAATATGATATTAATAAATTAAAAAAAAACATTAAAAATATCAGTTCTAAACGTTCATTTGTTGATGATGTAACAAAACGCAACTGACAGCTCATGAGTTCATGTAATAGTTTGCTTGGAAAATACTGTGAAAAGTTGAAATTAAATTTGACCGGTCAGTGTTCATTTTGTGCGAGTGTTACGAATTTTTACGAATATTGTTATAATAAATCATATTGTGTCTATATTGTCATCAACAATGCCGCGACCAATAAGATCAAAAATTTCCCTACGAAGCCGTAACGCAATTAGAATTCGAAACAACGAATATAACCACAGCAGAAGAACAAGATATTGCACGGAAAGACCGCCGTCTTAGAATGGCCCCGACTTTGTGCTTCCCGATCACAAGAGCAAAGCGAGGCAGCCCGTGAAATGGCTCGGTTGAAAATGCGAAATCGTCGAGCAAATCTCGTAGATCAACAATTAGATAATTATCAACGCGCAGGAAGAAAGACGTCGTACACCCTTGTGTACTTCTTTGTCTTACTGGCACGTCATTAAAATACTTGAAATTATTTTTTAAATTTATTTATTATTTTTATTACTATAATAAAAATATAACTTTATCTCCTCATTCATTGACTGTTAGGCGGAAAACGAAGTGTGCCGGGTCGGCTAGTTTATTTTAAATTAAAAACGTAAATTCTCAGTAGTATAGATTATTATAGTCCTTAAAATATAGCTTGATCTCTGTGACAGATAGCTACAAAACCGATGAATTAATTTTGAATACGCGTCATGTTTACAATTTTATTTTGTATGGCCTCTATTTTCGTTCTTTGCATGCCACTTATATCTCAACTGAATTATGAATATAAAAATATGAATATTTATACCAAAACTTGTACCTCATGTTTTAAAATACTTAGTAACCATTTTATAAAAATATGATGCTTACGCAAGTACAAGGTCATACTGGACTGAGAATAAGATAGAGATGGGACAACCGATAAACGTAAATCGATAACATTCCTGTTAATTATTTATAAAATAAGTAAAACCAATACATTACCTGTATAAACCACATAGTTACTCTATAGAATAAGTAAATTGTTTTAATTTAGTATTCAGACATCAGTTTTAATATTAATAAGACCATTTCTTTTATATTAAAAAGATAATTTCTTTTATAAAATAAACATTATTATTCATGAAATAATCTGTGACCAAGAACTCATCATCAACCTACAGGAATGCTCCAGCGATGATGATAAATAGTGACGATAAACTTGAATGTCCTCTTTCGAATAATAAAAAGAATTATAATAATTAACAGTTTTAGTTTACATTAAATAAAATCCATTGATTTAAATTCAATAAGATTTTCATAGATTGTTTTACATTTATAATAGATTCACCCACCCATTTGATTGAAATTGAATAAGATTTTTATGCATTGTTTTTCAATTGCAGTAGCAAATAACTTTAAAAAATAAGGAATTATATCGACAAAAATACGGATTACATCGTAAGCGTGCAGCACTAGTGACAACTGTCACAGAGATCAAGCTATATTTTATGGACTATAGGTAATGTTATAGCTTATTGCAATTCAACTGAAATGTATATATAGACTTTGAAATAAAACTACTTTTACGGTCTCTATCGCGTTTGTATTTATTTTTAATGACCTTCATGGTCATGGCTGTAGTGTTCGAAACGTCGGAAAATTGAAAATCACGATATAATCCGTTAAAATAGTTTTATTTCAAATTTGTAATACTCGCGTAAACGTCAGACATCATTATATATGGAGTTCCTAACGGATGGCGTGTTCTATCTATATCGCAACACACATTTGATTACCGTACATACTTGAAACCATATTTATTGGCCATATTATTGGGCCAGCCAGTCGAAAGGTGGTTGTAATGGATTTTCAATATATATATATGGGATCAAGTGGTAATCATTTTTCGCTCACAAATAATAATTTTAAAGTTAGCTTAGCATGTCAAATGCTTAATCTCAATAATATAGATAATAATTGACTATTGAGGCCTAAATTAATTTTGTGTTCGGATTGGAGATAGGTATAGTCTTGGTTTAACCCAAAATGTCTCTAAGATAACCCTTTTTCTCGAATCGAACTGGTGTGTCACATCCAGCAAGTAATCGCTATTACAAAGATGTTTATCTCACTCCCACCCTCTACATTACTTATTCATTTTTAATATAAATTTATTGCGGATATCATCGTTTCGTCGCCAGTGTCAGAGCGGCACTGATAATTGCGACAAGTTTACGATGCTGCTCGCCCCAGCTCACGTCGACCTCGAGCGTGTGCTGCGCCATGTCCTCGTCGCAATCGCAGTAGTGGCAGGACGGTGTCCTCTACGCGTGACTATGCACAGATATTGTTGCTGAAGCAACCATGCCCCGTCAAGATCTGCACTAGTCGGAACGAGAAGTTCCCGTGCCGTCGATCCAATAGAAGCCCGAAGCTGTATCGTTGTAGCTATAGTCTTTAAAATATAGTTTGATCTCTGTGACAGATGGATACAAAACCGATGAAGTAATTCTGAATACGCGTCATATTTACAATTTTATTTTGTATTTTTTTTATTGCTATGATAGCAAACGAGCAAGCAGCACACCTGATGGTAAGTGTCACTGCCACCCATGGACCATTGCAATACCAAGGGTATAGCTTAAACCGCTGCCTAAGCTATACCCTTGGTAGATCCCCAAACCCACCCAGTAGGGCTACCGGCTCTCTCGCTCACCGAACGAAGCGCAATAGCACATTGCCATTACTCAGCCGTCGATCAGCGAGACTGTGGTACTACCCCGGACGGACCGGCCCACGGGTGTTCACAGAAAACTGTCAAAAGCGTGGTCCTACTAGTATGATCGCCTATATTTTCACTCTTTACGTGCCAGTTATATCTCAACTGAATTATGAATATAAAAATATGAATATTTACACCAAAACTTGTACCTTATATATTTTAAAATACTCAGTAACAATTTTATAAAAATATGATGCTTACGCAAGTACAAGGTCATATTGGACTGAGAATAAGATAGAGATGGGGCAATCGATAAACGTAAATCGATAACATTCTTATTAATTACTTATTAAACAAGTAAAACCAATACATTATCTATATAAACCACATGGTTACTCTATAAAATAAGTAAATTGCGTTAATTTAATATTCAGACATCAGTTATAATATTAATAAGACCATTTCTTTTATATTAAAAAGATTTCTTTTATAAAATAAACATGATTATTCATGAAATAATCTGTGACCAAGAACTCATCATCAACCTACAGGAATGCGCCAGCGATGATGATAATAGTGACGATGAACTTGGATGTATTCTTTTCGAATAATAAAAATAATTAATTAACAGCTTTAGTTGAAATTAAATAAAATCCATTATTTTAAATTCAATAAGATTTTCATAGATCGTTTTAAATTTATAATCGATTCATCCATCCATTTGATTGAAATTCAATAAGATTTTCATACATTGTTTTTCAATTGCAGTAGCAAATAACTTTAAAGATAAGGAATTATATCGACAAAAATACGGACTGCATCGTAAGCGTGCGGCACTAGTGAGAACTGTCACAGAGATCATGCTATATTTTATAGATTATAGTATTATTTTCGCCATAAAGTTAAATATAGGTGTAGTAATGGTGAAATGTGGGTCCATCCTAGAACTTGCGTCTATCACTACCTTTTTGTGTAAAGCTTAAGAGCAATGGATACTAAACTACTGGAAAAAATTAAGGGATCAAAAAAAATTCCTAATTTTTGGGCAATTTTCAATAAGCAGTAACTTCGAGAGAAATGGTCGAACAGGAAATAAAAAAAAAGGAAATTTTAGCTCCAAGTGTCTAATTTTTGGATTGGAACTTTACAATTTTGTAACCTCCGCGGTTTTTGAGTAATCGTAGAAAAACCAGCAACAAAAATTTTAAATTTTTTTAATTTTTTTTTCGATCTACGGGCGTAGAAAACCATTTTTTAACTGAACTACCTATATCTATCAGATAACGTGTTTATTCAGCTTGAATTTACTTTTTTAAAAAGTTCGATACGATTATTCCTCGCTGAGATATCGAACTTTGAATGGAAAAGGATCTTATTGTCTTTAACCATCAATATCTCAGCAACCAATGATCGCACAGAAATTTTAAGGTTTGTTTCAAGAACTTGAATGAATTCTCCTTAACGACTAGCCATTGCTTTGCCGAAAAAAATATTTTTTCCATTTGTCACATGATTTTGAAAATGCAACAAAGAAAGAGCTTTTGGTGGTTTTTTGGAAAATCAAGCGGCTTTTGGTGGTTTTTTGGAAAATCAAGCGCTAGATCGAAAATATTGAGGAAACCAAGTTAAGTTTGTTGTGTAAGTAAACCAAGTTAATGTTAAGTTTGCCTTTTACAGTTCAATATGTCCACAAAAACCCTACAAAAAACCAAATTAATCCAGTCAGCCGTTTTCTTGTTTCACTCGTTTTTGAAAAAATTAAAGGATCATGTGTTTTGCTTTGAAAAGCTTATAATTTTTAAAAATGAGAAAAAAAATGTTTTCCGAGCTTTTTCCATATTTTTTCTCAAAATTTTTTTTTTCGGAAAGCAATGGCTAGTCGTTAATGAGAATTCATTCAAGTTCTTGAAACCCACCTTTAACTTTCTGTGCGATCATTGGTTGCTGAGATATTGATGGTTAAAGCCAATAAGATACTTTTCCATTCAAAGTTCGATATCTCAGCGAGAAATGATCGTATCGAACTTTTAAAAAAGCAAATTCAAGCTGAATAAACAAGTTATCTGATAGATATAGTAGTTAAGTTGGAAAAATATTTTCTACGCCCGTAGACCGAAAAAAAAAACAAAAACATTTTGAATTTTTTTGTTGCTGGTTTTTCTACAATTACTCAAAAACCGCGGAGGTTACAAAATTTTAAAGTTCCAATCCAAAAACTAGAGACTTTGAGCTACAATTTCCATTTTTTTGATTTGATTTTTGATTTCTCTCGAAGTTACGGCCTGTTGAAAATTGCCCAAAAATAAGGAATTTTTTTTTGATCCTTTAATGTTTGCCAGTAGTGTAGAATATTTATATTATGAATAGTAAGTAGGTTCGAAAACTAAAACCCGATCATGAAAAATCACGGTTTAAGAAGTATAAAACGTGGTAGCGTTCAACATACCGAGCGATGTTCAAAACATGCACATGGACGTATGCAATTTTAACCTAAGAGTCTCTCCAAATAGTATATTCTTGTATTATAATATTGTAAAATGTAATAATTGTAACTAATCCTTCGATAAAAAAGCATACGACCAAGGCTGCACTCTGAACAAAACTGATGAATAATCTCATGTTAACACTTTTAATTAAATATTATCAGTATACACAGTTTTATTAAATATTATCTTAATCAATATTCTTTGAAACATCTACATATATCTATAGATACCAATCGATAATATATGCAGTTAGATTACCGTAACGCATTTTGTTGACTGCACTGTCAAACAAAAATAGATACTTTATTGTATTTATCATATGCTAATCCGCCTAGCTTGTAAAAATCGCCTATAAAGTTGTTTCATGAATTAGGAGTGTAGTTGTAATTTGTTGCAAATACCAATATTCTTACATCAATTTTATAAATTAATTTGAACGACACAAGTAATGAATTAATTAAGTACCTGTTGTGTGCTTGCGAAACTATTGTTGTCGAATTGCGGATGCTGCTCCATTTGTAAAACGAGTTCAATGTGTTGATTCATAGAGTCGTTTAATGTCATTCCTGAAAGTTGACAAACGGAATCACAAATTGTAACTTGTTTACAAATTTTAATATAATTTATAAATTAGATAAAAATAAACTAACCGGGATGGATTTGTGGATGTTGAGGGTGCGGCAAACCTTGCAAAGGTGCCACGCCTAACATCCCTGGATGGTGCTGAAAACAGAAAACGGAGATTTATATAATGTTGCTGCGGAACTCAAGATCACCTTGCCTTACAAGATAGATAAAGCCCTGAAACCGATTAGGGCTTATTATTATACAGCAAGTTCAATTGGTAATTTCATAATAAGAGCGAATATCTTTGATAAAACCTGTAATATTTTTATGACAAATATTAAGATGATACATGGAGATTTGTTAACATTTTAAGTAATACTACTGAAGATGTGATAGTGAATCTTTACATAAATGTAGTTTAATATATATATTTTATTTTTCCTTTTCGCTTCGAAATTCTAAAGTTCGAGTGAGAACAAAGGACTCCCATGAAATGTTTTTCACCCGAAAAGTCTATTATGTTGTTTAATAGTACGTAGTTACGTATCTTATGCATTATGTGTATAATACTATATATTCTTAAACGATTATAAATGAGAAATTCTTAAACTATTGTATTATACTGTAGAGTTAGTTGCATTGACTTTATAGCGACCTGGGCCAACTCCATCTGATGCCGTTTGGTCAACAATTATATTCCCAAGGAGGGTTGACGTCTGGCAGGCGGCCGTTCATAAAACTATTGCCAATAACTTTTACAATATGGACTGTGAAAAAAGAGTACATATTGACCTCAAGTAATTGGGATAAGTGTAGGAGAATGATGAGTTGTTGCATTAAGAATATTTTGTATTTTAAATTAATTTTCCCACATATTTATTGTGGTTTTATAGAAATCTTTTTGATAAGGACTTTTATGATAAGGAAATTTATTTTATATCTCTACTCTATATTATCGCATATATTATAGTTAACAATAAATTATTATGAAATATAATGAAGTCTAAAACGCAAACCAAAATCGCTTGGTTGCAGGTACATAATTATGTATCTTATAGTGCACTACTATCCGAGCGGTAACGTAAGAAATACACAAATTCAATAATCCAATCTTTCTTGTGCATAGCGTAATATGCAACTAAGGAATTAAACTATGCAAGACAAGAAAAGCTCGATAAACCCATGGTGTTATAAATGAGGTCACAATATCCCTTCCACTGAGCAGAAGGTTCATGCTTAACACTTAAGGACTCGCTAATGGGTCCTACGGACCCAGTCCTTCAATGCATGAGTTATAACTTTTAAGTTTTAAAGTTTGCGACGTTGCCACTCTTAGTACCTTTCAAGGACAGTGTAATACTGCGAATGTCAGTCGTATTTGTTAGTTATTGCGCTGCGTGTGACTGCTACGGACGTAAAAGGTGCATATGGGTCCGCTGGACCCGGTAGCGACTAAATACGTTAGTCGTTTTTTTATCATGTTTTTACTATTTATTAACCTGTTTTTTGTTTATTGCATAGAAAATGGCTACCAATAGGCTTTTGAGACTTGAGGAAATAGAAGAATATATTAATGAAGAAATAGAGAACGAAGACTGTTCTGAGACTGAAGACTACTTAGAAATAGAATCTATCGGATTCTGAACAAGAAGGCGACGATGACGAGGTAAATATACAATCGCAACTTGAAATAACCTCACAGCCAAGCCAAGTCATCTGTCGACCAGCAACTGATCTACGTCGTAAGGATTTAGATTGTGTTCCATTGTCAATTTTACGTAATGGGTATTCTAAAGGTGAATATAACTCTACGATATGGAGCATTGAAGAACCGACAAGAAACGTAAGGACACGAAGTCATAATATTATACGTGAACTTGCCGGGCCTTGTGGCAAAGTAGTACTTTTAGCATCTACTATGCATTATGACGCCAAAATAGATGTAGAAACCGGTGAAAAAAGGAAACCGGAAATAATAACCGATTACAATACTCTGAAATGTGGAGTTGATATAGTTGATCAGATGACTAGTACATATTCTGTGTCAAGACAAACTCAAAGATGGCCACTATATATATTCTTTGGATTATTAAATATTGGCGGACTAAACGCTTACATTATTCAGAAGGCTAATTTACCTTCTGATAACTTCACGCGAAGAGATTTTATCAAAACGTTGGCTATTTCTCTGATTGAACCCCACCTTCATGATAGAATTTCTATCACGAACATTCCACAGCATATCAAAAACCGTATCAGAAACATAATTCCTGAAAACGAACCTACTACGGCATCCAATCCACTCCCGCCAATGGGTGGACGAAAAGTGCGTTGCGGTCTTTGTAACTGGAAAAAGGATCGAAAAACCAAAACTTTTGTGTTAAATGCAATATAGCTATTTGTGGAGAACACACGAAACAAGTTTGTTCAAATTTTTATAACTAAATCCGACATAGAAAATAACTAAGTAATGTTGAAGTATTATTTTATCCCAAAGAAAGATATTTAATTTTATTGATTTTCAAAGTTGATTTTTGTACGTTCTATTTTTTTTTAATTTTCAATTGTTAATTAGTATAAATAAGTAGGTACATTATAGCAGTTTAAGAAAAATATAAAAGTATTGTTTAAAATAATTATATAAAGACGTTTTTACTATGAACCTTAATCTTGTCATAAAATAATGACAAAAAATCTTAAATTTTTGTAATAACTGGTCGTTTAAGAAAGTACAATAAATATAAGTATTTGATGCACTATTGCTTTTGTTTATTATCATATTAACCCTGAAATAAAGTAATTTTCACTTTTATTAAGTATATTTAAAAAAAAAAACATAATATTATACTGGGTCCAGCGCACCCAGTAGCGAGTATGGGTGTTACAAATTAAGGCGCGAGTCCCTAAGTGTTAACATCGACATACACCTATATGTAGTGTTGCCCAAATGCAAGACCAAGACTCGCTTCAAGTCTCGCAGTGCTCCCTTAGACAACATTTTACGATTACTTTAGCAAAGAAAGGATTGTCAACATTTTGTATTCTTAATACCAGTACATGGGCAAATAATTTGATGTTGTTTTAAACAGTCTCATGACATCTCTCTAAGGTGTGATTATAAACCTACTCCCGTTAAGTGGTATGTACCTAATAATCGATAGTAGTACAGTTAGTGCCACTAGATAAATGGAATTTCATTTAGTTGTCTTTTATTTCTATGTGGATTTTTCATTTCTATCAAAACAAGTGACTGTGTTATTGTAACAGCTAGAGTAGCAAGACTTGCGAGACTCGCAAAAGTCTTGCATTTGGGTAACACTACCTATATGGGTTAATAAGAAGTGGTTCAACGTACCGTGACCTGCGGATGCGAGAGATGCGGCAGATGATGCAGTTGCGGCTGTGCTAGCGCGTGGTGCGGTAGCAGAGGAAAGGCGGGCGCGTCGCCATTACGTCCGCCCGCCGCAGCTACGCCTCCACCGCCCAAGTGGCCCCCTCCGCTCGTATCCTCTTCTGATGGGGACGGTTGACGTGAACCCGGAGTGCGGCTGCAAGACCATCACACATACATTAAACACAATATTAATATTTTGTATCTTATTTTGGTGGTCTCATTATCTATGCGAGATAGATCAGGACGTTACCAGGAATATTTGACTGTTATGATACTTTACCATAACTCTTTCTAAATTATATATTTTGTGATATTATTTATGTGTATAGAGTGATATGCTTATTATATAATAATTACAGGATCTGCACAATACTCCATTGGCAGGATAATGGAGGGCTAACCAAAACTTTAGCTAGAGGTTTGATACATTTAAGTCAAAAATTACCAACCTCCAGCCAAGGTTTTGCAGCTAATTCTTAGTGGAAAATATCGAAAATAAAAGTATGTATTTAGAGCGGTTCCGCACTACATCCGAACCTGTGAAAATATGGTCCGTCGTAGCCGTAGAACTATTTCTATGGTAATTTACGCACTACATCCGATCTCCGTCATCCGATTTCTTTACGTCATTCTAGAATCTCCATGCCGGAGAAGATTTTTGACGGACCGATGTATCCATAGAATTATTTGTATGAACGTAAGTCTACGTTCTTCGTACGTACAATAGTATTGCCAGAAGATGACGTCGATTTAAAAGACTCATGATCAACGACGTGAACACTCTGCTGTGGCTCCGCGTAAAATCACGTAATTCGGTCCGAGTTTTCTAGACCCATATTTTCAAGGGTTCGGATCGGACAAGTGCGTAAGCAATATCCAAATTCGGTCCGAGTTTTCTAGATCCATATTTTGACGGGTTCGGATTGGATTCGGATCGGACGTAGTGCGTAACCGCTCTTATTGTATTCTTTTTTATAGTCTTGTAAATAAAGATTAAAAGAAGAATATTTTCACTTATTTTACACTCTCAGAAAAGCTATAAAATATCACATAGCCACAAAAATGTACGTAGAAAGCATTGCACATTTTATAACGTCAATTTAATATGGTATATTTAAAACGCTTTTTTTTTACAAGCCTTTAGTTAATATTTCAAAGTTAGTAATACGATATAAAAGCGCTTGCTAAAATCCAATAGGTAATAACGGTAACAATAGCAGATTTAATGAAGCGACTCAGAATCTACCTCTGACCATCTCCGCAACTAAAATAGTAAGCTTCATCGTGGTACATTCATTGAATTTGTTTAAATAATTATTGCACATTCATTCGGGTTTTTGCCGTCCACGGCTAGACGTAGTCCTCCACCATTAAACGCCACATGGCGCGGTCATTCTCTGCTTGGGTTTTTGCTATAATCGCCGCGCTTGCTGAGCAATTTGACGATCACAATTAGGTGTTATACATTGCCCAGGAGAACGCTTCTGCTCATTCTTCTAGTGACACGTTAGTCAATTTGAACAACTTACAAGTAAGATGTGTTAAGAACTATAGTTCTCATACTGTCACCCCTCGGGGAATTACTACACATTCATAATTAAAATAATAATAATGATAGCCCAGATTCAATGTTACTTGCTTATTGATACTTCTCATACCAGTGCCGCGTGGGTTTGATTCCCACACAGGACAATACTTTGCGACTGTGGTGGTGTGCATGTATGTTATAAGTAGTATAAGTAATGTTAAGTACACTTATGTAGTAGATAGAGACCACAGTAATTATACGGATGTCATTCTAACAAGACGTGTTTATCATTTGACACTACTCCCGGTAACACACCACACTACACGACTCCCTAATTGCTGTTCCGAGTCTGGGTGTAGTTGGTGTCCGTTAATTATGTATATGTAAAGTCCCCCGCAATACAAGGATTATTTCCTTAGTGCCGGGTGTTGCCTTTTTAAAATAAAAGAATAAAAAAATTGGAGATTACCAAAGCCCTACGACATCTATACATAAATTTAAAAAAATCAAGAGTTGCATGAAAATAATACAGAGGTTAGTATTAAGCAATAGAATCCAAATCTTACATTTTTGACTTAACGATTATGTTCCCTTGTTACCGGAAAATAAGGCTATATATAAATAGGTTTTATTCAGATTCTATGATTCACAAAGTGTTAAAGAAGCATATACATACTATGTGATTCATTTTCTCAATGTTTAACCACCCTCCAGCTACGTGATAACTCATAGTACAGAAATTTTGTTATTTGCAATTTTGTTCTAGCGTAGTATTTTTGAGGACCCTACGAACAGGTAAACATCTACGTGCTTAGCGGTCTGCCAATTGTATTGCGTGCCGCCAAATCAAAGTTATGTTTAAAAAAAATGAACAAAAAATAAACAAAAAAAAAATCGAATTTCTCATATTACAGCGACACGTTTAAAAAAGAAATCTAAAAAGTAAAATAAACTAAATAAAAATATTTTATAAAAATTAGTTGTTTTCAACATGCAAATGATACCGTATTTCATCGTTAACTAATCTAGTCCCCTTGAAACAGCAATCGCTAAGTATACCCGGATTATTACATCACAACACCTCGGCAAGAAACATTAAATTATTTTCCTTGAATACTTTCATATTACTATTAAAAATTGTGTATTTACATTAATATACCATAAGATTGATTAAATACCAATAATGAGCAAGTTGTACAAGATTTGAAGCAAAGCTGTCAAGTATAATGGTGTCAGTTAACATCGATGTATCATTTGATCACAGCTCGGCGGTGTTGATATACATAAGATGAGTTGTGAACGTGCGCGCAGGTTACAGCGCAGTGGGGGAGAATGGCATTGACAGAGGCCATGATCCACGCGCGCGGTTATTGCCCGCGACATTCGCTCGCCGCTTGCCGCACGCCACCCGACGTTTCCGCACAAGAGATCTTCACTATTAAAATACCACTATTATTAATCTACTTTTAACTATAAGATCGAAACCTAGTGGTGTTGATTTATTTGAACACTAAATACGTCCTCCAATTTGCTCAGATGGTCTTTATCACTCAATGCCACCCGGTCTCGTAGTAATTATAATATCTGACTCGTAGTAAGTTTGTAAACCGATACAGATTAGATATCAAAATATTATCATTGTAAAATGTCGTTTATCTTATATTCATGAATTAAATATATTGGTGTCAATGACCTATTGTGAGACAGAATTGATCCGATATAAACTTTGAAGTAGAAATGACAAGCCGTGATTATTAAAAAAACGAACTAGGGTTGGCGCAACACACATTACTAGTCCACAAACTTCTGTATAACTATTCCGTCCATATCTGTCTACATGTTATAGCCATGATTATAGCACTGTTTGCAATTGCTATTATTTTTGGTTGTTCTTCTGTGCGGAACATATACATTCTTTGATCATTTAGTGCGGACGAATGTCTTAACCGATCTAGGAGATTCAGATACTTGTTCAGATGTATCTGGCAGTGGTTTTTACCCACTGTTCCGTTGGATCAAACTTCTCATATTTTTTATACTTTATCAATTTCTCAATTTGTGTCACTAGTACAAGGTATGAATAAGTTATGGTAAGGTATGAATAAGTGGTGGTAAGGGGATGCCCCGTATGGGACCCATTTCTTTTAAATTTTAATCACAACGTTGACCACCAATGTGGGCCAATTTTGTTTCAACGTGGTATTTTTGAAGACTATGAACAAGTCAAGAGTATGGGTACGCTCCCAAAGTGACCGCTTAGGCAAGCACGACTATGAACAACTGGAAACTGTTCCCACGAGTTGAGATTTTAAATTTATACCTTACATTAGGTCCTTCGATGTTCTAGATACTTACGAAATCTGTCATATTGTTTATGTATGTACATCCTTATATGGGTTATTTATTTCTACTCAGTTGATATCTTTATCACTACACTACATTTTAAACAGCTTTAACGTAGTTCATCATCACTGTATAAAGTTGCCATACGAATATAAATGGCAATATATAACTTGCTAATACATATATATTTTACCAAATAAAATAAGAATTTATTAACATAATTAATAATAATACTAAATTATAACGTTTAATTTGTTGTCTAAGAATGAACCAGAATTGCGTGCTTATCTAATTGAATACAATTAAATATTCATGAATGTTACTAATTTGCTAATAAATACGTATTTAGGAAGTTTCTTGCCCAAACATTAATATAATATTACATACGACGGAATAAGACAATGTGCTAGTATTTGATCCGAGCGTTTCCGCGTTTGGAAGGGCAGTCATTAATTCTGCGCTTGACGTCTCTTGAATCGTATCGTACTACTGATCTATAATACTAAAGTGAAGGAATAAATTGTCCCTGTGGTGACGGAATAAGAATACAATTCACCACCCCATATCTTATCCGTGGGTAATCGTACGAGACGACTAAGGGATATAAAACGCATACAACATCTATGCAAGAGAAGGAAAACTCGAAACAAAACCCTATGCCAACACGTCTGACCAGCGTGGTGTAGTAGGTCAATTTTCCTTCCATTATGGAGAAGACTCGAGCCCAAAAGTGGAACATATATGAGCTGAGATGATGAATGAATAAAGACTATGCTTGGGTCACCACAGACATCTGTACTTTGGCTTCATAGTCTACGTATCGATTTCGCATGACCAATATCGTAGATTCGAACCTCAGTCAAGACATTAATATATGCGATCAACAAATGATTCCAAGGCTAGATGTTTAATGTCCCTTAACTGCATGTTTGTAAAGTTCCACGCGATACATAGATATGTATTCCTTGGTGCAGGTTGGCTTTCAAAAAATAACCTCTCACGCAAATGGCTATGATGTTGGGCAATCTGTATACGTCATGTGCAATAAGCTAACTGTACTTACTTGAAAGCTTTGTCATCTTCCTGTCCGTTATGAAGTCCATTTGGTAGAGATCCGTGCTCGTGTAGTTCATGCAAGTCCTTTTCAAATGGAGATGCAGACTTGTCTTCAGGACGCTCCTCAAGTACCATGCCGCGCAGCCCGGCCACGACCCCGGCAACCTTTTCACCTCCACCTGTGGCAACACCACCTATTTCTACATTACTCGCGAGTAGGTACTAATAATAAATTAAAGAAATAACAATGCATTTCAAACTTATTTGTTTGTTGTTGATAATGCATCAAATAAATAGAATATTATATACGTGTGCTACAGCGCCTAGTAAATGTACTTATAGTTCATCTAATCTAAGAAGTGCATTTTGACCTTTTGCATTTTTTAATACACAATAACCTCGGTCAAACGTATACACATGATTGTAAACAATAAATCTGAAATTTTAAACAACTATTAAGTTATTTACATAATTAACATTGCTTTCTTGTACAATAATCTAATGTTGAAACTCGTAAAACTAATTTAAAATAGAAATAACATGGTAAATAGTAATTGTTAGTGACGAACAACAATGTCACGTCATCACGTTCTATACAGTAGTGCTTGACAACTTCCAATTCACGATTATCTAAATAATCGGTAAAAATATTAGAATAATACAATTAATCGAATAGAGATTTTGACAGAGATGTACATTTCAACACTTTGATTGATGAGGAAATAATTATTAATGTTCGCGACGCTGATAATTCAAGTAATAGTAGTAATTCTTAATAAATAGCCATTTTCAAATCCAGTTTTTGTTTTTAATTAACCTAATCCTACTAAATATGATGAATAGTTTCTATGCTGAAATAATTAAATTTCTTTAGTACTAATTTAGCACTTAATTTATTCATCACCTTTTTGAAAAATAAAAAATAAAACGATTATTAATTATAAAGAATCAATATCGATTTCTCAGTAAAATCGGATATTTTCGATAGCGATTATTTGGTTCACATACCTAGACAACTTACTCAGACAGCTGTCAAAGTGCACTTCTTAGATTAGACAGACTATAATAAGCTTAAATCATGGTATGATGTTAAAAACTATCTTTGTCTTTTGAGTATTCCATATGATGATGGAGTCTAACTCCATACAATTCTCGAACACATCCTATCCGTGAGTTTCGTAAAAGACGATTAATAAGATGCATACATCACATTGGAGCTAATACTTTTTAGGCAAAATTACTTAGAACATGTAAGCATTTTTATATATAAAAGTTAGTAAAAAAATAAATAAAAAAATAGACAAACCCACTTAGTTTCTTCATCAGATCTTCTCAGTGTCTGCCGGTCCGTTAGTAGTTTATTTGGATTAATTTAAGGTGAATATGTAAGTGGCCTCGCGGGGTATTTGAATAATAAGTTATTATGAATGATATGATTTGAATTTGCATATAACATATATTCATAAGAAGGAAAGATCTAAATAAAAACCTATATCAAACCCTGACCAGGGCAATATAAAAAGAAAATAAACTTTCCTTCTCTTCTAGAACAGGCTTCGAGACCAGCAGACCGGTATTAGGACGTGTATAGGATGAGTTTATTGTTGAAAGGGTTTCATTATATGTATTTTAAAACTTTTTCCCCATTTCAAAGATTTCAGACATTCCGGACAGACCATTCCGAACTAGTAATTTATAATTTCACTTTTTGTATCTTTTAAATTTTGATCCACTAACAAAAGCCCAAATATAATAAAACCATTAGAGAAGTAAAATTCCCTGGGGGAGATAATGAATGAAAAGCAGAATAAATTATTCTAAATCCTCTAAAAAACTAACCAACACATTTATCACTTTACATCGCAAATCCGTCTATCACTGTTGAGCAATAACGCTTCATGATAAGGCAACCGAAATTCATCTAACATAGGGTTTTATTTCAACTTTGCCTACCTTTTATGTTGTCCGCTTACATCCTTTAGTTATTGATACAACATGATGCTACATAGTAGCTTTGCTCCGTCATCATTAGATAAATGACCAGTCCCTACTAGTCTGGATCATATTGGTCAGTCATACATGGTGTACATTTTTACCCATAATTAGCTTAATCTATGGAAAAAGCACATGCCCAGGCATGTTATACATAACATACTATGTATGCGTTGGAATATATAAGTGGAAACAGTTTATTTAAACAAAAGCAGTTATACCTGTAGGTGAACCTCCTAGAACATATTCGACCATTTTAACGCCAAGGCCGGCGGTGTCTCTTGGTGATAAGATGCTGCCAGCATCGCCACCAGGGAACGCAACTCCACGCCGCGTGCTCATCATAGGCACGCCTACATTGTGCTCCACAGCTATAATGGAATAATTACTACGATAAAGACATACCTTTTGTAATTTATTATGTATAAAAATTGACTCTAAGGTAAAATTTTACAGTTAACGATATGGTAACGTACCCATACTACGTGACCTATTCAGGAGGAGAGGGTATCTTTAAAAATATCACGCTGGAATAAAATGGGTTTTGGCCGGATACTACAGATGGTTAAAAGGTTTAACAAATGTAAAAATAGGTCACGCAGTATGGGTGTTTGCCTAATCATCATCATTCAAGCTTTTGCCATGCACTGTTCGACATAGCCGGCCCCCATACTTAGTCACAAAATGCGGTTCTGTGTCGCCCGCATCAAACGTCCACCAAGTTGTCAGTCCACCAAGTTGTCAGTCCACATGGTGGTAAGCGACCAACACTGTGTCGTCGGATACGCGGTTCCCACACGAAAACCTTTCTTCCCCAATCCTTATCAGTTCATCGAGCGATGTGACCTGCTCTTTGCCATTTCAGCGTGCTAAGTCGGTTACACCAGTTCTACTGCGGATTTCCGTATTACGAATTCTATCTCGCAGAGATCCCGAGCATAGCCCGCTCCATAGCACGCTGAGCGACTTTTAGCTTGCTCATGAGGCCACTTAGACCACGTTTCCGTGACTTGCACTAACACAAAAAATAATATTTTTAATTAATTAATAATATTATTTGTGTATTTAATATTTTTTAATTAATAATATTATTTTCGTATAAATATTATTTTATTACAATATTATATAATCTTTGGCAAGACTCAAAAAAAATATTTCAAAGGTAAGGAAACTTTAAACGCGTTAAATAAAATGTTAGAATAGGGTGAAAATAATTAAGTACCTTGCGCGGACCAAGTGGGATCGCGCCACATCTGCTCCGGGTTCAACTGCAGCGGCGGCAGGTGGGGAGGGCCCTTGCTGTCACCTCCAGCGCCAGGCCCTTTGTCCCATAATTTTTTTGCAGCAGGTGCAATCTAATAAAAAAAAATATCAATAACGATGTGTAATAATAATAATACCAAAATTACTAATAAATGTAAATAGCTGTTGATAATAATAAATTTAAATATTTCGGTGTGGCGACAGAGTAAGTATATAATCCATCACACCTGATCTTGCTCGAATAAGACCTATGCAAGAGAAGGCAAATTGGGTAATAAAACTATACGAACTCATCGGCACGTGTAGTTCAATTGCCCTCCTATTATGAAGAGGCTTGAGCCCAGTAGTGGATTGAATATATTATAATGAGTTTCAACCATTCTAAATTACAAAAAAAGAACCTTGGGAAACACTTTTTGAAGTATTTAAACTACCGGTCTTGTGTATTTTATACAGAATACTATAATGCAGGCTAAATCAGAATAGGCCAATTGTTTCTTTGTTGAAAGGCAACATGGACTTAGTGTTCAAAAACGATGACTTTTGAAACTGTAGTAATGATCATATCGATCTATACGAAGAACTAAGTTACATATGATTATGATACTAGATTGCTTTTATTGTGGTTATAAAGGTCAACTGATCTATATATAATAGGGACTAATATTAGAAGATGAATCAATCCTATGCGAAACAATTAAGAAAAATGATGTTGCTGATTTTGTGTGTTTGACAAATTTTAAATAGCTCTTTTCTAAAGTAATGATTTTGCAGATGTAACTTTATTCTACGGATAGGTAGATATATGTATATGAATGATAGACATCCATTGAGCTATATCCATCCATCCGTTTATTAGCATATTCACGGTGACTGTTAGACATAGGCTTCCGAAGAGGATTGGTATAATTTTCTCCTCAAGTGTGATGATTATAGCGGGTTGGTGATCGTAAGTAATGTCAAAATACATGTTAGTACTTCTACTTTATAAACATACATTTAACCGTCCCAAATACAAAACATTAATTTGATGATCTTACAGAAAATTAAACTGCAGGTAAATCGAACTTGGGGCACATAGCAGACGATAATTAGGCCACCACACCATATATGTGCAGTCATTATTCATTATAAACTACCTCGCTCCACAGAATGGTCCCTGATTCGAAGCCCATGATGGATGTTGATTAGTTCAGTATTTAAAATAATAATACTCTATTTGTAACTAACTGATAAACAGCACAAGCTGCACCTAGTACCTATTATATGTGCTTAACAATTACATAAAGCGAAATATAAATTTGTCAATGCCTAAGACTTTATATAATAAAAAACTTATAAATAAATTACTCATTCCTTATAATTCGAATCAAGTATTTCGAATGCCGACACGTCTTAAATGAAGAAACTGTTACAATAAAAAAAAGGTCTACAATATTTTTTTGGGCAAAGTGGGGACCTGGGGGGCACACTTAAAACATTACTTATTTTTACTGACCGTCGCGCCGCCTACAGATTGTTTGTACAAACTTAACTGCTGCCATTTTGTCCTGTATGTCAAACGTTTGACAACTGAGAATTGTTATTTTTTGTTCCTAGCGTAGGTACTTATTGTCATCAATCTATTTACGGTTATTGATGTACTTTCTGAAAATTATCTCAATTTTCATTGTTAAGCTGATATTATTATTGCTTCGTTATCAGCTGATATGTTTTTTTTATATTTCAGGGTAGCTTTCATAGTAAAAGAAAATTCTATATAATTACACATACACATGTAGATATGTATATATATCACTTCAACTTTAGTTCACCGCGTAAACTCTGGGTAGCAGCACCTTCCATACATGCATATTTTATCATAGAGTTGCCACTCTTTTTCAGTTTAATAACTTTACTCTTTGGTGGGGACTAAACTATTTTCAAGCATTCATTTATATATGATTGTGTCATGACCGCTATGTACTGATGGAGTAATAATACAATTTATCACCCCTTCCTTTTGCGCGGGAATATCCGCGAAAAATAAACAGATTTCTTCAGTTACCTATATCGTCGAAAAACTTACGTATGTATGTATTAACAAACTCTATCGATTATGTTTTCTTTATTTGCACAAAAGTAATTCTTCAATAATTTACTAATAGCGATATATGATGATAAGAAAATGTCGAAATAAATAATTGTTAATTAATTTGTGCTTTGAATTCCTGAAATACTTTGAGAAACTTTTAGGTTACGGGCGAACACTGTCGTTACAACTAAATGC
Source organism: Lymantria monacha (assembly GCA_905163515.2). NCBI lineage: Eukaryota > Metazoa > Arthropoda > Insecta > Lepidoptera > Erebidae > Lymantria > Lymantria monacha. Next base: position 10,753,609 of record LR991082.1, read on the forward strand.
GGGGCCGAAGGTCAAATTTATATTTTACTAAAGCTATCCTTCCAATGTATATTTATTTATTCACCCCTATAAACTAACCCTTTGTGAGTACCAGGGTTGTAGGCAGTGACGTTTTTCTGGGTAATGCATAGGACGCCTTGCGATCACGAAACCGCTTGCCAAATACAACCATTATGGTTTTACTCTCCTCTTAGTAGACCCATGTACAACATTGACCGTCGATAGGCTGGCCATGAGCCTGTATGGATATAATAATACGCATGCATAGAAACATGTTATTAACATTATAATACGAAATGGACCTACTATACTGCCGCTATTCATGGATTGGTATAGTCATATCCTAGGATTTTTCTTCTCTTGCAATTATGTTATTTGCTGCAGGAGAGAAAGCATTAGTGAATTCTATTCCTATCACGTCATTCACTACACAAACAATCATCAATAACTAGAATCGACTGCACAGATGGCGTAGGGGTTAAGATACCGATCTTCTGTGCTAGTTCCGTGCATTCGATTCCCACGTAGGACAACACTTTGTGCGATCCACAAAGTGTTGTTCTGAGTCTGGTTGTAATTTGTCTGCGTTAATTGCACGTCTGTAATGTGCCCGCAATACAACGATTATTTCCTTAGTGCAGGCAAAACACCACGTTTAAAAAGAATAAAAATATGACTAGAATTATTAGTTGCAAACATGTAGTGATGGGATGTAATGGCAGATAGTATATATTCAAATGTTCTTAAATATCCATTTATAATACTATTTATTATAATTAGTTATTTGGTGCACAATTTTGATATGCTGTAGGAGTTAGTGTGCTGAAACCCTATTGTAATATCCATTTAAAGATTTGCACTCACAATCAGCAATAACTTCCTATCATGTAGATAAGGCTTCAAGTTAATTATTTCAAAGTATTAAGCAAAAAGAAATAAAAAGTTTGCACCAAAATATTGAGACATTTTAGCAGCATGTTTTGTAGATAAACTATATTATAGCTTGTTGTCTTGAATAAATTTTACAGAAATGTATTAATCAACTATTTATATACGTGTCCTAACAGTGTAGTAATTAAGATTTTTCCCATATTTTATCTCTAATATATAGAATAGAAAATCCTATGATGAAATGTATGTTAACCTTTAGTCTCCTAAGTCTTTAGAGACAGATAAGTTAGTATTTTTTTTAATTATTTCTTCCATTTTATGAAGTAGATAATGTATTTAGATCATTTTGTCGCTTTCCTGGTATATGTGTGGTCCTTGCAAGTTTTATTCTTAACCCATGACAGGTTTAAAAGCTCACAAAGCAAGTATGAAGCATGGAACTGTATCTTGGATAAGCTAAGTTCACCGATTAGAATACTTACTTCTGACCACAGCCAGAAGTGAGATTTCCTGTTATATATTGACTGGTAACCGTCAACTTGTCACATATAAAATAAATGTTTGCAAGATCCACTACTAATTTGTTCAAAATCTGATTTACATCATTAAAATTTATATCTGTTAATAGCAACTTTCTAAACTTGTGAGTCACAGCGACTTATCCCTTACAGGATATGTAATCTTATAAAAAAATCTATGAAAACAAAAAGTATCCCATATAATAAACTACTCAAAAGTCTTTGCTAGCTTATAAACACAATTTCATTCAATTCAAAGTAAATAATTTTTGCTTGAAAAAGTTTCTTTACCACTGTATAATAAGATAACTATTAAAAATTATTAATTTTAAGATTCACAGCTTTATTTCCTGCCCGTTTTTAAAAAAGATTTTATTTTCAATTAGTAGTTACACTAATGTGGAGCAAATATAGGTACTACGGGATTTAATGTTATTATAGCTTTTGTACATCCACATACTTATGGCATTAATAATATCAACATTAAAAACATCCACAACACATTAATCACCATTTTTGTAATCTCAGCAGTTGCAGTATAAAAGCAGCTGCACATTATGCATGATATCTAAATCTAACTATATTCCGTCTGATTTGCTAATATTTATTGACACTGCTCCATTATTATATATACTTGTTGCAATGTAACATATTATAACCTAAAATATTTCTCAATAAATAGGCTATCTAACACAATAAGATATTTTAAGATCCAAGTTGTAAAAATAGCATGTACTAACAAAAAAAAAATTATAATATATATATAAATAGATATAAGTAATTACCACTAACGTCATAGTGTTGTGACATGGAAATGCAACTGTATATTGTGAAGTTAGGAATAGATGATCCGATAGGGTTATTGCATTTGTATGAGCAAATTTTTAATAGCAATATCTATGATGACTACACCATCACTAAATCTATTGTTCCAATATAATATCTGGGTGTTATACATCTTCCTATAAGTTGACTTACTTCATTATCATCATTCGCCTGCACTTATCCCAATTACTTGGGATCAACGCAATATGTACTTGTACATATTGCAAAAGTTATTGGCAATTGTTTTATGACTGGTCACCTGCCTGATGTCAACCCTCCTTAGTAATGTAATCGTTGAGCAAAAGGCATCAGATGGTCGTCTTTTACAACATTCACGAGCAAAGTAAGGATTGGTAGTATTCATAGCCGCTACCACACAGCACAAGTTGATACAAGTTATAAATAAAATCTTATTAGTCAGCTTGACTTTTAAAACAGACAGATGGCAAAAGACATTCCTGTAAATACTTAGCTTGCAATAAACTATTTCTCATGATAAACCAATAATTGCACAGCCATAGTGGTCAATATCTATATATTGACCACTATGGCTATGGTCAGTCTATACTGACCATGCCAGTTTTGTGCTTTCAATTCCTACATAGAATAATATTTTGTAGGATTCACAAATTGTTGTTTTAAGTGTGGGTGTAATTTGTGTCTGTTAATCGAAGCATTGCAAAGTCCTTCACAATATATGGATTATTTTCTTAGTGCAGGCTGTTGTCTTTTCATAAGAAAAAAAAAATACATTTATTTTGGCTTTTCTTTTAAATAATAGTAAAAATGATAGTTAATGTACCTACCCATATAGTTATATATAAATATAGATACATTTGTTGTACAATTTCATTAAAATCATTGCATCTATATCTTCAAAATGCAACATTAAATTTTCACAACAGTTAAGATACTATGATGCTATTAATTATCAAATATCCTTATAAAATTCGTTTTATGTAGTATATTTTTACAAAACACATTGCTAAACAGAAAATTCTAATTCAACAAAACAATCATATTACTTAAAGTGGATATAGAATATTTAAATCGACCTGGACCGGCTTGGTCCAGTCATTTATCTATTCCCCATCTTGTGCATCTGATCAAGAATTCCTTTCCCAAGAGAGCTGTTAATATTACAATATCAATGTCGGCTTCTTCATGCAAATTTGCAAAAGTATTTTTAACATGTTTATCATCAGACGCATGTCATTACCAGGGCCAGCCGATCATAAAGATATTGACAATGTTTTTCTAATATGTATGAAGATGCATACATATTGTTTTCTAATCCCAAGTAATTGAGATACTAGCAGGATGATAATGAAAGTTCTTACTGTAAACACATAGTTTTTATATATTTTTGTTTGCAAATTTGTAAAACAACAGATATGTTATTACATAAAAACCATTAGGTAAGAACTAATGAGTTTTAAGTTTTTATGTAAATTACTGCATCTTATGTGATTGTGTTCATACCAAACCCATTAGATTCTAATAGGCCTGGTATGTATTTACTAATTGTTGTTTAGTATGATTAGAGGTTAATTTGAAATCTATTTTTGATTATTTATAGACTTGTAGTTCACTGAAAGACTAATATATCTAATAGAACCTATTCAAATAAAAACTACTCGTGTAAATGATCATTAGTATTGCTAACTTAGCTCCGAAAATATAAGTATGAATCATAAATGAAACATAGTTACTTAGCAACAAAACTTTAATAGAACGTATTCAAAAGTTAAGAAAATTTAGAATTACAATGATACACCATATAAAAATTCTCAATAACACACATTTTAGACCGGTGAACAATTCCGAATCAGAAATGGCGGACGCCGGTGACAAGTAAACAAAACAAAAACGGACCTGTTGCTTATAAAAACTAGGAAATAATCAATTTCATAACATAAAACAATCATGAACTTTCATTTTCTACAATATGAAAACGTGAAACTCACCATGTCGGAGCCCATATCCTTGACATCAGTTTCAAAAAAAAAGTCGCTAAGGGGTTTCATGCGTACAATCCGCCTAAAGCTCTATCATGTACTACACACAGAAAGCTTTTTCACAAGAAATATCACTGAAGTCCGTAAAACACTAATTTCATTTACTTAATTCACAATCTAAACCAATATTTGCTTACATTTCTCACACGAAAAGATTCATTTGTAATGAAATAAAACTAGAAAGATCCAAACTCAAATAATACAATGTTGACTTGTTTCGAACAAAGGACGTACGCCAACCACAGCGCCTGCGTAAAATTTCCTGTACAGGGGGAGCGTCGCACTGAGTTAAGTTTAGTATTTAGTTAAATAGATGGCGCGCAAATCAAAATTAGAGCGAGTTGATATACACTGTACATTATTTTGTAGTAAGTAACCAGCAGCTGCATAGAGGACAACATCGATTATATATATTCTGAATATTGTTGTGGGTACATAACGGTCGGCTGTATTTCTGAGGCGATGTATTTGTAAAATTATTAAAGAATGATCACTGAAATACGTTGGTGCAATATTTTTTATTGACAATTTTATTTTCTATTACGTTACTGCTAGTACTATTTTAGCGTTTTCGACAGTTAGCTGGTTCATAAAATTTGCATGTAATTTTGGGCAATGAAAGGTTTGCTCCAAACTCGTTAAGACAACTCAACCTTCAAAATCGGTTATTTTATCAATGAAAGTTGCCATGACATTGAACAAAAAATAATGTATCGAGATTTGATTTTCCTATAGAATGTCAAGTTAGTGTTGCTTCAGGAATGTTAGGACGGCTACCGAAGACAAAGACCGGGTTCCGGTGGCCCACTCGCTCGGCGTGGAGGGGTACATACATGTAGGGCGGGTCTATGGGGTCATGCGCTGCTTCTTCTGTCGCCCCGGACGGATTAGCGGGGCGTGACCACACTATAACCCGCCGTCAAAAAAAGGGATGTTAGAACAACTATAGAGGTTTTCGGCAAAACTAAAAAATATCATCAATATAATGAGTAGTGACCATAGATATACGTATATGTAGCTAGATTAAAAAGTGCCTCATCAAACTTTACTTTTGACCACAGCCATAAGTGAGATTTTCTGTTATTGCCTGAGGGCCGTCGACTTGTCACAATAAAATATGTAATTTATTCTTAAAAATCATCAAAGCTAAAATTATACGGATAATTTTTCCGTTGTAAATGTAACTGCATTCATAATCCCCTATATAACATTAAAATTATTAAAATTGAGTATACCGACTAATTGACATCAAGGTAATTAAAATTACTCCATCAAATGGGTTACTCTTCAGCTTAATTATAACGATTTACCCAAAAGGGCAGAGAGCGGCCAAAAAATTTATAAAATCCTTAAAAATAGTTTTATTTCGTGTGTGCATAAACATCAAAAATCATTATGTTAACCAATATGAACTGGCAACTACCAGCCGTTGGCCTACTAAAGCGCCGGCTGGAGTATTTTTAAACTAAGCTCGTAAGACACACAACATTAATTTCTTGAAAAGATGTAAGAATTATGACCCAATTTCTACGTGTGTAAGGATATAGTGATGAATCCTTGCTTGAAAAACATATATGAGAGCGCTAAGATCTTAGAATAAGTTGGTAAAATATTCATATTTGTTTAATATTTTCTCATTAAGCTCCAACAACAGTTGAACTTAAAGTTTCTTTATTTAGTATGCAACACCAATTCCTATTCATTAGTAATATTGCCACTCAAGCAAAATGATTTATCCTTGCGGACTAGTGTAAAAGAGATCGGCAGTATGTTCTATTGTGAAATTTATGCCCTCGTTATGACAAGAAATTACGGTTTTTACAAAACGTTTTTAAATAGATTTGTGCCATTAGTGGTGTTTACCTCAATGGTAGCGATGCTACCTACACTCACAAGGAATCCAACGATTTAAAAAAGGGTTTGCTTTTCAGTTTTTTTAAGCCTTTGACGCTTTTCATGTAGTAGTAGTGGTTTAGAGAAATATTTCCAGTATTTCATTTTTTATCAGCTTGGATTTTTTTTTTTACAATAGTCGTGGTTTCACACTGAAGTCTTGATGAACTGAATTCTTGCTTCCTCACCACCAGTTATATAGAAGTAATTTGATATAAATAAGACTTTAGTTCTAAATATCGTAATACCATTTAACTTAGATAAACATAAATTAAGAGTGTAATAGAACCTGGTGTATCCTAAACACGAACGGCAAACTCGTGATTTTCTTTGTGATAGAACTTTTACTAAATTAAAGCGATAGAAGATTAGGCTCTTATCGTTTTAAGTTAGTAAAAGTAATAATGCGGACTGAAGGTAGCATACCCCACCGATGGTCTCTACTGCTATGAAGTTTGGCGGGGAGGGTAGAATGAAGCGGATGCAGCGTTGATTGACATACTACTTTCACATCTTTTCCTCCCTTATTAAATTAAGCTTAAACGCAAAAAAATGGAGCTGCAAATCTTACGCAAAAAATGGAGCAACAAATCTGACGCATATCTGTAAGTTATTTTGTCTTACAAAATTTCATATTAAGCATCAGATTTGTTATAATTCCTCCTTTATCTGCATTTATTATTCACATTTTCTTCAGCAATGCCATTTAAGAAAATGCCGCACAGCCTATTTGAATGCAGCAAATATTAAAATATTTTTGGTGAGACACATCACATTGATTTCATGATTTGCTTTTCGATAACTAATAAAAGGAACTTAGGCATAGCATCATCCCAATTATTTGGTAGATTAACCTGTAGGATTGTTAGCACCAGGAATAAAAATACGTATAATGGATTTTTAGTAACTGAAATCAAGCAATGAGTCATTAATTATTCAACACTTTCTACTTACACATAAAATAAAACATTCTTGATATAACAACCACTTCTCACTTAAGATTTTACAGAAGAGAGGTTCAATTGTTTATACTCATTATTTGTTATAAATCAAAGATTACACACTGATCATACACTGTATAAACAATAATTATAAATCATGGGAATTGTTGTATAGATTTTTGTCTCAATAAAAATTGTCTATTAAGCACATAATGACTTTAAATGGCGTTTAGTTTTTCACCGAATTTAAAGATTTTTTGTATGAATTAAAATTAAGTTCTTTTTTTAAATAAAAATACGGCACCTAATTATATTACCTCATGACGAAACAACGATAAAAATTTCGTCTTAATACAGGCAAGTTGAGAAAGATTTTATGAACAATACAAATACATTACTAATACGAGTCTATTGTTGCTGGAGCTGAATGAATTAATTATTCCACAATTTAATTTTGCACTTAATGTTGGTCATTGTCTAACAGTAAGTTGAGTCGTATACTTCAAAGATAACAGAAATTTCTCTCCAGGAATTTTGACAGCACATGGACACACATAAGGCACTATTATTCGATATTCACTCTACTTTAGCACTTATCTTGCAATATATTGCATAAAATTCTATCAAAATGATCTGATACAGCACGCTAAAACATTAAAATATAAATTATAAAAAAAGGTCAGCTTTTGTGGTGCATATAGAATAATTTTAAATTTAATTTATGAGCACATGTGAACTGCGTTTATGGTACAAGCATCTTATGACGTTACGTGGTATAGGTATGAAATATTTCGTGGTATGACGAATGATGTCCTCGTATTCGTTTGTGCAAATGAACATTTAAAGTGGCCTGGCGCTAATGTGACATACAATAACGCGTATCTGTAACACTTATTTGACGTAATGTAAATATTGTTTATAAAGTTTTCACGAGATTATAAAAATTTTATGTGGTGCTCTTAATTTATATTAAATATTTTAGACTTTTGCGCTATTACAATTTACATTTATGGTCGTATATTTGAAAAATTCTTATCGATTATATATGATATAACAGAGCTTTACGAGTTTTCTTCTTCTCCCAAAACTCTCAAGAAAACTTTCAATAATGCCATTACTTCATTAAACTCGACATCTCAACTTATTGACAATGGTTTAAAACCAAACTCATGCAAACTTGAGAAATAAATCATAGTGGTAGGACCACCCTGTTGAAGTTCTCTGTCTACAGCCGCAGACCGGTCCGTCCGGGGTAGTACCACGCTCTCGCAGACGATCGACGTCTGAGTAATGGCAATGTTATATTATATTACAATATATATTGCGTTTCGTTCGGTGAGCGAGAGCCGGAAGCCTGACTGGCTGGATTTGGGGTTTGTATAGGTAGGCAGCGGCCTAGCTATGCCCTTGGTATTGCAAAGGTCCATGGACGGCAGTGACACTTCTCAGGTGTGCTGCTTGCTCTGGCCACCATAAAAAAATCTTTCAGCAAAATGGCAACATAGGATTTCAATTGCTAGCTGAGGAGTTTTGATAGGGACAAGGTGCTAAAGTGGAGTGAATACGTTATAACAGTAGCTTACGTGTACTATCATGTTGTGCCAAAATTCGAAGTAGATTCTTTATTTTGGTAGTCAGCTCCCGATTTCTGGCAATGATTTGACTTACTAACGGACTGTTATTTTGGATAAACTACTCAATATAAAGAAAATTGTACAAGACTTGGTTATATTCAGATAATTTAAGCTAAAAATGTATTGGACTGAAGGTTTTTGTATCTATGGTCATGAATAAAAAAATATGATAGCTGATTTGCAAAACTTAAAAATAAAGTATATTATTTTTTTGATTATCAAATGTGGGCCCAGATCATTGAATATCAAATTATTTCAAGTGCACAGTGAGGTTTTTGTTATGTAAGCAATAAATATAAAAATTAACAAAGGATATCATTATATGCATATTTCAAAATATTTGTAACCTGTTTTGCAGATTACTCGGAGGTTAACTGATGCTTACTTTAAAGACGCTTAACCTGCCAGAACTTTAATTTGCCCAATGAGAGTTGATATCAGACAGGTGGCTAGTGGTAATACTAAGTCAATAACTTTTACAAAATCTATGATAGAAGTGGGGTACATATTGCATCAACCACAAGGACTTGTGATAAGAATGGGATGATAAGGACTACTATATTTCAGCAAGTTACTATATAACATTATTATAATGTGATCTGGCAGAGTATCCCCATCAATATTTAAGGCAAACTATTTGTGTTTTTATACATTTTGTTTCAAAACTTGAATGTAACATATCCTAAAACAATCCTGCAAACTCAGTGAATCTGACATCTAAAATTTTTTGTTTATGTTCAAAAATACAAAAAGAATTACATACTAGTATAGATTTACATTTTTGATCTAAAGTTGTACTGTGGTGTATATATATATATATGGATGCTTCTCGCCCAGGGGCAAAAATCGGTCCGGGGTGACGGAAAGGCGGCGCGTGATCCCATAGACCCACCGTAAAACTCCTCTCTCTTCGCCGTGCGAGCGGGCCACCGGTACCCGATTTTTGACTTTTTGGCAACGAAATTTAACCCTCAAATGAGATGAAAGAATTGAGTGCAAATACTTTCTGAACAATTTCATTAATCGTATCTTAGTATTATAATATTGCATAAATTATGTTCAGGGAGCTTTTAGTAGCTTAACAATATCATAGCCTACTTGTTGGTTAGGTTAGTAACAATAATAGTTATTGCTTTAATTTTTATGTCACATTATGTGTCTTGAGAGTTGTACGCAACTCCAAAAAGTTTCTTATAAGTAAAAATTGTTGACACATTATTCACAGTATTTTTTAGATAGCTGGCTTCTGTGTGGAAATTTCAATTGATGAGATTAAGCAAAGAATTCATTATCATGGTAAATAATGGCAAGAAATGGCTTTAAATGTCATTTTTTGTTTCCAATAGTATATATGTTTGTTTCTAAAAGTATATAAAGGTATTCGTTTCTGTATGTTTTGGAAAATAATACTAACATTTTATATACAAAATATTTTAGCTAACTCTTCTAATTCAATTTGATTCAAATGTTATTCAATATTTAGATTACACCATTAGCAGTCAAGGTGGCATATTTTACATTGCATATGAAAGTAAGATTTCTACTAATTACAGATTTTGTATATTTTAAATATGTATTCCAGTATATATATTAATCTGATACCATCATTGATTCATATGCCCAAAATATTACTCCAAAAGTTAGTAATTTATATCATTTCATAACAAATCTAACCTAACAAAGAACAGTAACTAATGCAAGTTCTGTTGGCCTATTAACTTCCACTATTACACTACATAGGCATCCCCAAGGGTCTAAGTATCTACATAGTAATGGTATGTCTTGATTCCCTAATTTCCTTAATTTTCCCCATAAATCAGACAAACATCCTATTTTCATCCTTATATATCCCATACCAAAAATCCTAAAACATATGTATGTAAAGTATATTGTCAGAGCGTAGTTTACTTACTTCAATATCATATGAAAATGGAAATATTGAATGGTTTTAAAATTAAACATGTCAGTACAATACTTACTTATAAATATTTTAGAAAATATGCTTTGTAATTGAAATTTTTAAGTTATTCATAATCTTCACACTATTATTCATCATCATCTTAGCTCATATATGTCGCACTGCTAGGCTCGAGCCTCCTGCAGCCTTTCAGGAGGGAAATTGACCTACCACACCACACTGGTCAAACATGTTGATATAGGGTTTTATTACCAGTTTTCCTTCTCTTGAATAGATGTTATATGCATACTTTATCTGTTTGTGTCCTTTTACAATCACCCATAGGTAAGATAGGGGGTGGTGAATTGTATTCTCACGCCCGTCCCCACAGAGATAATATTATTATAACTGGAAATTATGTGTGGATATATTCTATATGGATCAACATGCATTTGTTTGTAACAAATGCATGTTGATCCATAATATAAGTTATTTATTGTATGTTTATCAGTACTGTATTTAGTGACAACAAAAGCAAAGCCAAACTAATTTTGCCATCTAGTTTTAATGTTCATTTATTATAATTGCTTGTTTGTAGTTTTGGCAATAAATTATTATTATTATAGAATTTTTATAAGTACATAGATAATATATTTCAATAATATAATATTTAAAAATAACTTTTAGTAGAAATGATTAAATACAAATAGAGACTGACTTAGGAAGATTTTAATCGCAAACCCTTCTAATACTGGTCATATTAATAATATATACATAACAAAAACTATCTAGTATATTATCAAATAAATCATTAATGCACTTCTAACCTGGTTTCTGATGGTGGCAACCTGTGTCAATCCTTGTCCTTGTTGAAGAAATTGATTAGTGCCTGGTGCCAGCATTCCAGCCTGGCTCAGATACATTAGATGTTCAGTGGTTTTGCTAATGCCATTCATAGCTTGCATATGATTACCATGATGTTGATGTATATCATACAATCCTTGTTGTCCCAATTGTGGAGCATTTTGAATGCCTTGAAGAGGTGGTATCATCACTGCACTATTCTGAATGGTCAAGTTATTTGTCAATGTTGGATTTTGTAATGGAGCCAACTGTGTGTGTACCATATTAGTAGTCAAATGAGCAGGGTGACTTCCAATAACTGATGGATTTATAGCCAAAGTACCAACAGATGAAGCAATAGCTTGGTTGATGAACTGTTGTTGGTTGGTTTGTGAATTTTTAAGTTGTATTTGACTGTGTTGATGCATGTTATTCATAGTCATTGGAATAGGGTTCTTCCATTTATCTGGATTCTGAAATTTGAAAAAGAAACATCCTTAAGAAAAATCCAACAATAAATTATTACTTAATTACTTTCTCCATTAGATAAAAAATGATCAAATAATAGATATTGAAATGAAAGTAAATAAATACATAATAATAAAGGTTAAGGTTATAATTATTGTTTATGATATTGAATTTTCAATACAAACCTCAACAATACTATCGTCGCCAACGGCCCAGCGTTGTTTGGGGGCTAGAGAAGGCAATTCTCCCTCTTGTGGCTCTCTTTGAAAAACGTAATGCACAGTAGCATCGTCCTGGCTGCGAGCTTGTGATACACGCGTGCTCTGCAAGCCAGCTTCGCCCGCCTCTTCTTCGCCTCCCGTTCCCGGCCACTTCATTGGGCTACCGTGAGGTTCGAGCATTCAGGTTCACACCACTGTGATCCTTAGCAACGGTAAACAAAATGTCTCACGATTTCCAGTCTATGTGTATTTAACACTATTTCCAGGTATAACAGTCAGTTGTGCAATTACACCGGATTACATTATCCAATTGACTATATATGAAAAACAGAACTCGATATTAAATTGGCCATTAGTGATTAAATGTGTCTTTTCGCCTTTGTAATGACAGTAGTTAATCAAAGCACGATGACAGCCGCTAAAGGAAACCAAAATATTGCATTTACTGCAACGGTCTCCTTGACGGATCGAAACAAAGACAAGAAGTGAAATCAGTGGTTTTTTAACATACAAAAGCCAGCGAACTTCCCAATTTAGAAAGATTTATGGGATTTTATTATCGTACCAACGTTTGGATCTAATAATTTGTCGGCGTCGAAACTGAACTGAATAAACACTCAAAATAATACACTATTCACACAATTTCTAAACAAAACGAGCACAAATATAATTACTATATGTACACAGAACTATTTACAATGTACAATTTTTACAAAAAACCCGGTTTATGCCATTGGCTGCTGTCGATACTTTCTGATTTAGAAAAGACGACAAACATTCTTCACTGCCTATCCGCCATAATCGGTCGGTCGGGCAGATGCGATGCGCGCGCAACGCGCAAAACTATACTATAAACATAAATACATAATGCTGGCTACGTTCCTCTCTATGTATATTTTATTCATTTTTTATATTCCAAATAAAGAATGAAAATTTGGCAATTATTAACATTGCTTTTCCTAGAAATATAAACAATTTTCATAAAATTTAAAAGAGCTGGTAATTAAAATTATATCAATTTCATTTGTATTAAAATCCAAAAACGTTGAAAAAAAAATTTTTTAAATATAATTAATATTCTCAACTAGCTTTTATCTTTCTAAAATTAAAAATATAATTCATAGAAGCGTTTTATAATGCATAATTTAATGTAAAATGAAACGCCCTCCGCTGTCAAAGATAGTTGGTTAAATTGTCAAAATTGTTTTGTCTTTGTAACAAAAGTAGGTATAGTCTTCTGTAATGGTGCCTATGGTTGCTTTCCATTTACAACACAGAGGGACTCTGCGGTACATTGTGGAACACTGCCTAACACTGTGTAAAAGTTTAAATGAAACAGCTAAACTTTTACACAGTGTTTGGCAGTGTTTCACAATGTACCTAAATGTGGTAACTAAATGGAAAGCAACCTATATTATATAAAGCCGTTAATAAATTATATATATATATATATGTATATATATATATATATATATATATATATATATATATATATATGGCTGATTCTCAAAAAAAATCGAAATTGATGTCCTTGATCATTTTTATAAACCAGAATCGTGAATTATGAAAAGTTGTTTTTTTTTATTAATACGACGTACTATATCTACGAATGTATGAAACAAATTTATTTTTTATATGATAAACAACAAAGACATGTCCAAGAAAGTACCCTGAAAATCATTCCCTCACTATGTCCCAAACGCTAAATTTGAAGATAATCATTAACTTAAAACATAAAATTCCTAACAAATTGTTTATTATCATATTTTTTATTTATATAGGATAGTATTGACTATGTCTTCTTCTGAATGTCTTCAAAGGTTGAACGATATGAATGTGGGAGTCCAGATGGGCGACTCAGTGGTCACTGCTCTGCTTTATGCAGATGATGCAGTCCTGCTGGCACAGTCAGCGACTGACCTGCAGACCCTAGTCGACACAATGACAGAAGATTGTAAGAAAAGGGGTCTACGCGTGAATATGAGCAAAACCAAAATAATGGTCTTTGAAAGAGATAAAACCAGAACAGATGTAAGAGTAACAATAGGTAATGATGTACTAGAGCAAGTGGATGAATTTGTATATCTTGGATGTGGATTTAGCCGAGATGGAAGGTACACCACTGATATAGAGCGAAGAGTGAATGCGGGAAATAGAGTGAACGGAGCGTTGGGGCAACTTTTCGGCAGCCACCACCTCAGCCAGAAGGCACGTGTAGCAATACATAACGCAGTGCTTGTCCCAACATTACTGTATGGAAGCGAGAGTTGGGTATGCAGAAAAGAGTATGATAGTAAAATTAATGCGGTCGAAATGCGATCTCTGCGGAAAATCTGTGGAGTTAGGCTGACCGACCGCATTCGTAACGACGACGTAAGGGAGCGAGTAGGTATGAAAGAGAGTATTGGTGTAAAGATGCGAAAGGGAATGCTCCGATGGTTCGGACATGTGGAAAGAATGCCGAACGAACGCCTGGTTAAGAAGATATACAATGCGAAAGTGGAAGGATGTAGGTATCGAGGGAGACCGAGACTAACCTACCTAGACCAGATCGGTCATGTACTGAAGGAAGGTGAAGTCAAGAGTCTCCGAAACCGGCGAGCGTGTATGAAGAGAATTATGAATGTTGAGGAAGCGAGTGAAGTATGCAGAGATAGAGTTCTCTGGCACTCTGTTCCCTCTGCCTACCCTGCAAGGGATATGGCGTGATGATATGTATGTGTGTATGTATGTATGTAGTATTGACTATACCTATATGAGTTCATAGTTTCATAAATGCGAATGGAAATATTTTTAAATATAATTCAAAATTTGTCCATATAAAAAAGTATCATTCCCTCACCGTTTTGTAACAGTGTGATTGGAGCAATACTCCAAAGCCTACCAAGTCCCACCTTATTTTTATTGTAGTTGGCAACACTGCCCGTGAGAACATAATACACTATAGTGGACAATTGAAGAAAGGATGTTTTCTTAAAATCAATTTGACAAAAAGTTTTTTGATTATTACATTTTTAATGTCATTTCCTCATGTAATGTTATCAAAGATAAGCATTTTTTTTTAATAATCATAACATATCTGGGGGGGGCACACTTAAAACATTACTTATTTTTACTGACCGTCGCGCCGCCTACAGATTGGTTGTACAAACTTAACTGCTGCCATTTTGTCCTGCCTGTCAAACGTTTGACAACTGAGAATTGTTATTTTTTGTTCCTAGCGTAGGTACTTATTGTCATCGATCTATTTTCGGTTATTGATATTTTTCTGAAAATTATCTCAAGTTTCAATGTTAGGCTGATATTATTATTGTTTAATTATCAGCTGATATGTTTTTTTTTTATATTTCAGGGTAGTTTTCATAGTATAAGAAAATTCTATGTAATTATACATACACATGTAGATATGTATATATATTACTTCAACTTTAGTTCACCGCCTAAACTCTGGGTGGCAGCACTTTCCATACATGCATATTTTATCATCGAGTTGCCACTCTTTTTCAATTTAATAACTTTACTCTTTGTAATATATTTTTATATGTTTTTGGTAGTAATAAAGTCATCATCGTCATCATCATCATCGCAGCCCAAATACGTCCCACTGTTGGGCTCGGGCCTCCTCCACAACAGGAGGGAATTTGACCTACTATACCATGCTGGTCAGACATGTTGGTATAGGGTTTCATTTCAAGTTTTCCTTCTCTTGCACAGATGTTATGTGCTTATTATATCCCTTAGTCGCCTTTTACGACATCCACGGGCAAGATAGGGAGTGGTGTATTGTATTCTTACTCCGTCACCACACGGATAATAAGTAATAAAGTAATGTTTACAATTCGTAAGAAAGTAAGGTTATGTACCTAAGTTTGTAGCAATTTTGTTTCGTTTTTGTCATTCCCTCATAAAAATTTTTAATGAGGGAATGAATTATTTTCTAATAAATATAGAATACTTTGACAAAAAGTTTGTTGAATATTACATTTTTAATGTCATTATCTCATGTAATGTTATTAAAAGGTAAGCATTTTTTTATTTAATAATCATAGCATATTTTTATATTCTATATATATTTTTTATATTCAATTCAAACTCAAAACAGTTGGGGACCACTATAATATTTTCCTCAAACAAGACATATACTACAACTTGAGCAAAAAAAAATCGATCACGAGTTAAAAAAAACTGATCAACTCGATAAAGCCATTTTCGACTTTTTTTGAGAATCAGCCATATATACAGCGTGACTGGTAAAAGATTGTACATATTGAGGGAGGGTATTCAGTGCTCGATTCTGATACCGAATATATAAAAAAAAATTATACTTAAATTTTGAACTAATTGTCCTATAAAAATATTTATTTACGTACACCTCCGCATAGATATTGAAATTACATTAAAATAGTAACTAGCCGAGCGCGTGACCTTGACAACAGTGCTAAGTAGTGGCTCCCGCGCACACTCTGCCCCGCATCCCCAAGGGATGTCCCCGGGGTGAGTGTCCGTCTGTGGTCAGCTGATCAATCAAAGCGCGTGCGCCGTATCGGGTGTTTTGCATTTCCGTGTTTGTTAAACTACGCGTCTTTCGATTGCCCGCGTTTTGATTTTAACCATGACTATTTGTGTGTGAAGTGTGATAGAATGTGTTATTAGCACTAAGAGTGTTGGGAAATTGCATATGCTCGACCAAATGGCAGTGTACGAGGTGCGATTGATTTGTATCGAGATATGTTGAGAAGGTGACCATCTTTTTGAGAATCCTGACACACTAATATTGTTGAGGTTTACTATCTAGTTAATTAATATTACCTTCTTATTATATTTTTATTTGTTACATGTGACCATTATCTATCGTCTCCTTCGATATGTACAGTCTTTAACAGTCATACTGTATATATATATAATATAAACTGTTCGTGTTAGGTACCATACGAACAGTTTATATTATTTTTACAAACATACGGTGTAAAAATACAGTTCACCACCTTCTTACCCAAGGGTGTCGTAAAAGACTACTTAGGAATATAGTTGTGGTATAAATCACTACAAGAGAAGGAAAATTTAAAATAAACCCCTATGACAACCTGTTTGATTACCGTGGTATTGTAGGTCAACTTTCTCAGGTGGAGAACCTCCTACGCGTAGGGCAGGTTAGGGCTTAGGGAGTCACTCGAAGCCCCTTCCGTCACCCCGGACTGATCGGGCGGAGTGTGACTATACAGGTAGGTAGGGTTTTTAGGGGCAGGCTATGCCTGCCCCTAAAAACGAGAAGCGCGGGAACCTTCAAACGGGCAGTCGTGTTTTGGCATCATAAAATCTTTTTTATTTAATTTCTTGTGTTAAAGGATCTTGTTTTCTGTTAATATTACGTTTTAATGTGTATATATTTATAGTAGTTTAGTGGTTTTCTTCATTTAGGTAAGTTTTCTTTTTCTTTTAATAATGGATCCTCCCATCGATCCAGGGGGGAACAATATGTGATGTGGCTCATTATGTTGCCGTGTCTAATAATGACACAAGTGTCGATACCGATGGATCTGTAAGCCAATCAAATATTAAGCGTAAGAGATTATCGGCTCATCCTACAATATGTAGACATTGTAATAAAAAACGCCGAAAAAATGGCGGAAAAAAAAATAGTGATTGTAGTTGTACGCTGATGATGGATACTTCCAATGATATGATGAGTGATTCAAACCCTACTCACATTCGCTAGGTATCACAGTTAGATATGAAAATAATGAAAGATGTTCCTGCACAGTCTCCGGCCTCGGTGGCTAGATTTCAATACATTTCCTCTGATGCAGCTCCTTACACTGTACATGTTCAAAGAGAGCAACAAATAAATGATGGTGCTTATGTTAATCTCATTGCTTTTGGTCGCTTGTTGAAAAGGAATTCTTTTAAAAGTATTATTAATGGTAGTTTAAAAAAAATAGGACACAATAAAATGTTGATACAATTCTCGAATTTTCAGGATGCTAATTTATTTATTAATAGTTCAGCTCTTGCAAATGAAAAGTATAAAGCCTTTGTCCCAACATTTTCAGTTACTCGTATGGGTGTTGTAAGAGGTGTTCCAACTGAGTGGACAGATGAAGAAATAATAGAAAACATATCTGTTCCTACAGGGTGTGGACCGGTCATAAAGTTAAGAATTAAAAGGAAAGTTATAACCGATGGTAAAATAGATTACAATAATACTTAAACGGTTATACTTACATTTGATGGACAAGTTCTGCCTAAACGCATTTTTATGTGTTATACTGCGCTAACAATTGATTTATATATATACCCAACAATCGAGTGTTATAATTGTTGCAAATATGGTCATGTAAAAAAATTATGTAGGTCAACACCAAGAGGTTATAAATGTGGCCAAGGTCATTCTGGTGATAGCTGCTCTCAATCCGATACTTTATCATGTTGTTTATGTAAAGGTTTTCATGAGGCTATTAGTAAAAAATGCTTAGAATATGAGATGCTTGTCTCAGAGAAGATCGTTCTGATGGATATGGTGGTGTTGCACTACTTATCCAACATCCTTATTCTTATTTTCCTCTTCCTTCTCATAGTAATGACTTTTCCATTATCGCTGCTGTTGTAAATAATATCTGTTTTGTTTCTATATATATTCCTCGACCTTCTAGTGCTATATTTAGTGAACTTGTAAACATTTTTACCTTACTTCCCAAGCCTTATGTAGTATTAGGGGATTTTAACTCACAACACCATTCTTGGGGTAGTACTTCCAATTGCTTTGGGAATACTATTCTTGATATTGTAGATAGATATGATCTATGTGTTCTAAACACTGGTTGCCCGACTCGTCGTACATCGCCATATGAAGGGAATAGCGCCCCTGATTTAACTTTGTGCTCTTCAAACTTAGCCTCATTATTATCTTGGGATGTGATGTCTTCCACATTTAGTAGTGATCATTTTCCCTTATTATTTACGTTCCCTTATAACAATAAAGCTCCATCGAAGCGTATTCCGAGGTTAAAATATAGGTTAATGAATGCAGAATGGTCGTTATTTAAGCGCACCTCCTCCCACCGCCTTGAGGGACGATAGGATGTGGCCAGAAAGCCAAGCGTGGGGGTGCCAGAGATCAAATGTCAGTCGAACTCTCCGGCGCCCCGTAAAAACGCGGTAGGGGCCGCTGTAGTTTTAGTGGGTATTCCGGTCGGGCTTCAGCTGGCCGGTGAGTTCCACACTCCCCCGCATCCGTTTATAGATGCGTTTCCATAGCGATAACGTAACGAAGGCACGTGTAGCAATACATAACGCAGTGCTTGTCCCAACATTACTGTATGGAAGCGAGAGTTGGGTATGCAGAAAAGAGTATGATAGTAAAATTAATGCGGTTGAAATGCGATCTCTGCGGAAAATCTGTGGAGTTAGCCGGGGGGGCACACTTAAAACATTACTTATTTTTACTGACCGTCGCGCCGCCTACAGATTGGTTGTACAAACTTAACTGCTGCCATTTTGTCCTGCCTGTCAAACGTTTGACAACTGAGAATTGTTATTTTTTGTTCCTAGCGTAGGTACTTATTGTCATCGATCTATTTTCGGTTATTGATATTTTTCTGAAAATTATCTCAAGTTTCAATGTTAGGCTGATATTATTATTGTTTAATTATCAGCTGATATGTTTTTTTTTATATTTCAGGGTAGGTAGGGTAGCTTTCATAGTAAAAGAAAATTCTATGTAATTACACATACACATGTAGATATGTATATATATTACTTCAACTTTAGTTCACCGCCTAAACTCTGGGTGGCAGCACTTTCCATACATGCATATTTTATCATCGAGTTGCCACTCTTTTTCAATTTAATAACTTTACTCTTTGGGAGTTAGGCTGATCGATCGCATTCGTACGACGACGTAAGAGAGCGAGTAGGTATGAAAGAGAGTATTGGCGTAAAGATGCGAAAGGGAATTCGCCGATGGTTCGGACATGTGGAAATAATGCCAAACGAACGTCTGGTTAAGAAGATAAACAATGCGAAAGTGGAAGGATGTAGGTACCGGGGGAGACCGAGACTAACCTACCTAGACCAGATCGGTCATGTACTGATGGAAGGTGGAGTCAAGGGTCTCCGAAACCGGCAAGCGTGTATGAAGAGAATTATGAATGTTGAGGAAGCGAGTGAAGTATGTAAGGAGGTATTTTAAGTTATAAATAAATTATTCTTATTATAGAGTTCTCTGGCACTCTGTTCTCTCTGCCTAGCCTGCAAAGGACATGGCGTGATGGTATGTATGTATATAGATTTTTAAATAATAGAAAATATCGATTTTTCCTTAAAAATCGATTATTTATTTTTATTAAAATCGATTTTTGGCAAATCGATTAATATTGAATAAAGAAGAATCGATTTTTATTTAATCGATTCTTTTCCCTTAACCTCACATCTCTAGGTGAGGGTGGCAAACACAGGTGCAAAATACCTATGGGGGGTAAAAACTGAGGAGGACCATCTCAGTGTATTAAGAAGTGTCCATTGAACGGGAGTAAATTAAGGTGGCGCTATAGTAGCAAGTGGAAGAATTTTAAAAAGAGCGCCACAAATTTCATAGGTTATTATTTATCTAATCTATGGAAGGTAGAAACTAAGGAATACCATCTTGTATGGGGGATTAGTAAAAACAAAAAAGTGTCCACTTGTAAACAGCAAATTATTGTTCGAACACTCACCGAAATAGCGCTAGTGTAGCAAGTGGAAATGATATGAATGTAGCAGTAATAAGCAGAGTGAAGTGTGCTGAGTTACGTAGTCAACTGTGATTTGATAAATAATAACCTATGAACCTATGAAATTTGTGGCGCTCTTTTTAAAATGCTTCCACTTGCTACTATAGCGCCACCTTAATTTGCTCCCGTTCATTGGACACTTCTTAATACACTGAGATGTTACTCCTTACTCTATTCTCCATGATCTAATCACAGTTAACTACGTATTACGTACACGAAGTATAGATACACTGTATCTATACTTCGTGACTACGTAACTCAGCACACTTCACTCTGCTTATTACTGCTACTATCCGTCCACATTAACTTGACGCGTGAACTGATTGGTACCACTGATTTTGTTTAGTGTTGTTAGTTGAAGCAGGGTCTATACTCCCACAATATAGGGGAAAATTAATTAACATCTATTATTATGATTAATAGTGATATTTGTTGACAATAATTATTGTTAAATAATTATTGTCAAACACTTTCTATCAAGTGAGCCGTCACATGTCTACAACTTTATGCAATAAAAATAGGGTTGAGTCGAAACAATTGCGACAAAGTTTTATTTTATTTTTCAGGTTAATATGTTGCCACACATAAGGTGGATTTCAACTAATAAAAGAATTTTCAAAATCGGTTTAGTAGATCCAGAGATTACCTCCTTGTAGGGGTCACAAACTCTCAAATTTTACCTTTTTATAGTATTAGTATGGAGAGGACGAAATAAAAGCGAAAAATTTCAATATAGGGTTTAATAATTATGGTCTGCAAGATGCAATGGAACGATATATCTTCGTCATCGATGTCATTTTCGCTATCACTTTCGTCACTATCGCTATCACCAATGTGGAGTAAAAATTGGTCACTCTCTTCGTCAATAATTTGATCTTTTTTCTATAATCTTCCTCAATATTAATTATATGAGCACACTCTTTTTTCCACATTTCACTATCAATTATCTTTTTTTCTCGATTTGGTCTGGATTTGCCTGGTGTTGAAACATTTGAAGGTCCAGGTAATTCCGATGAAGGACTAGATTGCCTTTCTTGCCTATGAATATGGGTAACAGTTGATTCCGATACACCTGAAAAAACTTTACTTCAATGGATGCGATGGAATCCGTAAAAGTAGTTTAATTGCAGTAAAGTCTAAAACCTGCACACTAGCTAAAATTCTTTTAGAATTAGATAGCCCATTCATCGCAGATGGTTATAGGCTATATATCACCATGCGACGATCAATAGAAGTGGAGTGGCAATGAAGTATCAGAGGAGTTCATATTTAAAAAATCTATGCGAGCAGCTAAAAAAAGATAAAAAGTAACTCTAAAAAACTATAAGTACTTAATTGCTCACAACTGTCGCGTTGCCACTTAAGAATTTTCGACTTTAATGTATATACACAAAATCCTTTTTGCGTCTAACTTCGAAGCCATCATAAAGTTTGAACATATGAATACCCTCTAATTTAAATCTAATCTAAAAATTTATGACTATAGATATAAAAATAAATCAAAAAATTAAGCAGAATATAATTATGAAACTGGTCACCCTAAAAGCATACCGGTCATGGCGGCAACTCTGGCCCGAATTTGTTCTAATGGGATAATCAGCTTATTATGGGCTTTTTCTTTTTCACAAAAGGCATATACTTGAAGTATAGTTTGTCTTTTGGCACTTTTCACAACTTTTGGCATGTTATTAAGTCACAAAAAACAAAAATACACTAAAACTGCAATAGGTAGCAACCGATCTGACTATTAGCAAGATGGCGACTGAGAGCGCAATGCTGCCAATCACTCACGCGTCAAGTTAATGTAAACGGACAATACATTCATACATGGAAGTAATAAGTACTCTGTACAACTCTTTTTTCCTAATTAAATATACACACACCACCTTATCGTAATTTTATCTCAGTCCAGCTGCATGTCGTGTCCCACAAGGACCAGTAGATAAGTACCTACCTATATGACGCGAGTGTGAAAAGCAAGCAAAAACAGGAAATGTATAGTGCCACAAAGGGCAAGTTTATAATTAGCATCTTCGATTAAAATCCATCTGAAGCAATGATCTGCTGACGTCAGATCACAAATATTTTTTATAATTATTGTCCTTAAATCATATTTCAATATGGTCACCATCGCCAGAGAGGGATAAAAGGTACGGTTCTGAGCTCTCGCTCGGCTTCAATTTTGCGACAACAGCTCATTCCTGTTGTACAGAGTACTTATTACTTCTATGCATTCATATCATTTCCACTTGCTACACTAGCGCTATTTCGGTGAGTGTTCGAACAATAATTTGCTGTTTCATAGACCCACCCTGCAAAGCGCCTTTCTTCGCCGTGCGAGCAGGCCTCTGTTACCCGATCTCGTACAGAACTCGAGCATATGCTGCGCCGTGTCCTCATCACTGCCGCACTGTTGGCAGGACGGAGTCAACACCTTCCTTGCGACCGTGTGCAGGTACTTGCCGAAGCAACCGTGCCTCGACAAGAACTGCACCAGCCGGAAAGAGAGGACTCCGTACGTGCCGCCGCTAAATCCATTCTATCAGTAAGGGCTGGAGACATACAGCTCCCTACAAGAATATAACTCAGAATGGTCTTGTGGCACTAGCATTAACAACTACCTGCAACTTTCAAGATATAATCAGTCCATCTAGTTGTTAGGGATGTTAAAAAATAATCGATTTTTATTTTAATCGATTATTTTTTTCTAATAATCGATTTTTATAGTAATAATAATCGATTTTTAAAAAATCGATATATAAATTACGCATTTTAATCGATTTTTATGAAAAGCGCCATCTATGGAACGGATGAATAAAACTCGAAGTAAATCCATTATTATTTACAAGTTAAGAGTGCCATAATATTATGTAGTGGTTGGTAAACAATAAAAATGTCTTCCAATAGTAAAACATCTAAAAGCGGTTGGCGAAAATATTTTACCATTAATGCTAGGGCCGCACCTGCGTGTATCGTCACGAAGCTTCGTGCAATGAGACGATACACGCAGATGTGACCGGTCATTATCGGCTATCGTCGTGAACATTCGGATTTCGTGTGCGTTATCACTTGGTTGCCGTTAAGTCAAAGGGTTTTAGAGCGCTAATATATCGCGCTCTCTGGTTACACTAGCGTTGTTCATTTCGGCAGAAATTTTCGATGTGTTTAGACGCGTTCGAGGGTCTCCAGTTAATCAATAAATATGGAATGGAACGATAATATGGTGCTGCAATTTTTACACCATTATAAAGCTGAATCCATGATGAAATCCAAAAAATCATTATGAAATTATTAGCATATTATAACTGTAAAAGTAAAGCAACTCGTCATCCATAGTTGAACGCATCCAAAGGATTTCGGTCATCTTTAATTATTGCACGATACTTCGTGTAAAATACTGAAGTCGCTAGTATGACCACAGTATTATCGCGATAACTTTCTAGTGTACAAAACGTACGAAGCATTAATGCCAGGGCCACACCTGCGTGTATCGTCCCGAAGTAATGTGTGGCGTAGCTTCGTACGTTTTCTACGCTAATAAGTTATCGCGATAATACTGTGGTCACATTAGCGACTTCGGTATTTTACACGAAGTATCGTGCAATAATTAAAAATGACCGAAATCATTTTCATGCGTTTAACTATGGATGACTAATTGCTTTACTATTACAGCTATATTCTAATAATTACATAATGATTTTTTTTATCCCTTCATGGGTTCCGCTTCATAATGGTGTAAAAATTCTAACACCATTTCATCACTCCACTCCATATTTATTGATTAACTGAAATCCTCGAACGCGTCTAAACACATCGAAAATTTCCGCCGAAATGAAAAACGCTAGTCTGACCACAGAGCGCGATATATTAGCGCGCTAAAATCCTTTGACTTATCACCACCCAAGCGATAACGCACACGAAGCCCGAATGTTCGCGACGATAGCCAATAATGATTGGTCACATCTGCGTGTATTGTCTCATTGCACGAAGCTTCGTGACGATACACGCAGGTGCGGCCCTAGCATAAGAAACATACAGCAATATGCAAGTACTGTTCCAAAGAGCTAAAAACTTGCAGTAATACTACAAATTTCAAACAGCATATGGAACGAAAACATTCCAATGTGTTACAGGCAACATGAATTATATTTTATAATGATTATTGTGACTGTACTTTTTTAATACTAGTCAAATGGAACTAAATAAAAATAGGTCTGAATATTTGTGATAATAATTATTTAATTTTTTTTATTGTTTAAATTTAAAAATTAACGAAAGCTTTATTTTATATTTTAGTTTTTAAGATCACATCGTAGTCGTCACTAAAAACTTAAAACTAAAAAAAAACTTAAAAGTAAAAACTTACCTAACTTAAAACTAAAAACTCGGCTGACTAAAAATTTCGAGGGTAACACCAAACTCTTTTGGAGGAAGGTGAAGAAGTCTCGGTGTGGTCGGTCAGCCTTCAGAATGAATAAAATAAGGTCTAAAGGTGGAGATATTCTTACACAAAACACAAGATGTGTTAAGCCGATGGAGTGAATATTTTGGCGATATGTATGCGGATACTCGAGTTGGCGCCGGTGTCGCATGTGGTTTAGTAGATCAACATTCAGCACCGGCGTCCTCCGATGGCCTCAGTATGGATGAAGTTGAATGGGCGATAAGAAGTTTGAAAAATGGTAAGGCAGCGGGCATTGATATGGTGTCTGCCGAGATGATCAAGCTTGGTGGGTCCTGTGTCTGGGAGGCGTTCCTGTTGCTCCTCAATTTATGTTGGAGCTCGGGAATGGTTCCCAGGGACTGGAATAGCGCAGTCATCATCAAACAAGGGTTCACGTTATGACTGCACAAACTACAGAGCCATAAGCTTGACCAGTTTAGCAGCAAAAGTGTACGGTAAAATTATTGAAAGGAGAATGAGGATGGTGTCCGATGGTTTACTGTGTGAGACACAAGGAGGTTTCAGGAGTGGAAGGGGATGCATAGATCAAGTGTTCTCTTTGCGCAACATTGTGGAGAAGCATCTGGCTCTAGGTCAGAGGGTTTTCTGCAGTTTTGTGGATCTGGAGAGAGCATTTGACACGGTTGTACGAATAGAAATTTGGGACATTTTACCGGAGTATGGTATTAACGGTAAACTGCTACAGGCTGTGCAGTCCAGTTACATGGGCTGTAGAGCCTGTGTGCGGCTGGATGATGGAATGTCGCCTTGGTTTGACGTCAATATCGGCGTTAAGCAGGGGTTCGTTCTGTCAGCCAGGCTGTTTATCATATATCTGGATAAATGTCTCCAAAGTTTGAACGATATGAATGTGGGAGTCCAGATGGGCGACTCAGTGGTCACTGCTCTGCTTTATGCAGATGATGCAGTCCTGCTAGCACAGTTAGCGACTGACCTGCAGACCCTAGTCGACACAATGACAGAAGATTGTAAGAAAAGGGTCTACGCGTGAATGTGAGCAAAACCAAAATAATGGTCTTTGAAAGAGACGAAGCCAGAACAGATATAAGAGTAACAATAGGTAATGATATACTAGAGCAAGTAGATGAATTTGTATATCTTGGATGTGGATTTAGCAGAGATGGAAGGTACACCACTGATATAGAGCGAAGAGTGAATGCGGGAAATAGAGTAAACGGAGCGTTGGGGCAACTTCTCGGCAGCCACCACCTCAGCCAGAAGGCACGTGTAGCAATACATAACGCAGTGCTTGTCCCAATATTACCGTATGGAAGCGAGAGTTGGGTATGCAGAAAAGAGTATGAAAGTAAAATTAATGCGATCGAAATGCGATCTCTGCGGAAAATCTGTGGAGTTAGGCTGACCGACCGCATTCGTAACGACGACGTAAGAGAGCGAGTAAGTATGAAAGAGAGTATTGGTGTAAAGATGCGAAACGGCATGCTCCGATGGTTCGGACATGTGGAAAGAATGCCGAACGAACGTCTGGTTAAGAAGATATACAATGCGAAAGTGGAAGGATGTAGGTACCGAGGGAGACCGAGACTAACCTACCTAGACCAGATCGGTCATGTACTGAAGGAAGGTGGAGTCAAGAGTCTCCGAAACCGGCGAGCGTGTATGAAGAGAATTATGAATGTTGAGGAAGCGAGTGAAGTATGCAGAGATAGAGTTCTCTGGCACGCTGTTCTCTCTGCCTACCCTGCAAGGGATATGGCGTGATGATATGTATGTAGAAAAAAATCGATTTTTTCGTAAAAATCGATTATTTATTTTGATTAAAATCGATTTTTGGAAAATCGATTAATATTAAGTTTAAAAAAAAAACGATTTTTATTTAATCGATTTTTTCCAGTAACCTCACATCCCTACTAGTTGTATGTTGTCGTCCATTCGATTCGTTATCGCCACTTGAGAATCTTTCTTCTCCAACTATGTTGGTTACACATATTCTTCTACGGATTTCCGTATTTCAGATCTTATCAGGTAGGCAAATCCTAAATATGGCCCTGGCCGTAGCACGCTGAACAACAGTGCCTTTTCATGAGAGAACTACATTTATAGACTACGTTTCAGGACTGTAAGGCATCACTGGTGATAAATTTTTGTTTTCAGACACTCCAGAATGTGGGACCTGAATATCCTCCTTTCACAATTGAGATTTTCCAAAATTATTATACCCAAATTAAACTAATAAAGTTTGTGCATTTCGCTTGCAAAAATATTTACAATATTCCTATTATTTTCTATTTTAATTATTTAAACTAGATCACCATTACTAGGTATTAGTACTAAACAACTATGCCGTAAATTTTCCACATCCTGAATTTTCTCATCCAATGCTCATTAAACTATTGGGTTCTGAAATGACAAAAAACTGATAAATCTATTTTATGCTATTAACATAAGATTGGCAAAGGATTTAGTATGAAAATTTTAAGCCCGATGTTTAGTTTGCGATTCTTTCTGCTTGCTTTTCTTAGTCTCCAAGGATAAGAAGCAAAGATTTGTTTCATCATAATACTGATAAAACTTTTTATTCAAACTTCAACTGAAGAAGAAGTATTTTTATTTGTGTGTATGTATATTTTTTATGTCCATACATTACTCAATTTAACAAATGGCCTAACCACTCTGGAAAATTGTTTCTTTGTTTGACAGATCTACTTTTATGGTACTTGAATACTATAGCCACATTACAATGAAAATTTGAAAATATAGAACAAAAAAGGCCAACTTCAAAGGCCATTTTGTCATAAAAGTAAAAAATAAATTAAATATAAAAGACAACCGATAGTTAATGCTGATTCATAGTAAAGCTTACTATTAGTAAGGCTAAACATATATACAATTTCAAAAAGTTAGTGACCCCAGATTTACCATCATACCTAATTAAATGCACACAGAATAATTCAGACTTGAACAAGATAAATTTCAAATTAAAGTGGTGGTAAATTGTGTAAAATGACAAAATATGGATGTATTTATTTGATGGATATTTATTTGAATAGTACACAGCTTAAATAGGTTTAATCTTGAAATGAAGACCAATAAGGGAAAACACCAAACATTTGAGATCTTGAACTAAATAATAGAAGCCACGGAGACCTTCAGGATCTCGAGATTGATTCACATCCACTAATGACCCTGTCTTTGATGTAGTAAATGAAATATGTTCTTCTCCTATAACTATCTCTAGTTCCTGAAAACAGAAATACATGTATTATAGTTTAGTTAATTTACATATATTATTTTATATGCAATATGAGTATGTAGCACTGGTAATATGGACCGAGAGGTTACAGTTAAATTGTTGTCTAATATGAAATAACTTTCCAAGTACTATGTTCATCAATTTAATTAAATTGCAATGTTTCTAATCACAAGTTTCATTATTTATGATGAGATTATATATTAGTAGTACGTACATAAATATTATAAATAAATGTACATGATAAAAGTTTGTGAACCATGCATAATTATTACATACCTGTCTGCCGACTCGGTCTGGTTGCGGCCATAGTCTATCATCTTCATGCATTATTTCAGAATCTACGATTACCCTTTTAAGTTCTTCCATTACACAAGGATGCACATATGCTTCCTTACGTATCATCGTATCATTTTTATAATTAGAATTGTTTGCATACCGTAATTTACCATCAGGTCGAAATTCGAATTCTAAGAACTCGTGGCCAAACTTTCCTTTGTGACCGACATAGTACCGTATATAAAAATCAGAAGACATTATTGATTCTGTGACATGAACGAGGATTCCACACTGAGCTTTACACAAATCACTCACGTTATTTTGCGAATTTGCCTACGAGAACTCTTATACTAAACAAAATAAAATGAATAAGTATTACAGGCTAATCTAAATCACCGGTGCGTCATTGACAAATTGGTTATGCATGCACAGAGCGTCTATTTATTCTTTGGTTTGAATAGTTTTTTGGCGGGAATGTGAAAATTAAATAGAGCGTTACTTAAAATTATATGTATTATCAATATTTTATTTTTAGGGTGTTATATGAATAGTATTTTATGTAATGTAATGCACTGAATGTGTTGAAGTTTGGTGCAAAAATATAAAACGCGATTAAAGCATTTTTATATTATATTAAAATGCTTTAATCGCGTTTTATATTATTAAACAGTAGTATTTCCGGCAATACTCACGCGTTAGAGTCGATTATGTCGACCCGGGTTTCGAGCATGTCCGATGCTCATCATCAGGGCGTTTTATATTTTTCAAAAACTCCGAGATACATTTCAACTTGGTAGCCAACGTTAATTAAATACGATGACTTGATTTACTGATGGACAGTGGCTGAACAAGCTAGGACATGAAGCAGAAATGCTGGTCTATATTTTATGAAGAAAATTGTATAAGATTACAATTTTCCTGAATTTGTTTTGAGTTAAATATTAAGTACAATACATATATGATATGAACTATTGGATTCCATATTTTTTAATAATATTTTTCAAAATTATGGAATACAAAGCCCTTTAGTTAAATACATATTAGCTTTACGATCTGAATATAACGAATATAAAGTCTTGCACAATTTTCTTCACGACTTATGGCATAATATTCCCCTACTTCATATTGATTAAGTTATTCAATATCAGGATGACCGAGCCTTCGCTCGGTATTTTCTTTTTAGCGTGTTTTGGAGGATACAATATTTAAATATAATAAAAATAATTAATAAAAGGAACGAACGTCTGGTTAAAAAGATATAAAATGCGAAAGTGGAAAGATGTAGGTACCGGGGGAGACAGTGACTAACCTACCTAGATCAGATTGGTCACGTACTGAAAGAAGGTGGAGTCAAGAGTCTCCGAAACCAGCGAGCGTGTATGAAGAAAATTATGAATTTTGAGGCAGCGAGTGAAGTATGTAAGGATAGAGTTCTCTAGCACTCTGTTCTCTCTGCCTACCCTGCCAAGGATATGGCGTGATGATATGTATGTATAATTAATAAAATAACAAAAAAAAGGCAAAAATTTAAAAATAAGAGAAGCTAAGGATCCGAACCGAGCTCCGGTTTGTTTGAATTAGACTGCTTGATTTTCTAACTGAGGTATGTCTATTTTTAATGATACATACATAGCCTTACGCCTGTTTCCCAGAGGAGTAGGCAGAGACTACGGATTGCCACAAACCATGATCCTGGCATACTTCCATCGCTTCACTCACGCTCATAATAGTCTTCTAGTAGTCTAATTTTTAATGATAGTGTCAAAATTTACCTTCATATTTTAATAGTTTTCAGCCAACGAAAAATTATATTTCTTGTTGCCTAAAAATACTCACAAAATAATATTTTCTATAAATAAAACCTAGCTAGATCGATTAATCGTCCCCGGCAACCCTTGCATGCTAAATTTCATGAGAATCATTGAAGTCGTTAGCGAGATATAGATTACATATCCATTACCACCATTTAATCATCATCATTACCCATTTAATCTAATTTGCATAGCATGTGTAGTTTGATCCAACTTAAAAGATAGGATAGCTTCCATCTCAATTTATAGTCGCAATATTATTTTATTGCAAATTATTTGTCTATTATTATTTTGACAGTCACAATTATCTGTTATCTCCAAACGATTCTAACAGATGGCGGTATCTGTTGACTGGATTGAGTAAGTATTTAAGATATGGCGCTATGTTAAAAGTACAAACGTTTCATATAAGCTACAATTTATTAGCATATTATATTATAGCATAACCACCAAGTGCTACGAGGCTACCTTAGCCGCAGCAACGCGTGACGGGATCTGCTAGTATATATATATTTATTTGCTGTGTGGTAGCGGCTTCGAATACTATCAACCCTTACTTTGCCCGTCGATATCGTAAAAAACGACTAAGAGCCTTATAACGGCCTGGGCCAACTCCATCTGATGCCGTTTGGTCAACAATTACATCCCCAAAGAAAGTTGACTTCTGACAGGCAGCCGGTCTAAAACGATTGCCAATATCTTTTACGGTATGTACTATGAAAAAAGAGTACATATTGTATCGACCACAAGTAATTGGGATAAGAGTAGTAGAATGACGATGATGATATAACTGACGAGAAAATAAAAATATCATGAAAAAATCATCCTAAAATGGAAATACAAAAAGGGGATACTGAGAGGATACCGGGGAAGACCGAGACTTAACCTACCTAGACCAGATCGGTCATGTACTGAAGGAAGGTGGAGTCAAGAGTCTCCGAAACTGGCGAGCGTGTATGAAAAGAATTATGAATGTTGAGGAAGCGTGTGAAGTATGCAAAGATAGAGTTCTCAGGCACTCTGTTCTCTCTGCCTACCCTGCAAGGGATATGGCGTGATGATATGTATGTATGAAATACAAAAATATCATCCTAAATTGAATTCAATTTTTTAGTTTTATGTTGAATAATTTTGCTAATACTTTATGTAATGTAATACAAAGGGAGTGCTGCAGTATAGTTAATATAATATAATATTCGTATATATCATATTAACTATACTGCAACACCAGATGTGGGTTACCTGTTATGTAGGCTAGTTAGGCTGGCAACGAAGAAGAATAGATCCACTAAGAAATAGTTTAATAAGGATAGTACAATAGTTCAACACACAACAGATAGGACATTAAATAAAATAGAAGGAGTGAAAAAGTGCTAGTTCTAAGAGATGAAGCACAGAAAACAGTTCCAAATAATAAAGCACAGAAAACAGCTGATAAATGTAGGTAAGCGTGATATTAATACTAAAGCGTTCTCCCAAGCGACACTAATTACTTTAGCAAATGCTCGTTAAAGTTATATCGTCATCATAAAATTATGTGTTTAAAGCATTGTATTAGGCTAAATCATAGAACAAGACACTCGAATGGATTCTAAATTGACTGAGAAGAGTCTTCCTGACTCATTCTCATAGTTTAAATTATTACTGAATTTATAAAAAATTACTTAGGGAATAAAATACGAATTCATTGTATATAAAACATTATATAAGCGTATTTACTTATTAAATAGCTTACGTATTTACTGTTTATTATATATCTGGATAAATGTCTCCAAAGGTTGAATGATATGAATGTGGGAATCCAGATGGGCGACTCATTGTTCAGTGCTCTGCTCTATGCAGATGATGCAGTCCTGCTGGCGCAGTCAGCGACTGACCCGCAGACTAGTGCAGACCCTAGTCGACACAATCACAGGACACAATGACAGAAGATTGTAAGAAAAGGGGTCTACGCATGAATGTGAGCAAAACCAAAATAATGGTCTTTGAAAGAGATGAAGCCAGAACAGATGTAAGAGTATATACATATGCAAGACACAATAGGCAACAATGTACTAGAACAAGTGGATGAATTTGTATATCTTGGATGTGGATTTAGCCGAGATGGAAAGTACACCACTGATATAGAGCGAAGAGTAAATGCGGGAAATAAAGTGAATGGAGCGTTGGGACAACTTCTCAGTAGCCACCACCTCAGCCAGAAGGCACGTGTAGCAATACATAACGCAGTGCTTGTCCCAACATTACTATATGGAAGCGAGAGTTGGGTATGCAGAAAAGAATATGAAAGTAAAATTAATGCGGTCGAAATGCGATCTCTACGGAAAATCTGTGGAGTTAGGCTGACCGACTGCATTCGCAATTACGACGTAAGAGAACGAGTAGGTATGAAAGAGAGTATTGGTGTAAAGATGCGAAAGGGAATGCTCCGATCACTCCGATGGTTCGGACATGTGTAAAGAATGCCGAACAAACGTCTGGTTAAGAAGATATACAATGCGAAAGTGGAAGGACGTAGGTACCGGGAGAGACCGAGACTCACCTACCTAGACCAGATTGGTCACGTACTGAAGGAAGGTGGAGTCAAGAGTTTCCGGAACCGGCGAGCGTGTATGAAGAGAATTATGAATGTTGAGGAAGCGAGTGAAGTATGCAAGGATAGAGTTCTCTGGCACTTTGTTATCTCTGCTTACCCTGCAAGGGATATGGCGTGTTGATATGTACCTATGTATGTACTTATTAAAAATATTTAAATCAATATATGCCATAAGAGTGAGTACCTGGCGGTAGATGAATAAATTTATGAACGTTCCACAGCTGGACTCACGGCTCATTCGCTGTGAAGAGGCTTGAGTCTTACCTTTTATATGAATTTTTTATTCCATAAATAATGTTGTAGAAATTGACACTCCTTTTATTTCTGTAGAAGTTCAATAATAATTTCATATAGAATGTATGATATACATTCTATACATATTTACCATCTTATTTGAATAAACCTATAAGTCATCTAAACTATTTTTATATTTAAAAACATATTATTCTGGACTTAAAAGTGACATTAGTATTTCGTATATAATTGCATTTGTTTTTTTTTCTTTGAACCTGAATATCTTCGGCTTGGGTCCGTATTTTTCTGAAGTAATCTAAGTAAAATTCTAGCTTAAGTGTTATGATTGTTTTGCATTTATCTCTAAGTTGAAATTTTACTTTAAGTGCAGTTGCCTTTGTTTAAAAAGGGCGCCTTTTGGACGCGATCCTTTGCATTTAGATTCAAGAAAAATTAATGTCTTCGAAATATTATTACCTAGTGACAATATACTACAAGAATTTTCGAAGAAAATATAATTTAGTGCGTCTTTGTAATATAATATCGGAGTGTACTCAAACGCCCGTTTGAAGTTTGAGAATATTCTTAGGATATCGACAATATATACCTATCATAGATTACAGAGTTGTAGACTTGAGTGTTTTGTCCGAAACCTCTGTCAAATAAGTCTTTTCTTTCTGACCTATCCAACCAAGATGGGTGAGTGATTTTATTTTATGATAATATATGAAATCAAGAAATATCAAAGGCTCCGTAGTTTATTACCATTAATCGTAATATTATTTAGTTTGTGATTAAAGTCTTTTGTGAATTCTAGACTGTATTTTGTGTGAATTATTGTGAGAACAGTCAAAATTAAGTGTTTTGACATGTAGATCGAGTTGTCGGCAGTTTGTATGAGACAGTGGTTTCTGTGATGCAGGTATCAGTCGTGATCACTGGCATAAACGGCGGGCAACAGGCGGCAAACGCGCGCCCATCCGTAAGAAGAGGAAGTATGAATTGGGACGCCCAGCAGCAAATACAAAAGTGAGCATTTGGCAACATAACCTATTAGGTGGATTTCATTTTTAACACATGTGTGAAAATAGGCGTAAATAATCCTGGTTACCTGTGGGTAACCAGGGTTCTTTAACACTGTGGTGTTATGGTACATTTTATTAATGATTTTAAATAACGGCTTAAAGATATGATAATGTTATGATTTTCAGCTTGGAGCTCAGCGCATCCACTTGGTGCGCTCTCGCGGTGGTAACACTAAATTCCGTGCCCTGCGTCTAGATACTGGCAATTTCGCCTGGGGATCAGAATGTAAGTCCTTTAGCAATGTAAGGCTCTTTAGTTGGTTCTATTGTTTTCTATATTTATGCCCCAGGGTGGCCAAGATAGACAGACGCATAAACACTTCCTGTGGAAACTATAGTCTAGTTTATAATTATAATATATTTAATAAGATAACAACTAAAACTTAACGTAACAAACTCTTACGTCGCGTGCGACTTTACACACAGAATTAATGAATACAAAATCCGTGCTCAAGAAAACATTTGTGGCCTGCACAAAGCATTATCCGCTGTAGGGATTTAACCTATGAGAAACAGTATGAAGGCATTACATAGACCATTACTTGTGTCTGTAGCAGTTATCATGTTTTAATTTATTCAGATGTATTGAAACTAAGATAGAAACAAAGGATTGTTATTTGTTTAAATCCTAATCTGTTTTTATTTTCTTCCAGGCTCCACCCGTAAGACCCGTATTATTGATGTTGTATACAATGCATCTAATAATGAGTTGGTGCGTACTAAGACTTTAGTGAAGAATGCCATTGTTGTGGTGGATGCAACACCCTTTAGGCAATGGTATGAGTCTCATTACCTGCAGCCACTTGGCAGAAAGAAGGGTGCCAAACTGGTAAGTTCAGGCTGTTTTATTAAGTCCTAAAAATTTTAGACATTATTTTTTGATTTTTATAATTAAAACAATAAAACTACTGTTACGCATTGTATCGCGTTTGTATTTGATTTTTAAATTCCCGATGTTCCGAACACTTTACAGTGATCATGGTCATGGGAGGACCATGATCACTGTGAAGTGTTTGAAATATTGGAAATTTAAAAATCAAATACAAAAGCAATAGAATCTGTAAAAGTAGTTTTATCAAATTTGTAATACTTGTATACACATCAGAAACCATTAATTAAAACAATTTCCAAGATATAGAAACAATATTTATATTCTTCAATGTCATTCATTTGAGGCTAATTTTCCTCTTTGAGACTACATAAATGATATGTAAAAAAGGTTTTCTCTGAGCTATATATTCTTGCCCATGGGTGTTGTAAAAGATAGCTGTTGTATGCTGATAAAGACACTGGGTTGTGAGCCCTCAGTGCTTACCTATATTCTGAACAAAGCTGTTGCCATCATCTGCAGCTAACAGCTAAACACAACACAAAAAAGCCGATAAGGTTCTTGTAAGAAAAGGAAAACATCTGCCCAGTGTGGCATAGTTGCAGGTGAATGTACCGGGCATTAATCCACCACCTGTAGAGGTTGACCGCCTGAGGGCGAAACCCCATCAACACAACACAGTTGTTTGTTGCAGGGGGGTCAATGGAGATAATACCTGAAATGGTAACCCATTAGGCTGACTGATATTAAGGGAATGGTAGCAGTGGTTGGTCCAATAGCGATGAGGGGGAACATGCCATAGATGCAAAAAAAAGTTGTGGCATAACAAGTCAGTTTCTTTTAAATTGTGGATGAGGCTGGTATAGCTATGTATAGACAGATCATAGAATGAAGTTTAAATTAATGTAAAGAAAGAATTCAAGACTTAGATGCAAACATTTTAAAATATACTGCTAAGTTAGTTTTAAAATGTTATAAAGAGAACAAATGTATTTGCTATTAGTGCATTCACAAATGGTTTGCTATTTGTGCATAAATCAGTAAGTGCAATATGTACAATTGTCGAGAATTACTATTTATTATGTAACTTAATCTGCTGTATAGATGTGGTATAAAAGGAATTTCTTTGTATCATTAGGTGGTAGTAGTACAGTTATGATTAAGAATTTTTGATTTTGTATTATCAGAGCAAGTCATTATAATATGAACTAAATTGTGAATATTTTTCATCTATTTAATATTATCTA
Source organism: Lymantria monacha (assembly GCA_905163515.2). Lineage (NCBI taxonomy): Eukaryota > Metazoa > Arthropoda > Insecta > Lepidoptera > Erebidae > Lymantria > Lymantria monacha. The sequence goes on from LR991082.1 coordinate 10,790,283, forward strand.
CCAAATGATGATAATTGCGTGTCAGATGAGTAATAATTAATGATTTTTGCATATGCTGAGTTGCATTTATTTAAAATCAAGATGAAGTTTGTTATTGTAAGTATAATTTCGTTTTTATTGTGTTTAGACAGAGGCAGAAGATGCTATCATCAACAAGAAACGTAGCCAGAAGACAGCCAAGAAGTATGTAGCTAGACAAAGAACCTGCAAAGTTGAAGGTCCCATTGAGGAACAGTTTCATACTGGACGTTTGCTGGGTAAATATAGTTTATTTATAATTATTTTATTTTAGACTTGTCTTTATGATATGGATGAATTTGTAGATTCAATCAATAGTTGAAGCTAGTTACTTTACACTTCAAAATCTTAATGTTTTGTTTTCAATGCTAATAAAATTTATGGAACTCCAAAGGGAGTTTATTGTAATATATTTATAAGATTCAGAATGCAATAAATAATTGTAAGTTACTACTTACATATACTTATCTTCCAATGATGAAACAAATAAGTTGGAAACTGCATTTTGGAATGGTACCGTTTTGGGAACAGTCCAGCAGTTGAATGATTCAAACTGTCATAGTTACTCTGAGCCTCTCTTGTCATTCTTAGTCAGGTGACATAATTTGCCAGTATTGTAATTCTTTTAATTACCTTTTTCAGCTTGTGTAGCGAGTCGACCTGGCCAATGTGGACGTGCTGATGGCTACATTCTTGAAGGCAAAGAACTTGAGTTCTATTTAAGGAAAATCAAATCCAAGAGGGCAAAGTAAGGAGTATAATGTAAAATAAATATAAAAACAATATTCTGTTTTTTATTTACTACAATCTCATTGTTATGATTTCAAATACTTATTCTTTATCTATGTACTTTGAGTGGGAAGTTCATGCATAAAATATAGCAAGCACAAACCTGTAGCTATGGTAGGTACACATAAGTAGGCGCCTATTGCGTGGGATTATTCCCATCTTAGTAATAACCAGGTACATTGTTAACCCACCCCACCGTCTTTTATGAAAATCTCGTCTAACAAGAAAGTAAGGATGTGAGGTTAATGGAAAAGAATCCATTAAATAAAAATAGATTTTTCTTTGTTCAATATTGATCGATTTGCCGAAAATCGATTTTATTCTATTATTTAATATCTACATGCTTTTCATATTCCAATAATAAACCTAAGAGATTCATATTAACAATTTTTTAGATTAAAAATCAAACAAAATAATATAAATAAAAAAATAACCAATTCAAAACTAAAAATCAAAGTGAACGTTCCTTTACAATTGTAAAAAATTTAAAATTCAAGGTAAGGGATAAGGAAACCAAATGTTATCATTGCTACAAATTATCAGTGCCATTAAATATTTTATTATAAAAAAGAAATTAAATGATGAGCATTCTAACAAAATAACAACTTTATTGTCTCAAAAATTAAAATATAAATCAGAACAAAAGAAAATTGCCATATGTTTCTTTAACCTTTAAGAAGGCGTGCGGTGTCGAATAGACCGCACTATAAATTTTCGTTAATAATATTATTACTCGTCACATGCATCTCGTCGACTGCACAGATGGCGTAGTGGTTGAGATACCGACCTTTCGTGCCAGTGCCGTGGGTTCGATTCCCACGCAGGACAATACTTTGTGCGATCCACAAAGTGTTGTTCTGAGTCTGGGTGTAATTTGTCTGCGTTAGTTGCGTGTTTGTAAAGTCCCCCGCAATACAAGGATTATTTCCTTAGTGCAGGGAGGTGTCTTTAAAAAAAAAAGCATAGCATCTTATATTGTCACTGTGTGCGAAATAAATAGTTCATTTACGCCATCCACGCTCTCACCGACCGCTAACACAAAGTGCAATAATTGAGGTAATATGAAGAGCTTAGTGTCCAAGGTTCAGAAACATCCGACCACAACGTTCCAGAAGAATCGGGCAGCTCGGATTCAGATGAATGAATCAGGAGAATTTGCCACTTTCAGAAGTCATCAGATGTTATACGGAGCGTGATAAGATAACAAAGTGGCAAAAATCAAATAACCTGGTGAGGCGCCAAGTTCAAAATATTCTGACTGAAGATTCAGGAACTCCTAGAAATGGCGTGGAGGTGACATTTGTACAAACGCGACAATTATTCGTTACAGAGATAAAGCTTCCAAATACAAAAAAAATAATAATGGTTATTAAATAATTATTGTTTTATTTCTGTATTATATCCCATAGGTCTTTTCGATTACGCGCGACCGCTACCGTTACAACTTACAAGCAACCGCGCGCCTGCTTGAAGGTTAAAGACACCAGCCTGCACCAAAGAGTAACATTATATTAACTGAAAAAGAGTGGCAACTCGATGGTAAAATATGCATGTATGGAAAGTGCTGCTACCTAGAGCTAAGGCGGTGAACTAAAGTTGAAGTAATATACATATATACCTACGTATCTACATATTGTGTGTATGTAATTATATAGGATTTTTCTTTACTATGAAATCTACCCTGAAATATAAAAATAACATATCAGCCGTTAACGAAACGTCAATAGTATAAACTTAATAATGAAAATTGAGATAATTTCCGGAACGAATATTAATAACCGAAAATAGATTATTGACAATAACTACATACGCTAGGAACAAAAAAATAACAATTCTCAGTTGTCAAACTTTTGACAATTACAACAAAATGGCAGCTATGTTTGTACAAACAATCTGTAGGCGGCGCGACGATCAGTAAAAATAAGTAATGTTTTAACTGTGCCCCCCCAGGCCTGCACTAAGAAAATAATATTTTTTGTATTGCTAGGGACTTTACAAACATGCAATTAACGCAGACAAATTACACCCAGACTTAGGGATGTGAGGTTACTGGAAAAAATCGATTAAATAAAAATCGTTTTTTTTTAATTTAATATTAATCGATTTTCCAAAAATCGATTATAATCAAAATAAATAATCGATTTTTACGAAAAAATCGATTTTTTTCTTTTATTTAAAAATGTATATACTTCATATTCAAATAATAAACCTAAGGAATAAGGAAATCAAATGTAATTATTGACACATTTTTTTTATTATCTTAAAAATGAAATGATGAGCATCCTAACAAAATAACAACGTTATTGTCTCAAAAACTACTCGCAACAAAAAAATGCCATAAATGTCCAGTACTATTTTACATTTAGGCCTACGTCTAGCAGTGGACGACAATAGCCTGACATGATGATTATTTTTATTAGGGAGGCATAGTCCGGAGCGTGTAGGTGGGCATAGTCCAGAACGTGCACGTCGCGTCCCCTGCCAGTCTAGTCAGACTTCAATCCGGCTCATATGGGTACCGTAGTGTGGGTTAGGGTGTCCCCCGGAGGCGATGCGTACCGACCTCTCCCCCCTCGTCGGTACGAACATCGGCAGATGCGGTGATGGGGGCCACCGCCTATCACGCCTTGCCCAGTCAGGCGAGTCAAGGAGAGCAGAGTGCCGGGTGGGTACGTGGAATGTAAGAGGTTGTATGGAAGGTAAGTTGCACGAGCTGATAACCGTCATGGCGGACAAACTAGCTAAGCTAGATGTGCTCTGTGTAACAGAGACCAAGCGAAGGGGCAGCGACGCCTGCGATCTTCCTGGTGGCGGGATGGCCCTGTGGTCTGGTGTACCACAGAGCGATCGAGCCAGCATGGGGGTAGGAGTGCTGTTGTCCTCTCGCTTGGCCTCAGGTGTGAAGGATTACGAAAATTATGATCCTAGACTTCTTTGGGTTCGTATAAAACTAAGTGTCACCTTTCATGATTGTACATATACAATGTACAATGGTCCAGATGATGGCTCCAGGTCTGATGCCATACATATATGGCATCAGACCTGGAGAAGTTTTGGGATAATGTTAGGGAAGTTCTGGATATGGCAGAAACCAGAGAACGCGTTGTATGCGGAGATTTGAACGGATGGGTGGGGGACCAAGCGTGCTTGGTCCATTTGGTGATAAGTGAGTGAACGACGCAGGTAGGCTCATAGCGGATGTATGCATGGAGAGAAACCTTATTGTGTAAAACACATTTTTCCGACATAAGGACATTCATATGTATACATGGAGAAGGAATGAACAGAGGAGTATAATAGATTTAATTTTTGTAGAAAGGCGCCTCCGAAGCAAAATATTGGACGCAAGAGCCTACAGAGGCCCCACAGTCGATACGGACCACTATCTCGTTATTGCGAGACTTAGTGGCTGGGGGGCAAAGAGTAAAATTATATTAACTGAAAAAGAGTGGCAACTCGATGGTAAAATATGCATGTATGGAAAGTGCTGCTACCTAGAGCTAAGGCGGTGAACTAAAGTTGAAGTAATATACTACATATATACCTACGTATCTACATATTGTGTGTATGTAATTATATAGGATTTTTCTTTACTATGAAACCTACCCTGAAATATAAAAATAACATATCAGCTGTTAACGAAACGGCAATAGTATAAACTTAATAATGAAAATTGAGATAATTTCCAGAAATAACATTAATAACCGAAAATAGATTATTGACAATAAGTACATACGCTAGAAACAAAAAATAACAATTCTCAGTTGTCAAACTTTTGACAATTACAACAAAATGGCAGCTATGTTTGTACAAACAACCTGTAGGCGGCGCGACGATCAGTAAAAATAAGTAATGTTTTAACCACGGAGCAAATACAAAGAGGAGCTGTTGTAATGAATATTTTCTATGAAACAATGCGTGTCATCTACAGGGGGTGAGGGGGTCGCTGCTAATGGAGAAAGTGAGACAAGTAATAGTACTTGTCTCACTCCCTCCTTTATGTCCATCTACCGGCTATTAGCACAACTACTAATTTCGTATATTGTATGCAGTTGAGCTATCTTGCATTAGATGTCAGTAAGTGTATGGTGTAACAGGGACGTACTCAGAATTTACCTATATCAAGGAGTGCTAATTTTTTTTATTTCAAAGATACAAACAAATCTTATTAGCTGTTTGCTCTATTCAAATACAAATGTTTATAATCAAATAATTCTGCATAGCGAATAGGTGAATGACTACTGTTTTTAACCGCAGATTTCTTTATAAGGCTTGTCAGCATTGTTCATAATGTTAATATTTTATGAAAAATCCATCTTTTCTTTACTGTCATTCTGATAAACTCAGAAGTTTAGAAACCTTTTTTTTTCTTCATATTTGTGTCCTTTTCATACGACCAAATAATACAATTATTTGTTTGGGTTTCTAACAAATTGTCGAATGAAAGTAGTTGGACTTTTAGTAAATATGTTAGTTACACGGTATTATTGCCTTCCTTTTTGTCTTTTCCATATAAAAAAGAATCAAACCACTCTATTAAAATAAGGTGTTATACAATTGATAATGCAACAATAGTGTCAATGACCAAGACAAAAAATGCAACAATAGTGTCAATGACCAAGGTAAAAGAGTATTTCAAGCGAGCAGACCAGCAAGGTAGCAGCTGTTTCATTGACGCACGGGCCATCTAAAACTTAGCCATGCCAAAGGTAACTTGAAGACCCGGTCTTCGATGCCACCACCATTTTGAATATTTTTGTGACGTGCTCAACCTCGTTAATCTTATCAAGAAATTGCATCGAGTGCAATTACATTATTAATAAATAAAGGAGAAAGGGTGACATTGGTTCCAATAATAAAAATGAAATACTCTTTTGTATCATATATTTCTTGAGCTATACCTAGTCTTGCCCTAAATACTGTAACAAAGGAAAACCTTTTTCTATTGCAAAAAATATTTATTACTTTTACAGTGTTAGTTTAATACATAAATATAAAGCAATTTAAAATATAAAAAGCTTGTTCGAAGTGGTTTCCATTGGCTGCAATACAGTCCTTTAAACGTAGAGGCCAGTTGTAGAAGCACGCACTCTTTCAATGGGAAAATTCTTCACTGCCAATCGTATGGATTGTTTTAGGGAAGGCTAGGCTAGGCTCCGGTAACTTCTTTCTAAGCTACAACATAAATAATAAAAAAATATGAAATTAGTAGCCTCTTTCTTTTTTGGGGGGTGGGTCATGGTCGGCGCACTCCTCACACAACTCTATCCGGGGCGACAGAGCCTCTCTGTTTTGTCTGTAAGCACGCACACCCGTAACCCACTCCTGGCATGTCGCCTTCGTCGTTGGGCCGACCACTGGAGCAGAAAGTCTCGACGTCAGTGGTCGGGTGGACCGATGTCCCCCTCCTTGGGGAGGACGTCGGGCTTTTCTCGCGCGGTCGGCCTCTCGGAGAGTGACGGACTAACTCTATAATATATTCTATAATAAGTTAGCAGCCTCTACACATAACAGTAACTGATAATACAAACTGCAAAGGAACTAACACATGAATCTAGATTTAAACAAGGTACTGTTCCCTTCTTTAGTTTTCTAAAGCCTTTGCTTATTACTACGAAATCTTCATTGTTAAAATGAGAAGAACAAATCTTTGTATATTTCGTAGGAGTCCAGTTTTTTCTATTAATTTTTGAAATCCATTGCTTCTTAACATCGTCATTGGACGGTATTCTAAAACATACAAAATTTACAGTTTAATTATAATAAGTTCATTTAAAGTAGTGTAAAAAATATTTTTCTTTGATGAAAAAGCCGAATGTTATAATTATATTCTAATTACGACCCTGGATTTTTGACACTTTTATAGTTCTTCATAGTTAACGACAGCTGGCGTATTGCTTACAAAATAATTATTAACTACATATAAAACTCATATTTTTGTCGAGGTAAAAGGCTTTGGGTATAAATTTTAATACTCATGGTTATTAGCTATTACAATAAACTTAATAGTTTGAACTGTATGTGCTTTTATTGTTCTAGGTCCTATTACGCAAAGTGGTGCCATCTAACGTTGAGTAAAATTATTTTTGAATATGATACCGTCAAAAGAACTTTCTAGAAATTATTTTGATAAATTATAAATAAATATACTTACAAATGAAATGTGATTCTTTCCATAGCATCTGTACGTTTGTTTATCAGAGTAGTTTGTACATGATAAAATACAACACTCTATGGTTTTCTTCGTAATAACATAAAAATACACCAAAAATATATTTTTATGCACCGTACGAACACCGTCAGCGACGACAGAAGACTAATAGGCCACGCCTACTATTGATGTTAACGTGATGACGTCACGGCCTACTTGAGAATCACAGTGCACAGTTACTTAGGCCGTCTCCTCTTTGTATTTGCTCCGTGGTTTTAACTGTGCCCCCCCCAGCTGGGGGGGCACACTTAAAACATTATTTATTTTTACTGACCGTCGCGCCGCTTACAGATTGGTTGTACAAACTTAACTGCTGCCATTTTGTCCTGCCTGTCAAACGTTTGACAACTGACAATTGTTATTTTTTATTCCTAGCGTAGGTACTTATTGTCATCGATCTATTTTCGGTTATTGATATTTTTCTGAAAATTATCTCAAGTTTCAATGTTAGGCTGATATTATTATTGTTTAATTATCAGCTGATATGTTTTTTTTTATATTTCAGGGTCGTTTTCATAGTAAAAGAAAATTCTATGTAATTACACATACACATGTAGATATGTATATATATATTACTTCAACTTTAGTTCACCGCTTAAACTCTGGGTGGCAGCACTTGCCATACATGCATATTTTATCATCGAGTTGCCACTCTTTTTCAATTTAATAACTTTACTCTTTGCTTAGTGGTCTGTTCAGAAAGTGGAGGCACTGGCGAGAGCGTGTCCACTTCGGAGGGCTTGAAAGAATAAAGCTTGAAAGTTTGCAAGAAGAGTATGTAAGAGAAAAGTATTCAGAGGATGTCCGAAAACGGCTGACGATGGCAAGCCAGCCGCAATCGGACATTGAAGAATGTTGGAGAATATTGAAAGAAAATATGGTAGATACAGCGAAACAAGTATGTGGAAGCTCAAAGAAGCATAGAAAAACAAATGGTGATGCTTGGTGGGATGAGGAAGAGGCAGCTTCCGTAGAGCAAAAGAAGAAAGTGTGGCTGGACTATGTCTCTTCTTTGAATCTGAATGACAGTAGGACTGAACAGAAGAAAGAAATATATCGGCAATGTAAGAGTGTCAAGGCCTTAGTGAAAGAGAAACGTGATAGAACAAATGTGAATGCAGAAGATAGGCTGGTTAAAAACTTCGAGGGTAACACCAAACTCTTTTGGAGAGAGGTGAAGAGGTCTCGGGGTGGTTGGTCAGCCTTCAGAATGAATAAAATAAGGTCTAAAGGTAAGACATTCTTACAAAAATACAAGACGTGGTAAGCCGATTTTCATGACATGTATGCGGATACTCGGGTTGGCCCGAACCCGAGTATTCGTGGTCTAGTAGATCAACATTCGGCACCGGCGTCCTCTGATGGCATCAGTATGGATGAAGTTGAATGGGCGATAAGAACTTTGAAAAATGGTAAGGCAGCGGGCATTGATATGGTGTCTGCCGAGATGATCAAGCTTGGCGGCACCAATGTTTGGGAGACGTTCCTGTTGTTCCTCAATTTATGTTGGAGCTCGGGAATGGTTCCCAGGGACGGGAATAGCGCAGTCATCGTGCCTTTGTTTAAAAACAAGGGTTCACGTTATGACTGCGCGAATTACAGAGCCATACGCTTGACCAGTTTGGCAGCAAAAGTGTATGCTAAAATTATTAAAAGGAGAATGAGGATGGAGTCCGATGGTTTAATGTGTGAGGCACAAGGAGGTTTCAGGAGTGGAAGGGAATGCATGGATCAAGTGTTCTCTCTGCGCAACATTGTGGAGAAGCATCTGGCTCTAGGTCAGAGGGTTTTCTGCAGTTTTGTGGATCTGGAGAGAGCATTTGACACGGTTGCACGAAAGGAACTTTGGGACATTTTACCGGAGTATGGTATTAACGGTAAAATGCTGCAGGCTGTACAGTCCAGTTACATGGGATGTAGAGTTTGTGTGCGGCTGGATGACGGAATGTCGCCTTGGTTTGGCGTCAATATCGGCGTTAAGCAGGGGTGCGTTCTATCAGCCAGGCTGTTTATCATATATCTGGATAAATGTCTCCAAAGGTTGAACGATATGAATGTGGGAGTCCAGATGGGCGACTCAGTGGTCAGTGCTCTGCTCTATGCAGATGATGCAGTCCTGCTGGCGCAGTCAGTGACTGACCTGCAGACCCTAGTCGACACAATGACAGAAGATTGTAAGAAAAGGGGTTTACGCATGAATGTGAGTAAAATCAAAATAATGGTCTTCGAAAGAGATGAAGTCAGAACAGATGTAAGAGTAACAATAGGTAATGATATACTAGAACAAGTGGATGAATGTGTATATCTTGGATGTGAATTTAACCGAGATGGAAGGTACACCACTGATTTAGAGCGAAGAGTAAATGCGGGCAATAGAGTGATCGGAGCGTTGGGACAACTTCTCGGTAGCAACCACCGAAGCCAGAAGGCACGTGTAGCAATACATAACTTGCTTGTCCCAACACTACTATATGGAAACGAGAGTTGGGAAGGCAGAAAAAAGTATTAAAGTAAAATTAATGCGCAATGCGATCTCTACGGAAAATCTGTGGCTGTGTTAGGCTGATCGATCGCATTCGTAACGACGACGTAAGAGAGCGAGTAGGTATGAAAGAGACTATTGGTGTAAAGATGCGAAAGGGTATGCTCCGATGTTGATGATGTTCGGGCATGTGGAAAGAATGTCGAACGAACGTCTGGTTAAGAAGTTATACAATGCGAAAGTGGAAGGATGTAAGTACCGGGGGAGACCGAGACTAACCTACCTCGACCAGATTGGTCATGTACTGAAGGAAGGTGGAATCAAGAGTCCGAAATCGGCGAGCGTGTATGAAGAGAATTATGAATGTTAAGGAAGCGAGTGAAGTATGCAAAGATAGAGTTCTCTGGCACTTTGTTCTCTCTGCCTACCCTGCAAGGGACATGGCGTGATGGTATGTATGTATGCTGTTTTAAATTTGTAGTATTACTGCAAGTTTGTAGCTCTTTGGAACAGTACTTGCATGTTGCTGTATGTTTCTTAATCGTAAAATATTTTCGCCAACCGCTTTTAGATGTTTTACTATTGGAGGACATTTTTATAGTTTACCAACAACTATATATATTATGGCACTCTTAACTTGTAAATAATAATGGATTTACTTCGAGTTTTATTCATCCGTTTCATAGATGGCGCTTTTCATAAAAATCGATTAAAACGCATAATTTATACAATCGATTTTTTAAAAATCGATTAATATTATAAAAATCGATTATAAAAAATCGATTTTTAGAAAAAAATAATCGATTATAATAAAAATCGATTATTTTTTAACATCCCTACCCAGACTCAGAACAACACTTTGTGGGTCGCATGAAGTATTGTCTTACGTGGAAATCGAAACGACGGCACTGACACGGAAGGTCCGTATCTTAACCACTACGCCATCTGTGCATTCAAATGATGATGATGAATTTACGTTCGACTAGTTTTAAAATAAAATATTAGTTTGTAAAAACTTATTGATGAAGAGTATATCATATCACATTTTTTATTGAAAATATCGAGGTTATAAAATGTATGACTCGCATGACAGACAGTTTTTAGTTTCTTTGAACGAATTTTACAGCGATCAGTATTTTGCTGTCATAAGGAACAATAATCATTATAAAATATAGTAATCTATGTTACATTTTTACCAACCACTATATTATCTCACTCTTAACTTGTAAATAATAATAAATTTACTCCGAGTTCTCTTCATCCGTCGCGTAGAGGGCGCTGTTTATTATAATCGATTTATTAAAAATCGATAAATTTTACCACAAAAATCGACTATAAGAAAATAATAATCGATTTAAATAAAAATCGATTATTTTTAACATCCCTAGTGTCCGGGGAGGTTAGGTAAAATCATGGAAGTAATAAGTACTCCAGAGTACCTACTTATTACTTCCATGGGTAAAATCAAAGAGTAAAGTTATTTAACTGAAAAAGAGTGGCAACTCGATGATAAAATATGCATGTACGGAAAGTGCTCCCACTCAGAGTTTAGGCGGTGAGCTAAAGTTGAAGTAATATATATACATATCTACATTTGTATGTGTAATTACATAGAATTTTCTTTTACTATGAAAGCTACCCTGAAATATAAAAAAAAAACATATCAGCTGATAACTAAACAATAATAATATCAGCTTAACAATGAAACTTGAGATAATTTTCAGAAAGAATATCAATAACCGAAAATAGATCGATGACAATAAGTACCTACGCTAGGAACAAAAAATAACAATTCTCAGTTGTCAAACGTTTGACAGGCAGGACAAAATGGCAGCAGTTAAGTTTGTACAACCAATCTGTAGGCGGCGCGACGGTCAGTAAAAATAAGTAATGTTTTAAGTGTGCCCCCCCCCAAATAAAACCCCCCAAATAAGGGTAAAATATACTACTTCAAAATGTCGCTACTTTGGTAGAAAAAATATTTATAGTTCGGGATGTAATATATGTTATAGCACAGTCTGAACGGACTCGTACAAAATGTATGACGAGCGATAAAATATTATATCTCAAGATGTAATATATATTATATTATATTCCATAGTCAAATCCGGCTTAAGCGATATTTTGAAGAAGTATATTTTACCTCACGTCCCCGGCCACCGTGCTTCCCCCTGCCTCGCCCTCAGTTTGAATGATGACCGATGCTGAACTGTTCCAATATATATATCTTACAGTGTGAACAGCAATCGCGAGATGTAATATATAGCTCAAGATGTGACATATTTTACATCACACAGTGAAAAGCCGGCTTAACTACGACAGCGACAGCCAAAAGTAAATAGGAAATCATTGCAAGGGCTTTGGGGGGGCGTTCAAGTATTACGTAACGCAATTTTTGAAGATTTTTGATACTCCCTCCCCCCCCATGTAACTCGCCGTAACGTTTCTCTGTACCCCCTTCCTAAACGTTACGTAACACCCTAGTGACCGTTTTTAAACGTATTTGCGGCAATAATAAATAAAAAAGGAGCTTCCAAACTCGCAATACATGTGTATATTGATTATTCATCATCTAAAAAATAAAATTTGCTTGGCAACTTGGGAAATTTTAATTCCCTAGTTTTTTATTTAATAAAATAACAATGTTACGTAACGTGTTGTTTGAACCCCCCTCCCGGCTATGTAACGCATTGTAACATTTTACAAGAACCCCCTCCCCCCAAATTGCGTTACGTAATACTTGAACGCCCCCTTGGTTTGGAGATCGGTCGGCTGCCTTGGGAATGCTGTTGTTTGTAGATGGTTATTGTTACCGCCAGCTATGTCCTTTCTTCAACTCAATTTTTACTCCACGTCAAAATGCAAGTATTAAATTTATTCACCAGTTTTTAACTTAATTTAATTACCATAATTTATTTGAATATCGATATTTTCAAACCTATACCTACTCGTAATATCTTACTTGTATATTTCATAACAACAACATAACACGATTTGGAACGAATAACTTTGTAATGATTTGTTACAAAAAATATTGCAGTTTAGAATAGTGAAAATTATTAAGATTTTATTCGAGTTAAAACGGTAAACGCCATAAATAAAATAAAAAACTTAAAATTTCGCGCCATTCTCGAGGTAGCGCGAATTGTCTGTTTGTGTGCTCTGCCTGTCCGAATTGACGAACAGAACAAAAAAAAAAGTAGCGCGAAACATAGCTTGCAAGCATTGTAAACAAGACTAAGCAGTTTAGTTTTTTATTAATTGAAATTAAACGACAAAGCATTACCAAGTCATTTTCAAAAGGAAATAGCGCGTTGCGTTTATGAAGCTTTCAATAAAAGAAAAACTTCGATACATTAATTTTTGCGGTCGTAAGAGTGCCAGATCCATACGCCAGACACCCGGACGTTTCTTTAATCAACGTTTTTTCTTACTTTAAACAATTTGATTGCTTTTTAAAAAATTCAAATACGTTCAAACGAATGTTTTTCTTGACATATGTATGATAACATTATCCTAAAAGTGCAGTGTGAAAAAAAAAAGTTTTCTAAATACGGATCTAAATATAATTATCTTTTTACATGTACCTACTAAGTTTTAATAAATCTTGCGGTCAAAATTTCATTCAAACTAGACTAGTACTATAAAGTCTAGATATGATATTTTAATGTATTAAAGTTACTAAGATTCTGTATTAATAGATTTGTTAATATTTTACTTTCCATACATGGCCTCAAAAACTGGCTTTAAAGATAACATTCCGATCTAAGCGACTGCGACCATTCGACTACGTAGCCGTGGTCGTCTGTCGCTGGGTGACTGCAGCATTCCGTCATGTCAGCGAAGCGACCGCTACTCGCCTCTCTTTCCATAGTTTTTTGGGTGACGATTTTGTTGTCTATTGTAGCGATATGTCGGACAAATTTTCTATAGCTAGAGAAAAAGATATTCAACAGCTATTGGAAGATGAAAAAATTATGATTGTAAAATTATGGTAGTTAGTATGATTTGAAGATATGTTAGTGACTATTCCTTCGGAATAAAGTAGGAAGATCCGCTCAATTTTCACATCGCATGAAGATGAGGGTTGCTTTCAAATATGCATAAAACGACGCCATTTTTATGAGTTTTTCGGCTGCTTCTCGTGACGGCACTGCTTCTGGCGCGACCAAGTCGCGGTCGCTGGCCATCAGTCGCACGACGCGGTCGTGGGCGTTGTTTAGTTCTCCATATAAATTCATAATAAGCAGTGGGTCGCGGTCGCGGTGTCGCTAAGTTCGGAATGCTACCTTAACACCTTGTTTAGTTCTGTTTTTAACGATGGTAGGGGAAAACTTCATATCGATAGTGGGATCAGTGCACAAAAAGCTTTCTCGGGGCTTGGGCGGCTACGTTTACCATGGCATAATTACAATGCACAAACCGCAAAGTAACAAAATAGTAAAATTAAATATTTCAACTTCAAACTACTCAATATATTTTGATTGTGTGTGGGAAATAATTTACATACGGTATGGATCTTAAACGCACTCTAAATTTAATAAAGAAATAAAAAGACATTTATTATTCTATGAAATTATTTAAGGTTAGCTATTACCAGGAAGATTTAATTTCACAATATTAGCTTGGGCGCGTCAAAACTGAGTAGGTAAACGAAGTAATCGAAAAACTCGGCAAGGAAATAAATAAAACTGCGATATTAAATATAATGCTATAATATTCTAGAATTCAGTGGATCCACCATCTTCCCAGCCATCAGCGATACATGAATGTTGGCGTCCATTACGAAATAGAGAAAAGGGTACGTTGCTGAAAAAACAACTGGATCACGATTTGTTACGTACCCTGAAAAAGAAAATATAAGATTGAACTTTATGGTCCTGTGATCATCAACGTTTTTTAAAAGAAAAAGATCAACTTAAACTTAATATTCTTTTTCTAAATATTATTATTCTTAGTTCTTTCTATTATTTACTGTTGGGTGCTGACCTGACGAGACAGAACCATACCATGTTTGTTGTGTTGTCCTTATAAGTCGTATGTTTAGCGATAGGCACAGAAATATAGAGTACGTATACACTATATTATAGGTCTAGGAGGAGGCTCGAGCTCAACAGTGGGACATATAGGGTATAAGGGGACCGCTCCCGAAAACAAAGATAGGTAACCCTACTAGTCCTACTTGTAATGACAGGATAGAAAAAAAATCGATTCGGATGAAAAAAAATTTTTTTTTCACCACGCTAGGTCGTTGAACTCTTGAACATATCAATCAATCAAAACATTTATTTGCGTTGAATGTATGTACATTGATAGGGTCTTATAAAAATAGTTCGTCCAGATACATTCTGCCCATTGAGCATGCAAATATTAAAAAAGTCAATGCTAACAGTTAATAAAAAAATAATTCACACAATATATAAATTACACAAATTAAAAAAATATATTTACACAAATGTCATGTTATTTAAGATTAAACAAATGCCACTATTCAATGTTAAAATAAATGTCTTATCATACAATAAATAATTAATATTTAATAATAAAAAATAAAATAAATTCAAAATATGTCATCTAAAAATTCTTTTATAGAATAATATTGCATGCATGCAATATGCATTCGTCCAATAAAAATGTCGTAAGATTTTTCTTAAATGCATAAACAGTTTCAGTCTTTATTGCCTCAGGTATTTTATTATACACTCATTTGCAAAAAAAACGGGCACCTAAGCAATGAACCATTTCAAATGTTAATATTTCTTTGTTTGATAATTATAGGTAGTTTTATCCACACAATTTGGTAAATTAATAAGAAAATAATCGTTTTCATCAGTATTTCATAAAATTTAGATACAATTTATGGGAAATAATGCTAAACCTCGCTAGTAGTGTATATTCGCTAGTAGTGCATATGCTCATGAAAGAAAAATAAAAAAGTTTTTTTGTTTGTTTTTCTTTAATAAAGTAAAAGCAGATAAATGTTTAGTATCGAGTGTGACCCCCTCTAGCTAAAATCACAGCTTGAATTCGTCTGGGCATGCTAGCGAGTATATCCCGGATACTTGCTTGCGGAATACGTTCCCACTCCGCAGTAATCACATTCTTCAGCTCTCTGATGGTCTGCGGAGCCGGGTGTACTGATCTCACACGCCGTTTCAGAACGTCCCAGACATGCTCTATGGGATTGAGGTCGGGACTTCGAGCTGGCCAATCCAAACGACGAATGCCGACCTCTTGCACATACGCATTAACATCGCGGGATCGGTGGGCGCGAGCATTGTCGTCCATAAAAATCGAGTCTTCACCTAGAGCGGCCAATGCGGGTTGTGCATGAGAAATTAGAACTTCCGTTATGTATCGATGCCCAGTCAGTGAGCCGTTTTCAATGAAGACTAACTCTGTACGATCCATTGAATTTATTCCTACCCAAAACATAACAGAGCCCCCACCATAAGGTGTGATTTCTTCGAAACATGCCTCTGCAAAGCGTTCTCCTTGTCTTCTTAGCACTCGCCGACGTCGATCTTCACCGAACAGAGATATCCTGGCTTCATCAGAGAACAAAACCCTATTCCAATCGTCTTGAGTCCATGATTCACAATTTCTAGCGAACCTAAGCCTGTGAACTCTGTGCTCACGGAGTAATTTGGGGCCGCGGGCCGGGCGGTGACTGCGTATATTGGCAGCGAGAAGCCTCCTCCTGACCGTCCATAGACTAATATGCACATTTCTTACTTCTTGGAGGTTGTTCTTAAGATCTTTTACCACTTTATCTACCATTTTTGATACAGCCAAACAGCATTAAATAAAGCTTTGACAGTCAAGGATATGAAATTAATCGATAAAAATTGAATAAAAGTTATGAAAGTCGATGTTAACTTCTGGAACTTCGCGCCAAAAATGTAGGATAAAAAGGGGTTTTCTGTAAAAATGAACATCAAATGAAAAATTGAATTTAGAACGTACTTTTTTAAATACCACAGCATTTTTAAAACCGGCCAGTAACGTGTACAAACGATTGAAACCTTTTTGGTATTGTATCTTTTTAAATATGAATGAAAATCAAAACCGCCCGTTTTTTTTTGCAAATGAGTTTATATATAGCAGGTCCCATAAAAAATAGATGAACATATTATGATCGTGAGTTTTGAATAGATTGCGTCTTTTCTCATCTGAGTATAGTTACGCATTTTTTATCGAGTTATCGTTACATGGCACTGTCCTAATACGATGGAATGTAAAAAAAACTTAAAAATATTTATGAAAAAACAAAAAAAATATCCTGATCGATTTTTGTTCTAGCCTATCATTACAAGTAGGACTAGTAGGGTCACCTGTCTTTGTTTTCGGGAGCGGTCCACTTCCACTCTGTATATAAGCTGAGATGATGGTGATGATGATACACTATACAATGACAATCATGACCCCTTGAGTTGAGTCTATGTCGATCATTAATTAAAAAAAATATATGATATTGTTACATACATACATATCATCACACCATATCCCTTGCAGGGTAGGCAGATAGAACAGAGTGCCAGAGAACTCTATCTTTGCATACTTCACTCGCTTGTTCAACATTCATAATTTTCTTCATACACGCTCACCGGTTTCGGAGACTCTTGACTCCACTATGATATTGTTATTTAATTCAATATATTTTGACATAATTATAGCAATAAAATATTTTCTTTTTAATTATAATTATTATTGTTATCGAATTGGAGCTTGTTATGAGTAGATAAAACGATTATGTGATTACGTTCAGACTCAGAAAAACAACTTATGGATCGCACGAAGTATGCCCTGCGTAGGAATCGAACCCATGCCACTAGCACGTGGCATCTTAACCATTACATGTGTAGTCCAAAAAAAATATTCGTCTTTCAAGACACGAGTAATGTAAGGGTTGGTTATACTCGTAGCCGTCACTACAAGTAAGTACACATCTATTTACATAAATGACCGTTGATGGGTACATATTGTGAAGTTAGTTTGTTTCAATATCATACTTATTTCATAATGAACGTCCTTGTAATGTAAACACACGTCGCGCTCCGGGTAGATTTTTATCATAACAATAAAAATTGAATATACCTACTGTATAGCCGCAGGAAATAATCATCTCGTATTTTTTTTTTCAGTAAAGTCATTTATGTAATTGGAATGTAGGCGGACAATCTGCAAATCATCATTTTCATCTCGCGATTAAGCATCGAGGTCGCTATATTGTTGCAGCGGGTGATTTACTTAATTGTTGATGGTGTTCGAAAAGCAGTGCGGTATGTATGAGGCGCATCAATGAACGCAAATGCGCGTGTCGCCGCGTTACGCCACCGGTCGTACTAGACAATGGATGCGGCGAGTGGAGCCGCCGAATCGCTCTCGCCACTTGACACCTCAGTTTTGCACTGTTTTAGTTACAATTGTCTCGCCACTTGCTCCAGCTAATGAGGACACGAAATCCAACATCATTTAAAGTTTAACGGACAAGAATGAGAGGCCATTATAATATCGTAATGATTTTGCAATTTCATAATTCGTTCGTTAATCTTTAGTGTCATCTATTGCGATATTCACACGCGTACATACATATAATGTGATGTGACCTTTATGGTGGATAATTTAATTAATTGTGGCAAATCAATTTTGTCAATTTTTGGTGCGCATCAATGTCATTCAAGGATTTTCCCGCGGACGATGCGACGTAATGCGGCGTATTAGCGTGTGCTGACTCAGAACGCATTGGTCCGTAATGGCTATAAATGACCCCCCAGTCTTACGACGACGGATGACCACGTATGAACCCACGGCCACTATACTCCTCCGTGTCGGTAATTAAATGGTTCGAACCGGAACGGCCACGATACTTATAGGGCCCCAGCTCGAAACGTTTTTACAAAGAGGTCAAACATTTCAAAGCTCTTTAATGCCATTACTCTATAAAAGATAAAAATTTGCTACTATAACTATTTTCTTTTTTCTACTTGCACTAGATAAGTTAGTTATTTTATCATCATTTGGGCTGGGCTCGTATTCCACCTCTTGCTGAGCTTGAATCTCCTCCGAAATAGTAGAGAAATGGACTTATATAAGTCCATGGACTTATATAAGTCCATTTCTCTGTATATACCACGCTAGTCCAACGTGGTGGTATTTGGTTATGTTTCGAGTTATTATCTTGCATACATATTTTATGTATATCTCTTAACCGTCTTTTACGACAATCACAGATAAGAAATGGTGTGGTGAATTGTATTCTTAATCCGGGTAAAATTAAATACTTCTATACTTCTGTAGTTCATCATTATCATTTTATCCTAATTATTTAGAGTCGACGCATTATCTAATCTTCTCTTATCTTGTATTATTGCAATTGTTTTTGGTCATAGTTTTATGACCGGTTGTCTGCCTGATGTTATCCCTCTTTTAGAATATAATTCTTGATCAAACGGCATCAGATAGAGTTAGCCAAGGTCAATGTAAGTGTTTTGAGGTGTAGGGCATTGAATGTCATCAGACAATCTCTCCAGCACCCCATAAAAGCGTAGAAGAGGAGCCACTGTGGTTTTAGTGGGTATTACAATGGAGAAGTCTGCCGCCGAGTCCCACACAGTCCCCCGTTTGTCACCGGCGGGGGATATACATATACGTATGCATTTCACATCGTGAATAAAAAAGTCAATATAAGGTTTGGTAGTATTTTTAGCTGCCATAATACAACACAGCAAATACTTGTGCAGTTATGGACACAAAATATACACAGATTATAATAACACTTAGACTCGGCAGAACACTTTAGGGCTCGCATAAACTGACCTGCGTGAAGATCGTATCCACATCACTCGGCATAGAAGATCACTACCTAGACCACTACATCATGTGTGCAGCCAATTAACTTTTGTATTTATCTCATAGTATGATTAATTTGCCGTGAGTGTTGTAAAAAACGATATGCAGATAACATTAACAGAAGGCAAGTTCGAAATAAAACCCTATACCAACCCGTCTTAGTAGTTTTATAGTGGGTTAATTTCCCTCCTGTTCTGGAGGAGGCTAGAGTCCACTAGTAGGACATATATAATGTGATGAATGATTAATTTTAAAACTTTCACCTGTGCCGCCTGGCGCTCGAATGAGAATATAATTTAAAGTTTCATTTGGCGTAAAATATGATTAATGGATGTCAGTGGGTAATATAAGTGCAAACAGCATATAGGTATAAAACGCACAGAAATATTAATATCTATTATTATATCTAGGTAATTATTATTTCTGTGATAAAACAGGATGTTTGTCGTCTTTCCGTAAGAAGTACATCATCATCATCATTCAGCCTTTCATCGTTTATCGTCTACTAGATATACGCCTTCTCCACAGCATACCTACATGTCGCGGTAATTCTTTAGTAGTGTTATGCCGCGCTTAGCTAGATAGTTGGTTTTTAGTGCTCTTAGTGATTTAGTTGGTTCTGAGTGATCCCTTTAGCCGAGTTTTACGATTCCCACACGTAATACAACGACGACAACTGTATTCTATCTCATTACCACGGGGATGAAGGCCATAATTGGGCATAAAAAGTACCCGAGATAAAATATCCTACATAGTCATTATCTCAGCTCTTATATGTCCTACTGTTGGCCTCGAGCCTACTCCGTAATGGGAAGGAAATTGATTGACCTACTATACAATGTTGGTCAGACGTGTTGGTATAGGGTTTTTTTTTTTATTTGTTTTTATTTTGAGCTTTCCGTCTCTTGAATAAATATATTATATGCGTTTTATATGCTTTGGGCGTCTCTTACGAACACCCATGGGTAAGAAGCACTACACGGGTCATAGACCACATAGTACGCAAAAAATTTCGCTTTCTATTATTAAAAGTTTTTTTTTTTTTATAAGTGCAACCAATATCACCAGAGGCTATGAATTATATCAAAATTTATTTGGTTTTTGTTATTATTAGTACCTATCCATTACCTGACTGCATAAAAGGCGTAGTGGTTAAGATACCAACCTACCGTCTTATTGTTCTTATGGGTTCAATTCCTACGCTGCACAATACTTTGTGCAATCCAGAAATTGTGCCGAATCCAGGTCTAATCTATACCTAGTAATTATATGTTTGTAAAGTACCCCGCAATACAAGGATTATTTCCTTCGCGCAGGGTGTTATTTAAAGGGGTACGATGCCAGAAACCTCCGCGTGGTGTACCCTGGGTGCGGGCGACAGTCCCCCAGATCCTTCTGTCGAATTGTCGCCCGTAGCGAATCTCTGGCGCGAGGGGGGGTTCCCCAGCAATGGGTTGAGCCCAATTCGCTCCTGACCCTCTAGTTGTAGAGGGTACAGGAGGCGAAATTACGGACGCGCGCCATCATTGACACTGTCGGCAATCTGGTCGATGCGCGCTTGGCCGTTCTGGAGGCAAGACTGCCTCCAGAACCACGTGTCCGGCCGCCTCTCGCCGCGGACAAGCGGCCATATGCGGCACCAGCCCCCGCCCCGCTACCCTGCCAGGGTGGCCGCATGGGGGGGAGCTACGTCGCAGCCGCGGCTGTGCTCAAGCCCAAGGGGCCCGCTCCGAAGAGGAAGACGGCACCGGCTCCTGCCGGACCGCAGTCGTCGCCCGTACCGACACCGCCGGCGACGTCTAGCGCACTCGCGACTGCGCCTGCCGCGCCTGGCACGCCCGCTGCGCTCGAACAGGGCTGGCAGGTGGCCGAGCGCGGCAGGAAGAGTCGCGGCCAGAGAAGGAGAGCGGCGGCGAAGCGCGCCGCTGAGGTCGCCGCTCCCCAGGCAGGAGCCGGAGGAGGCGAGAAGAAGAGGAAGAGGCCGCGCAAGGGGCTCCGGCCGCCGAAGACAGCCGCAGTGGTGATCACTGTGCTGCCTGAGGCGGCAGAAAGGGGCCTCAGCTACGAGGCCGTCCTGAAGAAAGCCCGGCGGGAGCTCGACGTCTCCGACATAGGAGGCGTTGAAGCCAGGATCCGCAAGGCCCGGACAGGAGCTCGGATCCTAGAGTTCCCTGGGGCCGAGGGCATCAGGACGGCCGACAGCGTGGCGTCGAAGCTTCGAGGTCTGTTCGCCGAGGAGGGTGGCGTTAGAATCGCCAGACCCGTGAAGTGCGCCGAAATGCGCATCGCGGGTCTGGACGACTCCGTGACGGTGGAAGACATCCGGGAGGCCATTGCCTCGAAAACCGGGTGTCTCCTGGACACCGTCCGGGTTGGTGCCATCCGGCCCGGTCCGGGCGGCGTAGGTGCCGCCTGGGTGCAGTGCCCAGTGGAGTCGGTCAGGCAACTGGCCGGCTCAGGCAGCGGCAGGCTCCTCGTGGGCTGGAGCTCAGCGCGACTAACCATGCTGGAGCACCGGCCTGCGAGGTGCTTCAAGTGCATGGCGGTCGGGCATATCCGGCCAACATGTACCAACTGCTTTGACTGCGGCGGACTCTGCTTCCGCTGCGGTCAGACTGGGCACATGGCGGCATCTTGCGCCGCCCCACCCCACTGCCCCGCGTGTGCGGTGGGCAATAAGCCTGCCAAGCACCGCATGGGCTCTGGGGCGTGTAGACCTCCAGCTTCGGCTCCAAAGAGGCGGAGTGGCCTTTCGACCACGGGCGCTTCCGCTCCTAGCGCGGCCCGATCGCCCGCCGCAAGCCAGGAGGTGATAATGGACACGGCCCATTAATGGCTGCCCAGCCCACTCACCTCCTGCAGGCCAACACCAACCACTCCGCCGGTGCGCAGGATCTCCTCCTGCAATCCATGGCGGAGTGGCCGATCGGTGCAGCCATAGTCGCGGCACCGTACTGTGTGCCTGATCGCCCCAATTGGGTGGTCAGCCGGAACGGAACCGCGGCAATCGTCGTCTCCACGCAGCGGCACTTCCCGTCCTTGTCCCTCTTGGATAGGGGCGAGGAATTTTCGCTGCGGAATGGGGAGGGGTCACACTCTACAGCGTTTACCTCTCCCCTAACAGGAGAATGGACGATTTCGGGGCCTCCCTCACCACCTTGGAGGCTTCGATACGGCGACTGGCACCGGGCCTCGTCCTGGTCCTGGGGGACTTCAACGCCAAATCCACGGCGTGGGGGTCCCCGATGACGGACGATCGCAGGCGGGCGATCGTGGAGTGGGCGGCGTCACTGGGCCTCTGTGTCCTAAACAGAGGCTCAGTGAACACGTGTGTGCGACAGCAGGGTGGGTCGATAGTGGACTTGTCGTTCGCTAGCCCCGCTGTCGCACCACGAGTGAGGAACTGGCGTGTCCTGGAGGAGGCGGAGACCCTGTCGGATCACCGTTACATCCGGATGGAGGTGTCCCCTCTCCGGGAGCCCAGCAGGGGTCACAGGGCGGACCGAGCTCCCGCATTGCCGCGGTGGGCTGTGGGGCGTCTGGATAGGGACCTACTGGCGGAGGCGGCCATCGTGAACACGTGGCTGTCCTCACCACCCCCAGCGGACGGAGTGGACGTTGAGGCTTTCCGCATCCGCAGTGCGTTAACGCAGGTCTGCGATGCGGCCATGCCCAGGGTGCGGCGTCTACCTCCGAGGCAGGGGGTCTACTGGTGGTCCCCAAGACTGGCGGACCTTCGTGCGGCGTGCATTAGTGCCCGAAGGTCCTACACCCGCAGTCGGCGGCGTCGCCGCGATGTTGAGCGGGAGGGCCAGCTGTACGAGGCGTACCGCAGTGCGAGTACTGCCTTTCGGCTGGCCATCTGGTCCGCCAAGGACGCGAGTTGGCAGGAGATGGTGGACGGTCTCGACCGTGACCCCTGGGGTCGCCCGTATCGCGCGTCGTTGAATAAGCTTCGCGCGCAGGGCCCCCCCTCACCGAGACCCTCCAGCCCGACCTCCTTCGTAGAGTGGTCGAGGAGCTGATCCCGCGGCAGTCGGAGCACACGCCCCCGGTCATGGCTTCGCCAGATCACGGCCGGGAGGCCGTCGAGAGTGTTCCGCCCGTGACGGAGTCGGAAGTGGGGGCAGCCGTGGCGAAGATTCGTTCCGCCACCACGGCCCCCGGTCCGGACGGAGTCCCAGTCCGGGTGTTGACGATGCTCCTCGAGCATCTCGAACCTCGCCTCAGGCGACTGTTCAACGCCTGTCTGACGTCTGGACAGTTCCCTGAGTGCTGGAAGGAAGGGAGGTTGGTTCTCCTGCCAAAGCCGGGACGGCTCCCGGATTTGCCGTCGGCCTACAGGCCCATTGTGCTCCTGGACGATGTAGATAAGCTGCTGGAATGTGTCCTCGCTGCCCGCATCGTCCAGCACCTGGAGGAGGTCGGGCCCGATCTGTCGAACGCTCAATTTGGGTTTCGGAGGGTGCAATCCAGAAATTGTGCCGAATCCAGGTCTAATCTATACCTAGTAATTATATGTTTGTAAAGTACCCCGCAATACAAGGATTATTTCCTTCGCGCAGGGTGTTATTTAAAGGGGTACGATGCCAGAAACCTCCACGTGGGTGCGAGCGACAGTCCCCAGATCCTTCTGTTGAATTGTCGCTCGTAGCGAATCCCTGCGGCGAGGGGGGGTTCCCCAGCAATGGGTTGAGCCCCAATTCGCTCCTGACCCTCTAGTTGTAGGAGGCGAAATTTTGGACGGGCCCGGTCACTCATTAATTTGAGGGCTGGGCAGGCTTATGCCACCGCCGACATACCTCGTAAAACTGATATCTTGCTTCAAGACATAGTGTTGTGAGGCGTAGTATCAGGAACGAGGGTCTTGGCTTAACCACCCGGACCGCGAGGAAGACAACCTCTATAAAGAATTTGACCTTCGAATTCGGAAATTACCCAGAATCCTAAGTTCTGGCGTGCGGCGAGAGGATGCATGGCAGATGGGCTGCTCTATTCCTAGCACGCTCCAGCCAGGGTACCGGCTGACCCCCTGGTTGGTAAATGTAGGCTTGCCCGGTAACAGGGATCTCTGCCCGGGTCGACGGTTTTTCTCCTATTCTCGTGGGAACCAAATGGACTCTATTTTACCTACACAAAACGGGGATCCTACGGATTCCCACCCTACGGCCTTGTTAAGCTCCCCATCGTCAAACGAAATAGCCATCTGGCGTAAGGACGCCCGCCGAGACGTCATCGCCCGTTGGGTTACGCGGCTGGAGAGGCCTAGACACGGTGTTGTTACCGTTGAGGCCCTCCAGCCCGTATTGATGGAGTGGATGGAGCGGCGGCATGGAGTCCTCTCCTTTCGGCTGGTGCAGGTATTGTCGGGGCACAGTTGCTTCGGCTTATACATGCACACGGTCGCGTATAGGGAGTGGACTCCGTCCTGCCACCATTACAGTAGTGACGAGGACACGGCGCAACATACACTCGAGGTATGTCCGAGCTGGGACGGGCAGCGCCGTGACCTCGTCGCTGTTATTGGTGCCGACCTGACGCTGCAGGCTGTCGCGAAAGTGATAGTCGACAGCGTCAGGAACTGGGACGCGGTCGCCACCTTCTGCGAGGCTGTCATCTCGCAGAAGGAGGCGGCGGAACGAGTCCGGGAAAATTCCCGTGACCCGGGCCGCCGTCAGCGGCCGGGGCGGCGCAGGCGCGAATATCCGCGCCTGATGCCGCCCTAACCGAGGCTTCGGGTGATCGGACCGGGGAATTGTCCGGTCGTGTTTTGTATTGTGAGGCCACCGCGTGAGGGCGACGCCCCGACGGCGAAAGCAGTCGGGGCATGAGAGGCACCCGCGAGGGTAAACTGCCGGGCGGGCCACCGAAGACAAAGATCGGGTACCGGTGGCCCGCTCGTACGGCGAAGAGAAGTGCTTGCAGGGTGGGTCTATGGGATTGCGCGCCGCCTCTTTTGTCGCCCCAGACCGATTTGGCGGGGCGCGACCACGTCCATAACCCACCGCAAAAAAAAAAGAGGGTGTTATTTAAAAAAAAATGTAATACTCACTATGCTTCTTCTGATCATCTGGTCGGTATTTTCTTATGGCAACGGACACTGCTTGTTCAATACTCCGCACATACACCCCGGCTTGTTTAGTCATTGTAGTGAAGTCTCTTTGTCGGGGTTCAAAAACATCTCGGATGCCTAACTGTAATAGATAACATCATAAAAATCTCATGCTCAGCCATTGAAAATAATTAATTTATAAACAACTTGTTTCACAGCTTTGAATGTCTTTGTATTATGAGCTTATTACGTTATAATATTTTTTTTGTACACTTCAACTTTGTTAAAGAGTAAACACACGACGGGGTATGGACTATATGTCCAAGAGACGGGATGAAAGTAATGTTGTGAGGAAAATTTTAAGTATGAATGTTGAAGGCCCCCGTAAGGTAAGGGAAGATCGAAAAAAAGATGGATGGATTTTGCGAATCACGATATAGATAGAAAGGGAGAACGCAAAGATGACATCTGATAGGATTGTATGCAAGATTAAATGGACATATCCTGTTGGCCCTAAGTAATTGGGATAAGAGCAGGAGAATACTTCCAAATTTTAAGCTATGGCAATCTAGGTGACACTTAACATTAATACCTAAATAATTATTGTTAAGTTTTACACTATCTAACGTTGATGTTTAAATAATAGTGAATGTAATGCCTTAGGTAAAATGCAATATTTTTATTGCCGGTGGTGGCAAACTAGCCAGCAGCACATCTGATGGTAAGTGACACTGCCGCTCATGGACCTTTGCAAAACCAGGGTATAACCAGGCCGCTGCCTACCGTGAACAAAGTGCTCTTCTTAAACCTCGTTTAAAAAAGGACATGTCATAGCTTTCGGGAAACACAGCAGCAGGTAGTTAATTCCAGATCTTGCATGTACATGGGAGAAATGATCGCTGAAAACGTACAGTGGAAGACCGTATCGTTTCCAGGTGAAATGGATAAACTCTGCTGCGGTGTCGAGTGGTACGGTGATAAAATGGTGACGGTGGTACCAAGTCAAACAGTTTCTCAGAGCACTCCCCGTGAAAGAGCCTGCAGAGTACGCAGAGAGACCCAAAGTCTCTCCGGCTCTCCAATGACTCCAGTCTTTCCGTGAGATTGGGATCACCGACGATGCGAACAGCATGTCTTTGCAGGGAGTCAAGTAGGTCTAGCTGATATTTGGGCGCGCCTGCCCAGAGATGTGAGCAGTACTCCACATGAGCCCGGACTTGTGCTTTATATAGCACAAGACGTTGTCTCGGTGTGAAGTATCGCCTGGCTCTGATCAGGACGCCCAGCTTTCTACTTTGGCCAATTTGGCTTTGTCCTCCAAATGACTCCCAAACTGGACTTTGCTTGATAGTTCGTTCGTTTGTTTGGCGTAGTGGTTAAGATACGTACCGTGCCATTGTCGTGGATTCGATTCCCAGACAATACTTTGTTCGATCCATAAACTGTAGTTGTGAGTCTGGGTGTAATTTGTCTGCTTTAAATGTATATTTGTAAATAGCCCCGCAATACAAGGATTATTTCCTTAGTGCGGTGTCTTTTTTGAAAAAGGAAAAGTGCTTTATCTGTTTCTGTATGTAATTTGTCAGTTAAGGACGCGGGACGCGAAACGCGAGCGTCTACAAACGCGTACAATGCATGGCCATAAGATATTACGGGTAGCGTCCGGTAGCGTTTGTCGCGGGGCTGACGCTCCCACTTCGCAGTCGCTTTGGTCGCGCAGATTTGGCCGTACCTTAAATATTACTACTTAAGTGCTCGGTGTAGACTTTAAATAATTAAAGTAAGAGCCATGAAATATTTGCCGTTATTTATCATAAGTTGAGTATTTGATGATTTGATGAAAGTATAACGCTATTGAGTTTGAAATATGAATACTGAAAGATAGTAAGATTAACCTTGCCGAATAAAAATATATGTTACGAGTATAAATCATCATCTCAGCTCATAAAATGTTCCACTGTTAAGCTTGAGTCTCCTCCGTAATGGGAGGGAAATTGACCTACTATACCGCACTGGTCAGACATGTTGGTATAGCTATAGGGTTTCGTTTCGAGTTCACTTGGATAGATGTTATATGCGTTTTATATCTCTTAGTCGTCTGTTACGATCACCCACAGGTAAAATACGGGATGAATTATATTCTTACTCCGTCACTACACTAAACGGAAAATGCAATAAATACCAGATGATATTTTTCTATTAGAGAAAAATTAATACATTTTTTTTTAATAAATGTATCACAAATTACTAAAATTTAGCATTTAATATGCCTGATTATTAATAAACCCCGATTACGAGCGAAAAATGTGTGACAATCATTTTTCGCTCGTAATCGGGTTTTTATAAACGTATCTTACTTACAGTGTATATGTGGGACTAATTAACATAGCAATGGACTGGAATGGTTTCTATAGACGTTTTGCTGTGGTAGCGGCTACGAGTACATATTGACAAACATTGCATTCCTCGTAGGTGTCATAAGTGATGACTAAGAGCTTTAGATCATTGATCTGTGTCAACTGCATCTGATGCCGTATATTCAGCAAATGTATTCCCAAGGATAATTGACGTAAGGCATGTGGCTGATCTGATGATTTTCTGTGTGGTGACGGAGTAAGAATATTATTCACCACCCCATATCTTACCCGTGGGTGATCGTACACGATGAGTAAGGGATATAAAAAGCATATAATATCTATGCGGGAGAAGGAAAACTCGAAACAAAACCCCATACCAACACGTCTGACCAGCGCGGTATAGTAGGTTAATTTCCCTCACATTACGGAGGAGGCCCGAGCCCAATAATGGGCCATTTATGGGCTTTGATGATGATGATGTGGCTGATCATAAAACTATTGTCTTAATTTTTTTTTAATACGTACGAGAGTACATATTCCGTCGATCCCATGTACTTGGGATGGATTGATGATTACGATGACCTTTATCTCGTAAAGATACCTATGTTTACCTAGTAGTAGACCTTAGCTAACTAGCATTGACAGTAAGATGCGGCCAAAAGATCCTTTCTTAAAATCACTTTGTTCGCGGTCAGCTAGCACTGCATAGTAGGCACCTAAGTTAATATCTATGTCATGGCGTATTGTTTTAAGTAAATACTTCTTGTACCCTATTTTGTATTACAAAATTTTGTAGTACACGAATGATAATTTTGAATTTTGTAGTACAACATTTTGTAGTAGATGAATGACTATTCTGAATTTTGTAGTAGGTACCTACAACATTTTTAAGGAACACGAATGATTATTTTGAATTTTGTAGTATGTACAACATTTTGTAGTAAACGAATGACTATTCTGAATTTTGTAGTAGGTACCTACAACATTTTGTAGGTACACGAATGACTATTTTGAGTCCGGGTGTTACTAGAGTCCGTTCATTAAATGTTTATTAAATCCCAAGTACCTAATACTAACATTAATGCTAGAGTTGTATTTAAAAAAATATGTGAAAATCTCGTGCCTAATAAATAGAATATTGTTATTATTTTTTTAATATATTTTTGTCAAGAAATTCACTAATTAAATTTTCAAAATATTTTAAATAAGTTTAATGCGAGCATGATTTTTGCGAAGTGATTAAATTTACATGATAAATTGTCTTAACTTGGTTGCTTATATGTGTGCTACGCGATGATTCGCCTGTTAAAAAGAAGTTTGTCGTACTTCCTTAAGACGGTTGGCGCTAATTTTAACATCAACATTTTAATAATATCTAGTCTATACAGAAGAAAGGTATTGAGAATTTACTTATAACCTCCCGGAGAACCTATACAATCATCAACATTACAGCTCATTTTACACACAGCTGGACTCGAACCTCCTCTACAGTCAGAGAAGTGAATTTGTTTGAATCCATTCACTATCCAATCCATGAACCACGCGTGTTAGTTGGGTTGTTGTAGGGTTTTATTTCGATTCTTTCTTCTCTTGCAGTATACAGGTTGGAAGGGGACCGCTCTCGAAAACAAAGACAGGTAACCCTAGTAGTTCTACTTGTAATGATAGGTTAGAAAAAAAAATCGATTCGGAAAAAAAAAATTTTTTCACCACGCAAGGTCGTTGAACTCTTGAACATATGATACATTACGATCGTGAATTTTGAATAGATTGCTTCTTTTCTCATCTGAGTAAAGTTACGTATTTTTATGGAATTATCGTTACATGGCACTGTCCTAACACGATGGAACGTGAAAAAAACTTTAAATTCGTTGCGAAAAATATTTTTTTTTTATCCGAATCGTTTTTTTTTTCTAGGCTATCATTACAAGTAGGACTAGTAGGTCACCTGTCTTTGTTTTCGGGAGCGGTCCACTTCCACCCTGTATTATTCGCTTACGAATCTTGCTTGTAAGTGTGTTGCCCTTAACGATTATCTCTGGGTAAGAAATGGCGTGCTGAAACGTATTCTTATTCCTTCAATATACAAATAAACTTATACAACATGATATTCAAACGAAAAAAGACTGGTACTAGTCTGTTATGTATATCTCCTAAGGATAACCCGCAGTAACCATTCTAATTACACATTACGAAAAAATAATGAGTTATTTATGAAGCTATTCGATATCACTTACATATATACATATGTACACTAGCGGACCCAGCAAACTTCGTTCCGCCTAATAGTTAATGTATGAAAAGTAAAAATCCTACGACTCAATCGCAGCGCCCCCTACCGATTCCAATTGCGAATCTAAACCATTCTGGAATCCACTTGAACACACACAATAAATTTCAAGAAAATCCGTTCAGCCGTTTAGGAGGAGTTCAGTGACATACACACGTACATAAGAATTATATATACAGGGTGGAAAGGGACCGCTCCCGAAAACAAATACAGGTGACCCTACTAGTCCTACTTGTAATGATAGACTAGAAAAAAAAATATAGACTCTGATGAAAAAAAATATATTTTTTCACAACGAATTTTAAGTTTTTTTCACATTCCATCGTATTAGGAGAGTGCCATGTAACGATAATTCCATAAAAAGTACGTAACTTTACTCAGATGAGAAAAGACGCAATCTATTCAAAACTTACGATTATATGTTCAAGAGTTCAACGACCTCGAGAGATGAAAAAAAATTTTTTTTTTCTAGCCTATCATGACAAATAGGACTAGTAGGGTCACCTGTCTTTGTTTTTGGGAGCGGTCTACTTCCATCCTGTATATAAAGATTAGCAACGTGAAAATAGATATCCTAGAAGTTATTAGAGATTTAACATGTGGATCAGAGCGACCGAATACTGAAGTAAAGCGAGGGCTTATACATTGCTTGTTTATTAGCTATAAAGTACATAAGTACTTACCTTCTGTAAGTCCGTAGTTAAAGTTACATGACCTTTCACAGTAAAACTTGGCACGATTCCTTTTACTCGTCGCGGTCGTAACACAGAGTAGATGTCCGACAAATCAGATTCCCTTGCCATTCGCGACATTAGCCGTCCCAGTTCAGCCGGTCCATCACGTTTTGGTAACACAACTAATAAGTAATAACGATCACTATCTAACGGTAATCGCAACGCTGATGCCTCCAAATGAGGCAAATAAGCATACTCCAACACTGTGTCGTAGTGCATATATGTAACCTGTTGAAAAGGAAATCAATTTTATATGTCGGTAATGAATTATAGTTGTAGCGATTTAATAATACAAAATGGGTGCCAACTGCGTTAATCATTTCAACAAGATATTAAGAATTAAAATTTAATTAAAAGAATTAAAAATATAAAATATCTAGTATATCTATCTTTTATAAGGCAACTGTCCACCATTTTACTAATATCATCGGACTTTAGTTTGGAGAATTTATTGCCTGTAAACTATTAGTTTAATTAGCTAATGGTTTAAAATAGCTCTAGGCTTATTTTTATTTGGAAAAGAAATAATGACAATAATGAGCTTATATGATCTGTAAATGAGATATGATCTGTAGTGAATCAAAAAACCTGATACAAAGCTCTAAATTGATAACGAAGCCTTATGTAGAAGTTAATTAACGTGTATATATTTATTAAGTTATCCTGTATGCTGCGTGATGCACTTACTGTGGGACTCCTAGCCTAGGGCTAGGTTACCCACTAAACCGCATCCACTGCGATTGCTGTTAGCCTAGGGGCTATGACAGCGTGACCGGTCTGTGGGTGAGCGCTGAGGGCTCTCAACCCGAAAGTAACCCACCGGACTGGCCACAGATATCAAGGAAGCGATACCAATAGCCGGCCCAATGGCGATAGAGAGGGAGTATGGCAGGTTATAGGGCCACGCGCCGCCCTTCCGTCGCCTCGGGCGAAACGGACGGCGTGTGTCCAGACCATAGTCTGCTATATAAAAAAAAAATAGAACAAAAAAAGAAAGGGTTTATCGTAACAAATTAAAACTTGATTTGATATACTTTTAAAGGAGAACTTACCTGAATACTTTTGAAGCCATTCACTAAAAACATTTCGTCATCAAAATTTGGTTCGTTGACTTCAGAGCCTATATCGTAGGATCTGTAATATAAGTAATCATCCGTGTATGGTGGATTGGTGAAAATAAAATCAACGAGTGATCTCTTGCGTCGCTCTAGAGTTTCTAATGTAGACACATTAGCCATAGGTGTTATAGTATTTGTTGCAGTAGTCATATCAGTCATGGTTACAGTGGACATTTGATCAGTTGTCTGAGTAGTGAAGGAAGTTGTTATACCATCTGAAGCAGTATTTTCAGTCGTTGCAGTCATTGTTGAACTATCTGTAGATAATTGGATTGTGCTTGCCATTGTGTCACCAGATGTTACTGTCGTTAGGCTTGATAAAGTATCTAATACAGTCGTTTCAGATACAGTCATATCGATAGGTGATGTATCCATTTCATTATTAGTTGATGGTTCATTTGTTAAAGTGCTAGAAGTTACGGTTTCAGTGGCTGTTGCTGTACTTTGAAAGATCGCTGTAGTTTGTTCAGGAACTTCGTTTGTTGAAGTCTGTGTTGAACTTTCTGTTGATATTGTTATACTTGAGGATGTTGTTGACGTCTGTTCTGGAACCTGATTTGTAGTACTCTGGGTTGATAGCATAGTGGTTAACTCTGTGGTAGTAATAGCCGCCGTTGTTGTCTCAGTTTGTGATGTCGTTTGTACAGTTGTTATAGTTGTTAAAGGTACAGCCTCGGTTACGGTTACTGTAAACCCAGTGTCTGACAGTGTAACAGCGCTGGTAGTTGTACTTTCGGCATTTGGCGCAGACGATTGGGCGGTTGTTGTTGATACAGGTTCTCTTATATCTATCGTGTTTATTGTTTCTGCATTAGGATTAGTTGTAGATGTAGTTTCTTCCCTATTTGAAGCTGTAGTTGGCTTGTTATCGGCACCGATAACGGTTGTTAAGCCGTCACCGGAATTACTAGGCGTCATTGTTGACGAAGCGGCGCTTGTTACGTTCGATGTATTGTTTGTTTCAGGCGAAAGTGTTGGTAACTGATCGTTTTCTAAATCAAAACCATAAAACCGTAAAATCTTTTTGTATTGCTCGTTGAATGTGACGTTTTCATTGTTTAACGCTAAACCGGCTAGAAATCCTTCTTCCGGAACGAAATATGTCTGAAAATAATTAAATATGATATAGGTATGTGTAAAAAAGGCACAAAAATAATATATAATACTTATACTACGAGGCTAATTCTATTGGTAAATAGGCTTGCTACTGGTTATATGAGAATACAATTACATGGTTGGGTCACACCTCTGCCTAATCCTCTTTATATTTTTTTTTGACAGGTCTGTTCCTCGTGTGGCAACAGGATAAGAATACAATAGTTGCCATCCCTTACTTACCCGTGGGAATTGTAAAAATCGTTTAAGTGTAGGTATCACCAGGAGAGTAGACAGCAGCTCTCTCCAGGGAAACGTATCACATCACATTTTTTTTAAGTACACTACCCAGCACTAAGCATGCAATCCTAGTATTGCGGGGCACTTTACAAATATGCAATTAACGCAGACCAATTACACCCAGACTCAGAACAACAGATTGTGGATCGCACAAAGTATTGTTGCGTGGTAATCGAACGCGCGGTATCGTAACCATTACGCCATCTGTACAGTCATCACCATTTCGTCATCTGTACAGCGATCTCCAGCCCTACCTCCAGCTGTGGATGGTGACAGACTGAACGATGATGATGCAACACCGTAACCTGCCATAATAGCTATCATCGCTAATTGATCACCAGTACAGAATTCTTGACTTAAGTGTCCCGTCCAGCACCTCTACTCTGAATAGAGTAACAGTATGAGACGGTACGAACAGTGTAATGGTCTAAGTAGCAACTTATCGTGCCATTTCATATGTTTGATTTCTATAGAAGATGATTCACAAATAATTATTTTATTTCCGAGGTGTAGTTTGTGCCGGCCACCGAAGACAAAGATCGGGTACCGGTGGTCCGCTCGCACGGCGAATGTTGCACGGTGGGTCTATGGAGTCACGCGCCGCCTCTTCTGTCACCCCGGACCGATTTGGCGGGGCGAGACGCATCCATAGTCCAGCGCAAAAAAAGGTGTAGTTTGTGGCCGTTATATCTATGTTTGTAAATTGGTCGCGTTACAAGATTTTTTTTTCTTAATAGGGTATAAAAGATATGCAGATGTGAACCTAAAACACCTGGTGATATTAAACGATGTTTTTTTTATCTGCTTATGGTGGCAAACGAGCAACTAGCACACCTGATGGTAAGTGTCACTGCCGCCCATGGACCTTTGCAATACCAAGGGTATAGCTTAGGCCGCTGCCTACCAATAATCCCCTAACCCACCCAGTTGGGCTTCCGGCTCTCTCGCTCACCGAAAGAAGTGCAATAGCACATTGCCATTACTCAGACGTCGATCTTCTGCGAGAGTGTGGTACTACACCGGACGGAACGGCCCGCGGCTGTAAACAGAAAACTGTCAACAGCGTGGTCCTACCACGACTAAAATATCTACTTCTACTATGAAAATATCACTATTAGAATATCTTAACGCTTGGTTCAAGCCGCTGTCTATTAAGATGAGTAAAAATCTTTGATGAATAAAAAAGTGTATACAGCACTCTTATTAAAATCACATTAAAATTATATCTAAGTGCTTAAAATAAACTAGTCAATATATAATAAAATAAAGAGACAGTTATTACTTTATTATAAAGACATGCTTAACAAAGTTACATTGTGATATAATTTACGTATAGATTACATTGTTTTTTCTTTTTCCTTTTTATTCTAATAATTATTGATTTCTGGAGAACTTCATACGAAACTTATCGCTGAGCTGACTGAAAAAATATATGGTGTCCTAGGGTTAGGTCTTGAAGCCATCGGCTAAAACAGGGTTTGAGGTTGGTCATCAATAACAATGTTGTTTTATGAAGATTATTGAAATCTGTTGCGGTTGTCTCATACGCAGATATCGCAACATATTGACTGAAGTCGAATACGTATTGGCGGTTGCTCCTTATGGGACCTGAAGGCGGAGTTGTTACTTTGTTAGTCAGGCGCTTTCGGTAGACAGCGACGTAGACAGACAGCGGCCGCCGTTAACCTAGAGAAGTGGTCGTCTTTTTCATGCCAGCCGTAAAGTTATCACTCATTAGGAAGTATTGCTGGCGAGGCCTTAGCTCAGCGCCCCCAGTAGTGAGTAAAGTTCATGTTGCCACCACCCCTGTGATTGTAGGGAAGTTATGCAGCTGCTTATGTTGATATGTGAGATCTGGGTGGTTCTGTTATTCGCTGTAATCATTGGAGCCGATCTGTCTCTGTTTACTGTCCTTAGATCGACGTTCAGTAACACCTGATGCTGAAAACGTAATCCGCCAGACAGGTTACTGACGACAAAAACCGTGTTCCTATAGCTCGATCTTAAGGGGTAGAGAGGGTACGTGTAGGGCAGGTTATGGAGTCACTCGCCGCCCCCTCCGTCACTCTGGATGGCTTTTGGTGTGACTGTACCATAGCCTGCCACCAAAAAAAAAAGTAACATATATTGGTATACGTTCAGGATGGACGCTGCGGCGCTCTCACACACTTGAAAACGGTCAACTTAAATATTTTCCTTCGCCAAGTGATAATTAAAAACTCAACACTTGGTATGAAACTGGTTTAGCAACGAATTAAAAATGTTATGTGTCATCATATTATCCTTTTATTTGTCTGCAAGCGTCAAGACTGAGAAAATGAGTTTGTCTTTTAAAAACTTATATGATATGAAAATGCCTTTAACCATCAATTAAGAATAAA
The DNA here is from genome assembly GCA_905163515.2 of Lymantria monacha. Lineage (NCBI taxonomy): Eukaryota > Metazoa > Arthropoda > Insecta > Lepidoptera > Erebidae > Lymantria > Lymantria monacha. The sequence continues at coordinate 10,825,962 of LR991082.1, forward strand.
TAGTAGTCATTCGTTATTGTTCTAAGTAGGCTGTAAATAAATATTGCTGTTGTTCTTAGTATCTAGTATTAAGATTCTTAGAAGAATAGCGATCAATTTAGTTCAAGTAAGCTTTCTGCGAAGACTTCATAATGATAAACAATTCCAGGATGTCCTATGATCCTATCACGGCAAGGCATTTTAAAATCTACTTGATAGCTTGTAAAAATCTTTTATTTGCCGTTTGGAGTTATAACTTTTATGAATGGTTGAAATTTTCATGTTAATAATTTATTTACGCCAGTTATTCTAACAAGTTTTTCTCTGTTATAATAAAGAAATTAAAACTAAAATAATGCCGTATTCAAGTTAATATTTTACATATAAATATCTTAAGCGTCAATATGAAAAACAATTTTGTAAACAGAAAATCAACCAAATAAATATTTTATTTAGTTTATTTTAGCATCTTTATTTAGTTTATTAATTTATTATGACAATATTCTTTTAAAATAAATATCTATATAGTTAATCTATTTTAATTACTCAGACATAATTATAGTACTTACATATTCACCGCTATGTTTTTATCTATAATCTAAAAACTTACTTTTTTATCAAACATATTCGCTTGTTTCATCTAACTCCGTTATGTTAAATTATATTTTATCAAAATAAATTATTAAAAATCAACACAAACACAATTAGAACACAGACAATTATAGAACTCACTTTTAATGTGCGATGTATATCTCTAAATCCTATTCTCATCACATTTCTGTTCCATGGCAGTTGCATACCTCGCTGGATTTGATACGAGGATTCACCATCAACACCTTCATACAAGGCCACCATAATCCCCATCAATCCATAGGGTGAAAAAGCTATATTGTTATCATTTAAAAAGTTATGTTCCGCTAACACTTTTAAACCAAACTCGTTAGTAACATCCACCATGTGGGCTAAAGGTGTACGCCCAGTATCCCATAGTTTTATTTCAACGGGAACGCCATGCTCTAAAGAACTGATGACTTTAATACACACGCAAAAATAAATTAAACGCGAAATAATTTCGAAAGAGTAAAGAGCTCGTATGCGTCTGCCTCCACGCATGGTGTTCGCGGTTGTGATCGTGCCTGACTGACCACGGGTCTGTCGAGCGAGTTGCTTTAATTAATCTTCGGGAGTAATCAGCATTGAGACCCGCCGTATATTTCGGTGAATGCCCTCCATAAAATGTATGCGAAATGTTTTAAAATATGCATGTTTCATTGTTTTATATTCAGCGTGTTAAGATATATTCAAAAGATCTATCTTGATTAGATACTTTTCATAAAGAATATGAGGCGTTATCCATGAGGTTTATAAATAAAAACCTTTTCTATTTTTAAATAATAAATTTATTTTTAAATATTCGATAATAAGCAGTGGTAGTCCTGCACGGTCATGCATATTATAGGCTCGAGTTTTGAGTTACTCCTAAAGCGAGATGCCTCCCTTGCTGACGTAGTGTACTAGATAATAGTAACTGAACTCTAACCTAAGCTTCTCATAAAATATCTTTCAGATCGACGTAACCGGGCTTAATGGCTCATTCCTTTAGAGAATTTACACGTCTGCCACAAAACAATGGGGATGATTAACCGTTTAAATCGCTCTTAATCGTCATACGATTTAAAATAAATTACTGGAAGAAAAATAAAAACAAATACAAATAATAACTAAATTAGTATTTTACAATAAATAATGGCAATGACAAACAGAAGAACTACTTAAGTATATGTATATAGTTATATAGTTACAAGTGTTAATAATATTGCAATTGAATACATTAAAAATATTGCTAATTCATTTCAAATTTGTAAATAATTTACAATTTTGAAATGAAGTATTTTACAAATAATATACAAAATCCAATTATAAATAAAATCTTTGTTCTTTTGTTTCAAAACGTGTATTCTATTCGTAACACCCACATCCGGCGTTCAAATCTTTGGCAAGACTAAACAATCGCACTTAATATTTAAGTTCTATAGATTATATCTATTCGGGCTTGCTATGTCCCGACAGTAGGTACCCCTAACAACCATCCATGACAGCACGAGCTCTTAAATCACTGTTGGCTTGCTGCATTTTGAAGGGGTGTGGGTTCACTTTGGTGATCGAAATAATAGCCATAAACGAAAATATAGATTTATTAGCCGATAGTAAAAGTCAATAGAAGCATCATTATATATATACATATATTAATATAAAATATTTTTTGATTTTTTTTAAAGCATATCGTATTAACTCTCAGAATAACCATTTCTGGATAACTCAAAAAATTGTCCAGCGTGAGGATCGAAATCTGGATACTCGATGCATAAAACTCCTTGAAACCAAGAAAAATATTGTATGTTCATATATATTATATATTCGTCTTACCTTTACTCATAAAACCTTTACCCCTGTGGTTAAGAATATAATATGACATAGGTACCCCCCTTTACCACTCTCAAGTGGTAAAAACTGGCTAAGAGCGAGAGAGATCAACAGCGATATCCTGGTAAAAATCCTTCCAAGCTTGGGAAACTCTATGTCTAACATTTTACATCTATAGATTGATGAAGAAATAGAATCCGGCAGACAGAGGGGTAGCAGACCACTCGCATATTCTTTCGATACTAAAGGACAAGCTGGAACAATCAGGTATAGGTATATCTAGACTGCGTGCTGCGTTTAAGAGTGGACTGATACAATCGAATGGTCAAGATTCAAGATTCATATGCTAATAAGCTCGTGAGGCAGTAGCGTTGCTATATTGGCAGGCTATGATCTGATCACGCTCTTCCCAAATCATTTGGAGTGATTTAAGGGCTGCGTACGGCTCCATAATCTGCTGTAGGTATAACTCATTTTGCCAATTAAGGTGGCTATTTATCGGTACCGATTCCTTGACTTCCATGATCCGCCTATTGGGCAGTCATGAGTACCTACTAAGGAAGTAGAAGTGAATGATTTAATGCAAATCACTCAAAATGAATTGACTATGTATAATGGTGTCATAGAAAACCCGCTTAATTGATACATCCCAGTTAATTAACAGTACCTATAATTTATAACCGGCTATGACCGATGTATATAAATTTACCGTTGCACATTAGCAACCGGTAACGAGCAAATTGAGAATTAGGCGTTATTCAAATCTGTAACACTTATGCTAGGACCGCACCTGCGTGTATCGTCACGAAGCTTCGTGCAATGAGACGTCAGACGATGCACGCAGATGTGACCGGTCATTATTGGCTATCGTTGCGAACATTCGGGCTTCGTGTGCGTTATTGCTTGGGTGGCGATAAGTCAAAGGTTTTAGCGTGCTAATATATCGCGCTCTGTGGTCAGACTAGCGTTTTTCATTTAGGCGGAAATTTTCGGTGTGTTTAGACGCATTCGAGGATCTCCAGTTAATCAATAAATATGGTAATAATGGTATTAGAATTTTTACACCATTATGAAGCTGAACACATAAAGGGTTCCAAAAAAATCATAATGTAATTATTAGCATAATCCATCCATCAGCCCATAAATGTCCACTGTTGGACATAGGCCTCCCCACGAGAATGCCATTCGCAACGGTCCTGTGCCACCTGCACCCAACGTTTTCCTGCGACCTTCACAATGTAATCAGTCCACCGAGTGGGGGGTCGTCCTACGCTGCGTCGTCCGATTCGTGGTCGCCACTCGAGAACCTTTCTTCCCCAACGATTGTCGGTTCGTCGAGCGATGTGGCCTGCCCATTGCTACTTCAACGTGCTAATTCTTCGGGCTACGTCGGTTACACCCGTTCTTCTACGGATATTTCCGTATTCCGGATTTTATCACGTAGAGAAATACCGAGCATAGCCCTCTCCATAGCACGCTGAGCGACTTTGAGCCTTTTTATGAGTATTTTTAGGCCCGCTACCAAAATAAGCGCCTGGAACAGCGGGACTGCCGTGACTGGGGCCGAGACTTTTATTGCGTTTTCCATATCTGGGAATAATGCCATAATCGCCACGCTTGGCAGGCGGATTGGCGATCGCGGTAGATGATATGAAGTTTCCCGGGAGATAGCCGCTGCCCACTCTCCCGGTGTGACCCTTAGCCGGTTTTTACAACTCCCACGGGCAAGTAAGGGGTGACGACAATTGTATTCTTTTCCCATCGCCACACGGGTAAAATTAGCATAATATAGATGTAAAAATAAAGCAACTTGTCATTCATAATTAAACGCATGAAAATGATTTCGGCCATCTTTAATTATTGCACGATACTTTGTGTGAAATACCGAAGTCGCTAATATGATCACAGTACTATCGCGATAACATTCTAGTGCACAAAACGTACGAAACATCGCCACACATTACTTCGGGACGATACACGCAAGTGCGGCCCTAGCATTAGAATATTTTGATAAAAAGATATATCTTTTAGTGGATAGGGACTCAATAAATTGTTAGAGCATTTTACATCTATAAAATATGTAGGGGTTATTAACGGGTGTAACCGACATAGCATGAAGAATTAGCACACTGAAGTGGCAATGGGCAGGCCACATCGCTCGAAGAACCTACAATCGCTGGGGAAGAAAGGTTCTAGAGTTGCGACCACATACCGGACGACGCAGTGTGGGACGCCCCCCCACTAGGTGGACAGACGACCTAGTGAAGGTTGCTGGGCGTCGTTGGATACAGGCGGCATAGGACCGCACTCTGTGGCGTAACATGAGGGAGGCCTACGTGCAGCAGTGGACGGCAATAGGCTGAAATGATGATGATGATGATAATGATGAAAATATGTAGTCTCCATTTATATTCTGGTTTCTATCAATGAAAGTTTCTAAAGAGTATAAAACCCTCAGCGTAGCTCTCTATGATTAAACAACTATGTTGACTACATTATAAGTCACTCTTGATCACTGCTAGTTCTTGTCCTAAGCTCTCACAGCGAATTGACTATAATACTAGCTTTGGGGCGCGTCTTTGTTCGTATACTAATCAATTATAAGCTCCTCGTTAAACAACCCTCTTAGCACTCACAGAAAAACTAATTATCTACTAGGTAGTTAATATTTTTGTTAATAGGTAATACAAATTTTTGTGGTTGCAACCTTTGGGAGGATTCTATCATTTGAGGGACAACTTTCAGAATATTTCTTTTTAGTGCATCAGAAAAAATAAGGCGCTATCTATCTAGTAGGTACTTATAATATCTAGTATGATGATGAAGATGCAAAGTAAAAGTATCACTGTAAAAGTTTAATCCCCTATTTTTACAGCCTTAGAGGATGAAGATTGACTGAAATGCTGAAACATGCATTTATTTATTTTTGATTGAGTGTTTGTGTTTAGTTTGAAGTTCTTTTTACTTGTCATATAAACTTTTCCTCTGCGTTATAGCCCCTTTGAGGTGAAGTTTTGTAAAATTATGAAGTGAGTCACAAAAATAAATTAAGTACCTACCTATGGCATTAAATTTTATGGAAACTAGAATTTTAACAATTTCAATTCTATTTTGATGATTTTTTTTTGTTTAACTGCAGTTGTTTAGCTGCGGATGGCTGTAACAACTTTACCAACTAGTGGGTGAGCTCTAAAGGCTTCCAACTTGAAGTTAATGATTCCGTATTTCTTTTTCGCGTGTTTTTTTAGCTATAAGCTACAAATAGCATTAACAGTTTTGCCTGGACTATAGATGAGCGCAGAGGTGTATTAAGGAGGAGACATGAGTCCATCAACCTACGTCTTTATATATGTTATAAGTAACAGTTTTTTACACACATATCAGATTACACAAAATGGCATCATCATTCAGCTTTTTGTCGTCCACTGCTAGACGTAGGCCTGCCTCATATTTCGCCACAAAGTGCGGTCTTGTGTCACCCGCATCCAACGAGTCCCAGCAACCTTCACCAGGTCGTCGGTCCAGCAGGTGGGAGAGCGACCAACACTGCCAAGTCCGGTACGTGGTCGCCACTCGAGCACCTTTCTTCCCAAAAAATAATTTATTTATTACCTAATCTATAGAGATAATATAATAGAATATCTGTAATTTATTCTCTATATATCTATACATATATATTGTCTGTGGCTTTGGCAACGAAGTCATAAATTTAAACCAAATTACAAAATTAAAAATTTACATGTTTACATATCTAAGGGTACCGGTTGAGAGTCTTTAGCGCTCGCCTATAGCCCGTCTAAGCGAGAAAAGCGAGCTTAGGCTACCAGCTAAACACACGGCACAAAGGAAAAAGCTTGTATATATACAATAGTACACTTCTTCATATTGAGTATCTTGTTTACCGTCCGTTCAATTTACAGTGGTTATTCCCCTGGGAATTTTGGCAGAAATGAAAATACACGTCAACCATTGTTATATAAAAATGACTTTATCTCTGTATTATATTACATAAAATACCAGCAAAATAATTCAACAGTATAAAACACTGAAATAATAATTAAAACTTTAAGAGCGCCATATAACATTTTCATATTCCCGCCAAAATTCCTCTTACTTTTTTTTTGGTTCTGTTCGTCCATTCGGACAGGCAAAGGGATCAAAGCCCATACAGCCAAGTCTTATTTAATTATTTTTCATATATGTTCATCATTTCTTCATATTATGTAGCTTTAATAGTCATTGTCTGTCAGTAAGTCAAGTCGTTACCATTAATCGGGTGCTGATAACCTAATCAATGGTTTTCTTTGGGAATTTTGGCAAAATATGAAAATACACGTAAACCACTATTATACCATATTCACTACACTTCAGCACTTTAACTGTACCATATTGCATAAAATACCAGCAAAATTATTCAATATAACACTACAAAACACTAAAAAAATGAATATAATACAAGAGCGTGACATGACATTTCCACATTCGCGCCAAAACTCTTCTCTTCCTCTTACTGCCACTTTGTAACCATAGAGTAAAATAACCTTAGTCAGAACAAGTAGTGCCACTTGGTAACCATAGAGTAATATATATTTAGTTTATAAGACTAAATTTAAATGTCTTTCAGGCGTTAGTTGTTGTCTCCTCGTACGCTTCATATTTATATACTGCTTACTCTTTCTGATCTTAATTATGATATATTTTAATTTCGGTAACTTTGATCATTGACATTTTTAAAGCGTAACTAGCTGGGATTTATGGTGTCATTACACATAAAATTCGATTAAAATGATCTCAAAAATATTTCATGCACGGTGTATTTAAATTGTTGTGTTGGTAGAAGAATTAGCGAATTTATTTTATTTGTTTTATATTGAATATCTAAACGTGTCTATGTAAAACAATTGTCAGAATTGTATTGCCATTCATCTACTTCAAAAGGTCAGTAGGCTTTTTATATTTTTTTTATTTATACGTAATGAAATAAAAATCGTTGATTCATATAAATAGCATCATTAATGATGCCTAATTGTATATATAAATTATTAGCCATTTATTATTGAAAAATGTAGATATGTAATATTTGAGTGGATGGAGTGTCAGCTTGACAAGGTACCAGTAATTCATATTTTTACTTTTTAATAAAACAATACTGCCTATTCTGGCAGCTCTAACATGTGATGCACAAGGGTGTCTCTTGGGTTTTAATAATTTTGTTTTATATGCTGTGTACCTTGCAGTGATTTTCGTATATATCATGTGCTATTTCATAAAAAAAAACTTAATATCTCACATGGTTCCCCAAGACAATATGTGATTAAATGAATAGCAGGTAATTATACTTATTAAAGGAAATATACAAAAATCTCTCATTGCTTATGATAATAGTTGGAAATGGGATTTACAAAAAAAAAGGTACATTCTTTTGTCTTCTAATTTAATATTTGACACGATGAAAATGTATAGAGCTCAAGAATTATATAATGACCATAAAGATGCTGCCAATGACTTACAAACATTTCAATATTTGGTACAACACAGCATAAAAATCTCACAAAATTTTTGAGCGATCCAAGGCCTAGACTATGGATATTATGTGTATAGATGTATGTTATAAGAAGTTCAGCGTATATTGTCATTTCTAATACAAATTCTAAACTGAAGTAGTAATACAACTATAGTTATAAACATAGTTGACTATTTTGGTAAGTAAGATATTTTGAATTATTTTTCTAGTGGGATGAATATTTAAGTGATTTCTTTAGCCAATTAGTTAACACAGCTGATTTTTATATATTTTTGGTTGAAGGTATTTAAATTAACACTTTTTGGCATTTACAATCCTATTGTGTCAATTGTAATATGGTTCATGTTTTTTTAAGAACTTCATAGTTTTATTGAAATTATTTTTATTATCTGCCATTACTATTTTTCTGCTTAAAGTTATTATAAATTATAGGCTTCATTGCAAACTAATGTAGACTTTGTATTCTATAATCCAAGGGTAGCCTTTAAAATATACTAAAAATAAAAGAAGTAAAAATGTATTTCCTTAGTGAATGACATAGCCTATGTGAATTATTAATCTCACATATGCAAAATTAAGCAAGTGTTTGTTCTATAGAAAATTGTTAATTACATCCTAGAATTTAAATTTGCAATTAATATATAGGATTCATCTCTTATTACATGATATTCACATAATTGCTAAATCCTTGTTGGTATAGAAGCATCTTACCACCTTTAAAAATAAAGTCACGGGACTACAAAATCAATAGCAAATCTTGGAAACATTGATTTGTTATTGCTAAATATATGATGACTGCACAGGTGGAGTAGTGGCTAAGATACCAACCTGCCATGCCAGTGCCATGGGTTTGATTCCCACACAGGAAAATACTTTGTGTGATTCACAAATTATTGTTCTGAGACTAGATGAAATATATGTCTGTAAAGTCCCCAGCAATACAAAGATTATTTCCTCAGTGCAAGGTGTTGTTCTTTATAAAAAAAATAATGATATTATTTGGGTATGGTTAAGTTTAGATTGGCTGAATATGAGTTAGTTTACTTATAAATTGCAATAAAGCAACTCCATTGGAACAAAACAGCTTCAGTACTAACTTCTTACTATAAACTTTACAGAATCACACAGTTAGTTCAGTTAGATTTGTAGTAACCTATTATCAAAAAAATATGTAACTCATGTACTTTGAAAACGTTTTTCAATTGTGGGACATGTTAATGTGAATAAATCTATTTCCTTCAAAATTTAGTACAAATAAACCGATAAAGATTATCAAAGAAGTATGCAGGCCTCATACTCTTAAAATACGTATTTTTTTATTATACTATTCACAGTGAGAAATTATGTTTAGGATGTACTATATAATATTATCAATTCATCACTTGCACATCAACATATGTTGTGCATACGTAATATTAATCATGTGTTTAGAAATATCTTTGTGATGTAAGTATAAGGTCTTCTTGAAATGTGTAAGTATCTATTTATTACTAAACAAAATATCTAAACATTAATAAAATATATGAACAAATATATTTTCATGTACAATGAATTGCATTACAGTTGTGCGTGAATCAAGATATAACATTAAGAAAATAGAAGACAGAAGATAGTTTGTGAATGATTGTGACAAAAGTTTATGACTGTTTTATGGTCATAGACTAGCAAGTGTAGTGCATCAAGATGGAACTACCAGACTGCCCACCAGGGGCAGAAGGATATGAAGATACTGTCACTGTAATACCCAGGAAACCTGATGATCCCAGCTGCACTAAGGTAAATATATATTTATATTTTTACATACAATATTAATTAAGTTTATTTGAACAAAAATAAATCTAATATATTATAAACTGTTTATTATCCTTGATACTGATGATAATAATTTTCCTCATGATATTCTCATTGCTACCTTAGTATAAAAGCAAGAATCCCCTTCCAAATCCTAGGCTTTGAATTATAATCTAGTCGCAGAAGGAAATACAAACTTAAAATTTTAATACAGAATTTAAAAATATGTATTGACTATGTAAGGTATTCAAGGAATATATTTGCCATATAACATTATTCTTCTATTATAAGCTGGCCTTCCATATATCTGTCTAAATAATGATAAAACTATAATTGCTATATCATATAATTATATACATGATCTTGGTCTCTACATTGGTACAGGTATGTTGAATTAGCACAGACAATATTTTAAAACCTTATATACATATATATTTTGATTAACATGTAAGATTATAAAATATATAATGTTTTACAAAGCTTATTAGAGGCCATTCATAAATTAAGTAAGGCGCTTAGGGGGGTGGGGAAGGGGGAAGTTTGTCAACTGAATATTATAACTTCTTACTATAGGCCCATAGTGAACCTGACTTTACGTAAGTTATTAAATTGATAATTACTAATTTTGGTCAAAGCTTTGATAGATTAGTAATAAGATTAATGCTATTCCAGTGAGTTAATGATATTTGTGGTAAGAATATTGTTAAAAGATATTTTCAGAATAAACGGAGTTATATTTGATCAATAGGGCCGTTTCTTACAAAAATTCTTATTAAGGGGCAGGGAGGAGTAGTTGCAATCTTATGATCTCTTACAGTAGGGGAGGAGGGGGCCAAATCATTCTTCAAAATCCCTTACGTAAATTATGAACGGCCCCTTAGGTTAATTGTTATAAATATAGGAATAATAGAATTAATTACTAAAAAATGTCTGATACAATTTGTAATGAAATCCTAAAAGTAAAGAGCTCATAAGTTATTCAGTTTGCTGCCTTTAATCAGGTAACATACATTTTTATTGAAATATAATGAAGGATTTTTATTATTTCCTTCATTCTATCACAAAAATCTCAATTACATAATTTTATAGTTATACAAAGAGGTACTAACCAATATTTTAGTGTAATAGCTCCTCCATACAAAGCAAATATATGAGTTAAGCATTTGCAGTTGGTGTTTTGTGGATGGTATAATTTTTACACATCTGATTTAAATGATTTTCATATATAAATCAATATTATTTTATTTTTCCTTCAAGCAATTTTTTGTTTACAAAGTATCCGATATTTCTCATTCAATTTTAGTGTTCCATACACCATTTAGAACTTTAATTTTACTTCTATTCACATAAAATAAGCAAACTTTTTCTATGAATCTTTTATATCAGGAAGTTATCAGTAATAGGGCGGAGTCTGAAACCATCCATGGTAAGCTAAGATATGTTTGGGCGCTATAAAACGTTCATGGGTAAAATTAAAAGTTATGTAGGCGAAATGTGAATGTATTATATATCTCTTCACCCCTTTGGCAAGTGTCACTATTCACATAAAATAAGCAAGCTTTTTAAAGTTAATATTTTCATTAAAAATTTATCTGTTATTCTCTAGTAGCACATGTTCTATGTGCTTACGAAAGTGTTTAAACATACATACATATCATCACGCCATATCCCTTGCAGGGTAGGCAGAGAGAACAGAGTGCCAGAGAATTCTATCTCTGCATACTTCACTCGCTTCCTCAACATTCATAATTCTCTTCATACACGCTCGCCGGTTTCGGAGACTCTTGACTCCACCTTCCTTCAGTACCTGACCGATCTGGTCTAGGTAGGTTAGTCTCGGTCTCCCTCGGTACCTACATCCTTCCACTTTCGCATTGTATATCTTCTTAACCAGACGTTCGTTCGGCATTCTTTCCACATGTCCGAACCATCGGAGCATTCCCTTTCGCATCTTTACACTAATACTCTCTTTCATACCTACTCGCTCTCTTACGTCGTCGTTACGAATGCGGTCGGTCAGCCTAACTCCACAGATTTTCCGAAGAGATCGCATTTCGACCGCATTAATTTTACTTTCATACTCTTTTCTGCATACCCAACTCTCGCTTCCATACAGTAATGTTGGGACAAGCACTGCGTTATGTATTGCTACACGTGCCTTCTGGCTGAGGTGGTGGCTGCCGAGAAGTTGCCCCAACGCTCCGTTCACTCTATTTCCCGCATTCACTCTTCGCTCTATATCAGTGGTGTACCGTCCATCTCGGCTAAATCCACATCCAAGATATACAAATTCATCCACTTGCTCTAGTACATCATTACCTATTGTTAATCTTACATCTGTTCTGGCTTCATCTCTTTCAAAGACCATTATTTTGGTTTTGCTCACATTCACGCGTAGACCCCTTTTCTTACAATCTTCTGTCATTGTGTCGACTAGGGTCTGCAGGTCAGTCGCCGACTGTGCCAGCAGGACTGCATCATCTGCATAAAGCAGAGCAGAGACCACTGAGTCACCCATCTGGACTCCCACATTCATATCGTTCAACCTTTGGAGACATTTATCCAGATATATGATAAACAGCCTGGCTGATAGAACGCAGCCCTGCTTAACGCCGATATTGACGTCAAACCAAGGCGACATTCCACCATCCAGCCGCACACAGGCTCTACAGCCCATGTAACTGGATTGCACAGCCTGCAGCAGTTTACCGTTAATACCATACTCCGGTAAAATGTCCCAAAGTTCCTTTCGTACAACCGTGTCAAATGCTCACTGCAGAAAACCCTCTGACCTAGGGCCAGATGCTTCTCCACAATGTTGCGCAGAGAGAACACTTGATCCATGCATCCCCTTCCACTCCTGAAACCTCCTTGTGTCTCACACAGTAAACCATCGGACACCATCCTCATTCTCCTTTCAATAATTTTACCATACACTTTTGCTGCCAAACTGGTCAAGCTTATGGCTCTGTAATTTGCGCAGTCATAACGTGAAACCTTGTGTTTGTGTAAGAATGTCTCCACCTTTAGACCTTATTTTATTTATTCTGAAGGCTGACCAACCACCCCGAGACTTCTTCACCTCCCTCCAAAAGAGTTTGGTGTTACCCTCGAAGTTTTTAGTCAGCCTATCTTCTGCACTCATACTTGCTCTATCACGTTTCTCTTTCACTAAGGCCTTGGTGTCATTCTTACATTGCCGATATATTTCTTTCTTCTGTTCAGTCATACTGTCATTCAGATTCAAAGAAGAGACATAGTCCAGCCACGCTTTCTTCTTTTGCTCTACGGAAACTGCCACTTCCGCATCCCACCATGCATCACCATTTGTGTTTCTATGCTTCTTTGAACTTCCACATACTTCTTTCGCTGTGTCTACCATACTCTCTTTCAATACTCTCCAGCATTCTTCAATGTCCGATTGCGGCTGGCTTGCCATCGTCAGCCGTTCTCGGACACCCTCTGCATACTTTTCTCTTACACACTCTCTTGCAACCTTTCAACCTTTATTCTTTCAAGCCCTCCGAAGTGGACACGCTCTCGCCAGTGCCTCCACTTTCTGAACAGACCACTAAATCTCGCAATAACGACATAGTGGTCCGTATCGACTGTGGGGCCCCTGTAGGCTCTTGCGTCCAATATTTTGCTTCGGAGGCGACTGTGTACCAAAATTAAATCTATTATACTTTTCTGTTCATTCCTTCTCCATGTATACATATGGATGTCCTTATGTTGGAAAAATGTGTTTGACACAATAAGGTTTCTCTCCATGCATACATCAGCTATGAGCCTACCTGCGTCGCTCACTCTCTTATCACCAAATGGACCAAGTACGTCCTCATAGTCAGGACGCTTGGTCCCCACCCATCCGTTCAAATCTCCGCATACAATCACGCGTTCAATGGTTTCTGCCATATCCAGAACTTCCCTAACATTATCCCAAAACTTCTCTAGGTCTGATGCCACCGAGGATCCTACGGGAGCATATGCTACAACCATGAATACCTTGGTGACACCAAGTTTTATACGGACCCAAAGAAGTCTGGGATCATACATTCCGTAATCCTTCACACCTGAGGCCAAGCGAGAGGACAGCAGTACTCCTACCCCCATGCTGGCTCGATCGCTCTGTGGTACACCAGACCACAGAGCCATCCCGCCACCAGGAAGATCGCAGGCGTCGCTGCCCCTTCGCTTAGTCTCTGTTACACAGAGCACGTCTAGCTGTTTGTCCGCCATGACGGATATCAGCTCGTGCAATTTACCTTCCACACAACCTCTTACATTCCACGTGCCCACCCGGCACTCTGCTCTCCTCGACTCTCCTGACTGGGCAAGGCGTGATGGGTGGCGGCCCCCAACGCCGCAACTGCCGAAGTTCGTACCGACGAGGGCGGGTCGGTACGCGTCGCCTCCGGGGGACGCCCTAACCCGCATTGCGGTACGCATTTCGAGCCGGATTAGCAGTCTAATTAGACTGGCAGGGGACGCGAACGAGCACGCTCCGGACTATGCCCCCCTATGCGTGTTTAAACATAGTGCTGCTAAGTTACAATTATTAACATATAATGAATCCTTTACTAGTGGTGAGAAGTATTCTAGTACATACAATATGAAATCATCAAATGATTAAATGGAATGAACAAATGTAGATAGGAAAACTATTTAATATAGGAACATTAAATATTTCTTTTAAATGAAAATTCTTAGAATTGATTTTATACTTATGGATAATCCATCCATCCATCAGCCCTTAAGCGTCCACTGTTGGACATAGGCCTCCCCGCGAGAATGCCATTTGCAACGGTCCTGTGCCACCTGCATCCAACGATTTCTTGCAACCTTGATAATGTCATCACTTATGGATAAACTAGTCACTAATCAACAGGATCTACACTGTATTAAATACCTATTTTTAACCTAGTTTAGTATCTGAAAGACTATTTACAGAACAATAGTTCCTTTTTCCATGAAAAACCTCAATTCATCTAATCTAGGCTGTAAGATTTTTATACAAGATCCAAAAAAGGTAGACATTATGCATCTTTAATATTAAGGAAGGCTTATTAACATTTAACTCATAAAATACACCTAGAGCTATGCTAATTAAACTAATAAATGCTAGCAGGGCTGCTAGCTAATATCCAATTTATATTAACAGTGCAAAAAGTTTATAAGGAAGTATGACTGTTTGTAACTATTTCATGAAAAAACTGCACAACACATTTTGTTATAATCTCCTAATAATGCTTTTACATCAAAATAAATAATATAAGTTTCAACTTATTTGGCAACATTACTATCTGTGTCTTATCTATTTTGGCATGCTTTACATAGATTGTTTGAGTTTCACAAATAATTTATTGTTGTTTCTTTAAAACAATTCTAAAAATATACTATCATCATCATAATCATCATTATACTCCTGCTTATATCCCAATTACTCGGGGTTGACGCAATATGTACTCGTTTATATTACAGAAGATATTGGTAATAGTTTTAGGACCGGCCACCTGCCTGAACTCAACCATCTTGTGAATGTAATTGTTGCCTAAACAACATTAGGTGGAGCACGGTTGGGCCGGATTCGCAATAGGTGCGGGTTCGAACCCCGCTTGTGACATCATTTTTCGTTTCGTAATCGGGTATTTATAAATAATTAAGCATATTAAATGCTAAAAATTTCAGTAATTTGAATAACAAGGTTGTGTCATCGTTTAATACAATTCTAACTGTAAGGTTTGAAGTATTAAGTCTATACAATGTGTAAACATTGTCCGATAGATGGCATACGTCACCTTGAAAACGTAAGATATAATATGAATCGAAATTTGCATGTCCTAAAATAGTTCACGATGGTGTAAGTGGCAGCACGGTTGGGCCGGATTCCCAATAGGTGCGGGTTCGAACCCCGCTTGTGACATCATTTTTCGTTTCGTAATCGGGTATTTATAAACATTAGGTGGAGTTGGGTCAGGTTTATATAAAGCTCTTAGTCGTCTTTTACATCCTCTTGCAATGTAAGGGTTGCTAGTATTCGTAGCCTCTACCACACAGCACTAAGAATATACTGTCTATATAAAATTATATATATCCTATTTTAATGAAGTGATAATAGTGAACTATTTAAACTAGATGTTGTACTGACAATAGCCATTTTAATGCTTTGATTTGGGTGCCTCCTATTAATTGGGTTTGCTGAGAACTATTATAGAGAGTATATAAATCACAAAGGCGTTACGTAAGTACGTTAATATTCCGCAAGTAGTTATTTTCTTTTCAATCTCCTGCAAATTGTAGGTTCACTCAGATTCCGAAGCTCCTGAAGTTGACCCATGCTGCTTAGTTTATGTTGCCGGAAATCACGATTATGTATACATTTCCGAACAAATTATTAAGTAAATTATTAAGTAAGAACAAATTGTTAAGTAATTTTTGAGTTATCCTCAATAAAGCGTATTTGGTTGAACATCGACAACATTGTTTTGCAGTCGGTTTATTTTTTAATTTTGTATTATTGAATTATTCACACACCTACATAACACACAATTTATTACAACGGAATTATGAATGGAAATACGATAGGAATTACGAATTATATATACGGTAAACCACCTTAGAGTATCTTGTATAAAGTAACAAATGAACTACATATTCTTGCCGTTGATCAAATTGTTGATTAAGAGAATGCTTTTTTTGTCGTGTCTTTTAGCTGTTAGCCGCAGATGGCTTTTACAGCTTAGCCCGGACTATGGGTGAGCCCTTGGGCTCTCAACCCGGATCAGAGACGGCTGATATGCGAGGATTTTATATCATCAGTAACGTGGCGGAGTCTGAAACCGTCCACGGCAAGCTCAGATACTTTTCGCTGTATAAAACGTTTATGGGTAATATTAAAAGTTATCTTATAAGTCTCGTCACCCCTTTGACGAGTGTGACTTTTGAAGGAATAGCATTTAAGTTCTAGATAAATAGCAATTATAAGTTATAGACATTTTGAACGTTTGGCAAAGGTATATCAATCAACCAAAGTAAATCTATGAGACCGTGGAATGATGAGAATGTTCACAATAAGCTTGCGTTTCAAAAATCGTCCTATTTAAAAAAAAAAAGTAATTATATCATAGTATTGCCCAAATATTATTCTATCACCGTTACAATCGCCGTGGAGATCCGGCACAGCATATGCATGCAGGTTAGCTGGAGCAAATTGGAAGGGCAATTCACCTGCCGTCTCATTTTGCAAGGCATAGGGCTATTAGTGATTTCTACGGAATGCTATAAAATATGCGATAACTAACCGTAAGATCATGGTCTCGAAGTTTAAGTCGTCTAGGGCAAAAGAAGAAATTTTCAATATCTAGCTAGTGCTTGAGAGCTATGTCCATAGACGGCCTATAATAGGCTCGTTCTCTTATCGTGTTAGGATAAAATATGCATGGTAAAATGCTGATTCGCTACACAGCCAACCTTTTCGGAGAAAAAGGAATGAGTTTAAAAAAAGAACTTTACATTTTTACAACTTTTTAGTAGTACGATCATGAATTTTATGCTCTAATTGAGAATTTTGTTACTGTTTCCCCATCGGATATGCCGCAATATCGTGGACCTGTACATTATAGTTTTGTTTTTTTCCGTATGGTTTCTTATTTAAACTAAAAATAAGAATAGTAATAGCACACTGAAAATATTGTAAAACAGACACCAATCACTAATATAGATGTCGTTATCAAATTACCTAGATAATTTTTGCGTTAGATGGATTTGGACATTTGGAATTACGTTTTCTGTGTTTTAATATTTAAATAATGCACATAGCGTGTATTTAAGGTTTGCGTTACATTTTCCCCACGTGTAGCAGTTAAACGGTAAGTATAACTGAATGAGACATAATTTAAAAATATCTACGGTAAATAAAGAAATAAATACTATAATCTATACTCTTTTATTTTTGATTTAACCTTTGAAGTGACTGACGATTCGGATGAAATTTTTCCATTTTACTTTATACGCGAATTGTCGTTGCGGTCCTGGTGATTGTAAAGAGGATTTTTAATTCATTTGTGTAATGCTGTCGTGTTGGTATTCCACAGGCCGAGGTTGAGTTCCAAGAGCACCTCAGCAGTTTGAAAATCAAGCTTGAAGATGGAACTGCAAGGCCTATGGTTGAACGTAAAGAGCGCGACGTTTCAGGAAAATGGATTTACCTGTGTTATCCCTGCGCGGCAGTATGCAGCGGTGAAGCTATTCTGCAGGTCAGTTCATAGTTTTTAACGGACTATGCATTACTAGCCGCTTAGAGCGTCTAGACAGTACAGCACACAAAAATAACCCAACGCCTTCTCGACTTCCACTGTTAGACATATACCTTCCCACGAAGGGAGAAGAGTGCCATATCCGCCGGCTTGGCCAGCGAGTGATCATAGTTCGTATTATAAGTGTCGTTAGAGAGCTCACTTGGTGCTCCATCAGCCAGTTAGAGACTAACACGCAAAGTGGTTGGACACATTCTATTCTCAACCCTCAACCACGTTGGGTATGTATAATCATACTGAGAGTAAGATTCTACAAGCAAAGGATCAAATGATAGTAGTAACAAACAAGGTTAATAGATTGCCTTGAGCTCTTCGTGTTGTATCCAGTCCTTAATGTTTCAAATCCGGTTGAGAGCCTTCATCGCTCACTCACGGTCCAGGGAAAGTTGTCATAGCCACCTGAGGCTATTAACTAAGGCACACACAAACGAATGTTTCGAAGTTATCTATATTTTAAATTATTAATTATCATTTGCTTGATCGTTAAAGGAAAACATTTTGAGGCAGTGTGCCTCACTATATCTGAGAAGTGACGATCGATGACGTTTATCTTTTTTATTAGACCGGTCAGGTGGACTATATTATTTTTTTGAGAGCCGGAAGCCCAACTGGATGGGTTGGGGATTTTATTAGTAGGCAGCGGCCTAAGCTATACCCTTGGTATTGCAAAGGTCCATGGGCGGCAGTGACACTTACCATCAGGTGTGCGGCTTGCTCGTTTGCCACCATAAGCAGATAAAAAAAACTATAACATAAATCCTGTAATTAGAGGTGAACTGCGCTCGCGTGACTCAATAAGAAAAAGTAGCATTATCTAAATATTTATTTTTAGTTTTTTATTTGAGGTCAATTGTAGAATACAAATAACAGTAGGTGAACTAAATACAAGGTATTCATTCATTAAAATTGCGTTGTATTGCATTTTGATAAGGTTACTTTTACTTTGATGGTCCCATAATTGATATGGCCAAACACTTAACGCGGCTTGTTAATCTATGTTGAATCATGCGCTATGACATAGTTATCACAGATTTCTTTGCTTTTTTTAATTACTTAAATACATTTTGTGTTGGTGGGGTTTTATCTTCGTTGGCAAGTAAGTTAGGGTTCCGACCTGATTAAGGGATATAATATGCATATATCATCTGTGCGAGAGAAGGAAAACTCGAAATAAAACTATACCAACACGTCTGACCAGCGCGGTATAGTAGGTCAATTCCCCTCCCATTACGGAGAAGGCCCGAGCCCAATAATGGGACATATGTGGACCGAGATTAGATTATACATACATATCATCACGCCTTATCCCTTGCAGGG
The DNA here is from genome assembly GCA_905163515.2 of Lymantria monacha. NCBI lineage: Eukaryota > Metazoa > Arthropoda > Insecta > Lepidoptera > Erebidae > Lymantria > Lymantria monacha. Next base: position 10,845,312 of record LR991082.1, read on the forward strand.
TAGGCAGAGAGAATGATGAGATTATAAGGAAAGAATGAGAATGAGATTATAAAATAAATATTTTAATGATATCTCAGATGACCGATATAGGTGGTAATGTCTAAAAGTCTAAAGACTTTGTCATTCACGTGGAGAAACTATCAATAAGTTTATATATAGTAAATAAAAGGGATGGCCTCTGGTTTATAGAGATTATATGTGCTTAGTTTTATGAAATTTTCTTATTCTTTTATTTTTTGGACTGTCATGTCTGTCAGTTAATGTTATCAATTTTGTGCCTAAGCTTTCTGTCTTTATGTAGGTTCGCCGTTAAGAATGAATACGGGATAGACAATAGAGAGTGCTAAGTGCATACAATAATATGACTCGCACAGTTGGATAACCTATGATACGGGTCGCTTTGATGAAAATAATTCCGTCCCCAATATCTTCACTATTATTGAGAAAATTTTCTCATCCCCAAGATAACGTTCGCAGGTCTCGTTCCGCGAAAGCCGTACGAAGGCCACTTTTTATATTAAATTACTTTTTTTCTAGGCTCATATTACAGGGAAGAAGCATAAAGCTAAGCTGGGTACATCAACTGTGTGGCCGCTTAGTATCTTCACTGAACAGCCTCATATGCAGCAACCCATGAAGACCGGTAATTTTTACACTTGTCACATCACATATATTTATATATATGTATGTGTGTATATATATATATATATTATATATATATGTATAAATGAAAATAATTATTTCTATTTGATTGACTAAAATTTTTTGTAGTTGGTTTATTTGGAGTTACAATGTGTACTAAATATGTGGTATGCGTAAGCTGAATTTCGGATATTTTTATATTTTAAAACCATCATCACCTCATCTATCCATAAATAAAAACCAATGACTAAGTAGGGAATTATACAGGGGATGGTACCAGAAAGGGTAACCTGCCGGGTAGGCCATCGAAGACAAGGACTCAGTACCAGCTTAAATGGCGACAGAGATGTACAATATACAAGTAGTGGGGTTACAAGCTTTCCCTTTCATAGTCCCAAACAGATTGGGCGGGGTGTACCCAGGCCACAGTGGGACAAAAAAAGCGGGGAGGAATAATGCTATAATCACTAGTGGCAGGCGGGTTGAAATGAATTGTAGTCTTAACCTAATACCACATGAGTAAATAAACGTACAGAGACAAACCTTCAAACAACCGCGCCACGGTAGGTACATCACTACAAATATGATGCGCGTGTGTGCGTGAGCACTGGCGGCTCGTCACGTACGGAACGTAACCTGTTTAGGCTGGTTCGGCCAGTGCTCAAACAAAGGGCTCACTCACCGCTCGCTGTGCATCGCGTCGTGCGTGTTTGTTTAAATTTGAAATTTCAATAGGGAATATGCACGTGACTCCAAAATGAACAAAATATTTTTTTTTGTAATCTTTATTGCTTAAAAACATACCTATACAATTATTTTTGAAATTCATCATTATTTAATAGTGAAATTTAATTATCAAAAATCGGCTTTTTTGAAATTCGCTCGCAAATTTCTAAAACGTGACGCGGTTGGTTGTTCAAAACGTGACGTCATCGTACACTCGAGTCTTCTGGTATCAAGGTGTTTCTAGTGATTATTTTGTATCGTTACCCAGTTATTTCATGAGTTATTAGTTTTCTGTGTTCAAGTATTAATCCTTGTGAATGAGAGACTTAACAAACGTCACTTTTTGTCCCTGTTCTAATGCCATTATTTTGTATTGCATATAATTCTCTGTATCTGAAACCCAATAGAAAGATAAATAATAAATGATTTCGAACTGTTCTCTTTTATAAGTTACATGTTTTCATTCATAGGTATCATAATTCATAGATGATTAAACATATATTACTTTTATGGATGACCCATGTACCTATTAGATATTGAGAATATATCTTTAAGAACTTTACGTAAATTAGGCAGGTATGTGTACGTCGAAGTTTGTAAACAAAACAAATAGGTAGGTATGTGCACATAATTTAAGGAAAAATTATTCTTTTGTGTACTTCATCACTTCTCTAATGTGTTTACTTACGTTAAAATGATCTTCACAACAGTATAAACTGCTCAAACACGACACATTGTCTCTTCTCATCGCTTTGCATATTTTTTTTCTTATTTATTACATTTCTCGGTATAAGGAAATATAGTTTGTTAGGTGCAGTTTTGATAATATTTTGGCACATAGGAACGACACAATATTTATAATACGGTTTTCTGTTCTTTTCCATGGTAATAAGTTGAATTTACACTCACTTTTTAATTTTCAATAACTTCGTGAACCAAACATTTCGTTGTTGACAACCAACTTGTGTGTGTATTCTGACGTCACAGAGGCACGCCATAATAGCCGCGTTTAAGTCGCCCAAAAATGATAGTGATTTTAATATTTTTTTTTAGCTTAATGTTTTATATTTTGGATGTGTTATATTTATTTTTGGTAATGTAATAACCAGTAGAAGAGTTTAAAAAAATAAAAAAAAAAATCATGCATATTCCCCATTAATTAGAAAGAGTGTGAATATGGTTTATTGTACTGTGTGCATGAACAACAATCGAACAAAATCGAAGAAAAAATAAAAACATATCTTTTTTTGAAAATGACATTGTATGGTATCTGAACAACCTATAAATATGGGGAAAGACTCTTTTTTCAGCCATTACAAAGACTTTAACGAAAGCAGTATACGATTGTTTTTTTAATAATACCTCCTGACAACTTCATCGCATTTTTTTGATTGCTTGAGAAGAAATTTCGAGAATATTTCGATCTAGTAATAAATATTGTTAATATTGGTAGTGATATACTAAAACGTATACAAGATTGTAAATTTGATATGCCATGCAAGTGCTTACCCATTGATTATTTAAAAAAACTTTATATTAGATTTAGATTTTATCATTCGATTAAGAGATATAACATATTATTAAAAAACAAAAATTACAAAAAAGCCTATAGTAAGTAATTTGTAAAAAAATATCCATACATAAAAAAGCTGACAAACGTTTTGTGTATTTATTTTTATCCTCATTGGCCTATCAGAATTTTGCTCGCTCCTTAGAAGCTTGGTCTCTGTACGTTTATTTACTCATGTGCTAATACTACGCCGGTAACCTCATCACCCCAAACAACCTCATTAAGGAATAAATGCTTAGGTTACGAGTGAATTTTTTTATATGTATTTTTCAAATTATGTTTCGTGTATGTATGTATATAAATTCATTGATAGTCCGTCGTTATTCTAAATTTTAATAAATATTTTGACATTTATGACCAAACTGTGCTTCTATCGGTGGCCTATTTTATTTATTTTTGTTTTTTTTTTTATTATATGAAGACCACCCTGCACTAAGGAACTAATCCTTTTATTGCGAGGGACTTTAGAAACATGCAGTTAACGCTGACAAATTACACGCAGACGCAGAACAACACTTTGGTTCACATAAAGTATTGTTCTGCGTGGGAATCGAACTCATAGCACTTTAGGTCGGTATCTTAACCACTACGCCATCATCGGGTTGAGAGCCCTCAGCGTTCACCCACAGTCCAGGTAAAATTGTCATAGCCATTTGCGGCTAACAACTAAGTCACTCACAAAAAACAACTACGCGATTTGAGCAATATTTGGTAGTCTAATCTTTCTCAATAAATAGTTTATCTAACAGAATGGTGTCGAAATCGCACAGATATTCCTTAGGGAATTATTAAGTATATATATATTAAGATGATTAGTTCATTTAAACTATCTGAGCTTTAGATAAATTCGTAATTAAGAAGATATTTATATTTAGTATGTTTCACAGTAACTGAGAAAAAGGCTAGCAACGACCTTGATAAATTGGTGGGAAAATACAAAGGCGTTCCATGTCACATTCAAGAAAGCCTGGATAAAATTAGGTATGATTTACCTTTTTTTTAGAGAGAACTCTTATTTCAACCAAATAATATTAGTGCTAAAAGAGAAGGAAGACTCGAATGAAATTCTCAATGCCAATCCGTCTGAGCTGCGTGGTATATATAAATAGATTTTTCAAATTTCCAATACCATTTTGGTGGACCCCGTGCCAGCAGGATTTTTATGGGCTGAAGAAAAAAGATGAAAAGTATTTATATCAAGTACAGAAAAGTAATTAAAAATAATAGGAGCCGACCTAATATTTTGCCTTAAACTTAAAGGAAATGGAAAGCAAAGTTTAACAACATAAAAAGTAAAAGCACGTAAATGTTAATAGATGTTTCTAACTTTTACGACGTCTGTTTGCATGCGTGTGTTATTACTTACTTAAATTATTATTATTTTTTTGCTTGATTTTTTATAAAATAGGTTACGAGCGAAAAATGATTGTCACACATCTATCCATCCCATGTGTGACAATAATTATTTCGCTCGTAATCAAGTTTTTATTACTTACTGTTTCTCCTTTGTAATTAGTTATAGCATATAATATTCGGCAGGCTTAATAAAATCATAATGGATAGCTAATTTTTAAATAAACACTAAACGTACTATAGTTCATCTAATCTAAGAAGTGCATTTTGACGTTTCGCATTTTTTAATACACAATACCTAGGTCAAACGTATACACATGATTGCAAACAATAAATCTAAAATTTTAAAGAAATATTAAGTTATTTACATAATTAACGTTGCGAGTGAGTTTCTTGTACAATAATGTAATGTTGAAACTCGTAAAACTAATTTAAAATTAAAATAACATTGTAAATAGTAATTATTATGGACGATCTTACAATATCACGTCATAACGTTCTAAACAGTAGTGCTTGACAACTTCCAATTCGCGAATATCTAAATAATCGGTAAAAATATTAGATTAATATATTTAATCGAATATAGATTTTGACAGAGATGTACGTTTCGACAATTTCATTGATAAGCATATAATTATTAATGTTCGCGGCGGTGATAATTCAAGTAATACTAATGATTCTGAACAAATAGCTATTTTCAAATCCAGTTTTTGTTTTTACTTAACCTAATCCTACTAAATATGATGAATAGATTTTATGATGAAATAATTAAATTTGTTTAGTGTTAAATTAGCACTTAATATTTCATTTCCTTTTTGAAAAACAAAAAATTAACCGATTATTAATTACAAAGAATTAATATCGATTTCTCATCAAAATCGGATATTTTCGATAGCGATTATTTGGTTCACATACCTAGACAACTTACTCTGACAGCTGTCAAAGTGCACTTCTTAGATTAGATAGACTATAGGTACCAAAGATGCCTTGTTTGGCATGGTGGTGTGAGATTACGTTGCTGATAGTGCTGTAATGGAGTAATATTTTTATCGTCACGAAATCTCAGTAGTAACACGAAGCTTGCTTGGTACGGCAAAATCAGGTTTAGAGACCTCAGCGCTCACCAACAGTCCGGGTAAAGTTGTCATAGTTATCTGCTTCTAACAACTAAGTCTAACAAAAAAAAAGGTACGGCTAAAGACTCTTCGTGACATTACATTATCATTATTACCTCAGCTCCGTTTCATGTCTGACTTAGCCATTTTATGGAGTGTAATTGGGCTGATATAAAACGCCGGTAACTGGGGTTGGTTTGGTATAGTTATAGGGTTTTGTTTCTAGTTTGCGTAATCCGATGATTTTAGTTTTAGCGTACTTTAGCTATCTTTTCACCCACGGCTAAGGGGAAGTTGAATTGTATTTTTAGTCCGTCAGCACACAGATAAGAATTCAGAGATCAGATTTTATTCGGGGTTCACTGTCAGAACAGCATTAGGCATCATAAGCAGATGTGTACCAGTTCTCTGCTTTTTGAGCGGACTATTAGAGTTATGTATATTTAACTTAAATTGCTCCACTGGCAGCCTCCAGTATTGGGTACAGAGTACACGAGTGTGGTCACTCAAGTGCTCGGTACCTAATACTTTGGGTCTTCACACCTTCGAACACCTCCTTGCGTATCCCGTATTATTTCGTACACGTCAAGGGATACAAAGACACTTGTGTATTGAGACATGTTTTTACCAGAGCACCGCTCATCGGATTGGAGTATTTGTTGGAGCACCCGCCAGACGAGCCGCATATAGCTCCTCTGTATTTCTGCACGCTGTGTATGAAGCAAGGATCTCCAGCCACCATCCCGAACCACCTGACTTGCCAACGTCACCGTATCCAATACATCGTTAGTATAATCCTTATTACTATTGACTTAACAATTATTATTGTCAGGGCTCCTCTGATAGGGCTGAAGTACTTTATCGAGCAGTCCTCGGAGTAATACTATTGCACACTGTGCTTCAAGCAGAGACCATCGCACCATAGTCCAATCGTATGACTTGCTTCTGGCATCATTTGAAATATTACCATCGTATGTTGCGTATCTATGTATATAAAAATCGCCGTATGTGTGCTCTCTATGAACTTCGAAACGGCTGTACCGATTTTGATTAAATTTTCAGATTACCTTAAAGAGCTTTCAGGTGTAGTGATAACTTTATCACAATACTATTAAGCCGTCGTATGCTGACTGCACAGGACCCCGCTGTGTGACTTGCTGTAAAGTTTAACTTAGATCACCTAATCATAGGGGCTAGTTAAGTTGACGTGAATGTATTTGCATAAACATTTGTTAGGAAGACGAATTATCAGTGTACATTATTCAACTTGGTGGGTTTAATGCCTTTCATTGTGAGAGCAAAACAGTGGCAAATAACGCAAATAGAGCTTAAGGTCAGCTGGACTGGTGGCAGTTTTTATAAAGACACTTGTGCCTTTTAGAACTATTTTATAGGTTATGGTAAATTATGATACAGCAGCCCAGCTGGTGGTAAGCGTATGCCTGCCGTTCATGAACTTGCAGTATACTGTATTAAAGTCTTAGAATTTGGCAATCTAAAGTTTCCCTTATTGTAATTACTAGAAGATATGGGGGTTAATTCTGTTTCCAGTTTTCCTACTTTTACGACACCCGTGAAAAAGTAAGAGACAGTGAATGCTATTTTTAATTCCATTACCCCACGAAGCACTATTGTTGTGATTATATATATTTTTTTAACATAAGAGATTGCTTCTGGCAGATTCGTCATTTCCCGAAAGCTGGCGCTCGGATTGGACCATACAAGGCACAACCAAAATACCGTGATGGTGTGGCCACAGTGACTAGTCGTATCGCCCAGCGCATAGAGGATACGTACGGCCGCATGAAACTTATTGTCATGGATAAAGATGCTTATGAAAGGAACAAGTATGTACAATGTTCATTTTGTCTATAGCAGTTTTGGCGGGAACATGAAGTTTCATGTTGCGCTTTTGACTTATATTTTACTCTTTAATGTTTATGCTGGTACTTCATCATCTCAGCCCACACAAGCCCCACTGTTGGGCTCGGGCCTCCTCCACAATAGGAGGGAAATTGACCTACGATACCACGCTGGTCAAACGTGTTGGTTTAGGGTTTTATTTCGAAATTTCCTTCTCTTGCACAGATGCATATCATGTTATAGCCTTTAATCGCCTTTTACGATCACATAAAAGATATGCTATTGTACTAAATTTAAGGAACATTTGTAACACGGGTAAGAGAGAGGGTGGCGACTTGTATTCTTACTCCGTCACCACACGGATATGCTGGTACTTCATCATTCCCCTACTCTTATCCCAATTACTTGGGGTCGATACAATATGTACTCTTCTTTCATAGTACATATTGTAAAAGTTATTTTCAATAGTTTTATAACCGGCCGCCTGTCAGACGTCAACCCTCCTTGGGAAATTGTAGACCAAACGGCATCAGATGGAGTTGACCCAGGTCGTTATTAAGCTCTTAGTCGTCTTTTTTGTATTATATACAAAATTAAAAAAAATGAATCTTTACTCGAAGGGCATATCACTGGAGCTAACATAAATTAAACATGAAACCAAACTCTTTCGTGAAAAAATATAATAAAAAAAAAAAATATCACGAGCCCACTGAGTTTCTTGCCGGATCTTCTCAGTATGTGGCTGCTTTCCGATCCGGTGGTAGATTAATTAAATTTAATTTAAAAAACAATGTAAAATTGACAATATGTAAGTGCCCCTATGGGGCTTATGCAAAATAAATGATTTGATTTTACCACATCCACGAGCAAAGTAAGGGTTGGTAGTATTCGAAGCCGCTACCACAGCAAACACGGTTATGCTGGCACTTAACGTAATATAATACAGATAGTGCAGTGTTATAAGTATAAATTACATGTTAATCACTAAACATGTTTTTTCATATTATGTCAAAATTCCCAGATAAATCATTAAATTGGTTTTTCAGAGTCCAATTAATAATGACAGTTGGACTGTGACTATGAAAAAGCTATTCAATATGAAGTGTAAAAAAAATTGTGAAGAAAATTATCCTATATATTATAATTATACAGATGACATAATGGTATAAATAGCGACCTCCCATACCGTGTTTAGTTCAATCCCTACGCAGGATAGATTTTTTGTGTGGCAAAGTCCTAAAATAAAAACGGCAAAAATATCTATTTTACAAGCTTTATTTATTTTCATCTGGCGCGGTGTCGCTCGTGTCTGTGATTATATTTTGTACTCAAAGTTTGATCGACTCCCTGGCGTCTGATTTTTTTTTCATAACTTATGGTGGCAAACGAACAGACAGCACACCTGATGGTAAGTGTCTCTGTCGCCCATGGACCTTTGCAATACCAAGGGTATAGCTAGGCCGCTGCCTACCAATACAAATCCCAAACTCACCCCAGTTGGGCTTCCGTCTTTCTCGCTCACCGAACGAAGCGCAATAGCACATTGCCCTTACTCAGACGTCGATCTTCTGCGAGAGTGTGGTACTATCCCGGACGGACCGGCCCGCGGCTGTAGATAGAGAGCTGTCCACAGCGTGGTCCTACCACTATTAGATTGAGGTGAAATTCTACACACCTTTAATTTTAATGACAATATAATGAATTTTTGCACCACCTTCACTAATGAAATAATCCTTGTATTGCGGGGGACTTTACAAACATGCAATTAACGCAGATAAATTACAATCAGACGCAAAAGAACACTTTGTATATCGCACAAAATGTTGTCCTGCGTAGGAAACGAACCCACGGCATTGATACAGAAGGTCGGTATATTATATTGTATTAGCCACTACGCCATCTGTACAGTCAATACCAGATTATTGGTAATAATTTCAATTTGATCGTCCTTTTAAAAGGGGTGATTAAATTTTTCGTGTCGAATTATTTTTTACCTATATTTTATTGCGCAGCACACTCTAGAGATGACATAGCTACTGGCGTATTCACAATAATGCTATCTGCCTCACTAGCCAAAGAGTGTGAGTCTACGCATACCTATACTTAAATTTCTTGTACATTTATTTAAATTGCGACGAAAACTCAATAAATTTAATTATTGATTCGAGTCATTGGGACAATTACAAATGAAATTTTAGAATATTTGATCGGAATAACGTGCAAACATTTTGAGATGGCGACAATGCGAGCCATAATTTGGTTACCATACGTAGTGTACGTATGGTAGGTACGATATAATTGTATAAGATGTACGATATAAATGTATAAGACATGGTAATCATAAGTCACTCGCAAATATATTTTATAATTTTATTTACACAGGGAACGTGTCCACCAATGGATCCACCAAGGGGAACACTTCACAGAGAAAGATGATTGCACATTTGAAGAAGTGGTTGATGTGGGCCTTATTGAATCTCTGGCTGTCAATGGTATGTCTCGATTCTTGTGAAATAAAAAAAAACGAATAAGATTATAAATTTATCAGTGGATGGATTGCAATACCAGGGGTACAGATAGGCCGCTGCCTACCAACCAAAATCCACCCAGGAATTTGCGCTTCTGATTCTCTCGCTCACTAAACGGAGCGCAGCAGCATATTTCTGCTGTTCAGGCGTAGATTTTCTGTGAGACTGGTATTGCCTCGGACAGATCGGCTTGCGGCTGCAGACAAAAATTGTCAGCAGTACTGTTACTTAATATATTTTTTCTATAACAGTACAGGAAGAGATAATGATCAATAGATTTATTTTTACTCCATCATCACGCTGAAAGGATTGAGGAGGAATTTCCATTATAGTTCATCTAATCTAAGAAGTGTATTTTGACGTTTTGCATTTTTTAATACACAATAACCTCGGTCAAACGTATACACATGATTGTAAACACTAAATATGAAAATTTAAACAACTATTAAGTTATTTACATAATTAACATTGCGAGTGACTTTCTTGTACAATAATCTAATGTTGAAACTCGTATAACTAATTTAAAATAGAAATAACATGGTAAATAGTAATTGTTAGTGACGACCTAACAATGTCACGTCATCACGTTCTATACAGTAGTGCTTGACAACTTCCAATTCACGAATATTCAAATAATCGGTAAAAATATTAGAAAAATACAATTAATCGAATAGAGATTTTGACAGAGATGTACGTTTCGACACTTTGATTGATGAGGAAATAATTATTAATGTTCGCGACGCTGATAATTCAAGTAATAAGTAGTAATTCTTAATAAATAGCTATTTTCCAATCCAGTTTTTGTTTTAAATTAACCTAATCCTACTAAATATGATGAGTAGATTCTATGCTGAAATAATTAAATTTGTTTAGTACTAATTTAGCACTTAATTTATTCATCACCTTTTTGAAAAATAAAAAATAAACCGATTATTAATTATAAAGAATCAATATCGATTTCTCAGTAAAATCGGATATTTTCGATAGCGATTATTTAGTTCACATACTTAGACAACTTACTCGGACAGTTGTCAAAGTGCACTTCTTAGATTAGACAGACTATAATTTTTATGTATTCTTTCTATTGTTTCAAATTCACGGTAATCTGTATTCCATTCTTTACAGATGTAAAAGAATCCTTAGGGAAAGATGTTCAGAAGACATCATCACGTAAGAGGTAAGTGTAGATTATATATTACTAGCAAACCCAGCCCGTTGGTTTGTTTGTAGAAGTCGATATATCGCAGCACGGTCTGGTGGCGAGTTATACATACATACATACCATCACGCCATGTCCTTTGCAGGGTAGGCAGAGAGGGCAGAGTGCCAGAGAACTCTATCCTTGCGTACTTACACCAATACTCTTTTTCATACCTACTCGCTTTCTTACGTCGTCGTTACGAATGCAATCGATCAGCCTAACTCCACAGGTTTTCCATAGAGATCGCATTTCGACCGCATTAATTTTACTTTCATACTCTTTTCTGCATACCCAACTCTCGCTTCCATACAGTAATGTTGGGACAAGCACTGCATTATGTATTGCTACACGTGCCTTCTGGCCGAGGTGGTGGCTACCGCGAAGTTCCCCCAACGCTCCATTCACTCTATTTCCCATATTCACTCTTCGCTCTATATCAGTGGTGTACCTTCCATCTCGGCTAAATCCACATCCAAGATATACAAATTCATCCACTTGTTCTAGTACATCATTACCTATTGTTACTCTTACATCTGTTCTGGCTTCATCTCTTTCAAAGACCATTA